>CM033999.1:16183135-16765071 GCA_019603395.1 Cyrtorhinus lividipennis | reverse complement strand
TAAATATTCCAATGAATGGCCTACCCCTCTTCGTACAAGGATTTTGATTCATATCTCACGGATTGAAGTAAATTTGTTTGAAACACCCCAAGGTGTAAGCAATGGCTGTGGAGTAAGATTGGGCAAGAGAAACTATATAGATAGCGATAGAGCTCCAGTACTCAAAGTTCCAAACACCTAATGCTCAACCAGAATTGGATTTTCCTTTGCTCTGTGGGAGAATCATACTAACCCCAAATATTGTTCTGAAAATAACCCTTCAATCAGCGAAATCATTATTGACAGTTACGGTATGTGTGCTAATTGAATTAAATTCTCTTCGTAGTCTAAAGCGGTTGTGTGTTTAATTGTCTGGAAGGTGGCAGGGGCAGTTGTGTCTCGGCAGCTCGCTACAACTACTGATAAAATCGCTAGCAATGGAAGCCTCAAGTGAGCAAGCGATAGGATCACGTATTATAATGTATTATCATTTAGACCTAACGATACCGGGGTAAGGGTTGTGGACCTCAATGAACAAGGCGAATAGGAACACCGATGAGTCCGCTATGCGTCCATTGCGTTTCTCTTTGAAAAGTGAACAACGCATAAAGTGCCTTCAACAATGAGTAATGAGACAGCACTGAAACGCTTCGGAAGAGGCCGAGCTACTCCATGGAGCAGGTGAGATGTCTTCTGAGTGTTTGTATGCAGAGACTCCTATCCCCGAAATGACTCAACTGATTCGGTAGGTAATAGAGTCCTTGACAAATTTAGCAATGCTCCTCAGGCTCCACCGTGAGGACTGCCCTCGATCCCGTTGACAGGGAGGCCCAATGTTGAAACTTGCTAGGTAACAAGGCGAGTCCTCTTTAAGATCGAGCTTTTATTCAAACGAGGACCATTTGCATATCCCCTCTAACCTCTGCGCACCTCCGTAACAACTTTCGTGGTGCGTACTAGAGGTCCTACTTTTCTTTATCTTTTTTTTTTTCGCTTCTTCTTTCGAATGAAAAGATCAGGGTTGCATCACATTGCAGTGGGATTTGCAGGATTACGTAAAGGTACCTACTTGTCGATAATCTGACTATTCGCCACGAAGAGGTACCTAGTTATTTCAAGAAACACGCCCTCTCATAGCATGATGATCGACATTATTGAACGACGCTTCTTGGTCACGAATCCCGGTCCCCACGAGCTCTGGCTTAGATATTATATGACCGGGCTCTGGGCTGCACTTTTTTATTCAACTCGATGTATGTATCTATTCTATTGAGGTGATGATAATACTCCCTAATCAAAGCTTTACCAAATGATTGGCACGTACCTACATGACTGAACTAGTTTCTATCCCATTGATGAAACGAAAAAAAGTACGCCTCTGTCTTGTGTAATACCTTTGTCCTAAGAGTCGTCAGCTTCAATCAAGAAATGAAATCAATTACATGGCTTTTTTGGCTTGCATTATTTATACACCAACTATTTAGTAAAATCAATCAATATAAGAATATTAATACTGCGGTCAGCATTTCGGGTTGGACTAGTAACTTTGGCGAATTGTAAGTTCTTTGCTATCTTATCAGGGAAAAGTAGGTTTCTTGTCTTAAAGATTCGATTTCACATACGAATATGGTTCAAGTACCTAATTTTGCAAGCTCAAAGCAGTTGCGGAATGCCGTGGGTTCGAATGGACATTAACAACTGTAACTACTCGTTTTCATTACGAGTGAATTGGCCAACAAAGGCCTCCACACCCGTGTAGGTTTAAACGTCGACCTTCAACATCCAAAAACGTTGTCCCGGGTTCTCTTCGTCACTGTTTGGAAATAGTGTTGCAATTCACCTGTGGATCAAGTTTGCTGGCGTCGTTTTATTCACCCCCATATGAGGTGATCCAGAGGGAACGAGTTTTTATTGCGCACGTTCAAGTGTTGGCCGTACGATCTACGACCCCTTCGAATAGGTCCACTGCCAAGAGCATCATAGGAATTCCGTCGTTGTGAATAATTACAAGGTGTAATCAGAAGTATTATTCTTTTAGGTAGACCTGGGTCTCATGGGAAAGTGAATCTTCCAGGTCTCCATTCTCCCCAAAGTAGTCACTATGGTGAACACAACCGATTCGGTACCTATTCCAAAGTTCAATAGAAAATGACACTATTTACACCTACATCTCCCAAAAACCCATTTTCACCCACAGCCTGCCTCCATTTGCGGCAATCTGGCTGAAGATGAAGGACCAACCAAGGAGCAAACAGAGCTTATGTACAAAATTTCTAAATCTTGAGAGAAATCCTTCGGCGAACATTTTGGATTTTGAAACGTTATAAAGCAAAAAATAGAATATTTTTCATGATCTCCTAAGACTAGTAGTTATAATATTATACCAATTTATTCATTATTCTCGAGTGAGTAGTCGTTGCTCTTCGCTTGAATTGCCAATTCACCTATCATTCGACGTCTTTTCTGTTTTCCCGTATCTTCGCCATGTATTTACGTAATCACTTGAGTAACCGCGAAACCTTCCTTCTAATTGCTCTCTAAATGTGGCCTCCTCCCCCGAGCCACATCTGGAACACGCTAATCCACTGAATTCCCGAATGAAACACCTTCCAAGGAAGGAAATTTCTCTTTCGCTTCGTACCGTCTGACGAACGAGGAAGCGAAAATTCCTTAACCGCGAAGTCCATTCATCCGATTGCGTAAAGTTGTTACCTCCGACCCCGCTGTCTGTATTTTTATCGCCTGCGTGCAGGAATACGAATAACCTCAGGTTTCTTGGATTCAACAACTTGAAACTTTTAATTAGTTTATGAGCATAAAACTAGCTTTTAGGTTGAGCGGATGGATTTTAGTAAGTATCGGTTGAAGTTTATTTTGGTTCAAACTTTGCTCTAGTTCCGTGTACAGACTTGGTTTGGCGCCCTTGTATCGATTAAGAATAAAATGTAGAGAATCACTAGTTAACTTGCCCGGATAACTCTTGGTTGGCCATTCACAACGTTTCCGCCGAGAAAACTCGGTTTATTGTTAAGTTATTGCCCAAAACTTTTTCACTTGAGTTAACTTCTTAGGAAACCTGAATTAATAAATGAGTCCTTTTTGCTCTTCGGTTGTCCTGCTGTGGTCATAAAATACCTGCCAACTAGCCAGAGGTTTCGGCAGAAGGATTTTGGCGGTAAATGAGAGCAAGTCCCCAAAACACTACAATTTATTATTTTTCCACATTGCCATCAAAAGGCGTGTGCTGGTATTGTGTTTATGTTATCCTCTACAGGTAGCGACTCCAATCGGAAAACTAATAGGCCATTGTCAACGTCGTTGTCCTGGCGGGACGTTGGAGGTCGGTCCTGTTTGGCTAGTGAAAGAGATTTCACTTCTCGGTTACGCTCGCGCGTTCTTTCATTTCCCAGGACAAACCACCAATGTTATTAAGGTCAACGCAAGCTTCTTCGCTTAGATTCTCACGTCGCCGTCGCTTCCATTCTACCACGTGTTGACTGACAGCGTTCAGAGGAAGATCGGTTTGGCAACGTAATCCTCAATGAAGGAAATATTTATGAAGCTATTATCAACAGGAATACGCAACAACGAAAATCGGTTTTGGCTCGGGATGCAAGCACTCATATTTTTACGAGACAATAAATCTGGTTACTTCACTTCAAATAGGTTTCTCAAGAATACTACGTGATTTCTCCACCTCTTGGTAAAAAAGTAAACCTTCAATTTATTATGAATTGAGTTTTTCCGGTTTATCAACACTCATCTTGCAACCCGACTCTCACTAGATCTGTTCGCTCAGTAAGCACTCAGCAAGCGTGCCTACCCATCCTGGAGTTTCAATGCGTAATTGGTTTGGCCGCAATCAGTCAACATTTGAGGACTGGGTTCCGAGATCGATTCATCAAACTACAGAAAGATTCGTGTGCGATTTGAATACCTAACAACAAAGCCATTGTTCTGGAATGGGCTATCAAGCGAGCACGCGTGTAATTTATTTGCATCTGGACTACATTTGGGTGCTACTTTCGAACTGACATGGAAGATATGTCAGTTGTTCGGTAAAAATCAGGTCAATAAAAAACATCCTATGAATACGGCAGCAACTATGAAGATTGTAAACAATAAATCCACCTTTTGGAGTGGCTATAAATTTCAATGCGATTTGGTAGACATATTTTTATGGAAGTAGGTATTTGTTTCGGGTTTCAAAATTCCAAAACCAAAATGTCCACCCACTGTGCACATGGTTTTTGACGGCAGCAATTTCACTAAAAACATTCCTCAAATTTACCGGAAATGATAACAGATCTATTTAGCCAGACAATCGGAAATGAGGCTCATTTTCGCTCGTGATATATCTGGTCAAGGGCACCGCTATTATTAGAACCCGAGTCGCTGACCTTTTTGAATGTAGGCGTCTGCATTTCAGAAAAAATAACCACTCAAATACTATGTCAGTAGGCGATAATTTATTAATGTTCGATCTTGGAATGTAGCCTCGTAACAGAGCTTATTACTGATGAGGCCCCAGTTTCGTAAGGAAGAGATCGGGTTAACGAAGAAAAACCAGATCATCTTGTGTTCACGAGTTAGTCAAATAAGTGGCTTGACCAGTTTGTTAGACAGCATTATAATTAGCTTCCAGGAAGGACGTGAAGTGCTTGTAACCCCTACCTTGGGTGTATCATATGTTTATACATTTCATCCAAAACCGGTGGAGCACTTTCTTCAGCTTACTCGTGGCCGGTTTTTTTGTTCTAACCCGAATCTGGTGAGCGCGTTGTTACGTAAAAAGCCCCAATCTTGAAATTGATTCGCCGCGATGAGGCGCCAACTTTTATGGGATGAGGAGCCGAAATTACACGCCGCGGATAATGAGACGTTGCCGGAAGGGATTTCCAATCCTGGGCGTTCTTTACGGCATGTTGAAAATAAGGTATGCTCGTATGAGAATCCCGAATAGTGACAGGAATTAGGAAAATAGATAGCCGTGGTGAGCGAGAGGTTTTGAAATTGTTTCACGAGATTGCACCTCCGCTCTTGACCCTTAGGTGAGCTATCCCCCAAACGATCCGCCCGGTTACACCACTCACATAAATTGGTGGACAAATTAAACCAGGCCTCGAATTATTCAGCAAGATACGGTTTCGGTAGTTCGTATAGGAAGATCTGTTGCCGGCATCTGAGTATAGGTATATGTTAGTTGCATTACCTAGGTAAACTCTGATTTATTCCGATCGATGGAATTTGAATTGAAAACAGTGAATAGTGGCAAAGCAACTCTTGAGACATGGGTCTGATGACACATTAAATTTTAATGTAACACAGTTTTGCTTTAAAAAGTTCTCCTGACTTGAAAATGAATTAAAGACGAAAATATGAGACTTTTTACGAAGTTCCAGGTCAAATTATTTTGTAGGAAGGGTTTCACGAGGCCCTACGACTTGATTCAAAGGGGTGGTCAGCCTTGAAATGTTCTGGCCGTACATTAGTTACAAATTTTCCGAACACCATTTCCTCACTAGCATGAAGTACTAATTCTCTAAGAGATACTTTCATTCTCTATGAATCCTGCTCGGAATATTCACAAAAATAGTCTTGTAAGTAAGTCTACATGTTGTGTAGTCTTAATAATACTGAATGAATTTGATTCTGATTATTATCATCTTATTTAAACAAAAAATGATCAAAACATACTAAAATCACCAAAAATTATCAAAATACGTATCAGCAGCACGGCGAGAAAATTGCAAGCTTGTGAGAGGCGGATGAGACCTCTTGGAGTAAAATGAATTAATATTTTTGTCCCTATATTTCGCTTACTTTAGTTGGATTGATATAGGAAAGTCAACTTACTGTTTTTTCTGTCTGGTGCTGTCTGGTTGTGGTTCAGGGGCCGCTGCTGGGTCCGGGTTGGCTTCTGGCGCCGGCACAGGCACCGACAGCACTTGAGCTGCCAGCAGCCATATCACCGCCTGTAATTAAAGAGAGACGTAGGAGGGTAAATAGTGCGTCGATTTTCCTTTTTCGTGACAAATGGAAGTACTAATAAGTGGTGTTTATTTACGCCGTTTCGTGACTAATTTGTTGTACAGTTGGAAAAGAAAAAATAATAAAAATACCATAAAGACCCCCGAATGAGTTGTTTGTGGGGATCATCTAATGACGTAGGTACTTAGTTTGTTGTCAGTAAGTGGATGTGAGGGCTCTCATCAGCGGATGGGTAGTAGAACCTTTATATTTGAATACTACTTGACTCTTTTCGGATGCCCTGGTCTCATCGTGAGGTGATAAATAAAAAATTGTCCCATAGAACCTAATAGGATAAAAATAGATTATACAAATCAGGGCTCCGAAAACTTTTTCTCTTAGCTAATTGGACGGAAAACATTGGCGGATTCGATGCGCCCCAAAAGTTCTGATAATACGCAGCACTCGGTTGTACGTGGGCGTTGAAAAGGTTGTTGAATGAAACGGGCAAAGATAAATTGCTATTCGTCAACACGCGCCTAATACATCCAAACTTTACAGAAATGTTATCGCAATGAAAGAAGCGTTGCCGCAACAACCAGTTATACGATTTCATTCAAGAGCCCACCTGCTCGGTGAGGGAAATCAGAATGGCTCATCATGCCAAAGGAATGGAATGTGATATTGGGCAATTTTGATCAACCTCTCAGGTAGGTTTCATAAACAAAATTAAGATGAGGCCATTCTTTTAGTTTTGTTTGAAATGCTCGTGATTGGAATAATGAGATTGGAAAGCTAGTTTTGTGCATGGGTCTTTTGTTCAGTCCTGTAGCCCATACATTTCTCACGATTTCGGGCCTACAAAGAACTTTTAATGATAATCCACCTAACTGTTCCGGGAAATCTGTTCAGGGGGTCTTCGGCATCAGGCAACTCTCACGCTCTGTTGGTACTTCAAACCTTAATTGTTCAACTTTTCATGTAATTTTGATCTCCTGTACCACTCGGAGTTATTTTTTCTAGAATGATTTCCATGGACCTAAATTTGTAATCAGATGTAGATTTGTTCAACTTAACTATTTTTGAGGGTGAAATAATTAGTGGATATTTTACTATGCCACCCAAACTGTTAATTTTTTTCTAACTGATTGGAAATTCTTATTTTTTGATCTCACAAAATCGTTCTACCGGCAGGAATATTAGGCCCAATCTGACGTCACGTGCGTGTGAGGTACGTACGTCTTTCCAATCATCTTAATAGGCCCCTTCAAGGAAGTAACGCCCTTTTCCGACTACTACGATTAACAAGAACCAGAAGGCAATTCATCCTTATTGGCGGCGCTGACACATTTCATCTTAATCCGGGGACAAATTGCGGAAGAAAATAAAAATGAGAGGCCACTGCGGGCGAAACATTTCTGAGACACCTGTATGATTGCGCGGGACACGAAAAAAGACAACTCGCTGCGATCTGAATGTCAGTGAAAGTCCTCGCTTTGCGATAAGGATCGAGAAAATGAGCTCAGCGCACATTAGGAGGATTTTCTAGTCGATGGAGCGCTGGAAGGTTTTTTGGGAGCGCAGGCTTGACGACGGGAATTATCACGAACCCATTTTCAGGGTAGTATCACTGTGCGAACATCGTCTTCCGCCGTAGATTCCCCCCAAAAACGCATCTTTTGTTTATCACGTATTGTGGGAATAATCTTTAAAAACCCTTCACAACATACGACAAGTGAGTAATACAAAAATATCGTTTACTAATCAGGTTTGCATTTGCCCCAAAACTACTGCCTAACGAGTGACACGTCGCCATGCGCCCGCCGGCTCTGGTTTGCATACTCAGTCATGGTTCTGAACGTCAAAAAAGTTATAAATTAAAAAGTCATAATAGTTTTATTAAAATTGTTCCTTCTTTCCTCACTCGAAAAACCATGAGTGGGAGTTGGGGTTAAATTCACTTGATTACTTGATTGAAGCAGTTGATTATTTTTTGTTTTATTTTTCATTTGCGTGGAATACTGAAGTGCTTCGTGAAATTAATTTTGTCGGTTCAGCAAGTTGAGGAGCATTATTTTCAATCCAGTTGGTTCTGGCGAGAAATAACTGGATCATTTTCGTTGAAGGTACTAATTTCCAGCCCCCTCTCCACCCGTTTAATGTGTTGTGGAATGGTTTTCTGTTTGTCAAGTGATGAGTTAACAGTACGTAATTAAAAGTTTGAACGAGAAAAAAAAATCCCACTTGAGACGTTGTGCTTTGGTTTTGCATCTTTGATTTTAAATGATGCTCTAAAGAATAATAACATGATCATGAACAAGTTTCATGAGTATGCAGTATCACCGTACTAACTTTTCAACTGAGATATTTCAAAATTCTTTGAACTGTTATCAAAATATCGATTTCATTGAGAAAAATGAAGATATATAGGGGTGAGTACCAATACTCCTGCGCAGTCCAAATTGACCTGAACTTACTTATTCCGAGCCTGGGTAAAATTAGTGTTTAATATTTTGCATCTAGTTTTTCAATGATTAATAGAACATTCCATCGAAATTCCGAATGTAACTAATTTCAACCTGATGAAGAAAATTATAAAAAATGATTAAACATAATTTTTTTCTGCTATCTGTAATGGCACAGAACTCATCAAATTGGGGGCTTTCGATTTCAAAAATAAGAAAAATGAGATGGGCTGTAATTTAAAAAAAAAGGAATCTTCAGAGCACTGATTTTAAGAAAAAATAATATTATTTATGAAAACAAACTATTGTTGTAATTAAGTAATTATTTCTGAATTAATGGATATCCCTTTAAGCCATGTTCAGATTTTGAATCGGTATTGCAATTTTTGAATGCTTCATATCTTTTTATGGGCCTGTTTCTGAGAGAGGAGGCTTTTGGAAACATTCCGAAAATGTTCAGTGACTAAAAACCCTTCAGTGCTGTTATCATGGGCTGATGACTGTGATACGTTGCCAATTCATGAAGAAATCGATCGTAATCCTTAGTCAGCTCGTTCTTCGCGGTGGTCGATGTCGTTGAGTCCGTTTGTTGACACAAAACACACAAGTTATTTGTATGAACAAATTTAAAATTTGAACTTGACAAAAGTGCACTAGAAAAATCGCACTAACCAGAGCGATAGGTGCTCTCGCCATAGTGGGTTGACTTAGTGGCGCTGCTCCTCGCGGGGTGTCTTATATCTCTTTTCTTTCTCTCGGAATAAGTGGGGCCTTCGCAGTGAAAGGGGTGGAGTGGGGTCCCGAGATTCGGATGTTCCCGAGGGTGGTGGGCCCAGGGAATTCCCTCGCGACCTTCCAAGGCCGTCTCTGTTATGTTTACATCACTCGCCCTCCGATAGGCGGCCGGCCTCTTGCACCACTTGACTGCTTTCTTTCATTTCCTCTTTACTTGCACTTGAAGCCAGTGGCATTATCGAGGACATCAGCTATGAGCAACGCGCGGGCCCCACGTGGCGCCAAGGATTTGTTTGCGGTAGCTCGTGCGAGTGTCATTCATAATAATTTGTCCCCGTTCTGTTCGCCCCAATTGATATTTTTAATGCCTACGATTACAGCGTGCCAACTTTCCAAGAGTCTCAAACTACAGAAAGAAAAAAAAAACGGTTTTTAAGCTTGCTCAAGATAGGAGAGCGTAACTTCTAAGTAAAATTACAATTAATTGAAATTATAAGTAATCAGAAGTCTAATTACAATGTCTATTTATTAACTATTTCGTAAGAAGTAATTATTCGAAGAAACCCTTATTTGACCCACAGGGTACCCTTCTTTAGTGAATGGCAATCAGTCCGACCGACCTCAACCAATTGGGCGCCCTAAACTTCGTGGAAATTATACTCTACAGTCCCTAAAAATATCGAAAAAACGCTGTGAATTCTTCCATAATGGTTTATTATTCCTTAGAGCATGAGTCGGTGATAACAGTAAGTGTGGAGTGCCCAGGACTCATTCCAATTGGTGGGTTGGTACCCTTATGACCCATACACACTTCTGATGGGCGTCAATCGATATCGATGGATTTTGCGTCCAAATATTAGTAGAAGAATAGATACCCCACCAGTCTTGTTTCCAAAATGTCCCGAAAATCAAGTTTCAAAAAACAATTTCACCCACACCCTCCCCAAATTTGGGCCGATCGAACTGACAAGTTTTGGGGACCAACTAGAGCCGGAAAGAGGTCCCTGACCAGAATTTTGCGAAAATCCTCCAATGCGAAAAGCGGACGGACGATTCGATTTATTGAACTAGACACCATGAAAAGCAAACTGTCAAATTTTGGGGGCAATCAGAGACGTTAACCTCTGGCATGATTACTAAAATTGATTATTCTAGGAATAAAAAATCAAAACCAAATCGCCTCTTTATGTCTGAACGGCGGACACCAAGGTCTTCTCGGATTTTGAATTCAAACTCGTCAAAATCTAAGAAAATTTGAGCTTAATTTTCAGTCTTTACAGACTAAGATGACATAGGCATATGCCGTAGGTACTATTCGTCCAAAGTTCATCACTGATTTTGAAAGCGAATTGAGTATCTTGGGAAATAAATGATGACCTGGTTTGTGCAAAATCTTAGATTCATGAATGTTCATGGGTACAATTTCCAATGTACTTCTCTAATTTCCTGCTACACTGTGCTTTGGTGGTTTCTTACCCTTCTTTGATCTTTTCAAGCCTTGATAAATTCCAACCATTTAGTGAAATTTCACAATCAACATTTTTAATCAACATAAACAGATAACGATACAGAGGGTCAATCAATGCACAAAATCGACTCAAACATGATGCAAAAAATAATGAAATGCACGTCTTAGTTTGGTAGTTTTTGAGGTTTGAAATCATGGAACAGTTGGAACCATTCCAACTGGAATCACAGGTTGAAATCATCACAATGAGCGTAGCCTCGAGGAATCCTCTGGGGATTCCATGCAAAACTTTCTTCCGCAAGCTTCTTCTTTATCCTGATAAAAGTTCCTCTTAGTTAGTATTTATATCCAAAAAACGATGATACCGTCTGCAGGCGCGTTCTTATCAAATTTATGAATATCCTCTTCAAGGGCCTGCGTTTCGTAATCGGACGCATATCTCGTTTCGTAACGGAATATCGTTTGCAAAACAGGAGCTCGAAGAGAAAATGCGGACCTGAAATTTGGTTAAATGATCATCTATATTCCACGCTCGTATAAAAGAAATTCCGCAATAAAACGATGAACCCCGTAAAACTGGTAACGCGCAGGGAAAGATTTGCTCTTCCTTTGAGGGAAGAGGTTTAGGCTGGAAACGGATTTCGCATGGTTTTGAGTGTAGGCGTTTTGAAATGACGCGAGAATTCAAACCACCACGATGCTGTAGACAGGTTTTCCGATGTTTGTGGAATGTTGACTGGTAAGATGCAGAAATCACGGCTGGCTTATAAGTTTCTCGTCTTCGCAACAGTGAAAACCATAACAAAACTGATCCCGATCGATTGTCCCACTGCAGGTAGCTGTGAGTCGTTCGGAGTTCTGCAAGGAAATCCATTACTTAATTCTACCGAGCTTTTGAGAAATCAATTCTCGAAAAAGGGTTTTCAATAGCGAAACTCGAAGATCAAGCAGGTCTCAAAAGTGCCCTTCCGATGATTCTCTGTAGTTCTTCCTATTTGATACCCGTGTGATTAAATAATAGTTCTGTAAGTCAGTTTTTTGATTAAATACTTTCTTGTTGGACCCCTCACAAATCATTCAAGAATACTCTCAAGCAGATTGAATCCATGTGTTGAACGTTGGGGTTTAAACACCCAGATGTGTCAGTAATAGAGCAGATCGGATCTCGCACAAATTCACAAAGTATCCTATTTATTTTTTATTTAATAGAAACACTTTTTTGCGTGGTGCGTATCTACTCGAGCGGGTAATTATCTCATTATACCATCAGTTTACATATGAGTCGTACGGCGAAATCGTCAGGATGAGCTTGCCCTGCTGGAAAGGGAAAACTAGATCAGACAGATATGGGGCGCGGGATCGAATTAGTTTTTCCCATTGATCCGCTGCGAGTTGAGACTGAAAGGACGAGGAAGGGATGCAAACATTAGATGTTGTTATACTGCTGTCCTGAAGGAGCTCGATGATGCAACTTTATCTCTTGGAACCTGATGCTCCGAATCCGAACAATGTGCGATTATTCAACTAGGTTGGTAGGTATCCTAACTCGTAGACTCGAGTTCTTTCCGTTACATTAGTACGGTTAATTGCCGTTACAAGTATATCGCGTTTCACTTCCCTCGCACTTGCATTGGAATTCGATGGAGCGAAATGGATAAATCGAAATCTGGTTTCCTACGATTGATAATCCTCATCAAGGGTACACGCAGCATCTGGTTCGTGCTCATGCAATTCGCTTATGAAAGTTTCCAATGTCCGCAGATGCAGTGATAAACACTCCTCGAGATGACTTCTGGAGTGATATCGTACGGGGACATACGATGTGTTGAGTGAACTGTCATTACTTCCCACTCTGATGGCATTGCGTCACGATCATTTTGGGTGGTTCGAAGCTATTCGCCGTTCACTCCTAGTGGTTTACAGGAACAAAACGGTTTTTAATGTAACCTCCGGACATAAAATCGGTCGTACACGTAACCGCGGCAAATTCCTCAAAAATTGACTGTGACGACGTTCCTAGCTGGGAATACGAGCATTTTCTACATTGGGATATGCGATGGAAAGATTGCAGAAATACTAGAATGATGGCGCATTTTCAGGAATCATGAGGACATCAGGTCAGCCATCAGGAAAAAGGAGCAGTTGTGTTACTCAAGACGATGTACATAATCGATGAGTCTGGGCAGGCGTCTTTGGTCTAAAATGTGGACTCAATGGTTTCAATTTTCCTTCTTCCGGGCTCCAAGAAATCCGGAATGAAATTCAACCACCAGATGTCAACACCAGCTAAAGAAGAAGTTTCTTTTTTGGGTTCTTCGGAAACCTTAGCTATCTTTGCCATGTGTAGTTTAGTCTTCATTTTTTTATTCCAAAGGTATCTGCTGACAGCACGAGAACATTATGTAACGTGGACATTTATTCTAGAGGACTGTTATAAGGATCCGAAATTGGGAGCAAAGGACGATAGGGATCAGAGAGGTGCACATAAAGCGTTCTAGAGTGACACGAAAAGATCTTGGTGATATGACATCGTCAACCATGTCGCGATCCCTCCGTTTCTTTCCAAGGAGGTGCATCAAAATAACCGGAGGCAACGTAAGATTGGCCCGTGCTTACAACAGGTTCTTCCTCTATAATTCCATCGTAATGTCTACAACCAAATTATGTATGATGGACGGCCGGCCACTGCCGAGGTCCCGAAGAAATCAAGCCCCGGGCTCTCTGAGTTGATTGTAAAAGGAATAGAACGTGCTCTTGGTGATCTTCACCATGTACATGTGCTATACGGACTTAATGCGAGGGACGCGAGCATCTAAATTATTCTTCTCGAAGTGACCACATCTCGAGTCTTTCCCACATCTGTTGTGGTGTAACAGGTCAAAGTCTTAGATCACTTTTACAAGCCCGCAGGCAGTTTTAAAGCCTACTCAAGTTAGCGATTCCTTTCTATTATAAGAGAGCGCGGTCGTGACATGCTAATATTATTACATTTGACCTGTAACCAGCGTTCACTTCCTGATGCGGCCCAGCCTGGGCTATGATCGAGTCCTTGCGACAGTCAATAAGATCGTTCGCCGAATGCGATTTGCGCAAGTTATCATTTTGAAGAGAAACCGCGCGTATCGGAGCCGGGAACTTTAGCTGCGTACTGCCGCCTCCGTGCGTACTACAACATGTGTATGTGCACATTACACCATCGATACCATTATAAAGAAACCTAGCTCGCCCAAAAGACTCCAAGTATTGCTTGATGATTATTACGGCCAATGGTTATCGAATCTCGGTGATAAGTTGAGCTCCACACGTGATTTTTTTGTTGTAGTTGTGATAAGTAATCAAATTTTATAATTGTTGAAAAATGGGTTCATGTATCGGCTGGTCCATACAGATCAAAAACGCCCAACAAAATTTGAATTCATGCAATTAAGATCGGAATGAGTACGTACCTACCTATATTGATCATGAAGGAACAGGTACTGAAATAGGTCCATGGATAATTCAAAAAGTGGAAATGAGGTCAACATACTCCAGGTCACCTCTACTTTAGGTTTTGGGTAGGGGAGTAGCTTCATCCAAGATGCCAGAGGCATAGGAGTGAAAAGGGACTTTCCAGGCATCGGGATTCAGGGCAACTGATTCTCGGGTAAGGGAGCCTACTCATGGTAAGGTATAACTGGTTAAAATTATCGTAGGTTGCCGACAAATTACAATGTGATCTAACATTGTGGTAACATATAAGAATCAATCCCCCTTTTATGTAGCTATCATTCATTACATCAGTCACCCCGTTATGGTGGCAATAATGATCAGCAGTAGGTTGGTCAATAATTCTTCCGTCCCAAATAACATGGGATTTCCCCACTGAAGAGCTTCTTATTAAGACTACCGACCGTCTGTATTCAAATTCTGGGAGGCCCACGTAATCAAGGATAAGACCATCTCTGATGACAGACGGTTTCTCGAAAACTAATTGACGTTGGAAGATGTGATGCAATGAGGTATCCGGTAATATTTTAACTACCTACGGGGTATACAAGGCTAGTCATCGGTTGCATGTAACCCAGTCGCTGTAAATGAAACCGGAGATTGTTTGTCTGCATGAAGCCCATGCGTAGAGTATTTGTATTGACCGCGATGAGGTAATACGTACTTTCTGTTAATTTAGTTTTAGCTTTTCAGAGATGGGTCTTGATGATTTTGAAGGAAATGAAACGCCCCATTGTAAAAATATAATCCAGCGCGACCCGTCCAGCATGTTACTAGAAATACCCGGGGAAAGTCAATACCTTGATTCTCGGCACTTGTGAGGAAGTAATTTACTCGTACGTAATGAGGGAGTCACTCCATGCAATTAGTGAACCAGAATCAACCCTGGGGGTTCTGAATTTAGAGGTCCCATCGTTTCCGTGATTCCAAATATATCTCATAAGCCTAATTAGCAAACCATTTTTGTGTTTCTTGTCAACACGCACTTCGCATGTTCGCATTTTTGTTTATTTATTTATTTATTTTTTAGCAAAATGCTTACAAACCCACACGATTCAATGGGAAATTTCACACTAGTTTTCAACACCACGAGAAGCAGCAAGTTCTAGAAGTTTATTCAGAAATACTTTGTACTGTGTGCCTAGTGGCTCAAGTCGATCAGGCGGATTCGGGTTTTGATAGATATAATTAGATTTGTCACTGAGTACTTCGATTTCGTTTCGAGTGTATCCCTAAGACCATTCCCTCTCACCGCGCTCTCCGCCGGATTTACAAAAAATTAGTGTCATCAATATTCCTCTATAAATGCCATTACTATCACAGGCGATAGTGAAAAAAATGACCAGAATAGAACATTGCGTAAGATGTCTTCACGGTCGATAACTATCCCCTCACGGCCTACGATTATCCCCGACATAATATTGGTTGAGCGGCGTTATTAAAAAAATCCGTCCGTTGCACCACGCGTCACTTAACTTCTCATCTTCAGCCCCAAGTTTTTTTCCCTCGATCTGATCCTCTTGGTAACATCTTAAAACAGTCGATCAGTCAAAGCCCTCCTCTTCCTCCTTGGAATATTACGCAAGGTGAAGATGAACTCCTCCCAGTAAGGTAAAATAACACTTAGGAGAAGTATCTGGTTTTTTACGCTCAAAATCATCTTTAATCGTTATCTTCCTCTAATTGACATTCTATCTGAGCCAATATGCACGTTCATAGCTCGGTATTTGATGATGGGGTGGTTAACCATCCTCTGGAACTTCAATGTTCCATTAATGTGCTATTAATTATGTTTCAAATGCCGCTACTAAACTCGAAGCCGGCCAAGAGCGGTTGTATTTCTAACAGAGTAGGTAACGCGTAAGCATTGCAGTTTTGCAATAATTGTCTACTTCTCTCTCAACCTTCAAGTAGAGGAAAGACCTGTTGACCCCGGTGATAGAATTATCATTGCAAATCAACTTTTCTTACCTAGTGGCCATCCGACTTACGGTCTACGATAATGAATATAATTCGATGTAAGTATCACAATTAGGGTCTAAATAATTGTATATTGCCCAAACCGCCAAAGTTGTACTTAAACAACGTGAAATTTGTGCAAAATAGATAGATTGTAATCCACATGTGTTATGCGTTAAACTGCATGGTTTTCCATTTTTACTGGCGTGGTGCTCGCGATTTCAAAAATCGGTTGAGGCGTTATCATGAAATCTTGTTTAGACTCACTTGAAGAAGAAACTACAACAGGACGTATGTATTTATTTGAGTAACTATGCTGTTTGAAATGAGCCGTAATTGGCTTAGACTTTATTGGTTATCTACCGCGGATGAGGACAAGATTAGTCAGCGCATGACTAACGGATCACAATAAAGCCCTTTCTACTCTGTGGTAATTCAATCAGTATAATGCGAGCAGGTGATTATGAAAAGTGGTGATAATGAAGTCGTTAGGTAAGTTGGTCTTATGTGGGAGTCTTGGAGGTGGAGAGAGGTCGGGTTGGTGAGTGCTTCCGATCTCTTTTCGACTAGTAAGAGCATTCCTAGGTGCGTCATTTGGCTTCCAGGTTAGCCACCCGTTTCATTATACGAAACCTCTGATGAGGAGCCGCGTCAGCAGGTTGTTAGGCGACGTAACAGTAGTTTAATTTAGGCGTTTTGTTCTTACTTGGGAACATGATTGAAAATCCGCTCTGGTAATATGGATGGGCTTCCCCTTCGATGAAAACAAAGGGCCGCCCCCCAGTTGGCCGCGTGATGCAACTTTCTCGTGCTGCAGTTGCGTCAGGGAGAATCCGACTCTTCTTCCGTGGGGCGCAACTGACTCCCGGGGTCACGTAGCGGCTGGAGTCTTCGCGCGACCCGGATGACCATTTTGAAATTGCGCCCCTCAGAGGTCAACTAGTTTATCATTCAGTTCGCTTTTTCTCGCTTATTTCCACAATCTCCACGATGACTCGGTCAAACCTGGGGAATGTCCGCAATAAAAACGCGTATTCGTAATAGAAATGAAGAAACTAACAGAAATCGTGATTTTTCACGTAGGAATTCACTTAAACAGATAATTTCAAACTTCGGTGGAGCAATATCATTGTTATTTCGAAATTCGTTCTCAGAAGACTCTCTCCCCTTGGTACACTTTCAAAACTGAACTTCTAACTCATGAAAATATTTGGATTGAGTGTTCTATCAAGTTTTTTCAACAGAAGGGATTCATGCCAAATTTTCACGATTTAATCGTGTACAATTTTCGAATCATCTATCATCATCATACAATCTTGAGGCATGAGATGGCTGTTAGATTTTCAATACATAAATCAAATGACAGACATGTACAAAATGATTTATTATAGGAGACAAAATATAGGTGCAAAATGATCAATCTTAGGTGATGAAAGTAGACTTTTACATATTTCCAAGTGATAATTTGTTTATTGGTGGTTTATTCTCCTATACATCTTAGTTTTCAAAATTATTTTTGCCAGTCTGTAAACAAGTTCACAATTTCAATAATAGTGGAGATGGTAGAAGATGAGTATTTTAGTCAACTCACGTTAACATTATGTGGAGAGTTGAGCATTTCAAGCCAAATCACCACATTCTTCTATTCTACAAACTATTTACATAACAAATCTTAAATAGCCGCATATAGAGGAGTTAATATGTGAAGACAAAGACACAGATGTGAAAAGTAATAAATTAGCAGCAACTGTATGTAGCACACCTAGAAAGAAGAAAGACCCGCACTACTCGTGGGTGCTGCATTTTTGCTCGGAAGAAGGCGCAGCGAGTGTAGTACTCGTGTATTGGAGGGAGTAACGACGCTGAATTAAAGCTGCCGACTATTTCACTATTGTGTAGTATTTTGAATGGAGGCCACTCGTGTGGGAAACGTATCTTTGAGTTTCCAGATCAGTGAAAGATATGATTGTTGTATTTAAATAGAGTAAAAACATTTCATGAAAACAATTTTACCCATACTCTGCCTTCATCCAAAATGGCTCCAAGCAGTTCAAAGAGCATCTCAATCAGGTCTGAGTCCACTATTTAGTGATGAATCGTATTCATCTCAATGTCTCTCACACTCAACCTAACATTCAAGCGATAGGGCAAAAAAGGGTCGAAGGCAGGGCCATCTAAAACCTTAAATTCCCAATTTTTGGAAAAGTTTCTTCTGAAAAAAAAAAGAAAAAAAAAGGCTTGGACGATGGAATACCGGAACCTCGATAATACGAAAAAACACTTGAAATCGGGATTGTCATCGTTTTGGGCAAATTGGAAAGATCGATCTCGGGCATGAATCCGAAGGATAATTATCCAGAGAACGATAGACCATATTGGCTGTAGGTGGGATCGTTTTCGGGTTCATTGCTCAACAACCAAAATATCCCAATCATCCAGTATCAATCAAAATAGTGCATAGTGCTATTCTGGTTATAATTTCGTAATATTGTGTAATCTCCACTTTTCTTCCCGGACATTTTTCGGATATTCTATGTTCTGGAACTAAGTCCACTCACCCCGGGAGGGCTGCATTCTCTTTTATAAAGGACTAATAAAATAGAGCACACCCGATAACAGGCCGCTTCCTTAATTTGCATCTTAATCGGTGATCTCTCAAGGGGTTCCAATTACATTATCCCTTGAGTAAGAGCGCCCAGTAGTGGTTCCAGCTCTTAGTTTGGGATGGCCTACCCATCCGAGCTCTCGATTGGACGTCCTACCTTCTGTCTGGGTTTCATAACGTCTATTCAACTCAACTCTGTACCCGTATCTAATGGAGATTGCACATAGTAAACTTGAAAGAGTTCAGCACGTAACTATGTTGAAGAAAACAGGGTCACCCACATCTTCTCGACCTGATTCAGTAAAGAAAAGTTGAAGGACAAACGTATTAGGGCCCAACCGCTGAACTTTATACATAGTTGATGTATTCGTTTCAACCCACACATACTCCCACCAAGAGCCTCCCAGTCTGTCAGGTTCTGTGTTGTTGGAAAATGCCCAACTAATAACTCGTTTCCGATAGAACCGATCTAGACGGTAGATTGGTAATGCATCGCTAAGTTCGGCTGCTACTGAATGCATGGAATCGTTATTTTTTCGATGACAAGTAATAAATTCTCTCGTCTCGCGTTCACCACGGGCACATGAAGAAAAATGATCAGCTTCATAACGTCAACCGATGTCGAGCGCACTAATTCTGCTTCTCTTTTGGTGGTGTTTCTTTTGGAGCCATGAAATCGAGTTGCGCCGCACCCAGTATGACAAGCAAGCAAACGACACTCTTGGTGAGCCTAAAAAATTAAAACTAAAAGCGGTTTTTGATGTTGAGCCTCATCAACTTGTGCTCCCACTTGTTCTTTTCAGTAATCATTGTGGACGACATGTTCTTACTCAATTACGATCACCATCTGGGGGCCAAAGTGAGAAATATTGTGAATGAAATTTCGGCTAGAGTTCTCAAGAAAGGAGCCGTCAACATAAATTTTTACTCCAGCGTTGACGTTCATCTTGACCAAGGTGGGTATCGAGAAAATTTCAATATTTACAATTCATCCATTCTAATGAAATATTATGAAAACTTTTATTGGCTTCAAATGATATCTAATCAGTAAAAATGGCTCCGAATAAACCCGTATTCAATTTTGAGGAGGAAACCCTCAAGGTAGGTTACAAATGAATATATACCCGCTCACCAAAATGGGAAAGAGGTTCTCTAAAATTAAAATAACTCATCAATTTATTGCTGCCCCAATAAAATGTGCTGACATGTCAAACGTTCGATCGCCCCTTCGACATTTTTACTATCATCAGTTCAGTATATTAGTGTCTACGAATCTGTGCTTGAAATGGCCTCATCAATATGTCATCTATATAGTCAACTTATTCCACTCGACCAGCTCCTTTTGACTTTTTGTGATGCCACAACTTGATTTGATGATTTTGATGATTTTCGTTCTGCAGGCGTTACTGCCATTTTTAGTATGACCCCATGTCTGGATTTGTGGATGCTGTTCAACCGTGCGAAGCGATACGACATTCTCTTCATATCTCTGACAGGTATTAGTTCCCATCATCCCCCACTGTGAAACTCAAAATACAAACTCCTACCATCGGATGTTCCGTAAAATTTGTCGTTTTCAGAATCGAATTGCCCGCGTTTGCCAGACGAATATGGTATAACTGTACCTATGTACGAAAGAGGTAAAGAAGTGCCTCAAATCTTATTAGATTTGCGTGAAACAGGTTCGATCAATTGGGAAACCGCTGCCGTTATAGTTGATCGTACCGTAGGTATGTTATCTTAAATAGCTCCAGTTAAGTACTTTACGCCTGTATGGGCGTTATTGTACATTATGTACATTCCGCTCCTAATGATCAACTGAATTTTGTATTCTGGTTGATTCCCTCTTTAGAACCTGATGTGATCATGTCTGTGGTGAAAGTTTTGCACCGTCCGACTGAGTCCAAAGGGTTGTCCTGTCCAATTGTCCTGTACAAGCTAGAACAAAGGCTGCGAGAACTAATAAAGTAAGTTTCATGGCAGGTGAGAAATTTTTTGAGGGAGGAAAGCTAGGTACGAGCAGTAAACAAACAGACATCTTGTTACTTGAATGTGTCTTCGACTCATAAAATACTGGCCAAACCAAGAGCAGTAAGCCAACATAGATGAGTCTCCGATTTTGGTTGTTCTTCATGATTTATTTCAATACTGCACAGTACCCTTGTGCACAGTTCATCCGAAATTTGTTGAATAACACTATTCGAATGGGAAGATTTTCAACAAAACTAAATATTATAGGATAAAATGATTTCTTTATGATTTTCATACACGTCTCTGAGCACTCCATTAAAAATACACGTCTCTGAGCACTCCATTAAAAATACTCTGGGCGGTAGGACCCATAACATAATAAATAATAAATAGATAGACATTTATAAATAAGCACAAACAATTCATTTGCGCCTATGGGAGTAGCCAATAGCTACCCCAATTCAACCACCCGGCCTCACCCTGCTCCCACCCAGTCCAACCCCTTCTAACATTATTCCACCAACAGAATTAAACCTTTCTTCCTTTCACCAAGGTGCCCCACCATCCTCTAATTCTACCGTCTCAATCATCTTTTGCTCAGCCCTTATTTATATAAACCTCAAAAATGTCTTTCTCACTCTCATTTGTTGGCTTGAAAATGACGTCCTGCTCGCACACTGTACCAAATCTTTTAGATAAGACTGTCTTCTCTCTAATGTAATATTCTCTTTGTTTATAGAAAGAAAAATTACGAAGACGTGTTTTCAAACTTTCCACCAGTCGACATCGTTAGCAACTTTTTGTTCATTGGCGATCAAAAGAACATCGCAAACATCATGGACAACGTAAAATTTGAGATTGACTTTTTGTCATTACTGCTAGTTGTAAATACTTTTTTGGTCTTAAGGACTTCAATCTCGTTCCTGCTTATGTTTAGGCCAAAAAAGTGGGCTTAGTGAGCCCAATTACCCAGTGGATGTTCGTGATAAACAATCGCCCAGGAAAGGGTCGCAGATCGTCCAAGAGAAGATTTGACGATCTGATTCAAGAAGGCGAGAATATGGCATTTTTGATCAATCGAACTAACCCTGAGCGTCGTTGTGACGTGCGTCCATTTTCCTTGTACTATTTTACACTAATAAGTAAAATCATTTGTTTTTCGTCAGCAACATTGTCTTCTTTTTGGTGCTAGGTCGGTTTGTTGTGCAACACAAAGCAGCTCGTAGAGAAGTTGATCGTTGCTGTGGAGAAATCTATAGAGCAAGAGATAATCCTGGCGGAATCTCTATCTGACGAAGAATGGGATGTTTTGAAACCAACCAAAGTAGAACGGAGGGGAAATATTCTTGAATTTATCAAGGTTCGTATATGTATTTTTCTGAGCCTCATATCTCCGTCTAAACCCGCTCTAATGAAGAACAAATACATCTCAAATCCACAAGCATTTTCGTAAGTTTACGTGAATTTTATTTGAACTTGTATTTACAGAAAAGAGGCAAAGACGATCCGGTTGATTGTGATTCATGTACAGAATGGATAATCCGTTCCAGTGATTCTTGGGGTATGGATTTTTCATCCAGATCCAGGAATGGCCGACGAAGCTACGAGTGAGTGCGCGTCATGGATTGAAGGATTGTTGTATATAATTTTAATTTTAGGTTAATAGAGCTCGCCTTATCAGCTACCATATTAATCAAACCTGTCAGGCGAGAATTCTATTTTCCACAAAGAAGAGAATTAACACTACCCATGTTTTTAATTTCGACTGTATTAAGATCTGCAATCGCAAGCATAGTTTAAAAAAAGCGTAGAACAGTAGAATTCTCTTCACTTGCACATCATTGTCATCCTATCGACGGTATCATATCATTGTATAGCATGGCCGAAGAATAACGGCACGATTATGAATGCTCGAGCATAAAACGTGGTCGGTGCTTGACGTCACTGGGACGGGAGAAGCGTTCAAATAGTGCTAACAACGAAACTTATCGTTCATAAAAGAAGAAACTTCATGACCTCACTTTCTTGTTCAGTGTTTCCTGATTTGTGGTCTATAATTTCTTCCGCTCTAGCATTATCCGAATCCGCTGTCATTTTTTCTCTCTGTTACGTATTATTTTATGTACTCCTACGAAGAACAATGGTAAATTATAAAGATCACCATTGCCTGATTTAACCTAATTGTAGAAGTAAAGAAGACTTCGGTACATCTGGCCACTTGGCGGATGTGGGACTATGGCAGCCGAGGACAGGACCGGTGCTTGTCGATCATGTTTTCCCAAACGTTGCCGGAGGATTTCGAGGACGGAAAATGCCTATCGCTACGGTTCACGTAAATTCTCTTTCTACTGCTAACTTTATCATTCTCAGTTACCACTAATATTGGTTCGTTTTTGCCCCCGCGAACCCAATGATGCCCCCAGCATCCGTGATATATTTCACAGTGTTACCTAAATTTTATATAAAAGCCATTTTATATTAATCCAGAATTAATTACCTTAAGCATTAATTTCTACTTCTTGCGATTTACAGTATCCACCGTGGCAAATCGTTAAGTACGATGAATACGGTCAACCGACAGAGTATAAAGGAGTGGTGATTAAAATACTGGACGAACTTGCGTTGAAAATGAACTTTACGTGAGTCTTTCAGGTTTGCAATAATTTTACAAGTGTTGAACCATTTGTTGATTGAACTTTATCATTTTTAGTTACGAAATCACGTTGCTTCCCAATGGTACAAATCCTGCCAATAAGTCATCTTACATTTTCAACGAGGTAGGAAAATTGTATCAGTGAATTTAACTTCGAATTTTATACAATCTGAATTTACATCAAGTTGATTGATATATTCCCAATTCTTGCCATTTGGTTTCTAATTCGTTTGTGTTTATGTGGTGCCGCCTAGTCTCTTGGCGAAGTCGTGATCGATAGCTCCGTCGAATACGCGGCCTGGGACCAGGTCGTCATGGATTTGCAGGAAAAAAAGGTGGGAGTGAAAAGTGTGATTGTGTATGCGTACCTTCTATGAAGATATGTTATTGAGAAATGTGTGGGACCAAAATAAAAATAACTGGACTATACGGAGGATGGTTGAAATCCACACTTCGTACTTAGGGACAAATCTTACAACTAGGACTTGATTTGAGTGTCTGACGCTGGCTCAAAATTAGATCAAATTTTCAGGTGTTCCTAGGAGCCGTGGCTTTTGTAGCCACTGAAGACCGAAAAGCTAAAGTAAATTTTACCCAGCCCATTGCAATAGAAGTCGTACGCTTTCCTAGTTGCTCGTCCCAAAGAACTCAGTAGGGCGCTGCTCTTTGTCCAGCCATTTACCGGAGAAGTGAGTCACTGTGCTTGTCGAGTGTGAGAATGGAATTGTTGCTTTTCGCCTTTTACTCAATCCATGTTTTACAGACATGGCTGTGCATAATTGCTACTATCCTCCTCGCTGGACCACTTCTTTATTATGTCCATGGAACGTCACCTTTCTACGAACATTTTAGCCACCGAGGCAAAGGCGGGTACACGAAGCTTTACAATTGCTTCTGGTATCTGTACGGTGCTCTTCTACAACAAGGTTGGTTCCGCTTTCAACAATTGTTTTTCTGTTTTGAGTTTGAAAAGCATACTTGTATCACACTTTTCTCCATAGGTGGAGGAGTCATGCCGGAGGCCGACAGCGGACGGATAGTCATTGGTGAGTGCTGCATCATTCTGCTGCGATTGTATACATCTGGAGTTACATGTCATGATCATTTGCGTTTTAGGCACCTGGTGGCTCGTCGTTCTCGTCGTAGTTACCACATATTCGGGAAGTTTGGTAGCTTTTTTGACATTCCCCAAGATGGACAAAGTAATCTCGGACATTGATCAACTACTTGAGAGAAGTGCGGCCACGGGGCAGGGTATTATAACGTGGAGTTTCCCCAGAACGTCCTCCATCCACGTTCTTCTCAAGGTACTCCCTAAACGCGTTTACCAAGGTCGAAAATGACTTGAAAACGTCATTCGACATTCCAAATCACCACTTTGTCGTTTTCTTCTCGTACGCAGCAAACCGACAACAAGAAATGGAACAGTTTTTACGAAGCTGGCGAAAAACTGGACAATCTCACACCGGAAATAATCTCGAAAATTCAAAGTGGAGAACATGTTTACATCCAACGCAAAACTATGCTGCTTTACATCATGAAACAGGAATTTTTGCGGACTCAACAATGCGATTATTCGTTAGGTTAGGGGTTTTCCATGTTTAACGATAATAAAATGAATGAATAGTCATTACGAGTCGCAGACTTGTTTGTTTCAGGAGGCGAAGGCGTGTTGGACGAACGTCTTGGCCTTGTGATGAAAGCCAACAGCCCATACCTGAATATCATTAACGAGCAGTAAGTTACATGTGGATAATGACTTGAATCAATGATGTTGGGTAAAGTTATTTTGACGTCGCTCGACTAGATGGACACAATATTGAGCCCTAATTGTATAACTAATATTTTGGGCTGTTCATAATTATTTATGAAATAATTCACCCTTATATTAGTACCCCACCCCGTCTATACAAAGAGATTCGAGGGACGGGTGGTTTATTTTATTGTTCATTTCTAGGCGGCATTCTACGCTAAGGTGACCTTGTGAGTACCTCTATCAAATCCTTCATATATGGCTTCATATATTGCATACAGTCGACTTGTTTCAGCATCAACGACATGCACAAAGTGGGTCTAATCAATAAATGGCTTCAAGATTCGCTACCACCTAAAGACCGGTGCTGGATGTCGACTCTCGCTAGCTCGAGTTCTACGCATACAGTAAATCTCGACGACATGCAGGGCTGCTTTTTTTTACTTTTCATGGGTGGGTGAGAGTGACGCATGTGAATGGTTCGAGTCGAGTACTTCTAGGTGATTGTAATAAAAGATTTCCCATTCCATTTCAGGAGTTGTTGCCGCTACGTTTATGATCGGTGGTGAAATTTCCATGAAGTGGTGGAAGAAACGAAAGCAAAAGCGCATTATTCAGCCTTTCATTTCGTAACGTCCCACAAGAACCTCAACAGTTCTTCGCTTTATTGTTTCTCTCAACCGTTGGTACGGTCAATAAAACATTGTTATTTACTCACTCATCGGAACATCTACCGCTTACATACTTCTTACCTTACTCTCCATTCAGTATTGGAGGCGTTATTTATCGAATGATGCTGTGAGTTTGAGTCTTGGTTAAAGGTTTTTGAAATCTTGGGTGATCTCCTCTTTATTAATGATGACTCTAAAAAATGATTCTGCATATATCAAATTTAATGCGTTGAAGTGGAGTTTGGTTCCACCTTCTATCATCAAGTACAACGGTTAATGAATTGTGCCTAGCACGAATGATGGCGCTTTTAGCGTCTCATGAAGAAAGGATGAATCAGGAGGAGACCTCAAAAACATTGACATCTTTATCATATCTTCGCTGGCCTTCGTATTTTTTCATTTCCCCCTTTAAATTGGCGTACTTATTCGTCTCCCATTGTAATATTCTCTTACTTACCTTATTCTAAAGAAGAGAGATAAGTTCTAAATGTCTTGATTTTTTGGTGGGTATTTTCTAATTTGTATTCATTGCCCAAGGCAACTTCCTCGATTAACACACGACGTATAAAGCATTTCATTCTCTCTCTTTCTTTCCCTGTCGGTAGATAGATGTATCTTGAAAAAGATCGTTTGAGGGAATTAAGTACCTATCGTTCTAACCCATCAGCGTATTACTATATTGATATCTTGCGTGCCGTGAGCATTTGAATAGCCACATTACAAGAGATTAGTTTTCTGTAATGGAGGCTCTACACATTCTTAGGACAAGCTTGAAAGATCGATTCTGCAGCTTATTTACATCTAAAGGATCCTGCTGTTGTTAGAGGCGTAGCTTTTGAATGATTCTAGTTTTAACCCAGCAGGAACCACGTGAATTCCCTGGACCCAACCACCCACGTTGGGTGGAATCCAACCCAGCATGATATTTCATGATTTTCAAGTTGAATCCTAAGAATATTTGGTAGGAAAGGAATAAAACATTTTTCTGTCAATTGATTTTTTATTACAAGATGGAAATCACGAAAAAAGGTACATAGTTTCAATCTGAATCATCATTATTCAGGCAGCCATTACAAATTACTTTTTTATGCTCACCACATAAGCATTTTCCGCATTTTTCACAGAATGCATAGCCTTTCCTATCCTTTGTTTTGCTCCCTTCATTACACACATCACATCTTCTCGGTTTCCTTGTACCCTGTGGTTGAACTGGACGTTGAGGTTGCTCTTCACCTAGATAATGTTTGATTGACAAGCGAAGCATTTTGGGAATTCTGGCATTTTGGGCTCTCACCTTCAAACATGGTTCAACTGCTCGACTGATGACGTCGGCATGGGAGGGTACTGAAATGGAGGGGGAGATAGGAAACGTTGGCGCATGCACAGCTTGAAAAGAAAAATGCTTGGGTGGGATTCCACCCATACGTGGTTCTTACTGGCTTAAGATTTTTGTTGTAATTTTGACCTTAATTCAATTATCACTCAGTGCATGGAATGAATTTAAAATGATGGTATACTCCCAGCATCGATGATTTTCTGTCTGTTTGCCGATTCCGGTTTATTTTGCGTGCCAGGCGGGATAAGGCAAAGGGTCAGGTATATTCTGTTCACATCGTAACCCCGTTGACCACGTAACTTCACGACCTTTCCTGACCCTGCGAAATATTCTCGTGAACCTAATAGTTCGAAAAAGAGAAAAACCTAATTGTCATTAGGTGATATAATCTCGTAACTCCTATCTACACCTGCGATCGTGAGGCGCTTTGATGGGCAAGCGATTACTTATTCCGATCCTCCGACAAAACCTTTAAAACTTTCCGACCACATCATTTGTAGCACTCAGGTTACATTCCAGGCACACGGTTCGTGATCGGTTCTTACCCACTCAAATGATTAGGTACTCTCAGCGTACCAACACTTTCTAGAGCCTGATTCAAACTGCTATACCTAAGTGCAATTTAAGAATGAATGACTTATTGATTCTCAATCAACTTTCACTATAAGAGAACTTTTGTCCAGATAGATGATTCGGGTTCGCGAACGCGGATAGCATAAAGTTGGTAGTCGACCATTCGACTTCAATAGGCCACGGTACGGTAGCTCGCATCAAAACCCTTTTGGCAAACCCATTAAAGCCACGGAACAAATGGGGCTGTGCAAGCTCTGCAAATGATGCCTGCCAACGTATTACCGAACCGCGTTGAGTGGTTCTGACAGATGCATCATGTTGTGCAACAGCTTTTCTTCCGGGAGACGACCCTCTTGGACAATAGTTACAAGTGGGGTTATCGTCTATCATCAAAGTATCAAGGAACACGTTGTGCAAGAGGTTGAATTTCATACAAAATATCAGGTTTGATGGCTGACAGACGGCAACGTCAAGAGTATTGTTTTGTTATTCTGATGTTTCAATACTGAAATATCTTTTCAAAGACCCTAATTGAAATTTGTTGAGAAAGGAGATTTGAAGGTAGCAGCCCAGACTTACGATAATGTATCAACACCACACTGTAGTGTGAAAAGCCGGATATAGATGAATAGTTTCCTCCTCTCGAATTTTCGTTTGGGAATCGATGTAATGCTAAGTGTTTTCTTTCGAGTTTCCACGTAGCTTGCGTTTGGGGAGATCGCTCGTAAGGAACGGGTGGTTGATAGTATGAGATTTTGCCAGAAGAGCGCTTGCGAAACGTTCTGAGCAAACTCCTTGTGCCCTTTGGGGCAGTAAAAACGCCCTTCTAACCCACCACTCCCACCAGTGTGCCCACGATAGATTGGGGGAATGGATATACCTAACGCCACGATGATGACGCTGATGATAACACGAGGTGTACACAATCATGTAAGTACCCGAAACACATGTTTCTTTTCTGCTGCATCCCACGATTTAATCAATAATCTTCATGAACCAACCAATCGTGCATGAACCAAACTGGACCCACTCCTGATATATTCAAATAAAGAATAACTTTAAATTTGGAAATCAACGAACCATTATTCCATTATTAAATTTTACTTTGTCATCAGAGCATACCTTTGGATTCGAAATAAATAAAAAGTAATTTGGCCTCTAAAGTGACCTCTTGTTCTCTCTCAGGAAGATGCATGGTTGGCGAGATGTCGCTAGTTCAACGAATCCCAATATCGTACTGATTACTAAGTGACGGAAATTGATCGGAAAATTATCTCATGGAGAAACCAATCAAAGAAGATCCCGACGGCCTTCAAGAAAATAACCGTCTAGGAAAAGGTACGATCTCTAATTAAATATGTTCCGCGTCCAAAAGATGAAAACAATCATATATATTTATGCTATTCAGTTTATGCTATTGTATCAAACTATCATGTAGATCACAAGCAACAGGTCGAGCGCCTTCGTATCTACAAGCCAGCCAGCAAGCCTCAAAAGTGATGTGGGCTTAGCGTTCTAAAATAATCTCGCTCCTAAGTTGGCCCTCAACAATATTGCGGGATTGTTAGTCCTTCTTACTCTATTCATGTTCTGAATGTTGAATACCACAACTTTCCTGTTATAAAATGTCTCTGTTCTCGGATTTCTGTGGCTCTTTGTATGAATTTCCAACAGTTTACTGGGAACAAGCAGGTTACAAGGTACTAAATTAAGGGAATCGTATAGATTTTGTTTTCTGGACACATAATACCACTTTGCAAGAGATAAAAAATTCGGAATTCATATTATTACGATTGCCTGAAATTATGATTCCTCCATCCGTATTTTGTTCCTTTTTTTTGTTCAGATTTGAATCCTTTCGTAATCTAGAAAATTCATAGTGATTGTACCGGCGTTCGCATGTGATAATTACCGGAGGAACATGACTACTTTCTGCTGAATACAAACGTGAATTCATGCCTTATTTACCATACCAAAAAAAAAAAAAAAATATTTAAACAGTCTTTTACACCAGGACATTTTTCATCAAGCTCTAGATTAGTTGTATGTTATTATGATTTGTGAGATTTAGACGTACGGATACTTAACACGGTTTTTTTATTATTCATTTCATTCAGTGGAAAGCAATCAGTCTTGGGAAACAAACTATTTGAACTAGGCCCTCTGTTCAGCCATAAAAAAGCCAGACATCCACGTCCAGTCTTGTTTTTCTGATTATTGAGAACCCCTCTTCCCTCAATAATCTTTCCCTTTTCAGTGACAAGTAGTAGTAGTAGAGCACAATGAATACCTTTCGATCTCTTTGGTTTTATGAAAGTCATTCACCGCTGTCTGGTTATATTTATTTTAAAATACTCCCCCGAGTTTCCCGTTCATGGAATTGCCCGTGTTACAAGAATCTGAAGTCAGAAATTACTCGGTGCCTGAACCCGACGTCAAGGTGATGTTGGGAAGCCGTCGCTTTTAGTCGACTCATCGCAGAAAAGGAGCACCTTCCGCCAGCAAACGGGCCGAAGGGGTAGCAGTGTTATGGGCGGGCGAGGGGAATTTAATCATGGTACGTCAACTGCAGGATCTGTCAGCTGCAGGCCTAACTTCTCTCGCTCGCTCTCCGACCGTTTTCTATTCCAGATATGCCCTTTGCCTCGACGTAGTATAAAGAGAGAGAAAGAGCGTCACCCCGCCGCTGTACTGATACGACGTGTTGTTTGCTTGTGCTTGGCACTTGGCAGTGATCAACGTTGAACACGCCAAAAGATCTTCTCTCAAATGGTTACTATCCACCATTAGGTTCCCAACAATATTGAAAAAATGTATATTCATAACGACTGGACTGACTTCTGTTTTGAAGAAATATTTACAACATCATCATCATTTTCTAACTCCAATTTCAAAGCTCTCAATGTGGAATGTTTCCATTCCGTGCCACAATCCCTGCTGCAGCTGTAATTGTGAAAATCGCCTGCGGAATAATTGATTATACCAAGTATTTACACATTGGTAATCTGACATGGTTTTTGGTTGTAGTGTGCGGCGGTAACAGTCCCCAAGGGGGAGCTGAAAGCCCATCCTTGACCACACAAAGTAAGCTACTTCTACTAAAACATATTTTTACTGTAGAACCTATATGTTTTCTTTGCCATTTTCGTGGTTCGAAAAATTGTTATTACACCACAACACAACCCTAATAATTTTTTTTTCTATAAAAAACAACAACAGGTGACGACGCCGAACCCTTGATCAAATTGAAACGATTGCTGACAGCAATGGTTAGCTTTTGTAGAGAACTTGGTGCTGAACGTGGTGATAAAATGGCCAAAGCTGTTATTCAACTTGTAGTAAGGGTGTACAATAAATTCCAACTGTTACAATAAATTAATTGCAAAACATTCCCGAAGGGATTGTTGGCTTCGTTGTAATGCTTATATTTTTCTATAGGGCGGAAGCTTGGGTTTGGAAGATTTCTTAAAAACATTACATGACATCACGAGAATACAGCCTAAAGCTTATGTCCTCACGTATCTGAGGTAAAATTCATTATATTTTCAGTGATTCAGGTACGAGAGAGTAATTTATTTCCAATGAAGTGTACTTGGAAAAAATATTTCTGGTATATTCGGGCAGTAAGATTTGAAGCATATTATTGATTTGTGTTGTTTCTTCTGGCGATGCTGGCGATCGACGAAGGCTGTACCTACCTTTCCTCCACAAAGATGTTTCTCTTCTCGCGAGAAACTCGAAAGTAGTGAGTCCTTTTTGTTCAGTCCATCACAAAAGGGCATTTTTCTTCCTAGGCTAACGGTATTAAGTATTTTTATATAAAACGTCTTAATATCATGTTCTAGGCAGTGCAAGATTATTTATCAGCCCATCCAACGTGCGTCATAGATCCGGAATTTTCCCCGTGTCAACATTCAGAAGTGTTCAACCTGGAAGTGAAGAGAAAATATCAAGAGTGGTAAGTAGGGTCCCCCCCCTCTCCCCCCAGGTGATGTAGGATTATCTAAAATTATTAAATGTGGGCCATTATCCATGAAAACTCGGTATTTTTTTGATTTTGGGATTTTAAATTCTCTTTGGGGGACTCAAAATTCTGCTGAAATCTGAGTAAGGGAAGACTCGGTTCATGCTATACAGGCGAAACCTCAATCTCGAACCAAGTCCTGGCTATATGTCACCGAGGAGTTGTTCGGCCTCGATGGAGGCGGCCTTGGGTCGGTCGCAGGTGCTGCAGGACTGACGCCTCCCTCCCGCCTCTGCCGGAGAACAAGGTTTTACTGATGAATGTGAACCAAAGGCTGTGTGGCCCCTCGTTGCCTTCGCGGAGGCGGCAGGTGTTTGGTATTGGCAGTCTCCTCCCACCCCAACCGGCCACCGCTGTTTCTGAAATTCCCGCCAGCTGTGGCTCCTCAACGATTTTCGTTTGATAGCAGCTCAGCCAATCTGTCTGCCGTAGCCCGACCCACTGATGGATTACCAAATCGTCACAGAGTTCCGTGGATTTGTGGAAAACTCCTAAAAACCCTCCAGAAACGATGGATGGGCATTCTTACTAAATTGCCCACGTGCGAAATCGAAGAGTGATAATAGTTAAGCCACTACTGATCGTAAAAGTGCACCGCGATTGAAAAGCGCTGTTCACCTTTGTTAACGCATCGTTGAAAAATTATAATCAAAACGCTGCAAATTCATTCACAGGGATTGGTTATTCATCGGACCAGGAGCATGGAGACTCATTCCAATCGATTCAGCGTCCAAAATTTGAACGCCTGGGTACCACAAATCTTAAAAAATACACATTCAAATAGGTAGATAAATTAAAATTAAGACCCATTTTGACCCACAACCTCTTCCAGTGGGCGCCAATGTTCCCGAAACGCCCAGAAAAGTGGGGTGAATCGGAGAGATTGACTTTCTGCATGAAAACATGAGTTCATTATTCCTTGAATAACAACCAAAACGGGTCGCAATATCTCCTTACTGTGCGCGTTGAATGAGCTGGAACTCAATTCTGTGTCAGAGCCCTGTCTGACCCCGTGCGGGAAAATGACATGAAGCAATAAAATCTGAAATGCATTCCCTTAAATCAAATAAAGCCTGGAACTTGTGATTGAACGGGCCAGTTTTACCCCATTTTTGGCTTGATAATTTACACTGACAATGAGATAAACCACAATTTTAGAATTTGTGTAGCTTCCATATTTTCTATTCTACTCTCTTCGACACCTACACGCTGACTGGAAACTACAACTATTCCGGTTATAAGTGAGCACTGTTCTCTGTACTAACAGCTCCCTGTACGAAGAAGAATGCAGTGGACCACCCCTCAAGAGACCACTTCTTGTTCCGCCACATCTTTTAGCGCCCCAATCATCTTCAACTTCCGTTTCAAGTCTTTCAAGAACTTCGGACGAGGAGCAATGGCGAAACATACACGTGGTAAAATAAATATTATTCGTTCTTTTTTATGAATAAAAATGTTCGTACGGGGTGTTATTTAACCGACCACAATGAATTTTTAGATGCTCAACTGTATACTGTCCATGGTGGAGAAAACAAAAGCTGCGATCAGTATTCTCCAAAGTAGATCACAAGAAGAAACTAAAGACGAACTGAGGAAATCTCCCGCTGAGGTACTCGTCATTTAATTCCGTTCAATGGTTAGTAGTATGAATCGTATTCCGTTCTGTGATCAAACACACCTCGTTTTCCCAACAGGTAATGGCTCAGACGATAAGGATGACTGAAGACAGGGTGGCTCAAGTGAAGAAAAAGGCTGGTAAGTTGTAATTTGAGTAGGAAAGTCAATCGCGTAGTCTAAAATTTGACATTACTGGGGATAAGTGCTAAGGAGAACACAAAATTTGTATGACAATCTGAAAACAAATGCTTAATAAGCCATTTCATACTGTGATGAATTAGTGATACTGCTCCGAACCACTCAATCAGATCCCTTAGAAAAAATCTTACATTACTACATAATGAATACAAATGTTTACAACAGAAGAGGCGGTGTCAGAAATCAAGAAGAAGGCAATGGTAGAACTGCAAAAAGCAGTTTCAGCTGCAGAAATGAAAGCGACACAACTCGTGGCCGCAGAGAAGCTCAAATTAGACAAAGTAAGATAATTATATTGACGATTTTCTATCGAGAATGCGAGTTATAATAGCTGTAATTAGGTAGCTGTAAGCGGCTGTTTGGGAAGAGACTCGGTGCCTGTAGAAGAGGCAATTAAAACAATAGTTGAATGAAAACAAACATTAGGATTCCAGCTTTTTTCACAGAGAATGCACGATTGAATGAATAACATCGCCAAGAGCGACAGTAAGGAATTGTATATTGTGGGAAGAATTCAATGCGTTGCATAGATTGCTTTTCCAAATGGAAGATAATAGGATCCAGCTGTTCCTGGAGTTTTGCAGGAAGAATCATGTCTTGATTTATTGTGTACCCAGAAGTCGTTGTTTTCAAGAAAATGTCACCGTTAATTGTCACCAAAAACCTTTCAGGTTCTGAATGAAGCAAGACGAGCTGAAGATCCTTTGGCAGTTGAGCCTCAAAATGTAAGCTTTTTCATTATCTACTGTTACCGTTGTCCACAAAATCGATGGCACAAAGCTGGTTTCATTTTTCACAGAGTTGCTGGAACTGCGGGAGGAAAGCTGAGGATACATGTTCAGGCTGTAACGTAGCTAAATACTGCGGAAGTTTTTGTCAAAGAAAAGATTGGGACTCCCATCATTCCTCGTGTCGGCTAAAAGACAAATCCAAACAACTTCAGACTCGCTGAAGTTCGTATTTACTTGAATGTCAATTCCCTGATCTAACATTTTCTTAAATTTCCAATCTCTTTCTTTCACTTTTCTCTTACCGTTGATTATAATGAAAATGGAGTAGCAAAATGTTTGAAACTTCTTGAGTTTAATACATTCAGAAGAGTTTCAGTCAAATCATATATTGTTTTCTTCCTACGAGTATATCCTGTACGATACCAAGTAAGATACGTACTTATAAATTCAATACATTCGATCTTTTTGGTAATTGTCTAATCACATTTCCACACAAGTGCATACCTGTTACTTGGAAGTTAGGTCGGTTAACTGGAGTCCTGAATTATTAACTTCTTGTACAATTGATCACCGTTGCGCTGACTAACATAGAATGTTAAATGTTGAATCCATAGAAAAATAAACCGTAGAAGTATGAATTCATTTCATTCAATAATGCGACCCTAATTTGACACTAGAGCCTAATGTTGATGAATATGGATTGAACAACGGTTTCATGATTGCTCAGAAACATAGGATTGTGGAGTAACTATTGTGTTTGAGTTCACCCTCCCAATTGATTCTGCGTCAAAAATGGCGTGTTAGTACAATGAATACATACTACAATCTCACCTTTGTTTGAAATACATAGTTAACCTTGACCATTCGGTTTTCCACATCGCTTCTCCAATACATGATGGAATACACACGTGGGTACCCCACTGCTTTCATCTGGCTGTATGATAACTAATATCATCTGGAGTAAGGTGGTGGTTCTATGATAACCATTACTAACCATTGAAAACGAACCGTGGAGTTCAAACAACTTATTCAGCAACTTTGCGTTTGTAGAGGGTTAGATCTCTCTGGTTTACGCGAATCATATTCAAAGTGACGTCATGAGTGAAAAACAACCGCTGGAGATGTTTTTGGAAGAGTTTTTGGGAATGGAAACATTGAGGTTTGGAGAACAAAATGTGTACATCATACTTTTCAGGTTTGTAAAAACTTCATCCCGTAAGGACACAGAGGGGAAATTAATTGGCATTTTTGTAGCCGCGATGATCTGATCTAGGTCGTACATCAGTTGGAATTTTTGCACGAACAGCTTACCCTCACTCATACTGTTCATTTTATGCTTAAATTGTCCATGGTTATTGAATAATGAGTGCACCAGTTGAGTGAAAAGTTTTAAAAAATACTGTGTTCTTAGTATTCTCATTCGATCTTCTGTTATCAGGATGTAAACAGTTGATTTGAATATTGAGTTGGAGTTTATTGAATAGTAATATTAAAGTTGTCCTCCGTTCGATGTACTTCACTAGGAAAAGATTAGTTCTCCATGATTGCATAGTCAAATACATTACCTACTTAATTACCATCTTAATCGTTTTTCAATTGTCATCAACTATACTTGATGATGATCAACTATGATTGAATCATTGAACTTTAACCGTTAATTTCCAGTACATTCTTATTCGCATTCACGCTCCTGAAATTTCTATTTTGGAGAATCAGCCCAGTTGTGTACGAGGCGGCGTTATTACTGGTTTTTTACGGTGTTGGCAAAATAATTCGGGTGGAAGAGATCAGCGGCGGTAAGAAATTGTTTTACTTTTTCCTTTTTTTAACTTATACAATTAATCGCAAACTATCCACAAAAGATGATTTTAATTGGATTAATTGATTGATGATGTTAATTGATCTGTTAAAGATGATGTCGCTCTCAATTTATTCAAGTGACGAATTTTCTAGATAATTAGGAACTAATCAAAGCTTCAAGTAATTTAATTAAAAAATGAAATATTTCGTTAGGAAATGATTGATTGTTTTTCAAAACTGGGAACGAATCATCTCCCTCCACCCTTCACTTACTTTGAGTGTTCTTCAGAAATTGGGTATAAAGAAGAATCGCGCTCAAGTGAGTGCAGGGCTGTGCCAGAGTTAATTAGAGCAATTTTTGTTTCTTAATTGCTGTACTATAATTCGTTCATCAATCCTAATGAACAAAAATGGTGTTGTCAGTTTGTATAATTTCTATTGGTTTACAATTTTCAATGTTGAGTTGAACGAAAAGCTAAATAATAATAGAACAAACTATTCCTGAGCCTATTTTAGTGGTTTCAATTATGCAGAGCAAGGTCCGGTTCGATCGTCATTGATCAATTTAACATTACAGTGGCCGAAACGGCGTCCGATTTCATCTCCCATAACGCTCTCCTCTTGATGAGTCCGGTGTACGTGTTTATAGCCACGTTCGATTTCAATACGGCGTTCGGCTCCTACCTTTTCCTAGTTGTGCTTCTTCTTTGCCTAATACCGGTATTCACAATTAACCTCTACTTCATCTCCTGGATCATGTTCATGGTATTCTCTGAATCATACGGTTTGACCTTCAAGGAGATGCTGCTCACAAGTATGCCGATCAAATACTTTAAGCTCTCTAATCATAAGTACCTACTAGCCTGGTACGTAAAATCGACTCTTGACTTGAAGCTTTTCCATAAACGCTGCGTTAGAACGTTCATCGTTGAATTTTGACTTTCATAGAACCCACTCTGAGAATAAAAACATCAGAAGGTTGTTTCCAGCTCTCATGCTTTCGCCAATACAAGTGCAGTATATACTGAAAGAACTCGAAGCCGCCCAAGGAAAAACTTCCGAACTGAAATTCAAGATGCGCACAGAACAGTATTCGTCCATATGGCTATCGCTCGTATGGACCGATATAGTTGCCGAGTACTCCACATTACAAGACACTGGTCAAATGTCCGCACTCCTAATGACTGGTTTCGTTTTCTATCAGGGTAATTAGTCTAAAATATTTCCCTAATCCAAAATGTTACATTTATCTAAAATATCACCACTCGGGTTTTTCTGGGAACCGATGGATACATCTCGTGTATCGTGAGTGGAAAGAATAGACATGACTGGTTACATATAAATTCGCGCGATATTTCTTCTTGTAAGGAAAAATCAGTTTGCTCTCTCTTTCTTATATACCGTATTTGGGCGTTTTCAGCTTTAGGGCTCGCCGTGGGATTTTCATTGGCCAGGCTGGTGAAGTGCCCGTTGCAAAAATGTTCTCTCAAACCTCATGTGGCGGCCAGCATGACTCTTAGTTCTGTTTACTTGGTTTCGACTTTGTGCAACATTATGGGTACCAGTTCAGGGCTTGGAGTGGGCTGCTTTGGAATTGCCGCCAACGCTTACGTTGCAAGATTCAGTGGAGATTCCTTGGAATATTATACGCAAGTACGCCGCCAGTAACGAAATATTAAAAATGAAATGACTGCAGTTAAATCCCAATCATTTTTTTATTAGTCACCCCTCCTCCCCCCTCCCTAATGAAGCGATTCACTGTTAGCAACTATTCACTTCCTTTCCTGAGTCTTTCTAAAAGGCAGAAATGCTTGTTCTTAAAAATGCTATTATTTAGCCTTGCTGTGTGCCGGAGAATTTCTACATTAATTGTTTCAAACTGAAGTTTGATATTCGAAAAACCAATAAATTTCAAGTCACTGCCACTGAGACGCTACTTCAGTCACACTAACACTTCTTTATGGTGCTTTTGCAATGATACATTGCTTCCTCTTCTGTTATTTCAACTAATCTTTTACCTTTTTCAGTTTTGGTACTTCGTTCTGTTTGTTGGGAACAGCATCGTTATTGCTACCGTTGGCGTAATTCTGGGATTTGCAAAGCAAGAGAATAGCATACAATTGCTGAGAGTGGTGATTATGTTCTATTGCCTTTTCCAATTCGTCCGACTGACTTTGTTCTTTTTGGTTAGCCCACTGATCAACGCCGTAAGTACAACGTCAACACTTTAAAAAGTTGGTTAACTTCTTCATTTTCATTTTTTAATTTTTATTATTATTTTTGTTGAATTTATTTTAATTTAATTTCTAGTTTGTTACACTGTCGTACGATATTTATACTTCAAAGCATATGCTGTACGCCCATTGAGAAGAGTTTGCTAACTTTGCTCATTACAGGCAATTAATCGTAAAACCGAATGGACCTATTCATTGATCCAAGTGATTGGCTTATATAAGGGCGGAGTGAATTATTTTTTGGCCCTATTGTACGCCTGTAACAACAGTCACCAATGGTAAATTTAATTTGAGAATTATGACAAAGTTAATTTGATAGCAAGGTTACCTAGTCTCACACATAGCATACACGCACAGGTATAACATTATGCTGATCATAGTGGGCTTCTCAATGCTATCTTCGTTCTTGAACGTGCTTCTTTTTCCGATGCTTCTGGGTATAATGGGGCTGTACAAGTATTCCGCTGCGAGGATATCAAACATGAACATCGCAATGATCCACACAAACAATTGCCGTGAAAAAGTAATTCTTTATGACGACTCGGATATGACAAACTACTCTGATGTATTTGCTGAATCAGTTTTTTGGCCGCCATTTCAGGCGATATTCGCGTTGAAAATGGATAAAGTTGTTGTAGATGCTAATTGGCAGGTGGTTGAAAACATAACGCGCCTTACTCATCCGTACAAGAGATCAATGACGGAGACCAATCTTGTTGTTGATGGGCAAGACGATCGTCAACTGAGGTGATCTGGCTTGTTGATTCATTACCTATTTATGTGTCGATGAGACATGAGGGTGTCGGAAAAGTTACAAGTTGGCCATAATATTAGGTATATTATCCTCAAAAATAGCAAATTATTTGTCTGTTGAAGTTAATTTGAAAAGAGATGCCACATGGTTTCCGTCCTTTTACTCTCAGGATACTATAGTTGTGTTCATGACCACACCTCACAAATTAATGTAATCGCTCACTTATTAGGTCAACTAGGGGAGTTTTACAGACACCTCAATTCCATTGTGTAGGTCAGTTCTATGCCCCGATTGTAAAACAGAAATCATCGCTCAACCTACAAAAAGAGAGATTGATGCTATGAAAAAAGAGGCCAGAGAACGAATTATCAAGTCCCAACAAGTATGTAACTCCTCTATAAGAAATTATGTCGAATATATGAAGTTCCAGCTTTTGGGGAATCATTGCCTTCCAACAGGTATCATTCCATCGTCAGTACGAGATGGGTTCTCTGACGACGCAAGAGTTCGACTTTCTAAGTTCACTCGTGGAGGCTGAAATGGCTCTTTTAGAACCACGTTTGCAACCAGACAAATTGAAATCCCGCTCGGTCCTAAACAAGTTTCTGGTTCAGCTGAAGAAATTTCTCATTTGGTTTGAAGGCCTGACGAGTGAATATTACAATAATGTGCCTCTAAATGTTATCCGATACTGGTGTTTTCAAGTTAGCGTCGCCAGGTTTGTTATCTGTATAATTACACTTTGGGATTTTGGAAAACTTGAATGACTCGGAGGAGTTATTCGAAACAGAGTGGTAATGACTCTTCAATTGCAGGCTAGTCAGGATTATTTTTGCAATAATAACCTTGTTGGACACGTCATTCTCCATTGTGCAGGTGGTTGTGTATTATTTCATGTTCAAACAGGTAAAACAAAATAGTAACATTGTTCGCACAGGTCATTTTGGTACAATCTACTTGAAACATTTACGTTCTGATAGGGCGAAGACGGTAAATTCATTTGGCCCAACAAAGACTGGTATCGGTTTGCGTATGATATTCAAGCGGTAATGCTGTGTTTCTATGGCTTGCGGATGATCGACTTCATGATATCGATTGTGGGACTTGGTGCCGATTTCTACTATAGACGTAATGTCAATAAAATTGAATTCGGAATCGGCATCGTACTTGCATCGATCCAGGTAAGTACTCGTGAGCAGGGTTTTGTATTAGGCCGGTACCTACCTATTTCCATGGAGCAATTTTCAAACTCTCCCGTTGCATGTGAGTCGCCAACCCGAGCGATCTCTGACACGCTGTCATCTTTTATACAGGTTTCGCTCTTCGCCGTTTGCTGCATGCGATCAGGACGGTTCGTACATGTTTTCGAATCCGACCTCATCATGCTGCTAAAGGCCTTTGAACCCCTCCGACTCTCCAAATTGTACATCCTCATAATAGCTGTAGTGCCTAGAGTTATTGCCAAAGTTGATGGCCTATTGGTAGACGAAATGATGATAAATTACGAGCTTGGCAAAGCTTATCTGGTCGCACTGAACAGGACTTCGACTCTCCTTAACCGCATTGTTTACGCTGAAGTAGTTTACACGGAGCTTATAAAAGAAATTGAGGAAGATCGTTTGCATGTCAGCAAGGAGCTGGGATTGATTCAACTAAAAAATCCAAGTATAGCAACAACCGTTAAAACCCGCCACGCTATAAGGTACCTATGGTTATTTCATCTGTACAGAAAATTAATGCTTCTCTATGTTGATGTCTATGAGCTTATGAGTGGTATTGGCCACTGAGGATAAACTTGTGAATGAAATGCTTGCAAAATGTGCGCGATTCCCCTTGCTTCTAGATTTGTGATTAATACAATGGCAGATTGTATCAAAGACATGCGCGAGGAAGGCGTGGTTGACTCGATAGAGTCTGAAGCACTTGCTGATTCATTACAAAAGAACAGAGAGTACCTCAAACAGTTTACTATGATATCCGCCACACCACCTGCAGACATACTGAAAAACATTCCTTGGCTCAAGGAGGACTCTGAAAATCTGCAGTTTCTCTTGACAAATGCCAAGCTTTTCAGTCACGACTACGGAGACGTATTGTTTCGAGCTGGCGAGGATCCCTTAGGAATACATCTTTTGGTTTCTGGTCTCCTCAAAAGCCACTACGTTCCATCTTCGACCACACTTCAGGCAAGATTCACAGCACTAATCCATAGGGGAGGAACACTCCCTTTCCTTATTCTGTAGGTTCTATCAAGCCTGCTATTCTACTTCCTCAGCATTTAATGTTGTTATTTATTTAAGTTATCTTGAGCCTGAAATGATTCTTCTCATAGGGAATGTTCTGACCGGAACCCTCACCAAAGTTTGCTTTAAATATTGAGTTTCTTTCGCACAAAGTTCCAGAATCACACGATCAACCAGCAAGGTGATGTGCGTACTTCTAGGTACTTCCAACTAACTACCTATTCATTTCAGGGGAAACGACGTGGTGTAATAGTTTAGAATCCCGTTGTATCTATTTATCCATTTGAATACCTGGGAGAGATTTGAGATACATTAATCTACGACAGTTTTATATACGATTGGATATATTTTAGTTGTGCGCCAAATTTGGAGTTCTTCCAAACTACGATTTTTTCAATAACGTTAAATTTGATCAACCACAAGAATCTTACGTTGTCTCGGGAAGCATCATCGGAGAAATTGGCGCGGTGTCTGGTAGACGATACGACATGACCATCACTTGCGAAACAGCCGCGATGGTGAGTATTCTTCAATGGAATGTACTGTAGATCTATAGGTACTGTTTCCTATTCTGGAACCATAAACTGTTGGTGGTTAATAACTCTCAATTCCCACAGATATACCATATTCCGTACAATGTAGTGAAGTCTGTCATATTTGAAAGTGAAGATTATATGGCGATGTTGTCTAAAATCTGGAAAGCTATAAGCATCAAAGTAGCGCTGAACATCCTTCAATACAACGTCGTTGCTTTTCAAAGTTGGGCTCCAGAAAAACTCCTTCTATACCTGACTAGAGGGTGAGTTCGGGTGAAAGGATGTTGTTGGAGTGTTTTTGTCTCAGTTGGGGAAAATTGGAAATAGAACAGTTCTCACTTCAGAAAAAGCTAATGCAATAAATTCAACACAGGTTTGTCCCGGTATTGCCAAATATGGTGGGTTTAATCGTTTCAAGCAGAATTGAAGTTATTGTTCTCATCGAAGGGGTGTTGATGGATCGACACACCCGCAATGTGTACACAGGCCCTTGCCATTTGCCGAGGAATATACACGAAGTCATTTTACCAGACCATGAAGAATGGAATTTTCAAACTGTCAGTATCTTATCAAAGTTAGTCCGTTCACCATGTCAAGTGCCTCAGCATGTCTTCAAAATATTGAACGTCCTTCAGATTGTTGAAACAAGAATGTTGATTATTCCATCCAACATGACCAATGAGGAAGAACTGAGGGGCCCTTATGGTGTCTTCAGGTTTCAAGATAGAAGTAAGGCGTCTTAATCTTCTAACGATCAAACCTAATTTTGATACCTCCTTCGGAGGGTATTCATAAAAATCTTGCGGTCCGTACGTCCGCCTCTCTACAAGTTCGTAACCATGTAAAGCAGTTAGCACTTTGATTCGATTTTAAACATTCTCCCTCCTTTATTACAATCTAGAATTCTCCATTTGCAGGCAGTAAAGCGAAGGGTGAAAGAGGCGACAGTGTTCTTAGGAAAGTGGGGTTTGAAGTGATGGACTCTGATGGTATTCCTAAGAAGTGATACTGCAGCCTTGAAGTATTTTGTATTTTGTTGCTTTTATCACATCACGGCAAAGAAATAACCAGGGAAATTTCCTATTTTAAAATGAATACCAACAGTCCAAGAATGTTGATGCAAGGAGTTTTTTCAATTAAAACGAATAATTAATCAATTGAAGCTCTTCTCTCAATACCGTGAAGCTCATCTATTGTAATAGCAGGTAAGAAAAAAAATCAAATTCATGTTGAACCACACAATCGTTAACATGATATCGAATTTATTGTGGAATTAGAATGTAATACAGCATCTCTAAAATCAATTTGGTCTTTTGAAGTGAACTAGGGTAAAGATGTGGCAATTTCCCTACTAGATTTGTGTTAACAAAGTAAGGAATAATTCACTGCTGTTGATTTTTAAACCTACTTGACTCCAGAATTCTACGAGCCCTACCAAAATTATTCAAATCATCCAGAACGCCTTTAGTACATATAATACAAACCCTCATAAAAATGAAAGACGGTAAGGAAATCGTGTATACAGTAATGCATTAATCGATCACGTTCTCTTTATTTCAGAAGAGATTTGGTAGAAAAGAGCCTAATTTACACCCAATTTCGTAGCAGTATATCTATGTATAATTTATACAAACATCGATGACGTAATAAATATAATAAATTAATACAATCCTATTTCAACAATCGTCTATGCCTCAGGTAATACATTAAAAATTCCTAAGGACTAGATACAATCTTCAATTTTTTCAATTTTTCTCTGCGCGTTATTTTGAAGGTATTGATTAATCACAAAAATGCTTGGTAAGCTTGTGAAAAATGGTGATCCTCAGATTTTGTCTTTATAAATAATTAGATTATTCTCTAAAATTATCATTTTACCCATACAGTGAGACAATCTCAAGGACATTGCATCCGTTGCTCTTCTCAACAGTCGTCCAGACTTTTTCTTAGCTAAAAGCTAGGAAGTTTATAGTTCAGAGTTTTGGGTATACAACTCAATTCAGATCTCATCTCTTAAATAAACCGTATTTATCTAATGGAATTTTGATTCGTACACTCCGATTTAATATCTAACTACCCTAATTATCGTAATTAGTCGTTAATAGTAAGTTTTTAAAATTAAGTGAATCTTCACATTTTCATGCGGGGGTGCCAAGGGGAAGGTAAGAAACGTATGAAACAATTTATAGCAGATTGGAAATTCCGCTCACTTATTGTACAGACCAACAAATCTCGGAAAGAAAGGCTACAACAGTTGAGCTGTAATGTTTGAATTTATATTTGCGGTCGTACTCAATTTAATGAATCGACTACGTTTTTCGCGAATAGCGCTAAGTTTGCTGTTAATTTGAGCGCGGCTCGACACTCAATGCTATTTATATAAAATCGCAATGCTCACTCATACAACTTCACTCTTATCCATGTAAAACTCTTGTCACTTCAAGTGGTTTAAACGGGCCCCTACGCGGCTGGTGAGCTCTACCAACCCACACTGTTCGTTTGATTTGATTAATCGTCTATGTTTTTCCTTTTCATCTGAAGAAATTGTTGTGTATGGTGTTGTCGTAGAGAGCGTTGAAAGGATTTCTCAAAAGGAAGATGTCTGAAGGTCGCCCGTTGAAATTATATGGTCCTTTGTTAAGATTCGTAATGGGCGAGTCCTGTTTCCATGTGTAGATGCCAGTTGGTTTCGCTGAAAACCACGAGATTAATTTAAAATTCTGTTGTATATACAGGAGTCAAATAAATACTCTGCCATCAGTGGTAGGAGTCATGAAAAAGATAAAAGCAAATTCAGGGTTCCAATTTTCTAGCCTATTTCATTACTTAAACTGAGTAATGATAGAAGAGAAAAACAGTATATTATGGTTTTGTAAAAATGAAACGAGCATTTATTTGGGCCCCGGAAAACATCCAAACCTGAACTGTAACCCAATCTGTATAATCCTAGAGTCGCTTTTACAGTATTTTTCATTCCGGCTGTTTAAATGACTAATAATGTTCATTAACATCTTACCCGATTCTTTTAATATCCATGCATAGTCGATGCATTATTTGTTGAATATTGTAATCGTTATACTTAATCAACTTCTTTCAACAACAACAAAATTAAGCATGATCCTCCAGCAAAGACTCTGAAGCACAAGGTAATATGTAGAAGTGAGTTAACATTAACAAGAACTATATTCATTTTTCTATGAAGAGAACAGAGGTACATTCATTCCTTTGCGTCGCTCATCGGTGATTGCGCGGAAGCCAACCAGTATCATTACATCCGTCTGCTTCACTCCCCATATTTATTTGTGGTAATTGCTAATGGCTTTTCCAAGGAACTCAATAGTATTAATGTTGAGCACTGCATTTCAGTTAGTAGGTATAACATCCTAATTTTTATTGTTCCAGGTAAGTAATCTTCAAGTTTAACTTTCTGTTCTCCTTACTACTTACATATGTAAGTGGTTGGTACAGCGAAATGAGGAAACTCACTCGTTGCGCTCCCGTTTCTTGTCTATAATTTGTGTCGCGAAGTAAAAGATTGTTTTCAAGTAGAATACTTCGTTAGTTCAAAATTATTTTCCATAAAAATAACACTACTCCCTGTTTTTAAGTGGAATCGATAATTTACCATTGGAGACGAAGTTGAGTGGAAGATTGAACAACTGTGACTGGGGCCGAGGTTGAACGACTGGCGGTGGCCTTAGCTGCGGAGGGCGGCTGATGTAGCCCATGCCTGGCACGAGCATGTAGGGGCTCGGGGGCAGTCTGATGTAGTAAACAGGCGAATCTTGTTTGGGGCGACTCGGGCGTGATCTACTTGCCACGACTTCATTCTCTCTGTTGAAGTCCAGATGGTCGGAGTAGTCGAATTCGCTCGCCACGTTGTTCAAAACTACCTGAAATGTACAGAATGACGAGTGATAAGATACTTTGTAGATATTGGGAATCTACCATCAAAACTGCACAGATGAAGGCGTTCGTTCAAACAACATTCCCGATGAATTACCTCCGCGCGAGGAGTTCCCTGCTCGGCAAACCCACAATACCGTTCAGTAATGACGGAGGGGTTGGTTTACTCTAGTGCACGTAGGGTACGATCTGTACGTATACGTCGGAAATATGTAATCATTTTTTGTTCAGTTTCAGTGAGTTCAAGAATACCCATAGCACTGTTAACTCATTTCCTTACAACGAAAGCTGTTGGTGCTAAGAAATATCTTATTCCAAAACAAGTCGAAATTGACACCGATGGTGTTTATACTGCCGTGGGAAATTTTATTCCATTAGTGTAGCTCACTAGGTCTAAACAATACTAATTGAAAATTTACACAGAGAAGGTCACCTATCAACGTACTAAACCAGATCAAAAACACAATCCCGAGGGAGTCGGTTTTTGTTTCAACTTGCCTGGGGATCTTCTAAATATGGTCGATAAAATGAGAGAGCTTTCGACTGCCTCGACGATTTGGTCTCATCTTTGCTTGCTTCGTTGTCTCCGCTCGCAGCTACACTTCCCGCCCACACCAGCAGTACCAGCATCCTGACGGCCATCCTGCAAAGACATGGAATCTTTAGTCAATTGACTGCACTTCGGTGTGCGGTAAATCTCTAAATAAGAATTTGTCGATTTTGAATTTCGTACATTTGATTATAATGCCATTAGTCTTTCTCTCAAATCCTGAGCTTTAGCTTCTCCATAAAATTCTTTGGTCCAGTTTTCGGTAAAGTTGTCGGTTATATTCAGTCCTCGTAACGCCACGATTGTTAGTTAGAAAAAAGTTCTTTTCAACATCACTAACTCATCATAATTGTGGCCGATAGATTATCTTGTAGCATCCTTTAAAGTGAATTTTTGTGGTAACGCTTACTTATGCATGAGGCACCTTGTTCCCAGCTGCCTCAGATCGTCGACTTTGTGCCGTGGTGGTCCCACACCTCTGCAATTTACGTCCCAAGTACCTGCAACAAATAAAAAAAAGCTGCATATTATTCCAGATTCGAGGTCTCCAGAGTATGAGCACTTGATTTAAAAAAAGTATAAGCAATTTTTTTTAATTAAGTAGGTACCCAATTTCAAAACATCAATTTTCGTCCATACTCTGTCACCGCTTGTGGTTATTAGCCCCAAAACATTAACAAACCAGTGTCCAGAATCAGTGAATTAGTGAATAAGTATACACTTCACACGCATTGGCTTTCAGAGATCCCTTGGCATTATACCTGTATATTGAAAAACTCCCATGGGGCTGGAAAGACACGAGGGTCAACTAGAGCCAAAAATAGAAACCACTGACCGAAATTTTGGATTTAAAAAAAAAAAAAAAAAAAAATCCTGCTAAGGCGGGTGTGAAGGGTTTTGAAATTTCACTAGTTTGAAACACAAGAGCAAAATGATTCCTCCGTTGCCTGTACCTGAACACTCGACTCGAGCAATCATTAATTTCGGTTTTCAGACCGTTGAAGGAGCTTCTCAAGCCCGCAATTCTCATCAGTCGTGCGGACGAGTATTCTTCGGCAGTTCTCATCACATCAGTTTCCGCCAATCGCGTATTCGCGTATTCTATCGCTTTTCCCAATCTTACTTATTTCTTGTAGTTCAGCATAGTATCTTGATAACTGGTCCTTCCGGACTCCCAAAGACATAATGGAAAACGTCACCTTGTCCTCGTTCTACCGTTCTTACTATATCCTGTAATGCATCGACGGATTAGGTACTTTTCCCTGTTTCCTGACTCTCTAATATATAAATTCAGCATTTTAACCTTAACAAGAGAACATTAGAAAGCCATCCTAGCCTGAAATGAGAACGGTTCGTGTCCGCTAATATTTCAAGTTGAAGAAAAAGAAATGCAGCCACTTCAGTTGCAACGGTATGCGAGTCTTTTAGAGCAGAACAGTATTGAGTAAGGTAAAGCCAGAACTATCGGAGGGAAAGAATCTCGAATGAAGAATTTCAGCCTTGCCTTCAAAAAACCTTATCACGACTCGTTTTCGTGTCGAAGCCCGAGGCGCCTCCTTTAATTTTAGGCCCAACACAAACCGAGGGTTTACACCTGAAGCTAAACGCTTTTGATACCAAGCTTGATTCCACACGATGCTAACTACACCTGACGCGTGATATACCTACCTACCAAATTATACTACGCTGTAACCGTATTAATCACTTGAGCGGTTCAAAACGAATCAGTGAGCTAAGTGAGTCAATTTTGTGTTGGCAATAACATTTTTTTCGATCCGATGAGCCGATTTACTGAGATAGTGCTCAATGCTTTTTCGTAGCGGTAGTCAGCAAAAATATTGATGGTTCAACACAAATCTGATTTTTGTTGACCGAAGTTTATTAAAGATGTGATGAATGTTTGAGTTTCAGAAAAAAGTGTTCAAAAAAGAATTTGGCCACTATTCAGATTGAGTTGAGATTGAAATAGAGTCCTCCTTCTTCTCCCTGGTAATTCGAATTTGGGGAAATTGCTTGTTATATCCAGGTTTTTCACTTTTATGATCTTCAAAAGTTCTAAGACGAGGTTTCGCTTAGTTACTTCGCTATCTATTAGTAGGCAAACGTCATCGACGAAGATTCGTAGGCGTGGCAATCCCATTTATTCGACGAAAGAACTTGCTTTATTTTTGTGGCTTTCGTTGGTGGTAGCGCATTAAGTACCTTATCAAGAGTACTTTGTAGATAGCCAATCGTGACGTCGATACCTAGAAATTTTGTCAATAAATGTCGGTGTTATCGACATTTTCGTCAGTCTTCAGTCTCAAGATCCTAATTTTTGCTGTAGTAGTTTTCATCATTTTCGGTTCCCTCTTAATTTCTCGTGTGTTGGTTCATAATAAGTGGTGTTGTTCATAAAGGCTTGACTCTCTTTTTCTCCTCAGTTGTTAAACGTATATTTGTGTTTTTTGACAATTTCTTGGTTTTTTTCAACAGACAAGACGGTTTTCGAATGTTCGATGCCTTTTTATGACCACGCTGTCCCGACATGGGCATTTGTTCAGCCCATAAGCTTTTTGGGTACGATGAAGATTTAACATTTTTGCACCCACTGAGGTAAATGTAAGGTTATACTAAACTGGTTACATTTCGACGTGTCTATAAAGTAATATGTCCACGGTCAACCTGTATACAATTATCTACTCACTCCTTCGTCACGGTTTAGAAGCCTATAAATTGATAGTCTTTCGGGTGGGTAACGGATATTTCATGGCGGTAGGATTGAATAATGAAGATCTCAGGCGTGGAAGAACACGGTAATGGAGCCCTCGAAGGTCGCCTCGTGACTTTCTTTGAATCTCTCAGTTGAACCGGGTGATCTTTAGATGACAAGGAAATTGAAAGTGACATCACTCAATGAACAAGGGAGGAAACAGAAAGCAAACAAGAATAAAAGCTCGGTGAGCGACGGAGAAAGACATGGAAGGCTGTGAAGTCAATAACGGTACGGCGAGCAAGGACGAACACCGAAAGAATTGACCGTGGAAGAAAGCAGCCGGCTTCTGTGGTACGCTCCCGAGTTCTCATCATGATTAGTGACGTACGAATGGGATATCATCGCACGTTAGACCCTTGAGTTATGCAACGTGATGCTCGGTAGACCGTATAATTGACCGTCATCCACACACCATTTTAATCATCTCAATCATTATAAAAAGACCGGTAGCAGAATAATGATGGAAAGGCACAAGATTGATTTGAGCGACACTTTTACTTAACCGCAGCCTCAATATTACGGTTTGACAATAACAATACATACTTTTACTCAGCCCACTTACTGAGTAATGGCAGACGAACTCGTAAAATCCGGGGGACTAAATTCAGCCATTCATCATCTACAAAGTAAACTCAACAACTTTTTTTTGACAGGCAAAGTTTGATTAGCGATTTTATGAATATGGGTATGGACGCCCATTAATGAGCAAAGAATCGTGGTGCACCCTGTAAAATGATTAAGACAGTTCACAATTTTACTTTGGTAGGTCCGTACCTGGCCCGTACGCCACTGCTAAGAAACAACGCTTTAGACAAAGGAGCTATGAGACCGGTCCAACTGATCAACGCTAAGGGCTTATGGATCTATCAAAAAGTTTCAAATTCTAGCTGTATCACTACGTTCTAACTCATGCCAGCATCCATTCATTCAACGGCAACTAAATCGTCACGTAGTACACGTTACGCTTATCACACGTCTTCTGAGGCATTCTCTCGCGGTATAAGTAACACGATGACCAAGTCCAAGCTTTCTTACCGGTAACGAAGCGGATTTTGTACGTACATGGTAGCAATGAGCGGGAAAAAAGTGGTTTTAGCCTTTTAACGTTGGAATCTTTTTTATTAACGACGAGAAAATAGAAATCTCAACTAACCCAATGACACGTAACAGCATTTTAAATCAGACGAGTCTTACAGGGTTCGTTGGAGGAAAGTCGACATTTAACAAGACACGCAGTTGAGACGAGAGGATAGCAAGAAAAGTGCTCTGGTTAGTTCATCTTACTATTACCTTCTCTCGGACTAGGCGGCTGGATAAAGATCGTTTCAATTCAGTAAAAGACGAGAGTAAAGTTGAATAGAAGAGATCGTGATGGACCGAAGATCGCTTTCAAGTTTTTATGTCGCCTTTTCAGAAGAAAAGGATGAGCCGATCTCCATTGCTTTGAGCCCACGTTTGCAGATACACTTCCACACAAGATGTTGGCGCACGAGAATCAGCTTTTGGGTATATAACACAGGATGAAGGCGGAGTATCCTGTCATTTTGAAGACTGAATCGAATGAGATGGCTGCCGGCCACATTGCAACGGTGACTACTATACGAACCACATAGTTCCCTGTACGATCATGATCCACCCAGGAATAAAACAGTTTTGTATTAAAACAATTTCCGAGTTCACGGATGTCATACAATCTTTGGAAAGTTAGCCGACTCACGATCCCTATCAACTCATGCTTCTGAGTAGAGTGGTGCACGCCCTTCTCTGTCGGATTGCATACATTTTCCATGAGCTCCATAAATACTTAGGATCTGTGATGAAAACAGCCTTGCTAATAATAACATCAGTACCATATAAAGGCTTCTCAGTTCGAAAACAAAAATACCGTCACGCTGTACATTTTTTTCGGGCTCGGAAATAATTTATGACCAAACAGGGCTTATCTCAAAAGTACTATAACATCATGCATGAACACATTTTATAAGTTCACATTTTATTGTAATAAAGCTGCGGCTCTCAGCCTCCCGCAGCGTTGAAAGCCTCAAAGCTGCTTGCATTAAAACTACCAGCAAAATTAATTCAAAACAAGCCGTCGTTGTCCGCGCTAGGGGAAACATAATTCTCGTCGTTCCCCATAACTTGGAGTTTATAAATGGTTTTTGTATTGAAACCAGATTCCGTTATCGTATAGCATTGTCATTCATATTGATATGGTTCTGTGAAATATGGACCTTAATTTGAATAAGTATCGCGAAGAAATCAGTATCGAAGTGGTGAAAGTTCGCGACATGGTCCTTTCGCCAAAATTTCGCCTAAAACGTCTTATCGAGTCATGTATCACATAGAAACGAACCCCGGAATGTTTGAACAGACATGTGTCATGAGTAAAACAACGAAGTTCAACGGGCTCCGAAGGCCCAGGGTGGATATCTATACGATGAAAGTGGCCGATAGTGAGATTCGCAGGGCAGCTGACCTTGGCAAATGGCTATGCGGAACTGGATTGTTTTTCGATTGTTTTATCGCTTTTGATCTCCTCGCGTGCACAACTGACGGGAGAAATGAGAGGCCTAACACGTTGAATTGGCGATTTCCTGTCGGGATAAATTGTAAGTTTTCTCCTATTCGTGCGGACGTTTGTGCGCAAGTTTGATGGGTGAAATGTACGTATCTTGAGATCTCATGCCAGAATGAGTATTACGCTTTCTTACACTGCGGATTATGACAACACGAATTACTTTTGTAAGATCTTTCTAGTTTGCGTGGGGGTAACGAACGCGTGGAGCCAGATTGTGATCTACCTTCCTACTTTCCTTGTAATTAGTCACATCCATCTGTCAATGACCTTCACTTACATCGTCGATTCAGGAAAGGTTTTGGACCCCAGAGGTCAGGAGCAAAAGCACACGCACCATGTTTTCACTTTTCCTGATGAAGATCTTATTGATACAGGAGCCAAAAGGGGCATCATTTTGGATGGCCTCAGAGGCTACCTACCAATTAGGTATTTAAGGAATAAGAAAGCCACGACCATCATGATCCCGGACAAAAACTTCCCCCAGACTGAGCTGTTTCTATGTTGCGTTTATAGCTCTCACTTTGGTCATCGGATTACACAAAGAATTTCCAAATCATTAGCACAATGACAAAGTGATAGTGTAAATTGTAAAACTCCTAGGGTAAGGCAGCTGGAAGGGTATTCTTTCCCAGATACATTGGCAAATCATTGATATTGTTTGTATCACAATTTCATTGGCCAATAAATTTATATCTCTGTGGAAAGAATCATTAAGAATCAGAAAATAGTATAATGAAAATGTCTTTAAAATCAGTTCTTCAGGAAAAATGAAGAGTTATATCGTGTCACCAGTAACACTTTGGGTGGTTGACGGTTTACTGCGATCTTTTCATATTTTCCATTGGCAGTTTTAAGTGTCAGTTTCAATGTAGTTGTACCATGGGTAGAGTGATAAAAGTAATTTCTCTACCTAAATTTATTCATCTATCAAACTTCTATAAAACGCCTACGGAGAAAAAGTATCGCATATTCCCGTTTGTTCGCCATGGGAGTTTCTTCAATGAATCGTTAGAATCCGGACGCTCCATCCATAAAATTAAACTCTCGGCGCGAACTACATTGCCCCCGGAACTGGTTTTGCTGTAATCGATTCTTCTTGGGCATCTTTATTTCGTTAGGGAAGGGAGCAAACTGTCGTCGGTTCGTTGGGTCAAATTAAGGAGGAATCAGCGGGAACGGTAAGTGACGGTAGATAAATATTTTGCCTTCTACTAACGATACGAATAAGATTCCTAACTCATAAGGGTTCGGATTTGTTGTTATATATGGGCCTAGCCATTCATGACGGTGTCACACGGGAGTCATATTAGAAATAAAAATTCTATAAGAAAACCTCAGCGGCTCTCGGGTGGCCCAGCGAAGGAGAGCTCAAATAACTTCTTTTTGCACGGTTGCCAGATATATGTGACTCACGTACGGACGACCCAGATATTCTCCAGTTGTCAACTCCTTTTACTTTTACCCCTTTTGGGAGACTATCACCGTATTCGTGAAAAGGCCAGTGACGTTCAAAAGATCAGACGGAACAACGGGATTCGCAACGCAACTCAAGCTCTTCATAAGTACCATATGAATGTCCGGCCATTTCTTCATCATTTCCATCTCAGGAAGTGTCAGTGAACTGAGCGGGAGGGGTGATTTCAATTTAGATTTGGTGTGGGATTGAACCCTGAGAATTGTGAGTGGATCACGAGACACACTATTCTGAGAGCCCACTACGAGATTTCGGGGCATCTACAATAACTCAGAATTCTGAATTGTTCTGGACTCCATATTTTTGGTGCTTATATTGCCATTCGTGGCCTCTACAGTTCTCATGATAGGTACCCAACTCCGGGATTCCTCCGAGGTTTTCAATAAATTCTGCTAGAAACTAATCAACAGACACTGAATAGGATCAGGAATCTGCCGAATTAAGTGCGAACCTTCTAGTTGACTATTCGTAAAAAAGGGAAAACTCCTCCACTCATGGAGAATGAAAAGAACTCAGTTAAATGAATAAAAGCCTCACTTCATACACATGGTTGAGTATTTTTGTTAATCGTTGTGAGAACTACGTAGATCCTCCACGATAACCAGAAAACCTATTTAACCCTAGGTATTCAATCTCAAATACCTTGATATCATCCATACAATATGATTAATATAATGCCAAATGGTTAAATAACAAACCTTTGTCTGTTGGACGAGTGACTGTCTTTCACATACGTGAATCGTTTCGTCACAATTGTGCTTAAAAAACAAGTTGATAATTCCGGTTCACACGCGAAAGTGGTACCTACGTAAGCTTTCCAATGAGGTCACCACCGTTTTAAGACCAAATCTTTCCCAAGAGAATTTTTTGAATGAAACCCGATTTAACGCTCCTTAGTGGGGTCCGGGCTGAGGTCGCTTTCGTCGATTTTAGCGAAAATGAAGCAGTTTTACTTTGCATATTCTTTGATTGCCTTGAGAGGGACGTTCGTAAACGCCTTTCATTAATTTATGATCGACAAAAATATTCGACAAATGCTTTCACTAGTGAAGCGGAATGCCACCTAACGAGCCCAATCCCGCGGTTGGAGTCACACCATGTGGTTGGGCTGCAGTTACTTGAGTGAGGGTGAAGCAGATATAGGACACGTTTCACAAGTGAGTTCTTCAGGCTTGCAGTGAAAAAATGGCCTAGTTTGACTTGAGCTCGTACGAGTGCATTAATAATATTCCACCGAAAAGTACCACCCCAAGGATTCAACGATGGAATTAATATTTCTATCACCACGCAAATTTTGAAAATTGTGAACTTTGAGCGATGAAAAACCGTCGATTTTCTAGGTATAACCTCTAAGTCATGGTTTTCAAATTCCAATGAGCCACTCGATTTAATTAGGTTCATATACAATATATCTACAGTAAACTCCACGGCACCAATAATGCAGTTGAGAGTGAAAGAGGATGTAATTTGTAATCATAAAGTGCTCAAGGCTTTTTAAAACCTTGTTACCTGCTTGCTTTTCAGATATATCGTCGTTCCCAGGGAACGAAACTATTTATTTGAAACGTGACAAACGTACATTATCAATTACTAGCGCTTCGAAGCTTATGCGGAGATAATCTCTTCTGAACAGTTTCGTTCATCTTATCATTGTTCTTGTTTAATCACATTCTTAAAATAATTTATCTTTCCATCATGAAGCTTTCATTATTTGTCTTACTCCATTACCCCTCCACACTTGGATTTTATTTTTCCCAATTACCCAAGGACTTATGTTTCCGACACCCTATTTACAGGCTTCACTCTACGGTTATCGGAGGAATGAAAGATCCATTATTGAAAATTATGCTTGATTGCAATGATTAAGGGGTTGTCCGGTGGTGCCGATGGTCGATTACGTAGCGTTATAGATGAAGTCCGAACAACTTCCAATGGTTTTTTTTTTTCCCCAACGACCCGCCTAGTAGATACGTGTTGGCGTACATTAGCAGGGGTTGAAGAGGTGAGAATGACCTTCGAGTGGGAACGATTTCGAATATATAATCAAATCACAATCATTCTCAAGGTTGTACGGAGTCTTGAGTAAAATGTGCTGCATTCAAATAACGCTGACTTTAAATAAGGAATTAAAGTAAAATGTAGTACTTCAACATCACATCCACAGTTTCGCTATTCTCTCGTCGGGCTACTTTTTTCAGAGTCAGTAATTCATTCCGAAAACCACATAAGATCCCTAATTTATCAGAGCAATTTTTCATCATCTCTTATCAGAGAATATTTAGTGAAAATAACTTAATTGAAGAAGGATTAATCATTCCTTTACGTTTTCTTCACGAAGAACTTGCTTTCGTTCTTGAGTTGGGTTTATTAAAGGCTGACAACACTGTAATTATAGGTCGCCACACCCAAGTTAATTCATAGCTTGTATAGCTTAAATTACAATGTAGTCCTAATGTCTTGATACCCGCTCCTCTCCAACGTTTTCGTTTAAAAAATTAGGAGTATTACCAGATTTTACTGACATTCATGCGGGAGCTGCATCACGTACCTACTTATCGTCAGTGTGATGCAAAGCCGATAAATATTAGGTAGAAAAAATGTTGATTACACTATGATAAAACCCGTTCTTGAAGTGAAGAAAAAAATTAATCTTGTGAAAGCGGAGTTACGCCGCATAATCACGGAACGGATGAAGATACCAAATATCTGTATTATAAGTACCTATTTCAGATCCCAGGTTACACATTAGTCATTCATATTCACCTGATGACACTTATTGAAAAGTGCAATGTGTTCCGCCGAATACGTTGTAGTTAATACTAATTACGGTGCTGCATCAACTTGAAAAGCAGTGTTAACGAACTAAACTAATATTTATTTATTAGTCATTTACGCAAAATGATCCCAAATCTCGGAAAATGTTTCAAATGTATCAACTCATGAAGTGAGTGGGTGGAAGTAGTTCTGTTAGGTTTAATATTAAATATTTCAATGCAAACTTTAAATATTTCACGGACAGTGTAAATAAATTATGGTCATGGGCTGCTTTCGTTTATTACTACGGTTCAAGTAATTTCTCCGTTTCGAGGAAGAAAGTGAAAACAAAAGGTAGCAGAAACATTCGCCAGAGGTTCCGGTGAATTGAATCACTGCAAATTATGAATTACTGCAGCCGGATGCATGCACCGATTACATTCCGGTTTTGCATAAAGGTCAAACTTGCATGAAAGACTGACGAACAACGAGGATTTCAATTACTCAGTAGTTTTGAAATTTCGCAATGGCTTCAACCTTAGGCGCTCCAGCTTTCGAATGGAAACGCAGATGGGATTTAAAAGCATTGAAAGCGTGTTATTGAAATCGAAAGGTTAATCACCCGACCCAAGCGGAATCCTTGGTGAAAAGGAATTCCCAGCATCCCAGCTAGTTGAACGGTTCCTTCCGTATAGAACTGAACGGAATTGACGAAAAGAAGCACCTGTGTGATCGGGAAAACAAGAAGTAAACGTGAAAGTTATCGGCCTTGCGTGGACGTCTCTTAGCAAGTTCGAGGCCCCCTAGAAGAAGGCGGAATTTGATTTCGTAACCGCCCAAACAACAGGATCAGTACACACCGGTCTCGGAAGGGACTAATGAACGGATTAGCAGTCAACACAGGTGACCGCAAGAACCGCTGGGAAACAACTGATTCGGATAATTCTGTATTCAGAAGGAGATGGGACGGTTCAGTGAACCACATGGGTGAGAAAATACCATTCCCAAGCTCTGGGACGAGCCTCAGACAATCGAAGGCCAGTGTAAGAACGAGTCATCAAACAGAGCATTGATTGGACGAATGAATAATTTTTGTATTCACCCAACGATTTCATTGGGAAATTTATCTGTAACACAATTGAGAAAGAGAGTATGAGAGTGTGACGCCAGATGGTTAGGTGTGCGGGCAACTCGACGTGGGGTTTTTTTCTTTTTTTTTTTTTTTTTGACCTTTGGGCAGTTTGAGTGATAAATTAGACGTGTATATAAGAGAAAAAGTCTCTGTCACAGTGATCACTCTCATGCAATAGCCAAGACTACTTCAGAAGCGAAAGTTGAATCTGCAAATGATTCAAACAACTTCTGTCTCATACAGCTCGCGATGGTCGTTCCTGGTCAAAATCGGAAGTTGCCGTGTCGGCTGATACTAATCGAACCTGCCACTCAAACAATCCGTTTCTAAGACTGCGTATTGTCCCATCAGGTCGAATGCGTGGAAGGTGGAAGGTGGAAAGTGCGGTTAATATATGCATGGGAAACATCATTTAAAAAGTGGACCTGTCAATGAGGAATTATTATTTAAAGATCGCGGTTCGAATCGTGATCGACTTCCAAAAGATCCAATCATTCCAATTGATTTTTATCTCTCCTGTCAATGGAGAAATGCTAAACCACCTTTCGGTAAGTGTCGTCCGACTTGAATCAAAAATTCGCAACCTTTTTTTAAATAATATGCGACCGACCTAAGCAGCGTGAAATCGCTTCGTGAGGAGTTGAGTTGGTGAGGTACTCTTAAAATCATGTAGAAAGCGTTTTCATTGCATTAGGAGCAAAAGGGGTCGGACATGTACCACTTCTGCTTTCATGTGTCACATTCTCCTTTGACGCCCATGTCATCAAGCCAGGATCCGTTGAAAGGGCGACTATCTCATCAGTTCATCTACGCATTTCTTTATGCGAACCAACACCTCCGTGGATCCAAGGTGAGAATCGTTTTACTCGTGAATTCGTCAGAAACTCGACCGCTGTCTGGTAGCTACGCAGAAGTTGCTCGTTTTCCGACGAGCAATTATTCGATTATGGAGATGGAAGTTCTGAAAGTACATACAGGATATTGCCTCATGAGGTAACAATGAAACATGTGTGTTTCGGACATGAGTCGTGAGAGGTGGGCCAATCGGTCTGATACGCCAAAACTGATCTAACGAATGCATGAGTCTCACCTGAGGCCAACGCCCGCCTGATAATCGAGCAAATGGCAAAGGGAGATAACTAGGTATTAATCTCTTTTTAAGCCATACCACACAAGCTTCGAGGTACACATTTTTAGAATACCTCATGGATCATTCCACCCATGCCCACCATTGCCGACCATTATGGACGCTTTCAGTGGTTTATCTGCGTAGATTTGAAATTAATATTGATATTGACAATTTCAAGGTTTCACTTGACGGTCCATTCCGAGTAGAACTGTTTTTTTACAGTGAGACGTAAAAATTCTTCTTCAGAGTCCGAATTATATTCGCATCCATTGCATGTCCTGGTACCGGCGAGTGTCTTCCTTTGGGACCGACTTTTCCTGCCAGGAGTCTTCGACTATAGAAAACAACGTTATCCACGGTTGGTCCCGGTGCCTTTTCACTTTTCATTGTATACGAAAGAACCCGGTGCTCTATGATGGTCAAGCGGAATTCGAAAGCTCAATTTTTATATACGAGAGCTGCCCATAGATAGGTTTGTTGTTGCATGGACCTCCGTCGACTGTCATATTTTCCACAACTTTTTCCCTTTAAGAAATGCGCGTGGTCGGACGCGTGTCTCTCGTTTTTGCTTCTGTGACATCCGTAATCAGCTATATGAAAAAGTAAAAGGGGCCGTCAAACCCGAGTTTCTGTAATTAGTGAAAACACCCCCTTCTCAAATCGACTCCCGATTGTGGCTGCAACAAAAGGTGTTATTCAACTGGGCTATTTAAAGAGGCAACTTGGAAATGGCCAGTAGTAAAAGTTGCATTCCACCGTTGAAGCCTATTGTCCACGTTTATTCACTGTTCAAACGTGGGAAAGCGTGATGCTGTTAACAATAATTGATGCCACTACTAAGTACACAACAGAACTTACCGATGCGTACAGCTATCAACCAACCATTTGACCCCTCCGCGAATTAGAAACCGCACAGAGTGAAAAGAGTGAAACAATGAAGAAGCTGGCGATAAGATATTTGGTCGAGGATCAAACTGAAGACAATGCATTTTATGAGAGGCTGACGAATTCGTTACTAGGTTCCTATTAGCTTGGAAAAACCTCCCAACCGTGCCTTGCACACATTTTCCATGCCTCACTCAGTGCACAACAATTTTCGATTCGGTTTAGTCCTCTGTCTTGGACTTTTTCGTTTGTTTCTCCATCGTTTATTTACGGGAGATGGAATAATGACGATACGAAAAGATCGCGTTCATTTTCTGACCTTTACCAGCAAAAATCGACTTCAAGGATCCCAATCACGCGAAGACGATCCCGCTCTTTGCAAAGAAAACGTCACCTTCGGTGGCATTAAGCGAATGTTTTTCACTCGACTAACCTGACACATCCTACCGAGAAATGTGTTCGCGCTAAGTAAAAATACGAAGGTTTTTGTTCTGTCGACCGCCCTTGAGATCTTCGCACTAAAAAAATTCCTTCTCACCTTTCAGCATCGTGGAGAATTCGATCCACAGACAAATTCACAAGCATTCGCGGGTTAATTGCGGGAAATTGTTCTTACTTCACCCCTACAACTCACCTTGGTCACCTATTAGTTTCGTCCTTCAGAAATCAAGACGTTATTAGGGTGCCATACAATCGTTTCTTCAGTGTGCAGGTGATAATGACAGAGGAATTCTTAATGTCACGCTTTTATTCTGAGGATGAGAAATAACACATTTAATCGAATTACACACTAAAGAATATCTTTTTTTCAATAGGAATTTTTAGTCCGGGACCAAGCATTCCTTGCTCTAGGTACTGACAAGTCAAATATTTCTCAACTCAAAAGTGGCGCCATATTCTATCATAACGGTAATGAACGATTCCCAGCCAATTCGCGATACAAGAAGCGTGCAATACGAATATCTACACCTCCTTTTTATTGAACGGTATTTAGATAAATAATAGCCGGATGTGGTGCCTGTTGTTACTCTTGGAATTATTACTGTGGATTCCCAGGGAAAAATAGGTCCCTGACGCGTCAAGAGTAGACACATCGTGGCTGGAATGTTTGCCAAAAGGTTTGCGCTTTCCACAACAACAACCAGTCGATTTTGACCCTGTCAATGGTTATTTGTGTCATGCGTACTTTTAGTGTACGATTCGAACGAGTTGAATGAATATTCCCTTCAGGGACCTCATGCGGCTAATTCCCAGCAATGAATACGCGGGTAGCGTAGCGTCCAAGAAGGAAAAAGAACGGTATCCGGACGAGCAGTTAGCATCAGTCTTGTTCCTCGAGGGCGATTGTCTAAAGCGGCAATAACTCAGGGCGCCATCTGGAGGCAGATTCCAACTAGAAACCGGGTAAAGGCCGTCAACAGCGGTGGAACGGATCAATCCGAACCGTACACCCAGGAAGCGGCCACGAATGTAAATTGAATTATAAGAAGTTAGCGACCCTTCAGCTTTTATTTCGCTGCATCCTAGATGCCCTCCGTAAAACCCAGAATCGTATGGGTTGCGACCCCCTCTCATCCGGCAAAAATCATTGGGTTTCCCTTGAATGAAGGAGTTTGAGTTTCGATAGAAAGTTTTTGAACGTTTATGCTCTAAGAAATATGAAAATAGAGGCTAATTCGTCCAATTAATTAATTTTTTGAAGAAATGAAAGGCCAAGTTGAGACCAAATCAGCACTGCAAGAGGGATTCATGATTTTCTTTCAGTATCATAGATATTTTTCAAAACTATGTGATCATCAGCGTAACCATTCACATCTCGATACGAAAGAGCGGGAAAATTACGTATATTTGAAATGTATGGAGTCGACACACGTGTTATACCAAAATAGATCTGCTTTTCATCATAGACAATAATGTCGGGTAATTTTTTCTGAAACCCATAAAATAATAATCAACCAATGAGTTAATGGTTCTCTCTTCCCAGAATTCAAAGCAACCCCTTTAAAAAAGACCTCGGAAATTCAAGATGGGTATGTTGCTCTCCACAATTAGATATCATGCGTTTGCTGCGAACGATGTGGTAGCTTAGATTTCCCTTGAATGTGATTCATTACTGCGATGAAGCTACCGTGGGAAAATTGGGGAACTCCATGCGCTGGAGTCAGCTTACAAGTCGAATCCGGTGACCAGAAAATCGTGCAAGAATTATTGAAAGAAAACGGCTCTCGAACCGTTTTAAATCGGGCAATTGTCAAACTTTCCCGGCTTTTTATTGAAAAGAAACCCTCGTTGATCGATCCTCGAATTGATTAGCCATTGATTAACAACAAGAGTCCGCGATGAGAACAGCGAAGGGACATTGAATAGGTGGGGAAGAGATTTTCCTTTCAGTGCTACAATGGTTGGTGAGACTGAACAGAGGAAGTGTGGTCGAAGCTGAGAAAAGCCTCGTCGGTGTCTTCGGCCACAGGGTCGCGGCAGGACTCAAAGTGAAAGACGTCAAAATGGGTCGAACTCGTCAGCACCTTCTCCTCAACGGGGGGTCCACTTTTGATGAAGATCGGGGCTCTTTACTAGCGCCGCGCAGCAGTTCAGATCAAACAGCGTCCCCGTCGGCTCGGGCTACCCAACAATTCCAGAGGAAATTCGCAGATCAGTGGCCGACTGGGATTGTAGTAACCCTTTCCCCTCTCAACAGCGCAAAGTGTTAAGAATATCATATTTCACCTAGAACGCCTGCATATTGAGTTGATTCAAATATAATTTTTGTATATTCCCTCTCTCGCGTGCATTCACCAGCAATAAACAGCCTGCGTGCGTCACTGAATGGCACTTCTCTCAATAACCAAACCACAACTTTCCGCTCATTAGTTTAAAGCCATAATTTATTTAAATTACCATTTCCTGGAACGCGTGTATCAGAACACATGTCTATCAATGAACGGTCAAACTGATCTTATTAGGTATTCGCTTTGCAACTTTGATGGTCAAATCTGGGCACTGCAAGCTCAATTATTTTCCAACAAATTATGATAGGGGAAATATGTTTAATTAACACCAATTACCTCAACAGCCAATCACCGACGGTTCTACAATGGTTATTGATTGTTTTTGATAACAGGGCACGCACAGAAGTGAAAGATGTAAGGAATCAGCTAAAAACTGCCCCTACCTGCTTCCTTTACCGACTCTTGCATTGTTCGCAGCAAAAATAAATTTGAAGTCGTGAGGGAACTAAAGTTTCACACTACCCTCCAACAGAGAGTCTGATTTTAATTGTTTTTCTTTTTTTCAATGAATGAATATGTGTTATTATAATAATTCTAGGAACCTTGAGAAATATCACCTCAGAATGAAATCAGAGGTCTACCTACAGCAATTGTTGGGAAGTAATAAGTTTTGTAAAAAAGTCACAGACGCGTTTCTCAAGTCGATTTTTTTCAAAAACTTCGGGCATAGAAGAGGGTGAAACTTCCCTCTGAAGCACTTTCCCACAGCAATACGGGCTGATTAAAAAACGCGCTTCCCTCCGGACCCCGAAGAATTCTAAAACAATATCCTTCGGTAGTAACTCATTTTACAATGAGGTGAGCAACGATATCCTCATGTTCCCACGTGTTTCGCTGGTTTTGTTTCGCGACTGCCTCAGGTAATTGTCTCGGTAATGTTTCCTTCTAAGACGTTAGAATGGAAAACCACGTCGTTGTGTAAACAGATGAAATACTGCACGAACCTCGAGGACCCGATAGACCTTATGACAGGTTCTTCAAAAGCCCACGATGGAACAAAAGGGAGCGGGCCTGTGATAATTCTACCCGCATATTGGACCACACACTACGACTCGGGCGTGAGTCCTCCTCAATGGGTATTTTCGCGAAAATATACACTTCGAAGTGAGTGCCCTTTCATTGGGCGAGTTAGAAGTAAATTTATGTCCCTCCGAAGATGGATAACTAGATGCGAGCAGATGAAGAACCACGAGCCCACCTAATATATTGTGCGTATCAGACTATTGTGGTTGACAAAAGGAAGGGAGCATGTTCCGGATATCTTACTATACCATACTCACGCCCTCGAAGTTTTCCAAGTAACGCCAGATTTTAGAGGTTTATTCAGGGAATATTTATAACCGAAGTATAATTTATTCCAATCAATAATATTCCAATCCCGAAATGAACCTTACGTCCTGTTTCTTGTTGATAGAACTGGTTTCAGAGACTTTTGGGACCAGCGTAAAATGGGAGAACGGTGGGATACTGACAGGTAGGATGTGCCTACCTATTACAAATTATAACTCAAACTTGTAAAATTTGACTGGTATCTGAATTTTATTAACACCGTCACGAACGATTCAACTGCTTGGGGCTTGGGGTCACAAATGTCGTTCCCGTGGTTTCTTTTATTTTTCTGAGCATAGCTGCCAGCGAGTACCACCTTTTGAGAACGAGGGGATGAAAATGGGCGGGAACACGTCACTCTTGACGCTCACTGGATGGAATCAAAACCTCAAGTTAAGAAAAAAACAAAAACTCCCTGGAGACAAAAGCTCGAACTTTGGCCGCTCACCAACTTTCATCGCCTGCTCGCTCCCTCTCACGCTATCTGTAGAAACTTTATTGCTTGTTCCTTGAATCACTCATGTCTGGTGAAATCGTTGTTGCTCTGCAACGTAGAGCAACTCGCACAGGAGTCCTTTCGTCAACATGCCATGAAGGACTCTGTTGATTGGAGTTATCCAACCTGAGAGCAAAAATTTCATCTTCTGAAACTGTCTCGCCAACTGTTGAGCTGAGCATGGACTATAACGGGTATTAGGCTATCAGCATTTGCCGTCCAAACCTAATGAAGTGGAGTCAGCCGGTGATATGGTTGCCATTTTCCGTATCCTCTAACATCCTTAAGTCAGAAATGAAACCTTTTCCAAACCCACGGCAACTCTTTTCTGGCCAAAAAAATGAAACTTGTTCGAACAAAACGTATTTCTACAAAATATACTGCAGTTTTTTAGCTCCTTTTTCCCCGCGTGGGTGTGTCCTAACTAAGTACCTCACATTCTCAGGTTTTTATCAGGAGAAGGTTTCACATCGGTCTGGAAAAAGTATCTAAATGCCATAGCTTTCGGCTGAGAGACATGTTTCATTTGCTAGACATGCTTATAACGAATGCAAAGTACGTATTTAAATTATATTCAACGTTTCTGACTGAAAAAATGATGAGGTAGCTTTCATTGGGTTAGGCTGAGTAGGTAGGTTAGTCTTTGTTTCAAACGGAGTATTTTTGCCTTCTTTTTATAGAGATGCAGTATTCCAGGTGATAGTACGGATATCGTTTAAAAAAAGTAGAACTGCTCAAGCTAACCAGCGGAAATATGCCATTAGAGTCGAAACATTCAATGCGAGAAACCAAAACATGCAATTTTACTTGGTCGTCAGAAGACTGGTGCCTCGCTCCAATTTCATCTCTTTCGAGAGCGACTCCCAGCGAGTGGAAAAGGCACTCAGATGAAAGCAACAAAAGCGAATAAGTCGGATGGTAAAAAAAAACGACGTATGTGTGGATCTGTGACATTTTCTAGGTTTGGGTGCAACGCGAAAGATCTCGGAGAACGTGCGTAGTGAATTGTCCGCCTGACCGTCGTGTCGAGAGGCGGTCTTCACCAGGTGCAGTGCCACTGGCATCGAAAGAATAACGAGGTTTATTTCTGTACATTTATCTTCATACAACAATCCGTTACTATGATCCTCTCGGGCTGGAATGGGTCCAGGAATTATCTGAATCAATTCGGCTTTCAACAATGGAGTAAGAAAACCACACAGGTCCCTCAAAACCTAAATACCCAATTTGACCCATAACCCATCCCCCTCTTGCGGCGATCAGACTCAAAATGAGTATCCAATTTCAGATTTTCATAACTCACGAGACTTACAGTTTTTTTTTTTTTTTTTTTAAGATAAAATAGTGCTTAGGTCGTGTGTTTTGTACAACACTTAAAGAGCTCCTTGCCCAGTAGTCCCCTCAGATTCAATCATCATGAGTGAACCCGAGCGGCACCTGCCTCCACGATACCAGTCAACGCTTCATGACCATTGGAAGAAGAGGGCTTGTGCTTGAAAATGGGTGTTGGAATTCCCATTTTGTACGCGAAGTAGAAGCACTATAAATACTGTGATTGGCTTCCACAAACGTTATCCGGGTGCACCGAATGAAATTGGATTCTGAAGATAATAATTAGGTTAGGTCTCATCAATCTTCAACGAAATCAATCTTCAGAGAATCCTGCTGTAAATGAACTATGGAAGTTGGCGACACCCAGCCTACACATAACTTCTGGCGTATTATTTCACTCAATGATTTTCCCAAAGTCCAATTTTTTTTTCTTTTTTTTTGCTTCGATTACGTTAATTATTGCAATCCTCTGCTACTTTATCTATGGACACTTTACACTGGCCACATGGACGTCCGTCTACCTCTTGGAGTTTGCTTCCTCGATTCTCTTCAAATTCATTCAAACCGAGCAAGTTAGTGCTCGAGGAACCCAGCTTTCCACGGCCGGAAAACTACCTATTCACGCGTAAATACCATACATTTCAGCGTGACTCCAGATAAATCCTGCACGACCCCTCGTAGGAAAGACTTCATTGGGCCCCAATTACAGTCCGGTATTGAGTTTCCTCAGAAGTACTGACGAGTCCTGTCTAAAATTACAGTTGGATCGGGACGATTTCCGCGGGCCGTGAGATACAACGGCGATCAACACAGTCGTAGTGAGCACGAACCTTGTTTGTAACATATGACCTTATCTTGAAAAGGTACCTGCTACCTGATGCTAAGTGGCCGCCGATCGCAGCGATTTACCGAAGTAGCGATTGCGAGGTATTAGGTATTGTTTGATAATAGTCTTCCTGCAGGGTGGGCCTCTTACAGCGCTCGCAAATAAATGAATCCCTAGGAACGGGTTGTGATAGCTTTATGGATGAACTGTGCGATACTATCTACGTGTTGGAGCGCAGTATGGTCGCAGGGACTTTGAAGTTCCTTCTTGGTCGACCGTACATATATTCACATTTCCTTCATCTCTTATACAAGAAGGATGCTTTACCTACGCTCCGCGCTGGCTTTATCAGGCCGTATCACACGTACAATTCTTACGATAATTTCTTGTGAAGAAGTATAACAAAAGTTATGATAGATTTAAAAAATATATATTTTCTCGCTCTTTTTCTTATCCCCCCCCTCCCTCCCTAACAGATGATATTTGCAAATTTAAATCATTTTATTGTATAGTTCGTAACAAGGTATTCCACAAGCTGGTCACCTTCACTACATAGAGCATTAGCTTATGTCGATATTAATATGACCGCTGGAACTCTTCATTATCGCCGATCCACGGCGGATTGACTATTGCCAATTGCTTTAATCTCATATATCCCAGTTCTTTCTCGTGATTTCAACAAAGTCATTCACTAGCAACTATCCTTCCAGCGCATAGTGGCCACTGATCATTAGTACAATTCGTTAGTGTTGTTCTCGTCTGGAAAATATAATAAGGAATGATTTGTTCCTCTCACGAAAGAATCCAGAGAAGAATCCAGTTACACAACAGAACGTTTATCTACCATTAGGTACAAAACAGATACTCTTCCTTCCGCGTACTGGGTTCACGTTAGATTCACAACCACTCCAAATTACTCTGGGCGAAAGCGTTTTGTTAAGGATCTGAAAACGCCTCTAATAGAAAGCCCTTCCGAATCGTACCCGTGAACAAACATTAAATGGTTGCGTTGAGCATCGGTGAAATGATTTTTGAGAAAGCGCGCGCCCAAACGCCCATTTTGTAGGGTAGAAACAGCTCGAAAAACAAAACAGGCAGCGCTTACTACGGTCTCCTCACTGATGAAAGGCAATCACGACCGTTTCTAGATGTTGAAGGACCATGGTTAGGCCGTGAATTCTTGCCGGTAGTTTTTTCGAGCGGTAAGAAGCGGATATTTTTGCGTCCGCGCCAGTGGAAACTTCTTCGGAGATAGTTTACGTTGTATCCGCAATCGTAACGTTGGGTAATCGCCGTTTCACACACGTGGGAACTCACTTGTGAATGAAATAACACTCACTAGGTGACCCATTTGGAATCCAACGAACCAGAATTTCGGTAGCAAAAGTGAAGTAGTGAACAACGACGGCCTTTAAGAATAATGCTTAACAGGGATCACCGAGAACCCACTACCACCTTCCAAACATCGTCTGTATCGTGCTTATTCGTGCTCGAAGACCGTGACAGAACCGATTTTATGTTGCCATTTTATCATCAGGCAGAAGCCAATCAGTTCAATTTGACCGATACAATTCGATCGCAGTACGAGTAGGTACGAATACGTAACCTTCTCCAATCAGGGTTCTACTGCTAACAACCAATTTCCCCAAACTGATTTATCCATCTTTATTGAAGCGGAGCAACCTCCGGTTAACCAACCGCAGCTCAATTAAGTCATTGAAGCTCAGCGCAACCAGTCGGCTGAACAAACGAACTTTCACAACCGACTCACGTGTTTACTATTGAAGGGTTAAACACGGCAGGTAAACGAAACGATGGTTTGGTGAGGGCGTCTCCATGAGAGTTGTCCGTAGTCAGCCTTGAGGAAGGTGTTCAGGTCGTTCATAGAGGAGTTCATTGGCAAATATAGGATTGTGGGGATACCACCTCCGCTCGATGTTGCTTGAGATCATATGCATGCTGACATTTTTCTGTGACACATGAAGACCCGCAGAATTCAGCATCACTTCGAAACGCACGGTACCTCGAAATTGGACGCCAAGTCGATTCGGGAGGATTTTTGACCAACTGCCGCAGGTGAAGGCAGGTTGTCAATGGGTACTTTGAAAATGGAGTTGAAGTAATGAAATTTTGGGGACCTTGGCGTTACTTGGTTTTTAAATTTTGATCTAGATTTTGGACGCTGAATCGATTGAGATCTGTCCCGGATCGATTACCAGATACCAGAAGAATACCTACCTACGGGTCCCACAGGTAAATATTGAAATCATGTCTTTTTGTCTGATGAGAAAAATGTTTTCAAATTAGATACCAATTGTGAGGACCTGGAAAAGAGATCAAACTAGAATAATGATAAATTGTGGCGTATTCCGACGCTAGAAACTGCACTACTCATTTTTGTGATACTGAAGGGAAATGAATGGATAGAACCATAGGGAACGGCTAACATTCTTCGACTCACTCAAATGCACGAAAAGTAATTTCCTACAGGCGCAGATTTTATAACAAAGTTTATTATTGTTATCTACTTTATTATTTCTCCATATGGATATTCAGCATCTGTACTACAAACATTAGGAGGAATACTAATACAATGCAACGCAAATCCAATTGCGGGTACAAACACTTTAATGACTCTATTGGCCTTCATTACGGTTAAGAGGTTCCTAACTGATTGGACCATTTTGAAAATGCGACTCGCACAGGGGTTGGGATTTTGGGCAGCCATTGTTGGTTTTAGATATTCATAGCAGAGAGGCATTCTTCATGAGATATGCAAAGAGGCTCAAAAAAGCCACCCATGCGCTCTTTTCGTGGTTTAGTGATGCGTAGTTATTATCTCGGCTTCGGCTGCAGTACACGACCAAAAACGTTCGGCTCGGGCTATGACTTTACCACCCTCGTCCCGATCTTGTGGCTTCGCCTTCGAAAATAATCAAATCAAGACGGAAATCCCATTAATGGAGACCAACACTCACTAGCAGCTCATAGAGGCATATTCCTCCTTAGATTGGAAAAAGAACTCATTTTCAGCCCCTAGATATGAGCTCATAGACGAAACTCCTCGCAGAAGACTATGACGGAGGCCGATGGACGGCCTTGTGCAGTGACCTTGCAGCCAAGTTCAAGGCCGTCCATAAAAAAAACCCGCTTTGCCACGCAAGGCGTCTCTTCTTTCGAAGAATTTTTACTAGTTTCTAACCCATTAGTGGCAGCTTAACATCATCCAGACTCAAAACGCCTTCCCTCTAAATATGAACCCTGGCCCTTCCTGTGATTTTATCCTTAGAAATATTTCCGGGACCTTTTTCGTCACTCGCCAGGAATTTGAAGTGAGCAGATGAGTTCGTGCAAGCCGTCCTATCAAGTATCCTACAGATAATTGTTGAAGAAGACGTCGTGGCTGGAGGCACGTTACTTACATCGGAGAAAAAGGTGCAATTTAGATAATAATACAAAACTGGTTTAAGGAGGCTTCCCCTCCTGAATGCTCTCGTCGTAATACTATTCATTTATCAATCTTATAGATGGATAACCTAATAAGGTCGTTGAGCTCTTATAACCTCTCAATGACTGCAGAATGCTTTGAAACTCTCCTTCTCAGCTTATAACAAGAAAGAGGAACTGTTCAGATTCAAAAAGATGTGAGCGGAATTAGATTTTCGAAAATGCACGTCTGCTGAATTAGCGCTCAGACAGGATATTCACCAATTCTACCGAAAGCTTCACGCTACTGATCTAAACACTGGAACGGTAGCAGAATTCGTATTCGAATGTTCGGTTGTTTTTAGTTTTTACTAATACTGAGAAAATACGACCACGGACATTAATCGCACCCACCAGACAATAAATGGAAGGAAGTAGTTTGAAGCGGGCATATCTAACAAGCCAATCGTTAATTTTTCAAAAATTGAGCTGGAAATTAAATTTAAACATTTTCTATTGAAATCCTAAGAACTCGCAACTTCTTGCATCCGTACTTTGAATAATGTAGAAGAGTCAGCCCTTAGTGGGTAATAATGTGATTGTAGGGGAACAGATTTACTGGAGCTCACAAGGTGTTTCCAGTCGAGCTTTGTTGGCCCAATATGATTGCTGACCCATGAAATTAAACGTGCAGTAATAGTTGAAAGAATCCAGATTTATTCGTCAATTTAACGGGTAATTTTATACGTATTGACTGGATGATTTGCCAAAAAGGACAGGTATAAGGAGGACTTTCAACTCCTAGTAAACAGTATATGAGATCACTTACAAAAAATATATACTTGGTTGAATACTTTCTTTTCGCACGGCCCTTATCAAAGCTAGGATAACTGGTTCATTCAATAATTTTATTTTTACCCAATCCAATATCATGGTACATCCTAACGAGTAGTTAATGCCGTGTAAATAAAACTGCACAATAACAATGCGGAACGTTTATTTTATGATCATTAAATGATCATAAATTTTGTGAAACTAAATATTTTTTACTGAAAAACCAACGATCGTTCTGTCAATACTATTCCTTTCTGATTGGTGGTGTGGGTTGTGGGGAGGGGGTCCTAACGCTGGGTGGGTTGTAATCACACCTAACAAGAAATCAAATTAGACTCCAAAATGTGATCGTCTCAACCTCAACGGATGTGGAGTTTTCTTCTGCCCCAGCCTTTAACTTGCCTGAACCTAGACTTGCCTTTGGTCAGATCAATGAAGGGTGCAATCAAAGGGGGAGAGGTCGAAATGAACGAGTACACGTCCACGTACCAAATTGTCATTTCCTCTTTATAGTCACGTCATTTATACCACGCACGTAGAATCGCACAGCACACAGTTCATGAAAATGTGGATAATAGATTAACTATTTCCACTTGTACTCCAAATTCGCATCATGCGAAAAAATAAGGACTTTGCCTTTTCTGTATTTCATAGTAGGTACATTTCTTATCAGTTTTAGAGTGGAACTGAAGTCGCCTAGTTCAGATGAAGAAACAGAGGAGTAATGCACCTTAAAGAGGGATTAACAGTCAGTAGTTGAATCGAAACGCCTTGATTGAGGCAATTTCAACAAGTTTTACTTACGTCTGAGAAAGATTAATTGATCCAGTCAGGTCCAAACAGGAGCTTTGATGTACTGCAGGGAACTGTGGAGGTCGAGGATTCTTGAGTATCACGACCCGGTTATACAAATCCTAAGAGATAACTAATTTTCAATATTTATTTACTACAATTTTTGGATTACCAGATGCGCGAATAATTAGTATTTACTCGAAATTGATCGTTGAACTTGAGCGAGCGGCAGCGGTACGTGCTACACGCGGGTGGACGGGACACGCGAAACGCGGATGGAAGTGAAAATGTTGGTCGCGTAGTGAACGGAGTCGCCTTATGTAGTGACCCCTCCACGGCGCGAGGGTTTGTGCCTGTCCCACCCTGTCGGTTTTTCTACCGTGCGTTCCACGGGGAATCATCCCCCTCGTCGACAATAATTCTCCAGAGCCGGAAGCTTTTACTTTCTGGTCGGCTCTTGGGTATCAAATTCGTCTTGGCCGAGCTCTGATGTTTCTTCTGCTCGTGAGAGTGATCCAGGTTTCCCGGTTCACATGCTCAACCAGATCCACTTTTTCGCTGGTATTTTCGATGAATCGCCCGACTCGATTATGACATTTTTGTGGTATGAATTTCGCTGTAGATCCGTTTTGAATAATCAACCTATGTTTCCACGCAAAAAGTCAATCTCTCCGGTTCGGCCCAAAATTTATTCTCGGTGTTTCAAGGTGTCAAGATAAAAATAAGCAAATATCCGTCCCGTCCGCCGTCCGCACCGATTTGGTTGTAGCCCATTTCTAAAAAGTTGAAATTTGGGACCCGTTTCCGGCTTTAGTTGGTCCTCAAAACTTTTCAGTCCGATCGGACCAAATTTATGGTGAGGGGGGGTAGTAGGGGTTAAAATGTGTTTTCAAAAATTGACTTTCGACATTTTCGGTGATTAAGGAGCGTGAGGTATCATTTTCGCAAGACGCAGTGAACACCAGTAAGTAACTACTCGTGCATAATCAGCCTCGGGGTGTAGGTCTAAAAATATTGAAAAGAAGCAGTACCAAAGCACAGATTGTTCCAAATAAATGATTTGGACGAAAAATAAGATTAATAAAAAAAAAATTTCCAAATCCCTTTTTTTTGTGAAAAAGATTGATTGATTTTTATCATTATTTCACAACCAGGAAAGGTGGGTGGTTAACACCTGCTCAGGATCCTAAAAACACAAATATATAATCATCCAATGGTTATAAACAAGCTCAATTCACTAGTACAAAATAACGTCTCTCGTTTCATTATAAGTATCTGGGCAAGAAATAAAAGGCCAAAATATTTTATCTAAAATGCCATTCTTCTCCCTTTTCAGGTCTGGTAATCCACTAGGCAGGCAATCACACATTTCTTCTCAGGTAGCAATAAAAATACAGGTTTTACTTTTACAGATTTATTAAAATCAGTTTTATCTGATAAACTTATGTTCTTCTTCAAATGCGCTCGAAATGTCATTGTGCTTTACTCCTTCCAGTAATAATCTTTGTACTCATTATATTTTTTGTTCCCTTTACAACACCTTTCGAAGAAAATTGTGCGGTGGGCGGGTTTCTACAATACTTGCTTCCTGTTTCATGTATCTCGTCATCGCCATAAAGTGAAAATGATCGGCAAAATATTGTGGGCGACTAGAATTTTTAGTGTTATAAAAACCATCCCTTTGGTCCCATTTAAGACAAACGTTTTTATAGTAGATGTAATCAGAATTTGAAAAAAGAAGCCATATTCAAAAGCTATAAATAAATTCATTTCCTCGCATACAATCCAGGTAAAATCGAAATTACCTCTCAAAGTTGACAAATCGGTGTTCCCCCAGCGCTTTATGGGTGTATGAAATTAGATTTCCGTCGCATATTCCACCGACGAACCATTGATGCGTATAGCGATACAGAACATTCCTCGTCGCACAACCAAGGAATTGTAGGTGCGTCAAATATGGATTGCACATGTCTCCAAGAAGTAGTCACCGACCAAAGGTCTTTGAATCAGTATCTTCTCTCGTGTATCGTGGTAGAAGTAGCGCCTTTGGGAATTGCAGCTCTACCATCGAGAAAACACAGTAAAGAATGTAATGACCTATTTTTCAAAAGAATTTGAAGCTCCCTGGAAAAAATCAAATTATACATCCCTTCTCAGAGGCAAATAAATTGCCGTTTCCTTAACATATTTCAGACTAATAAGTTACGTTCTTTTGATAAGTTTGACTCATATGAAACAAATCAAAAGCTCTTTTGTGTAGACACGAAATTCCGACCTATCATCATCCAAAAAAATTAAAGAAAAAATAGTCGTGTACGGTCTGTGCGCAGAAACGCAGCCATTCATCGAAATAACCTAGATCTTGGGGTCTCGCGTGGAGCAAACCAACCGAGAAACAAACATATCTGCAAAAGAAAAGGAGGTGATTCCAATCAACCGCTCATGGGTAGAAACCTCCTGTTGGAGTTATGGTTCTCACGACTTGGCCGATGTCTGAGTTGGTACCTAGGAGCACGTGCTTCCTTTACAAATGCAAGTTGGCCTGAGGGTGCGAATTGTTGCCTACGCTGCGGTATTTCGTTGTCATTTGGCTGCAGAAGACCTCGAAGACAGAAGATATGGTCAGAGTGAATCGGGATGAACTCGACAAATTAACGCCCTCTTTCCCGCCCTCGAGATGAACTCACAGGCACCAGTGAATTCCCTTTAATTGTGGAAGAAACGTGTCAGTGAAGGATTTTCCCGGGGCCTCAAACCCGCACCGTCCTTCCAAGGTTTTAATTACGGAATAACGTCCTTCGCCAATTAGTCCGCCTAACAGAGCGAAGAGATGAAAATTCACATTTCGATTGCAGCACGGAAGCAATGGTTGCTGGAAGACAGATCAGATTTCAGAGAAAGTGACGCCGTTCAAAACGCTTTCAACGCTTCTTCATCACATTATAACGCTTAAATTCACAATACCACAGCCGCCTAGTTCGAAATTTGCAGCGTTTTCCTTCCTGTGAAATCCTGCCAAACTTCTTTGTATTTAGAAACAAATATTGACACAAAAATACGAAGTCCACCCAGGTTCTTCCAAAACATTCATAATTGGTTAACCAACCAATTGCCAAATAAAAAAAAAGAAGTTGTTCTTAGGGATTGGTTCACGAGATATAATGTCTCCACTCATAAATTGATCCCGACTTGGAGTTACAACACGAGTGCGGATTAAGCTCTTCATATAGGCACTGTTCTTCTGTTCGAAAAACATTGGGTTCAAGTATTAAGAATAAGTATAAGTGTATATTAGAATACTTAAAATAAATGTGATTAGAATTCTAACTAATGATAATCATTCAAGCAACCTGTGTAAATTGCGTGGATGACTTATCTTTTCCAGGGTGTTTAACCCTCTCACGTAGATAGATGCCGGATTTTGTGGACATTTTCAAATTCTTATCAAGATATTTATTTACGTTCTCACCGCCCTTCCTACGTGCACAATGTATAATCACATCGCGAATGGCCGCGAGTTTCGGTTGGAGCCCCCATCATCGTTTCAAGCCTGTTAAAACGTGGAGCCAGTTCTCGAGAGGAAGGCAACTTCCTTGTAATTAAAGACGGCCTGATGCGATGGGAAGTTTCTTAAAATAGCTACTGGAACGGTCAGTCCGTCCTATGAAATGAACGGCCACTAAAGTGAAAGTAAAATGAAAAAAAAATCCTCCCAGAATCCTGTCATTCACACCTTCAGAACTGCTCCGTTTGCCCGTTGAATGGATTATCGCGCCTCGGTGGCTCCTGGTGCGGGAGAAAACCATACCTATCGTTTTTCTTTTGGGCAACGCAGGATTCTTTTTCTCATTCTACAAAACAGACGATGCCTATTGTGAAAAAGAAGCCTCAGCTATTCTAACAAATATATACGCTTCCGCTCTCTCCCATTTCAAAACCCCCCCCCCCCCCCCCCCGCCAGTCTAATTGATGAGGACGACAAAATGCGACTTGCAGCCTCTCTACCCGGAATCAACTACACTAACTAGTAGGTATAGTATGAAATTCCCTTCTTCTTTATCTCTCCGTACCACTCAGACTCACCGTCAAGCATCCTTTCTTGGGTATAATTGAACGTGACCCGTGCGAGCGCATTGATGACCACTCAGCCACGTCTAAAGCATGAAGAAAGAACATTGTTGCAGAATGCACTGAATTTTCAACGTGAAGAGCAGCAAACTAATAATAATACAGCCGCGGAGGAGTGATATTTAGATTGCGTATCCAGTATGTGGAGTTTATGGAGCGGGTGAAGTTCGTGGTTGTAAAATTCACTGATATGTCCCCTCACTTTCTCCCCTCTGTCCCCTTACCTTCTATTATAAAAAAATCTCGATATTAGATTGACAAGAAGGTCAGATTGTTAAATATTACGTATTTGGTGCTCGGTGGCTATCTGTCGACGAGTTTTAACGGGAATATTCATGACGCTTTGTTGTGTCTTTCCGAACCTCAATATGATTTTGGTAAGTCGTTGATTGTGCAAGATTCGTCATTGAAAGCGACCAGTTTGTATTGGCATAGCTTGAAACTCTGTGTGGTTATATTTGAAACGGTCACTATTTTTTCCAGCTCACCAGCTAACAATTGCACCCTTTTCATAGGAAAAAAAAAAAAAAAAAATTGACCGAGCGTCCACATTTGAAGAACATTGAGTACGCGCTTGATCAGAAACAATTTTCGAACACAATCTGAAACACAAATTTGAATTTATGCCGTTCTACGTTAACACTGTGCACAAATTTTACTAAGTCCCTCATAGTATCTTGATTTTTAGGGGAGTTCTCATCCATGCTGCCACAAAAATGGGCTGCAAAAATGCAAGGCACAATCGAAAGCGAACCACTTTTGTAAGAGGTGTCTGCACGAATACAATAGGAACATAATAATAATAATAAGTCCAAGGAGCAAGTAGTGAATCCTGTTAATGAACAACTTTATTCATGATTGTGACATACAAGCATATTATACAAGGTATAAAAGATTCGCGAGGTAATCGAGGTTTCAAAGGTTCTTTCGGGGTCTTTAATCTTTCATTGTAGCAGAACCATATTGGACCAACATTGGTTATATGTTTGTCGTAATAGGACACAAGCAATATACAAAACGAAATTCGTGAGGCGTGCGAGAAAGTAGGCATCGCCTTACATCTTATACCGTTCGCCGCCCGAATAAATACGTACTAAATCACCTCGACTAAGTTTGGCGAACGAAATCCATTAAATTTTTGGCATTATTGTTATCGAGACAGCTAAAAGGAGAGAATCGTAGGTGGTCCAACAAATCCAATATCGCGTGGCCGTTCTAAATGTCAACAACAAAATAGCGATCGTATATAGACCTCTAAATCTTCACACGTGCAAAACCGGGTATGTCAACGTTTTAGGAGACACATTATTCAAAGAAGGTGAAATTAAAACTTTCTCAACTACTTGTACACAGATGGCGACTCGCTGTTTCCATCAGCAGGAGGGTTCTCGCGAAGATTTAGTTCCTCTATGGTCAATAATCTATTATCTGAATTATTTGACTGGCCATCGAATCATTCACCTAATCACCCATTGAAACAGCGCCAAAGTCGAAAATGTTCTATTCGAGGTCTTCGTGCTTGAAAATGGGAGACAAGTGCACAGAGACAAAAAATCGAAATGAGCAACGATTATTAAAATGAATTCGTATTACGCAGATCAGCCTCCGACCTTTACGTTAGGATTCTTAAAGTGGACATCAGTGATTAGGATTTAACTCATATTCGGAAATCTGATACCTACAATACCTACATACACGTTGTACTTACTCACTCCACTGCATGAGATTGGTGCATTACGGTGGTGCATTGGTGCATCTACGGTGATAGATAACAAGCAATGCATCGATGCACCTGCGCGAAAGCGGGCTGAAAAAAATTTAATGAAGTTATCAGAGCTGGTGTTCCTTCCTCGAGGAAGGATCCTTTTTAGCCACGGATGGCTGAATTTTTCTTCGGAGATGTTTGCCACCCGCGCGTCAGACCGTCGCGTGAACTCTACCAATCTAGAAGCACGCAAAAAACCTCCAATGCTGCAATTCTGCTATTAGAAGTCGAGAAAGTTAAAGGAAGGTCGCTCTTGCGGTGGCCGATGTGCTAGAAAGCTCAAGGCATATTAGCGATATTTTCGCTTCAAGGACGTATTACCGATGAAGTTGCTCGCATTTTGCGAGTACCTAAGATTGCACAATAATTGAACGAGCCTCTCGAATGATATCTAACAAACGCTAGGTGAAAAAAATCTGCCATTTCCTGTTGTACAATCGACACTTTCTGCTTCCATTAGCAAGTAGGATGGTTAGCCGGAGTTCCTGGTCGATCAACCGTAGGTAGGCTTTCGTAGATTGTTCTCACCACTGTGTGTGAAACAGCCAGGCACCATAACGAGATAGATACCAAGAGAATTAAACGGCTTTCGTTTCTAGACTTCGATAAACTATAGCAGTGATATTGTTTCGACAATCATAGATCTATAGTTCCGTAATTTTTACTTCTAATTTTTCATCGATTTTTTCCCCACAAATGCATACGTTATTACTATAGAATAATAATGCCCATTCAACACTGACAACTTTTAAAGAAGACAACGCGGATGTTCCAGCGGTCTGATGTCCTCCTATGATAAGTAAAAGTTCCATTAACGTGTCTGCTGGACAATAGTGTTGTGGGACATCAGTTATGTCGATTTCTCGTTTATGTATCTAAAAGGCAATGGGAAATTCAATCAATTAGGGTTGGCTATTACTGTCATCTTATGATTACAACAATAAGAATAGGACCTGTGGTGTCTTTTTTACGACAATTTTTGCTGATTTGTCGACCCAAATTACAATTTCTGCTCTCAATATACCTACCTAATTGCGATCATTTACTAATCTTTTTCCAGAAAATAATTAGAAGTTAGAGTTAGAAAAGCAGGATTACCACGTGGTAGGAAGGAGAAGGTTTACTTTTACTTCACTTTTTTCCTTGAATAATCAACCTATGTTTTCATGCGAAATTTATCCGATTTAGGCCCAAAATATTTCTGGGCGTTTCAAGGTGTTGAGATAAGCTTATGTCCGTCTGTCGTCCACACCGATTATGGTAGTAGAAAATTTGCAAAAAGTCTGAAATTTGTGTCAGGGACCCGTTTTTGGCTTTAGTTGGTCCTCGAAACTTTTTAGCCCGATTGGGCCAAATTTTGGTAGGAGGAGTCAAAATGTGTATGTATATTTGAAAAATGTTGGACACTGAATTAAATGAGATGGGTCCCGTAACGATTGGCCCACCGAAAGAGGTTATGGGTCAAAATGGGTATCTATCCACTCGTTTCGAAGTGTGTTTTCGAGATTTCTGGTACCTGGAGGGGGGTGGGGTGACATTCTCCACTAAATTTTGGACGCTGAATCGATTGGTATGAGTCAGGGACACCGTGGGACACTCGCTGTCTTCCCCATTTTTCTCCAACCAACCCACGTGAAAGAATTTGCAGCGCTTTTCTAACTTGTTTTGATAACCTTTTTTATTTCGAGTAATCGGTAAAAATATTGTTTCCTCATTGAATGCTGCCCTGCAAGTGCCCAGAAGTGCAGAGTACCCTAAAAATACGGGTTTCTAGGTACCCTGACCAGTGTTCCACCGCATTCCCTTCGGTACACGAGCACAACTTTTGTGGTTTGTTATAAGTTGTTAACACATATATAGCTAACCTGAAGCAGAAAATGAAGGTATTCATAAATAAACCGTCTGTTTAATCCAAGAAATAAATATTTTTCATCTGCTAAAGGCTTCACCAAATATATTTTAAAACGCTCATCTTTTGGAAGTAGACGGTCATTTTTTTCATTTAGTTTTGATCATGATGATTGACATTTTAATTGGTAGCCCAGCGGAGATAGCTTTGTTTTGAACTCACTGTTAAATTGTGGGGGGGGGGGGGGTTATCGTCTATCCAAGTTGGCGATCTCTCATTTGGCAGAGATCTAAAATGTTTCATTCAGCTTTTAATTGTATGTTTGTCTGTGCGTACAGTTTTATGCATCAGACAAATTTGGTAGAACCTGGTCATGGATGATTACGCCTTCCAACTAATTAGTCATAGAAGGTACCTTCAATGCTGATGCAAATGACGATGATAATTAGGCAAAGCAGGAAGTAACGTTTGGGCAGCGAAACCCAATTAAAAGACCCTCCTGAGGGAATATCCCCCCAAAAAAGAAACGGAAAATGAATGAGATGCTTTCACCGGCTCCGAGACACAAACGGTGACTTTTATGCGAACAATCTCCTGGTACGATGAGAAAGTCCACCCTCACGTTTCCCATACGATAATTTTAAGCTCGAACGAAAAATTTTTAATGACCGTCATTAACCCAATCGAAGGCAGGGGTTGTTACGTATTTTAGAGAAATAAAGACATTGTGCCTAACCACGTCCACCGTTTCACTCTTATCCTACGATTAAGTGCTGTGCTGCAATCACGTGCCCGTCGAAGATGGGATTCACATTATGGATTATGCAAACCTTACTTAGCAATGAAAGGAAGAACGAATGTGTTTACTTTCTACAATCAAACTTCTGCTGATCAAAATCAACTACCGTTCGAAAGTTCGCGGCACGTCACCGGGTATGAAATGCATAAGAACTATTACTCTCTACTACTATATTAATCGTTGACATCAAGAAGTTTTCTGAGGTTAGTTCCGAGAATCCATTCAATGGCCATTGGATCACCGCTGTACACTCTAGGCAAGGGACCTTCTCGCCTGGGTTTCATCTTCTTTCCTCCCGATTCTGCGCGGCAAAATACAATTCTTGTTGTGGGGACGAAATGAAATCATACTGCAAACACCTTTTTTCAATATTGTGAAGCATCGAAAGAAACAAGTTGGGAGCATTCTACCCAGTGTATCAGATTGAGATACACCCTCGGACTAGCAGCATAGAGACTCATTCAAATCGGTTCAGCGTCCGAAATTTAATGGAAAAGTATACTCCAGTACCAGAAATTTCTAAAACACACTATTCGGAATAGGTAGACAGATACCAACCCATTTTGAACCATAACCTCTTCCGGTAAGCGCCAATATTTTCGGGACCCGTCTCATTGGATTTAGCATCCAAACAACATCTTGATTCCACCCCCCCCCCCCCACCTCTGCCACGATTTGGTCTGATTGGGATGAAAGGTTTTGAGGACCAACTAGAGCCGGGAACAAAACCCTTACCAAAATTTCAGATTTTTATAAAAATTTCCCACTACCAAAATCGCCTTAACCCCCATGCTCTATTCCAATTTTAATCATTGAGCGACATTACAGAACATTTGTCTTTCAACTCACCATAGTTTCTTTCACAGTCCATCTCTACTTGGAGAATTTTGAATGGCGGTGGTGATATTCGAAATCTCGCGCTTTTACTCATTACCATAATTCTCACAGGAAACTGACAACTGTAACAATGATGTAGTCATGGGAAGGTTTTCGCTCAATGACCCTTCCTGTTGATAATATTTGCAAGTCGAATCCTTTTTTCCTATAAGATTAATTTCCCATCGAATACTGTAAATATGGACCCTGAATGGCGGTGAAAGTTTGATACGAAGTCACCAATGTTCATCTAAGAATTGTGATTCTTCCTTTTTTTCTCGCCTAAAACAGATTAGCATTATACTCAAGGGAATACGACCACGATTGAAACTCATCACTCATCAAACTTAAACATTATATTCATTACTATTCCATACCACGATAAAGTTTTTTTTTTTTTTTACTTCCCAGTTTAACATTAGTGAAGACAACGATTATGTGGTGTTTTCAAGGTCTCACCTAGCTGTTGAAGACGTTGAGCCTATTAGAAATTTGATCTTATCAACGAATTTCATAACGGTATTCGACTCAGTTTTTGGTCGGAGTGAGAAATGAATTCAAATTTCCACATACAAACAACTCGACAGTCATAGGCAAAATTGCCAACCTAGCATAAGAAAAGTAACGTGTATAGCGAGGTACCTGTTCTCAAATTAATTGATTCTGGTTGTAACCCAATGGCATTAATGTATTGTCACGCGATTTTAGTAATGAAAAGGAGGTAAACGCTTCTATTGTTTTTCTAGAGTAATAAACAATTGTAAAGAAATGTAAAGTGAATTTCTTTGGATTTACCATTGATCACAAGGAATGAACGACGAAGGTACCCGTCTGGCTCCGAACTTTGCTGAACCTGCCATCAGCCCTCAGGAGACCCGCCTTATTCAGTAATTTCAGCCAACCGTGGGATATGACCCCCAAGATTAACCGCCGAGCTACCTCGCCTCTCCTTAAAGATTATTTTTATTATCACCGATACCATATCAACGCCCTACCTCACATTTTCGGGTTCTAACCAACAACACTCTCCGGTTACGCGGGTCTACAGCATCTCTCTGTCATTCCTCAGATTAAGTTAGTAGTATTATGTAGGCATCTTGGCCCCAGATCCCTCCACAGCAACTTCAGTATTTTGTCACAGGCCAGTTGCTATCGCGCGTTTCTGATCAAGTGTGATATTGAAACCTTCACAGAATACCACCCGATTAATTTAGAGTGAATCCAATCGGAAGCTTAGGTTTGGGATCGGCGTCCCAATTAATTCTTACAAGCTTTTCTTAGCCCGTCGCCGGCATAACAGCTCAATTTTTTCTGCCATGAATCACATCGAAAGCAACTTCAGTTCGCTGGTAACAAGCAGCTTCATGTTAGGCCGAACTTCCGAAGAAATTGAACATGACGGTGGATCCGGTCCCGGAAATGTTAATAACTAGGTACACACTACGAGTATGCGAATTTTTCAGATTTGATGATAAAAAGAGGAACTCTTCGAACCACGGAGCTCCTTTGCATGCAAAACAGCGATTATTGCCCGATACGTGTGGGACGCGGTTCGGAGTCAAAAGCGTATGAACTCAAGTTTTTTTTTTTTTTTTTCCTTTTTTTCGTTATAAGCCAGACAAGAAGTTGAGCGGAGAAAGTAAAAAGGTTGCCCGCACAGAGCTCTTGTTCTGCTCTTCGCGGTAGGGGATCCCGTCCAGATAAGTCTCATAAGCTCAGAGGCCACCGACAAACGCCAGACTAATTTACGAGGGTGTGGAGAAGGAAAGTTTTCTATTTTAGGTTGATAAGTGGGATGTTTTCTTAAAAGATTTACGATCTTTGATACCTACACTATCATGAGTGACTTGTTCTGCCTCAACTCTAGCGAGTGGGTTTCTAAGAGAAGAACAAACCAATGGAACCTGCTGGTCATTCGCAGCAACTGCGTACCGGCTCACTGTTTCAGAAAATCGAGGTGAAAGACAAATAAAAAAGCTCGTGCGAAAATAGTTTGATGTCTAATTTATGCAGGGTGTTGACCGATAAGGTTAGCAGCCTTCATGGCGCAAATTCTACAACTCATTTGCAAAAATTATTCACAATATAGGATTTTTTCGTGTTTTCGACCTGACGCCACCAAAACGACTATAACTACCTTAATTTACAAGATAATCTCAAATTTGAGTACATCGTTGGAAATAGCGTCAAATTTTCCTTCCAATGGGCCCCTCCATTTCTCCAATAAATGTGTAGTAATATTCACTAATTTAGCCCGAAGTTAGGAAATAATGAAAACGCGAATCCTTGTCAACAGTCAGCAGGGTAAAGAGACATTTTCTCCTGACGCATTCCCGCGTTCTTTCTTGGAAAAACTTTCCCAGAATACCAGCATTCCAACGGTATATTCAAATTTATTTTCAAGTGAGAACATTTAGGGGTGAAAATGACGTTTCAAGTTGAATAAATGAGACATCGTCACCAAAATTGATTTTCATGCAAGTACCGAATTCCACGAACTTGAAAGGTAAGTGCTTACTACTGACATTTTTTTGAAGCTGAATTGAATTTCGAGAGACCTCTTTTTAAGTGTATTTTTCTTAGCTGAAGCCGCTAAAAAAAAGTCCTAAGAGTTATTTTTGTTGCAAATGAGTTGTATAATCTGCCCCTTGAAGGCTGGTAACCTTATCGGTTAGCACCCTGTACATTGGTGAATCAAGCTTGACATTTTGCCAGAAGGCCTAAAAAACAGGCTAAGGGTTTTATTTTTTCTATTCTGAGTGATTTTAAATTACGTGAAACGTACTCTATATGACCGGTTTGTCAGCACAAAAGTACAACCCTTATTTTGCGAATAATTTTGACATTTCACCAAGAGAAGGATTCAAAGAACTGAACAAGAATGGAACTACGTAACTAGCCAATGCTGAAGAGAATGCATGCGATACTGTTTCAAGGTTGGTTAGACGCAACAAGTGGACTCTTTCTACGATTAAATCTACGATTTGAGTACCTAACGAACAGTTGGCTGCACTATTGTAACGGGGAAAGTGCTTGACGGCTGCCGGTCTGAGTACCTTCTATTCTTTCTACTCGGGATCCCATGGTGGAGATCCAAGTCTGCCGAGTGTAGGAAGTTATACGCGAGGAGGGTCAGCAATTAGCGATTTCGCGTGCGTGACTTCAAAATGCATTCTAACCGTGGCTTGTGCGCCTTTTCATTTGTTTTCAAGAGCCTCCAGTCTTGTCTCAGATTATCTTATCTCAGGTACCGTTTTTTTCTTCCTGAAGGTTTTCTCTTTTACCTCGGCGATTCCTTCTTTCCAAGAGCCTCTTTACTGTCAATTGTTGAATTTTATGGGCTTTTTCGAAGAAGACGAGGCAGGAGGAAGGTGAAAATCCGGAAGATAAATCCTTACTCGTTACCGCCCGTACGATAGCCAACGATCTCCCTCAACCCGACACGATTCCCAAGTCGAATTAATGTAACATACGCATCCGGCCTTAAATCTGATAAGCCTTAAATAGAATAATCTAAGCCACCTTCTAAACAGCATGCATCACCAATGTGAAAATTCTCATTTTTCAGCATTATTAGTTTTTAGATCCGACAAAATTTATATTCATGGTTTTTTCTTCAAGAGTAGTTTACACACTATGATTTTGTTCAATGTGAGCTGCAGGTATTTTGCACAAATAACTTCAATGTGTAATTACTATCTGCGCGTAACTGGAAAAATTACCTACGGTGAAATGCATTGCAAATTGAATTGAATACAACGCTTTTTAAAATATAAGATCTATTTATTGCAATTAGTTTAGAGGTAAATACAAATATTTCTCTGAGTCTTGAAGAATTACTTAGTAACCAATCAAATCACAGCTAGATTCATTGCCCGTTTGGTTAACACACGTTTACCTGTGAAAATTCCTGTGGTTTTCTCCGGCGAAATGAAAGTAACGAGGAATGTGCATCTATTTTTGTACTGTATTGCATTTTGTACACATCACTGATTTTTAGTTTTTGAACTCTTTTCCCCATCGTCCGACCGTTTTTACGTTTTCTTCTGAACGCCATTTCTCCTGTTTTTTTTTTGTTTTTTTTTTACATTTGAAGCAGGTAGGAGAACCACTAGATGAACCTTGCCATTGACCAATTCGCCCATCAGCTGCCAGTACTGGTTAGGTAGGTAGTCCTCAACCCCGGGACAAGATCCATTTCCCTTCAGAGTGATTCAGCAAATGAACAGGAAGACCTTCACTCCTATTATTGAGTGCCGACGATTTTCAGCTTTCTTCTCGACTCATCGCCCACCCGTCAACACACTCACGCAAAACTTAAATTGAATATTTTTTACTGACGTTGAAAAAGAAAGCTTGAACGTAATTATAAATGCTTACAAACTTCTAACCGGTCGCGAGGCATGGGATTCACCGGTAACAGTAACACCGAAATCATCCTTTCTACTTGCCAGTATTTTCTCCTAAACGGCTAGCTAATCGTTTCCGGCTCAAACACCAGGTGCGCCGACCAACGAGGTTGAAGGATCAATAGGCCATATAATGAAAGAATGCAAAGCAAATAATAACTCTGCTTCAGATTTTAAGAGCACTCTAGCCCAAAGGTGTTTAGGAAGGCATAAAAATAATGTTGAATAAGATTCCTCGCATGGAAGGAAGTGCCATGCATAAGTTCCTCGAGATCACAACAAATTGAGATGAAACAAATTGATCAATTCCTTTCAAGAGGACCACGATATCTTTTCTTTCCATCATACATGGATTTCCTATATGGTCAATAAATATACTTTCAAACAATGATCTTCAGCATCTTAGCAACAATTTAAACTTTATTGTATTGTCACAACAGGGGGATTAAAGGTTCCAATTAGTTTCCTTAAGTAACTTAATTCAATGTGCGCGTAGAACTGTGAAATTTTCTACTAGAACCAAAATAGGTGAAAATAGACAATTATTTTCAAAAAATTCACTTCCTTTCTTTTAGTAACATTTAATTCTCCACTTTAGTCCATCCCCAATAGACAAACTTGCCTTACGCGGAATGTTTTGCAAGTTATATTAGTATCCCCTTGATCCAAGTATATTCTATTTAGCGCTATTATGAAAGAAGGAAACAGTCAGTAGATGAGAACGAAAACTAATCACGTCCTATCCTTACGCAACTGCATCAGAATGACACTAGTTTGAGAGCTTCCGCTTCTTATGTGCAACCTATTTACGTTTCCTTAGGTTCCTTTAGAACTTTCCCATCCTAATAACAACCAGGCATGGGACCTAATTGCGTGTGAATTGGATATTTCGTGACCGCGTTTAGGCGAGAGAAAAATTACTTGTTCCTATTGATCTGTGTAGTAAGAGAGAAAGGGAGTCACACATTCAGTAGAAGTCAACAGTTCGACACAAGTATTAAGTTAGGAAGGTTTCTAGTACAAACGCGGTTTCCTGCCGCAGCATGTTCTTTAAATATAACGGTCTCATGGTCGTGTAGTTAGAATTCAAAATATATTGTGGCTACCTTTCGTGCTATATATTTTCGGAATTTGTAAAGAAAAGTAACAGAAGCAACCAAATAGACTCACATATTTTAGCACCTATAACAAAAATCAGCGCTCACCAAGATGATGTATACCGCCCTAATCTCAAATCACAAAACAATCTGCAGGGTCTCATCACACAAAATAGTTTCGCTGGGCACAAGGACGAGTCCAAAGTCCTGATCAAAGACTGGTCAGTTACATCAAAAAATATCAATACGAATAAAATTGATGAGAAGTTAAAAATATTCCTTCAAAGATGAATGGTGCAAATCAATAAAATTGATTAAAATGAAATGTAAGAATGGGACCGGAAAATCCACTTGCATCGAATTTCCTCGATACTGCGAAAGGGCGACACAAACCATTCAAAGCGTCCCCAAAATATACGTGTACCTACTATTCGAAATACCAAACATTCACGACTGATTTGACAGCTAATTTGCAACAAGGTTTTTGTTACTTCTTTGGCTTTTTGTGAGCATTTTTATGACCATCAATAAAGTTGATTCGAGGCAACAAATGAACAACTGAGTTTGTTGAATGAAAAACTGAGTTTTTCACTATTGAAGACATTTTACCGTTCTAAGATGAGCCACTAAACATCGTAGAGTTGGGCTAATTTGTGATGCTTTATCAAATTTCGCCATGAATTTGCGCAATGAAACTCAACTTGTACCACAACGCCAAGAAGGAATTCTAATGAAATTAATCAATACAAATATTTACAATTCTTCATAACATTTTCAAATAATTTTGATTTTTTTCTCTTTTTTTCAACTACAAAAACGTGGGCTAGGATATTTTCCCAAACGTGAAATTCTTACATAAATAAAAACCCCAATGTAAATATTAGGACTAATACTTTTCTTAAATTAACATAATAATTATCAATTGATGTTTCGGAATTTTAATCGAAATATGATTTTTCATTCATCTTTGCTTCTCAGGAATCTCACCATTGAAATTACCGAAGCACCAAATTTTATATCAGCCCACTGAACAAAGTGAAGAGCAGATAATATTATCATCTTCTCCATATTATGGCACTTTAGCTCGTTTTATCACTCCGAGAAATATAGGATATTTGATTTAAACTACGAAATATTGTAATTTCATATATTTCCTAGTATTGGTAAGTATTATAGAAAGATACATTATTATAAATAACTTTTAAAAGAAAATGGATAAATACGAATGAATATAATTCTCACAACTAAAAGGAAATGAATAAAAATAACAAACCTAACTATGTTAGACACGATATACCAAAAGCTTATTAAGTACTAAAAATGGAACGTTTTGTAACTTGCGGATCTCGAGTTTCTGATTCGTAAAATGCAAAATATTGCTCACCTACCTCTCCCAGCACGAGCTGCAGTATGTGAAATCGGTATATTGAAAATGGTCGATCTTTGAGCGAACCAGTCCTGAATTGAATTCGTGTGGGAAGGATTTTAGTTCGTATCAGGGGGTTTAACGAGAGATGGAATGGGTCATTGCTCGTCCTTGTCTTTGGCGCCATGTTTGAGGATCCGGGTGAACTCCATATAGTCGAACAAACCGTTTTTTATGGGAGCCTCTCGATACATTTCATCCACCTTGAATGAGAATGGTTTCACTGTATAATTACGCAGGATATCGATGGCACACGCAAATCATATTAAAAAATATACTTTTTTCGATACAGAAAATAATAGGTCCAGAATCAATATCAATCAATTCAGCACCTAAAATGTAATGGGAAGTAATACCTCCTATGCCAATGGAAATGAATAAGGTGAGACTAGGGAACCCAAAACGGAAAGTCTAGACTTTTAGTAGGTAGTGAAGTCTCAGCATTCGCGTTACTTAGTTACGGAACGTTTGGTGGAATCTTTCGCCGCGAAAGATGGATATCTTCAGTAGAAAATGCTGCAAATTCATTCACAGGGGTTGGTTATTCCTCGGACCACGAGCATGGGGACTCACTCCAATAGATTCAGCGTCCAAAATTGAGTGGAAAATGATACCCCCACACGCCTAGATCGCCAAAAATCTCGGAAACATACGTTCGAAATAGGTTAAATTGATACCCCTTTTGACCATAATTTCACCCATCTCATTGGATTCAGCGTCCAAAATTTAGTCGAAAATGATACCCCGAAAATGCATTATTCAAAAAACATTTTTTCCACACATTTGACACCCTACCCCCTCAAATTTGGTCCGATCGGGCTGAAAAGTTTCGAGGACCAACTAGACATTCGCTTATTTAGATCTAGGCAACTTGAAACGCACAGAAAAATGTTTTGGGCCGAATAGGAGAGATTGACTTTCTGCATGAAAACATAGGAGTAACTAATCAAAACGGTGAACCGTTTCCTCTTGAAAATAATTAAGTAAAACACTTCCAAACTTTAGGGAAAACTATACCCCACACGCCTAGGTAGCAGAAATCCGAAACACTATTCTAAATGGGTAATATATACCCAATTCGACCCATAACTTCTTCCAGTGGGTGCCAATCGTTCTATAGGACCCGTTTCATTGGATTCAGCGTCCAAATTTAGTGGAAAATGACACCCCTACTCGCCTAGATCGCCCAAAATCTCGAAAATCCATTTTTCAAAAAACACATTTTGACTCCTACCCCGTCCAAATTTGGTCCGATCGGCTGAAAAGTTTCGAGGACCCATCTCGGCTGGACAGACCCCTAACCAAATTTCCGATTTTTTAGAAATTTTCTACTACCAAAAACGGCGCGGACGATGGACGGCGTACGGCGGACGGACATTGACCTTTTTTTGATCAGGACATCATGAAACGTCCAGAAAAAAATTTTGAGCCGAATCGGAGAGGTTGACCATTATCATGAAAACATAGGTTGATTATTCAAGGAATAACCAACCAAAACGAACTTCTTTTGGTACGGATGAACACATAAGAATGATTCTAGCAAGCACCTCGGATTTCAACGCTTGGAATCCGGAACTCCTTCTTCTCCTCCATCTGGAAATGTAGAAGACAGCAAAATAACTTACATCTTCATCGGTGAAACGATCGCCCATTGAGGTGAGAAGCTCACGCAGCCGCTCCTCGTTGATGTAGCCATTGTTGTCCTCGTCGAAGCAACCGAAGGCATTTTTGATCACTTCTTCTGGATCCGTACCCTGGAGACGCTCGCCAAAAAGTGTCAAAAACATGGTGAAATTGATGGGACCGGGAGCTTCGTTCATCATCCCCTCCAAGTATTCGTCCGAGGGGTTTTTGCCTGGAAATGCCAAATGAAAATAAGTAATTGGGTAGAAGAGTTGGTAGGTAGATACAACACAGTCAAACGTGGAGACCGGTGATTGAGAATAAGGGTAAATAAGAAGTATCAGTAAGGGAGCCCCAGTAGATACAGAGTAGAGCGGGAAGCAGAGCGGTAGAATATTAAGGAGGAAAACGCAGTCACAGCAGAAGAAGGCAATCTCAGCTTAATAAATATTCCGTTTGAGTGTGGTGGTCACACTGTTCGTTTGCCGGATAGATTCGATGAGCAGGAAATCTATAATAGTCTTGAAACATAAAACCTCGGGACTTCTTCAATTGCGTGCAATTGAGGGGGACTCTTTATTTTGAACGAATCGTCCCAGCAAATGAAGCCTGGGTTCACAGTACCAATTCCGAAGCCAAAAACCAAAGCAAAATCTGGGAAAATGGGATCAGCCAGCCCTCCAGAAAAGCAAAAGTTACATTCTCATGTCTACTGTTTTTGGGACGTGAAAGAAGTTTCACTGGTTGATAACCTGATTCAACAATTAATGCCCCTAGGTACAGTGAGGTCCTCCAACGTTTGAGGCATGGGAAATACAAAAGTTCCTGGTGATGCACGATAATGCTCTCCCACAAAACTCTTGGCAAACCCAAGAGTTGATCGAATAAATCAAGTGGGACATTTTTCCTCACCCCCTTAAGAATTTACAGAGAGCTCAAATGCTGCTAATCTCTACATGCTTCCAACATGGCTATGTACTCTGCTTCACAAGTCACGCCGTACGCCGTCCATTGTCCGCGCCGTTTTTAGTAGTAGAAAATTTTCTAAAAATCTGAAATTTGGGTCAGCGGTCTGTTCCAGGCCTAGGACGGTCCTCGAAACTTTTCAGCCCAATCGGACCAAATTTGGGCGTGGTAGGGGTAAAAATGTGTTTTTTGAATAATGGATTTTCGAGATTTTGGGCGATCTAGGCGAGTGGGGTAACATTTTCCACTAAATTTTGGACGTTGAATCCAATCAAATAGGCCCCAGAATGATTGGCACCCACTGGAAGAAGTTATGGGTACCTATCTACCCATTTTGAATATGTGTTTTCAAGATTTTTGGTGTCTAGGCGTGTGGGGTATCATTTTCCACTAAATTTTGGGCCCTGAATCGATTGGAATGGGTCCGGGACCCGCCACACCCACTGTTTCCCCCATTCTCCCCATGTTGAAGAAATGAGACTCCATGTGCCTGGTCCGAGGTTCAAATTAGTCTCCATGCGCCTGGTCCGAGGAATAACCAACCCGTGTGTAAGAATTTGCAGATTTTTTAATATTTGAATTGATTTTTTTGGGGTTTGAAAAACCAAGGACCCTAAAAGATTTGAAGAACAACATCCAGGAAGAAATTGCCAACATATCGCCTGCTATGCTGGTAAGAATTAAGACAAATGCCAGAAATTGGTTCACCCAGTGTATAGAGAATGGGGGACGTCACCTAACTGATATGATCTTCCAACAATGTATAAAAAGTGAAACTTTTCTGATTCGTACAATGTGTTTCATTAAGATTAGAAGAAAAAAAAAGAAGTTATGCTGCCGCACCCTGTATAATGTCCACCATATTTTACCTAGAGAGGCGAGCATGTCATGCAGATCTTCCTTGTCGACAAAGCCGTCGCGGTTCTGATCGATCATGTTGAACGCCTCTTTGAATTCCTGAATCTGAGCTTGATCAAACATGGCGAAAACGTTTGAGGTGGCACGTTGAGCGCGTTTCTTGGTCGTCGCGCGACGTCCGGCGGTTTTACGGGAAGACATGATGGCGGCTTCTGTTATACAAAAGACAAAATATCAATGAGTAAAAGTGTGATGGAGAAGTCGACGTCTAGCAAAACACAATATTTTACACAAATAGAGAAACAAGAAATCATCAACGTAATAAGAAAGGCATTGAGGAAGAGCACACATTGATCACAACACTCTTGATTCTACCGCACATGTCTCGTAATAACCAGTATAATATTACCTGAGATGAAACAATGTGAACCAACTTGGGTGAATATTGTCGAGGCTGATATGTGAGTCACATACAACCCTCAATAAAAATTGCCACACCCATCGATCAAAAGCTTCCACCACCAAACTATGAAATACGTCAATACATCATTCTCACACAAATGAGGCGTCAAATCTCATCAACTGTCACGCAGCCAACAAACGAAGTAGACAATTACGAGACAAACCTACCCAAAGGAACAGATCCAGAATATCATAAGGCGGCTTTTGAAAATGTTAGTGAGCGGAGCAGCAAAACTTTAGGTATTGTTCCTGAAAAATACTTGAAAACTTGAATACAGGTGTCAAACGTACGGGTGGGTGTGCATTGTTTGAACGGCCAACATGGCCCCAGAGACTCAAATAACTGTCTCCGGGACAAGATCTTCATCTCTTCATTCCTACATTGCTAATCTCTGTTTATATTTCTAGTTATTTAATTAGTACATGATGCTTAATGCCCCTAATATTTAGTTGTTGTACGAACTTAACCTGAAATATATACAGGATGAGTGAAATGTGTACGCTTTTTCAAGAAAACTTGATGTTCAAAACATCCATGAATTTGAACTTCTTAAATGAAGACTAGCAGACCGTCATTCCGCGAATGCACTTATCGACCGATACATAGGATTCTACGCCAAGAAAGGTGTAGTTAAGTGTAGAGTTTGGCGTTTAATTCGTTCTAAGAAATAAATCCCACAAAATTTCTTCAAACTACACCCCCAAGCCACGGGCGACTACCTCCTGGATGAAAGAACCTACTACTTGAAAGCTGATCGAAGCAATTTTGTTGTACATTCGTACTTGATCAAAATTAAATTGAACTTACCTACCCGTTGCCAGTGGCATTCCCACTCTAATAGCATGAGAATTTACAAGAAGATATCCATTATCATTCCTAGCAACCCGTTTGTTTCAGAATCCTCACTCATTTTCCCTTAGAACATGCAACAATCACTCATTTTTCAGCAGCTGAGGATAAAGTGAGAAGACTCGACGGTAACGTGAGCGTAAAAGGCAAAAAAAAATCAGATTGCTATGGGGATCCTAACCAGGTCATAGTATGAGTCATCGCTGAACAATAAACGAGTACGCAGAAAGCCAGCCACAAATTACACAAACCATTTTTGAGCCTTTCGTCAAATAGATTTGTCAGAAAATAGAAAATTTATCCGTTCACAAAACTAATTCGGAGAGAACCCTCCTTACAGGGTTCAACATCGACGTTCCCACACGCCCAGATGGGATATACACCTAATGGAGCACAGTCCTTGAAAATCATTACATTTTTTTTGTCAAGTTTATGGTAACAGGTCTCTCGCTCAAATAAATATCTTCTCGAATGCGTCATGGGTCTCACGTACTTACTTGAATGCAAGAATGGATACCAGTGACGGGATCAATTCTGGACGGGAACTGAATCCGCTAAAACATAATTATTACAAGTAGCTGAGATAGTACTACCCTTTTTTTCATGGTACTACCTTTTCCAGTAAGTTCCCACGAGAACGATTGAGGAACAGAACGAACTATGAAGAGAACTAACAATGAAGAGTAAACAATAAGAGCAACGCCCTAGCTGGAAAGAGAAGGATGCTGAACAAGTTCTCGACAATTTGTTCGGACTGATTGCGTCGTTGACGGGAAAATGTTAGAAATAACATACCTGAAGAGATGAAGAGCAAAAGCTAATCAAAGTACAGATGACTACGAAATGATTTTCACTGGGATTATCCACCAAAAATGGTCAAGTGGTGACTCATACAAGTTACGAGCGCAAGGGGAGAGGAGGTGTTGTAGTGGTGGGGCAGTGTTGCCAACATAGGCGCCACTGATAAACGTACGAGTTGCCAACACAAGGAACAAGAACACGAGCCGAGGTTTTTGTTGCCATTTTTCTCGGGAAAGTGGCGCGGAATTTGTATTCCGTTGAAAAAGATTGACCTGCCATTTTATTTATTGTTTTTCAGGTCTTATTTGTTTTAGAATTAATAGTATTGCTATAACCCCTAGGGTCGCCAGTTTTACTTCCCTGGTTACCTAGTCCACTATTTTCTCTCTTTTCTCTCGATATTTATATCCATCACACCAACCTCCTCCTCATTGATATTTTGTAATTTTAATTTAATTAATTAAACCCAGCTGGATAGAACAAAATTCTCACAACCGGGCTGAATGCTTTTTCTATGCTTTCGTCTCCATCTACTGGTCCGACAAGGTCGGTTTTAGAAAGCCAACCAATGATTTTCTTATTTCAAGGTGCCTTGGCTGTTATAAAAATGCGTTGGGATTATAGGTCTACCTATTTTACAAGTTAAAAAAAGCCATGAAAGGGGTTTATTTGTGTACTAACACAGTTGAGAGACTTTTTGCTCACATCAATACGGATAATCTAATCCGACCTGCCTGTCAAAAAACTATGTTTCAAGATTCTCCTATTTCATCAATTCATCTTATTATTTTGGTTGGTAATTCCTTGAATGAAACAAAAGGTAAAACTGGCTTTTCGAGATTTCTGGCGATCTAGGCGTGTGGGGTATCATTTTTCACTGAACATTGGACGCTGAATCGATCGAAATGAGTCACCACGGGAATAACAACCCCTTGTAAAATTATTTGCAGCGTTTTTGTTGGTGAGAGGAGGATTGCTCGATGAGGGAAGGTCCGAGATTTTTCGGTAACCTAAATTTTCCGCTAGTAAGAAAGTTAATTCGATTGACCGATTGGCATAAACAATATAGGTCAACTTGAAAATGAACGATTGAGGAGTAATTTGCAGGGTTTTTACTAGGGGGTGCAAGAAACCCTTTTAGGGACTTTAAAAAGTAGGAAATTACTGGTTACTACTAGTATTATTAGTAATTAGTAAAAACTAAATCAATAAAACAAACAAAGAACTCGTTCTGTGACATTTTATTGTTAGTTTATTTCTTCGTTTTTATTAAAAAAATAAAAATAAATAAATAAATAAAATAGGCAAGTGATCGGTTTTTTCCGACGACTTCTTGTATAAGTTCACTTGTTCACTTGGCACGTCAGAGTTTCGCAAGAATACCTAAAATATTGCAAATTCTTTACCAGCTCAGAACTTTTAGTACCTGCCTACCTGTAAATTGTTCAGACGTACTCAGTGATTGGTCTTGAAGGATGCGGGAGCACGAGGAAGACTGGAGCCTACAGATGGCTCCCCGTACCGACTGCCTTGCCCTACATATCGAAACACTCGCTTGAACTCTATATAAGGACATCTTTTCTCGCTCACCCAACTCAGCCTTTTGACTTCGACTCGCCCCCACCAGGTCTTATCGTCGATAGACAGTTAGCTGGAGAGCGCTGGGGGATGGTATGGAGAACAGAACAGGCTCTATTGGACTCGGTGTGGACCTAGGAGGATGAAAATAGTTGGATGCTCTCTAATTCGATGTCACCGTTTTCCAATAAAGCTATCAAAACAAGATCAACTCTCGATGTTTCGGAATTGATCGACACAGCTTATTTCCCTCCTGTAATTTTCAAACGGTACTGAGCCGTCAAAAGAACTTGGTGAGACTACGTAGGTATCCGTAAGTTTTGGCCCTGGCCAATGGCCCTGGCAAATGTAGTTATTCTGAAATTCACTTCCCCTCTTGCAGACTGTTTCAGGCATTACTGTTAATTTACAGGCAGCGTCAGACGTAGTAGGTGTGTCGTTCTACGAAGGAAGATTTTGAGCAGAATTATCTTCAGTTCGAGTTCATTTTTTCTGGAGCATTCACGGACCATGGTATCATCACCAGGCAATAGAAAGATACAACTTCATATCAAATCTGAAAGGCACACGCAAGCATCACATGTACAGACGAAACAAGGCCAAGGTAGGTTGTCTACTATGTTAGGGATGATGATAAATACGTTTTTCATGTTTTTTACTTTCTCATTTTTATTATGTGTACACAATTGTATTGCATCTTATACAATGCATCTAACACTGTTATACGAGGATACTTTCTAATAAATCCAATAGCCGGGTAAACATGTCAACTGGGCAATGAAACGGAAAAGGAATTGATTCATCTTTGTTGCCTACAAATATTCATAGAAATTAAAATTAGGTACGGTTCTCTTTTTAGTCACAGTCACGACAATACAAATGAATAACAAAGAAGAAATGGTCAGAAAAATGGAAGGCACTTTTTTTTAGCAATTTCTTTTTTGAACACAAGGGTTTTTTGATCACCAAGCCAAAAACCATAGGGGGTTGGTATAAGGTCGAATTAGATTTTGGAAACAATAAATTTGTAGGCACTAATTTTTTTTGTTACAAGAAAAAACGTTTCCTAAAGTTCAGGCCACAACTTCGAAAAACCTAAAATAACTTTGTGTTTACTTACCTAATATGTAGATACTTCGTACCTTTTACAATTAAAAAAGGGGGAAATGTGAAAATTCCGTTTGAAGTTTAACGTTATTTTAAAATAAAATCGGATATTACGAGAAAATGTCGTATGCAGGTTGTATTGATTGCGTTCAAGTATTTCTTTTTCATTTACTGACTAGACTAAAAGAATTCCTTCTATCGGGATTAAGTAGTTTAATGCTACAATGATGTTTCATTATAGGGTGAGACAGACATTCAAAGTTGAAATTTCAAGAGAGCCCAATTCCTGTACTAGCTCAAGATTCAGACAAGAAGACGACAGGCAGTGTCGTAATGCAGTTTTCCCTTTTTTAAAAGGTCTTCACAGTTCAGAAAAGTATCACCATATGCGAACCAGTTTTCGTGATCATAGTTTTAATCAATTTGAATGTCCAACAGAATTTTCAACTTAGGTCTTTATGACAGTATTTGACCAGTAGAGTACGTTGTAGTAAATATTGAACCCGTTAGATTCAGCAAAAAGTTGTAGGACCTCATATGGCAGTATAAGGTCGGCCTCAACTTCATGACAGTATAAGGTCATAAAGTTAATTTTATTCTTCCATCTGAGTTACGGTATTGGTTTGGTAAAGGTACCAATTTCGAATGAGGAATTTCCCGAGGTTTGTGAGTGTCCCCCCCCCCCCCCCTCCAAAAAAAAGGTTACTGCTGCATTGCGACAGAGCCTTGCAAAATATCCGCAAGCATCAACAACCCACAAATATTTGCAACTGTTATTACGATCTGTATGGCAAATAAATCGTCATCCTTAAACGCTAATCAAATCAAAATATTTGGTTGAAATACTTTGAAAGAATACCTAGAGAACCAAACCGGCTGTTTTGACACTTTTAATATTTTCCGCGCTTAATTTATGTACACATCGTTAGGGCATATTTCGTTTCTTTATGAATCTTCAGATTCGTTCAATGACCGGTTGTTTTGATAATTTAACCACGGCAAAAGAAAACTCAATATTTACAGCAGTAATACAACGATTCAAACATTTAAGAGGAACTCAAAACTAAATCGTAAACCAAAAAAACAAAGAGGAATGTGAAGAAATAAATAATATAAAATAAAGTGGCACATTTTTTATTTTTGGCCAACAGTTCATCTTATCGTACGCGAATATTTTTCGTCTTTCGAATAAATTAACAGCACGTGAAAAAAAAAGTTAAATAAAACTTGATGATAACAAAGCTGTTCTGACCATTCTCAATAAATATTTTTTCTTCCAAGAATAAGGAATAAACATATATATTTAAATAGATAACTAGCACATTAATGAGGAATGCACTAAAAAAACAATCCCCCGAACAACTTTCTTTGTCATTTAATTCTATGGATGCTACAAATAATGGTACGTTTTCTTTCATGATAAAGATAACAATTCACAAGAGTTTTGTTTCCACCAGAAAAATGATATAGAGCGCAGTACGCGACTGAGATTCCTTCAGGAAGCATTATTGTTTTTCCCTATAATTAAATTTTATTTTTTTAAATTAATTTATTCAACTGTTAACACATACATTACATAAGCATATGTAACACACAAAGACAAAAATGTTCAATACTATACACGTGTACATATTATTTATAATATTTACATGGGGGGGTTTTTCGTAATCAATATATATAACTATATGTTTTGTCAGTATAATTACATCGCCTAGTTGTCTGCGTTTGGGCAACGTCGGTTTTATAATCAGGAAGGCAGGCCACAGTCTAGGCTTTACAAATTTTCTTTACACAGGATTCTGGTCTAACGAGTACAAATTTAGAATTTTGGTATTTTTCCATTTTTATAAAATATTTTCGACCGAAATGTACACATTTTCAAAAATTGTATGTTCGAGAAACGGTTGATTTTCAGTACTTTCACAGCAATTTTGAAAAAACGTTTCTTTGGCGGTGCCCAATTTATCAACTGGCTTGAGGCGAGGGAGGAGCCACTAATTAGTAGTTCAATCACGAAAAAAGTTGGCTTGTGATGCTAAGTCATATTTTTCCATCGTTTATTGAAGTCTACGTTTATTGAGATATTCTGAAAAAACATTTATCGGTAATTTATATTGTTCTGTCATCGAAACCAAGGGGGTACCATGTATTGCACATAAGCTGGCCGAGTGAAGGTTTTCTCAATCGCCGAATCTTTGACTAATATTGAGCGGTAGGAATCATCGTCGTCAGTATAACAACGCGACCTTCTTTAGAGTTTAAGAAAACACTTCACTCACGTCAAGGAAACAAGAATAAACGTGATGCGTGGGGGTTGGAACAAACTCTATTGATTCTTTTCTAAGACTGGATTCGAAAAGCAAATAGCTTATAGATTCATTAAAAAGATAGCCTTCTTGATAAAATTGTTTTTACTAGCTTCCTGTGATATAGAATACAATGGTTCCTTAACTTTTAATATGCGAATAATTTCATAATTCCTACTTATATAATCCTAATACCATCAGTATTTACATCTTTTCCTACGAATTTTTCCATATGCTTTTTAAAAATAAAATATAAAACTTTTTGTTTCAAGAGTTTTGTTGTATTTCTATTTTTTGGTATTCACATTAAAATCATGCTTTGGATTAATTATGTAGTTCTAGAGTTGGAGACAAAAAATCAGCGATTGTTTGAAATCCCAGGAAAATATCGTAGAATGAAACTGGATTATATTTTGGTTAAGTTTGAAAAGATTATAGGGAATATAAATTAATCAAGCTGATTTGGAATGTGAGGGTGAGCCGTGTTTTAAATAGTTGTTTTTTGGCTGATGGTAAGTAGTATCCGAGAAAGTAGATTGGAACGACATAAAAAGAAGGCAGGTTGGGGCAAACAGAATAAGCAGAACTGAAGAAGTCGACAAAGAACTGCTCGAAATTATTCTAGAAAAATTTCACGCGATCAGAAAAGCATGACTCGTCGTATTCTAGTTCAAGAAGATATTCTCACCCGACCAATTTGTCATGCTGTTCACCCTCACAGACATCTGCTTGTGCTTTTGTGGATGTTTTAAATCTATTGCATTGAGAACATTTCCACAAACCGAAAATTGAGTAAGACTACATTGGAAAGCAACGTGTATCAACATGCGCTGAACTGATAACCATTATTCGATTAATTATTATTAAGCTTTATATATTTTTTCATTAAAAACACGCTTTTGTTTTTTTTCGTTTATCAATAAAACCTTCCATCATTTTTCAGTTTCAACCTTACAGCCTAAGATAGATTATAGCGTCACTTCAATGTCCTAGACATCTTATCACTTGTGCGCTTAACTAAATGTAAATTTAATTTAAAAATTTATAACTTTTCTCTCATCGCAAGTCAATTCTATTCACATATTCACAGACAAACTTTATACACGTTCAATGTCGATATCAAATATCAATGTGCCGCAGCTTATAGACCCTTGATTAAAAATTTAACCAAATTAAAAACGAGAACGAAAATTAAATTTGTTACATTTTGCTACACTAAAAAATCTACACGTTGTACTTTAGTACTCAGATTTCTCACGAACTTAAAAAATAGTTGATATTGTTTACAATCAAAGTCTTAATGATACTTTTTATGTAAAAAAGTAAATAAATAGATAACTATGTAAAGGAATTTCTTTCAACAGTATACTTTTTTTGCGACGTTTAATGTTTTTCCTTCAAGTATTTCAATAACGATGTTGGTTCTATGCTTTTCCACTTTGAAATTGCATATATATACAATAGTATCTAGTGAGTTTCTCAACGTCGTTCTTAGTGTATATGGTATACGTAATATTTATATCGCGATGACTCGTAGAGGAACTGTGGGATTTTTAGTTTTAACGCGTCGATTTGTCGAAAGGTTCTTATTCCGTTCGCTGGTCCACGGGCATGTGCATGGGTTCTTTCTGTGGTTGCGGTTGAGGGCTTTTGACGAGATTCTCGATGTCTTCCTGGAACAAGGAGTCAGGCCTTGTGTTGAGGTAGTCCTGATCACTCGAACCTTTGTAAGGACCGCTGACACCAATGCCGACCTACGAGAAAAGATATCTTTCATGACTTCACTGAGCTTGGATTAACGGTTGGCCGTGGGAAACCGATTATTTATAATATCATTATTTTCGTTGGCTTATTCTCGCACTTTATATGACATTTACTGGTCTAAATTCAGTTAAGGAATATTCGAACATAATTTCATGACCGGCAGCCTCCGCAAAAACCTTGAACTCTCATTCTGGGGAAAAGCTGCCGTCAAATCTAATTTAGGAAAATATAGGAATAATAAATACCTTGACTTTAGCAGCTTCCGACACTGGCGGCCGCTTCATAATGTTTTCCATTTCCTCCTGGAATATATGCTCCGCTTTGATCGAGAGATCGTTCGGCATAGGACTGTATGGCATATTTGGAGGCTGCGGAAAAAATACGAAAGATTACGTAGACATTCAAATCCGTTTGAAACATTAAACTAGAAGAGTATGTAGTTTGTATAAATCAAATTGGCTTACATTCATTTTGTTGGGCGTTTCGCTAGGCTGCGGTCTCTTAACAAGGTCTTCGATTTCATCTTGAAAGAGGTGCTCACTTCTCGATGTGGGAATATCGTTTACCATTGGTTTATATCCAAGGGGCATCGCCATCTGCAAGCACAGAGCAGGACTTCCGTTAAAATAGTCAGTCAGCACAAATCAAAGCCTTTTTCAGAATCAACGCTCACAGCCCTGATTTATGCACAATCTTGGAAAAGAGTTTTCCAGTGACTGGGACTTACCTCCATGTTGTTATTAGGTTGTGTGAGTGGTGAGGCCCGAGGGGAACTATTTACAGGGCTGGGAGAGTGAAGAACGAGGTTATTTCCATTGGCGCAGTGCGCTGCGGCGGCAGCGGCCAAAAAGCCGAAGCCTGCCGAGGGCGGTAACGCGGAATTGCCATGGTGTTGCGCCCCACGGTGCTGACCATGATTGGGCATCTGAATAAGAGACAAGGAGGTATTTTGTGAAACCAAACAAGAAATTTACAAACTCAACACTTCGCTTCGGCTTAGGCTTTGACTGCACCAATGAAAACATTTGGTGAATTAGATACTCACTTGTTGAAGATGATGAGGAGTGTGGTGTCCTGACTGGGATTGGGACTGCTGTTGTAATTGTTGCTGTTGTTGTTGTTGCTGTTGTTGCTGCTGCTGTTGTTGCTGATTGTGATGGTGAGCAGCCGCTGCTAACATTTGTTGTCTGAGATTCTGAGCAACGGCAACGACCGCTGCTGCCGCTGAATTGGGAGACACGCCACCTCCACTAACGGAATCACTACCCGCTATGCTTCCAGGTCCACTGCCGCCTCCACTTCCTCCTCCACCACCACTGTAGTTGTGAACCATCTCTTGACCACAAAGGGGTGGTTTCTGAAAAACGAAGGGACATTGATTACCTAGGACATGACCACCTTTTCTGCAAAACGCAAAAGTGAATCGGTTCGCTCAAACATCGCCATTCTGATGTGGAATTTATTTCAACTATCACCCCACGATTGACAGCACTCCTACTGAGCTAGAAGTATCTGTTCCGATAATTATCACTTTTATATGCAATTTCACGTACCACATCGTGATAGCTGGGACCGTGTCCGTAACCAGGGGGAGGCGTTGGGAGATAAGATGGTGGTGGTGCCCCTCCGAGTTGAGGAGTTCGAGGAGCCGTAGCAGGCGACTGCAAAGGAATTTGGCTCATTACAAACACATCTTCACCTATTAGGAAACAAATATACATTAGCAGAGAGGAACGGTGAGAGGGAGGTAACGAAGATGGATGTGGAGCAGATTTTGATGCATATTTGCTGATGACTATTGTGAATCATTGGATTATTGATAAATTAACTCATTCGTTCTATTTTTCAAATTATTCTTATACTTCTTAGAAAATAAATGCTCTTTCAAATAAATTAATAGTTCTAATTTTATTGAAATATACTTATTATTATACAACATCAACTTTCAAAACCCTCCAAGAAGAGAAAAAAAAAAGATTAAAATTAAAATTCGGTTGGAGAACATAACAAACTGAACTTGTGAATTTGGATACCAAAAATAGGTGAAACGAGTACGGCTGAGAAAAAGTATCTACTTCGCCTTAATACATACCTGGAGTCTGTGATGGTAGCCAACGTTGAGATTTTCGTCTTTCATATGCTGTGGATCTCTAAAAACGACAGCTCGAATGACTCCTCTGATGTGATCTTCAGGCCAAATTCCCAACAAGATCCTCTGAGGCCGTCCTCGTCCTTTAGGTCGCAGGTCTGTGAAGCAAAAATAGAAGTTGAAAAAGACGCAAGGGACTTTTATTTCCTGTGAACATTAAAACGTTGTTATGTGAAATATCAATGGGGAAGACTAGTACCTATTTATCTATAAAGTTATAGAACTGGGACAATCAATATAATTCTTAGACATGCTAAGAGGTTTATCATATCGGATAATTAATAATAATAATAATGATAAGCCAACAATAGGTCAACGCTAATTATCAACTTCCAGAGATTCAGTACATACTCCGTCGAAACCGTTGAAAAACACGATGGCCAATTTCACCTTCCTCAAACATAATGGTGAGCACACTCATACACACCGCCATTCAAATTTTTAATTTCTGCAACATCAGTGTTGAACGGTTTTGTTGTTTTTAAACGGGTTAAAATAACCAGTGGCCGCTGCATATTTTCGAAAATTTCCTCCACATATTGGCAATTAAGAATGACATTCGTTTTAATTGGGTGCTCAAAAATGAAAAAATACCTAACCACCATTCCGTCCACAAGGCAAACTGTTCATTTCGGAGAGAGTGAAAACATTCAGAAATGGCGTGAAAACGCTTCAAGCAGAGAGATTTTTATCAAAATATTTTCGACCTGTTTACACTTTATTGAAAGGTAAATACATTTGTTTCCACACTCAACGCAAAATGATATAAATGCATTACCACCGGTCTTTTCACGAACACTGTCGACACTAAATTCCGACAATTTCCGTACATAGGAGAGGGGTGTTGACAGGAAAGAGAACTGATTTTGTTATTTAAAAGTGGCGAAAAGGCTGAAGGGGGGAGAGGGGGGTTGTTTTCGCCGATTGGTCCGCTCATTCTACCGGTGACCCCCTCGCTCGAATGAAAAAGGATAGAAACATTCGAAAACAGTGATAATTAGATGAAAATTAGAGGGAAAAGGGGCAGGGACAGCGTGGCCAGGAGAAGGGAGTACACCATTTGAGAATAATGTGACAAGTGGTGTTTCATATCGTAGCATCGTTCATTTCAACTCTACAATTAAAAAAAAAAAAAAAAAAACACCCAGGTAAAGTTTCGATTAGAAATATTCATTTCCGTTGAACTGGAATGCACGCTTTTTCAATCGGCTGGATTGGTCATTTTTCCTTCAAAGACTGTCAACGCATTCTTCTGCCTTGCAAGCGCGTGAAAATATTGTAAAAAGTTTGCGCAATCCTTGCAACCGGGGAATAGAATGACCAATCATTGTTCAGAATGGAGACTACAAGACCTGTGCGATAACTAACAGATACCGGTTGTCCACGAATTCCCGGCGGAAACAATAACTTGTTACTCATAAATTTGAGGCTAGTCTTTTCAGAGAGCTTCCCGTTGTTTGAGAACTATCTTACGTGGTTCAATATTGAATAAGCCTCCACCTGCAAAGCAGCTAGGTATTCGTATTTACAAATTACAATGCGTGCTTCTTTTGAATTATATAGTGGCACTAGATTAATTTGCGGATACCTAACTGCTTTACATATCATCTCGTAATAATCTACGTTAAAATAAAACAGGCATATCTTGAGAAATCAGATCCAGACAATGTTAGAATTGGGACTACAACTTGCAGACCAGAGGAAGAATACGAACTATGCATCCTAGTATGATTGAAGACTAATTTCATCATTAGAAGACGTGTCAATTTCGGGCATTGCCTCAAAACAAATTGTAAAGATGAACCATCTAAGAAGGAGTCCTGCATCATCCAAAGGTGGAATCTGATTTTTCAAGACTGTCTGATGAAGAAAAAAAGTGAATCAAAATTTTGATTACCGTTACCTGAACCTCCATCGGCAGAGGGTCCGAGCATGTTATGAACGCGGTTGGCGTACAGGACGAACGTCGGGTACGGGATGTCGTATTTCCTAGCGGCTTGAGATAGGCTGAGTCCTTCTTTGAGAACGCTCAGTATCGCTTCTGCCATCGTTTCGGGTCTCCAACTCTTCAACGGCCCTCGCTCACGGAACCTCAGGTTGTGAACGAGGCTTTGATTAGTGTTCCAACATTTCTGCCACATCGATTGGAGTTGATATTGGTAGCTGTCTGCTGGAGTAAACCGGAAACAAAAAAAGAGCTCGTTAGATCACTCGAGAATCCAATAAAAGTGGAAAATCAACCGCCCTGCTGTGCGCTTAGGGATATAATTATTGAAAAATGCAGTCATGAAATAAGGGAGGTTTCAATGAAGTTCAAATTTTATTTTGTTCTCAAATTTTGTTAACACAATAAGACTAGGAAATCGAGTCAAAATAAAACGAAAAAATAACGTTGGAGTCCTAAAACGTTGAAAATTGCTCTTTTAAGGACTACAGGGAATAAACATTTAGCAGCATTTGGCTCATAGATTCACTAATCCTAACTAATACGAGCTATCCCTCCTATTAGCTTTGTCGACTTCAGAGAACAGCTAAATTTCAAGTTGACAACTCTTCCTCATTTCTAGCTTCATTTTATTAATTTCATACATTCGAGCGTGGATAAGACCGAACACTACGACAATATTACCTAGTCTTTGGGACTGGCCCCTAAATAAGAGAGCAAGCTTTGCATTGCATGTAAGAGCTGCTGAACTGCCTACTGCTCACAACGTAAGGGATATTCAGTGCAAGCTATTTGCAATAACACCGCTGCATATGAAACTCATCGAGAGAGACACACTTCTAAGTTGTTGAAGTATTGGGAATCGAATGTTTGCCCCTCTATGATTATTTATAATGTTTATTACAGTTTTGGCAGTCAGAGGTATATATTAGATGTATCTCCGAACAAACTAATTCTAAATTAATCAACCTTCCGCGAAGACACCTAGCTTCCATCACTTAGGCACGGTTTCAATTCCGCTTTCAAGAGATCTTTTCCGTCTTCTTGGTAACCCACGAGCTACCTGATATGTTAATTAATAATTTGTTGAGATAATTTCCTTATCATGGCTTTTCAAGAATCTCACTACCTAATTCTGCCTCTACATCCTCAAAAACTTTTCGCCTCTTCTTCATTAAACCAATGCTTTCATCCCGAATGCGGTGCTAATGATTTATATTCTCCAAGTTTCCTTGCCACTTCCTACCCGAGAAAAGCTAGTTAGCGAGAAATTTTCAAATCTCATAAACAGTGGAAGGCTTAACTTATTTGGTTCGGCTATTAGCGAGATGTTTCTCTCTCTTATTATAAAGTTATATATTGAATTAATGAATTAGTCCCTCGCTCGTTCCCAGCTTCCCCATTGAAAATTGAAGTTGTGAAGTCATTCCAATGGGTTCCAATTAGAAACATTAGTAGAATCAAGCTAACCAAAGAATACATAATTCGCCAAAGTTTTCATCTGTCTTCCTAATTCAATATAGTGGTAAAAATGTGTTTGTGAATCTTCTAAGTTTCAGCATTGATTCTTAATTTGGATATGGGGAACATTAGCTCATGCTCGTACAAGTGAACTCAGCTGACTTACGAGTATATTGAAATTCATAAGTTCAGTTGTAACGTTTACAACTCTAACTTTAGTTGTTATAATTAAAGCTGATAAAAAGCCTCCTTCAACACTGAAAGAACATATTGAAACTAGAAAAATCATAGACAATATTGAAAATAATATTGTTATTACCGGCAAGTGAAGAGGTAGAGGCTCCAAGCCACGCATGAGATGATTCCAACATTTTCGCCTGTAAAGGACAAAAAACACCGGCAATTAGACAACTTAGCAGTGTAAATTGACTATTTGTATATTTTACACACAAATATTTCGAATGATCAGAACGTCGATATAATATTGGAACGTGATAGAGCCTCACAGATTCCTGATGAAGATTTCAAAGGCCTAATATGCTCATTGATGTGTTCAAGGACGCTTGCCCTGAGGTGACTGCCCAAGGAAGGAAACATGATGAATTAGAACTCATTAAGAACAATAAAGGCCGAAAAGATCGAACGGGCTCACAAAATAGATTTCATATAACTTTCGACAGGGCCCACACGAAACATACTTTGAAACCGTTTTTATCGAATCATCTCCTTCAAAAAGCCGCACGCGAAATGTTGCTGATAAGGCGCAGACAAAAGGAACCACCTCACCCTTCACTCGAGACTTCCTTCCACGATACCATCAAGTTTCCTTCAATTTCCCCGGCGAAGCACTTCTAAACAATAAATAATCCTATGGTCTTATTATCTTATAAATTATTATCGCATTGCCTCAAATCCCACGGCATTGTCCTGACCCCTCCTAATAATTTTGATTTATCTTCTCTTTGTTTCGTACGCACTTTCAGTATCTACTGGGAGGAAGAGGCGAGGAGGGTCCTGAAAAATATCTAATCCTGTCAACAATATAATATATTTCAACGTGAGATTCAAGGAGGATTTCAAGTGGATTCGTGCTCGGATCGAGATAGTCATCTTCGAAAAAGCCCCACGTTGAATATATTTTCTCTTCGAGAGAAATGTATTAAATCATTCATATTCTTGCTCGAAACCCAAAAATAAGCTCCTCCCGACTTTCGACCTCATTTCGCGTACCCCATTCTTTATTTCTTAACGAGCCACATTTTCCTCCTCGTCTCAAAACGTTTAAAACTCCGACGTTGATTTGAATAAGTTGAAGCAATTAGTTGTTGAATACAATCAAAATAACGGGGGATTAACATAGTTACGCCAGCTCGAGGGACAACCTTTTTTCAACGAAATAAGAACAATAGAATATTTTGAATTAAAAATTCGTCTTGTCGTCCTGACGTAAACCTCCATTTGTTAATCATTATGTAAATATAGTACCTAGTTGAAATTATTATTTTTTGCTCGTGATTTGGCGGCTGTTGTGAATTTAAAATGACAGTTTATTCTCTTCTTTTTAAATTGACCTATTCACCTGGGTTAGCATTGCAGAAGGTAAAAACGATTCTTAAGGAAAGTTATTGTTTTGTCTTTGTCGGGTGGAAGTGTTGAATTCGGCTTTCCTGCGGTTTTCAATGGGTTCTACCATCTCTGCCGCTTTAGTGATGGTCTTGTGTTTCGCCACTAGCCTCTGTGAGACTTGATACTTGTGTTCACTCCAAATTTCATCGTACATACACCCTCATTACGTGTGACAAAATAATAAAATATTTCGTCGTCAGAATTTAAATTGTATTGGACATAATATTATCAGCTGTTCACGAACATAATTTTCTTCTAGATAACAATTAGTAACGTAATTAGATTGAAAATTTCAAAACGTATATTCCGCCATGGGAAAGGTATGGCAAAGGAGTTCGCTGCCAATGAAACCGAATGAAGTCCTTACGACCAAAGGACACCAGTGCCACTGCGGTAACTGCATTAAAAAGTCATTGTACTACGTACGTATACAAAATGTAAGATGATGGATCTATTCCCAACTTCTGAGGTAGAGGAATTATAAGCTCCACTTGAGACAATTCAATACGGCGAATATGAAAGATTTCTGGATCTAGTTGAGAGCAGGTTGTGATCGATCCAAGAGGGAGTTGAAGGCGAATGGAGCGATAAAGGAAAATGCGAATCAAAAGCAACATTGTCCGGGTGAAACAGGGAGAGGAGGGGGATTATACGATAAAGATCTCAAGATATGCGACATTTATAACCGAGGAAACGGGACATAATTAAAAGAGGTTATATCAAAACAGAAAAAAGGGGCAAAACAACAAGTTATGCGAACAAGAAGGGGAGTTGAGAAAGGGTTTAGGAATAAATCCCGAGTAGACGGCAGTATACATACGGCCTTATCTTCACGTGGGACAAGCCCTTGAGTATTTATATTGGTTTATACCCTTTCGAGTGCACCTTAAGTACACCGCCTTTTCTGTCATAGAGAGGCACATGGCTAACACTAAAGCGAATATGAGGACATACATCACTTCCCACCCATGCGTTCCCCACGCCCCGAAGTCATAGAAATCAGTGATTTCTGGCCTCTCTGAACCAATTTGATCCCTTGTAGATAGGAATGTTTTGTTGCGGTCGGCTACACCGGTCTCTCACTTTCATGTTCCCACGTGATCGCTTTAAATCATGCGGAATCGTTCTAGGAAGAATATTGAGAGCTAAGGTACATAATAGTTGTTTAGACAAGGAGGGAGAGTAGATTTATTTTCTATTGTAGACTTACAAGTAATTTTACCAGTGATCACAATGAATCGCAATAGTTATGGGTTGATCAAGCAACAATACTGAAGATGATGTATCAAATGAAAACAGAAGCCGAGCCGAGGCTCCTGACCAAACCAGAAGGCCCTAAAAAAATCTTCTAATTTACGGGATTTCATGAAACACAGGAACCAGTCAAATAGTGTTCAGATAACCATGAGTAATTGATATAAATTATTCTTCCGTTGTTCAAGCAAAAAAGTTGAGCGTAAGCACGTCATGGTGCTTCTATACACCAGGCAATCAGCAGAGAGTACGGATATTTTTACGCTTAGTTTAAATTACACATCCAAACCGAGAAGTTTCCGTAGCAGGCGAGGGAAGAGCTCGAGTACGAATTAAAATACTTCGGGGAAAACTATGCGAGAACCCAGGGATAACTTGAGGGGGAAAGTCAACGCGTGGGATATTTAAGAGACGGAAAAACAGGAAAACGAAATAAGTAATGTATTTTTGCCAAGAGGCTTTAAATTAAATATACCGAAAAGGGGTTGCACCCGGTCATTTATTTAACTCCGTATCAAGAATTCCGCAACTACGTTCCTTATTAAAAAAGAGAGGTTACACAGCTTTGGCTCTTGAAAAATCAAACCCTTTTTTTATATAGTGCAGCGTGAAAATAGAAAAGAATTTCTCTCGGGTCAATTTTTTCAAGCTCCCTCCATGAACAAGAGATGAGAAGATTGCAATTGCAGCAAAACCAACCCCGGAATATCAAGGGAAGATTTTATATGTCCGTGTTTTGCAACCTCTAGCTTGAGGAGGGTTACATTTTTTATAAAAACAACAAATTTACTCCGCAGCTGGGCAAATTGTTAAATACTGCTGCGAGAGTCAAACTGTTGACTGACTAAGAGTACGATTCGCTGAGGGGATAAGGAAGAGAATCGCCATCTATATTTGCGTATAAGAACTATATCTTGCCAGAAATTGCCAATTATATCAAAATTTACGGATATTTATCATGATATACCAAACTCAATCGATTTACTTAAAATCTTGTAGGTATCCAAATTATAGTTGATGTCGTGGAAAGGCTATAAATGAAGGAAGACCAATTTGGAATATAAATCCATAATAAATCACCATTTGATTAAACAAAGTTATCAATCATACATGAGTAGCGACGGTAATAAAGAGGAAAATGCGAGGCATTTGATTACAGTCGCTTTATTCGATATCATGAGTATTTTGGAAAGTGAGGGCTTTTTTCATGTTAGTTGTATTTGACTATTTCCGAGATTCCTCCAAACCAACGCAACTAGTATCATGAGGCGGTCGTTCGTCTGTGTATGCAACAGACTTCGGTACCGTTTTTTCCCCTCTTCTTCAAGAAAATAACACATAATTAAGTAAAGGATTCCATGAGAATAACGAGTCTATAATAATAAATATTTCAACAAAGAGAAGAAATTGCTGGCGAACATCGGCCTGTTATTACCAAAGTTCAAAAACTGCAATTACCGTGCTCTTGAGGAGCCTAACCTGCAGGTTTGTCCTTGAGGAGATGTGTCACGAACTTGAGCAAAAACATTGTACTGGCTGACCTTGTTTGCGCACCTTCGTTACACCTTATCGTCAAGGTTTGAGTACAACAAATTCTGAACAAGCTCCTTTATCACCTATTGACAGTGATTAAATACCCAACTGTGCTTTCACGTCTTTCTCTGAACGAGAATACAGAGGAAGGATAATGTGCAAACAGATTATTATAATAATAAATACCCCTCCCTGAAGGGCGAATTTTCTTGATTTCGAATTGTAGGAAGGTCAAAAATAGAGGAGGGCATTCGTAATCTTGAAGGCAGAATGAATATCAGGCAGTTGAATACTAACATAGGTTCTTCAATCTGGAGCAGACGCTTCGCCTTGTTAACATACACATTTTTTTCTTAGTCAAAGCAACAAATAGACTCATTGTCAAAAATTATAAGGTTTTTAAGTAGGTAGCCTAGGTACTTAGCTAGACGAGAAAAAATACGAATAAGTCACAAGTCACGAGTTTCCCATTTTTTATCTTTTAAACAGAGAAAAAAGAAAAAGGAGCCGAGTGTGTTGTCCTCATAAGTAGAGGCGTGTGTTAATGGAGTCATTAGCGCTGGGTGGACGCTCAAAATATGCGGTTAGACAAGGATTTATGCGAGAGGCGAGGGAGCTGCGTTTTGACTTACGCGCATTACGGCAAAATGTCGGTCAACTCTCACTAAAATTGAAAATTGGTGGTCTTATTATGTTAATGTGACATAAAAAGAATACGTGTAGAAGTGAATATGTTACGAGATTGTCTCGCCAGTAAATGAAAATTGTAAATACTCATTTCTACCCATATTTGGGAATGAATTTTCAGAGATATTGTTCGTTTTACTCCCATTTGAAGACCATATATGAAAATTGATTATTCCTCACGGATTCAAACTTCGGATTCACACTTAAAATCGCCTGATAGCAGTAATGATATGTAGTGAAATTGCTATGACTCAAGATTTTCGTCGGACTTAATAAAATGAACTTGTAGCGTACACGAAATTACCCTCTTAAGGCCTGATGGTTTACTCGAGTACGTTCCCTTCAATAATAATTCTCCTACTGATTATTTATAATATACTTTCAAATCGCTTTTGGCCATTACTCAAGCGATTTCAGCATCATTTTCCCCCAGTTCCAAATAAGAATGTTGCGGTCGGCTAGGCGACTAGGAAGAATTTCGGAAGCTCAGTAATGCTCAGTTCCCAAGTATGGCTCATTAGGTAGACCTCAGCCTATCCCCGCCCTAGAACATAGTAAGGGGGTGGTCAACAATATCGCTTCAGTAACCTAACTTCTGTTCTCTCTTGGTTGCGTTTTGTAGATTAAAATACTCAACCAGTATAAATAGTTCCCATCACTCATATAATTCGTATCCATGTCAAGGGGGATGCTATTGTTTATGAATATTATTTTTCTTTTTTGAAGTTTTGTTCAATATAAGGTATGCATAATTCCCTATTAAGTGCATTACGCATGTTATCCGACCATAAGACATCTGACGTATCTATGTTTAATGCGAATGTTGAACACTTCCTTTTGGCCCTAAAGAAATATTTTCTTGATAAAACCACTCCCGACGGTGTTTATATTAAAATCGTTACAAGAAATATTATTTTAGAGGAATTGAACGATCAAGTGTTAACGGTCGAGTGGTTTGTCGGTATTTTCACAAGGAACGCCGTCAATTTTCCCAGGAAGTCTCAAGTTAGAGGGTTTTTGTTTCTCTCGTGGTATTTTTCCTTCGGTTGAGTTGGAGTTATTGAGATAACACGCGAACATAATAATATAATAAGGGAATACTGGCCCTACAGTTCCTCGAAAGCAATTCCAACACCGTCCCGCCTGAAACCTCCCAAACACGATGTTTCTCGAACTTGGTTGAATTCCCATCCCGAGTTGATCCTATTAGATATGATAATGCCGGTACTGTGTAGTGAGGGAAGGGTGTAAAGCCCTTCGGTAAGCTAAACTAATCTGAGCGGTTTTCGGGCTGTAGAGGGCGAGAGAGGAGGCGGCAGTGGCTGCTGACTAGCGAAGGCGCCGAAACGGGCGGAATGAAGTGGGTGCAGGCGTTGAAGAAGAAGAGGGGAGGGGTCATTCAAGCAACGCTGGGATTCTCTGTGATAATCTTGACATGCGATCTCCTGTCGATCATCTTGCTGGTCAGAGTGGTAGCGAGGAGAGCACTGTACGTCCATTGAATGTTCTAGCGCGTATCATTATCATTATCTGAATGTTATAACAGCAATTCTTAAAGAAAGCAAAGACATCGACGAATCTGAGGAAAATTACTAACAAAGAAGTCATAGAGAAACCCTGTTCGAAATTGAAACATTGGAAAGTTGCAAATATCCGTGAAAAAATTTAGTTCACTCACAAAATGGTTCTCTCCGTGAGAACATAGTGGCAAGGAACAGCAAAACTCAATACGAATTTCACCCTCGTTTAGAATCTATATACGCGTGTACAACCTACTTACCTGAGGGGGTACTTGAGAAACCCTCAAAGCTCCTGCCATTTTCTCGAAATATTGTACCAATACGAAGCTCCAATCGGCTTGAATTCAAATCTGCATTTGTGGCGTATATAAGTGCGGATCGAGACGCTAGTTGTGATCTTTTATGCAAATGTGCGTGAGATGAAGACGGTTAAAAACCTTCCACTTTTCTCGCCCTATGCACCCGTGATGCATGTCCCTTGTCCGCGACACGGAGTTTTAACCCTCGCGGTGATTCATGCGCTCGCCATACGCCCCTCGCAACATGCGCACACGAGACCTTCTAGCCGGCTTTTTCCGCTCACAGCCTCGCTAAGGTTTTTGAATTATGATGACGCGCCTTTCAAAACAGGCGACTATTTCTCGGGAATAATTTCTAGCCCATAGAAAGGCAAAAAACGATGGATTTATGACAATTTGACGCGCAATCTCGAGTGAACACCAATAGTTGATATTTATCAATATAATATTCAAGAGGGATAGCTCAATAATATGACAGTAGCCTCACATTAAAAAGGAGGTTTTCTCGACTGTTTTCAAATAGTCATCGCATAACATAACTTCAAAGAAATCAACGAGACATTTCTTGAGAAAATGATCTCCACGGGGCAAGAGAACATGATCGAGTGGAATGTCTAAAGAGAGAAGAGCCAAGCAGCACGGAATCACCTTCATCACCTAAACGAATCGAACACTGGACTTTTCTCCAGCCACATTCAGCCGAATCTGTTTTCATACGATCTATTTTATAAACTGGTATTGTACTTCTTATACAATCTCTAGTGCAGATATTGGGATCTCTACTTGCTTGCTTGACTGAATCTCACCTTCTCACTGAATTCCTCCCGAGAACAGATGTCAAATTCAAACATGCACACTTGAAAACTAAAAACAAAAAAAAAAAAATCCATTTTAATTTTGAGCTTAGCTCTCTTGGCATTCCTTCAAAGCTTCAGTGCGAATTACTTTCTTGTAAGCCAAACCATGACTCGGCGGTTCAAAACCACAAGGAAAGATGACCAGTAAAACATGAAAAGTGTAAAACTATAATGATCATCAAAGGGTAGTAAACCTTTGGGAACTCGCGCTATGCGAGCGCACTCGGTGGACACTGACTCAAAATAGAGGAGCTTAATGAGAGCTAACGAGCAACTGTAAAAGTTCCTTCTCGAGAGGATATTAATCAAAGTCCGGAGGGTTTTCGACTCAGGCAAAAAGAAAAACAAAAGCCCAAACGAAGCAAAGGAATAGAAAGGAACACAGAAGTATAATAGAGGTACATGATGTCACTCAACGGTAGCAGCGTCTGGCATCGAATCGCCGATCATTCGTCTTACTGACGATTACATTTTCGTTTCGGTTATTTTCTTTCTTTTTTCATCATCTGAACGTTTTTGGCCTCGTTTGAAAGGGCTGCCGTAAGTTTTCAAGTTCGAAAAAGCAGGTTTCTCCCAGAGTTGTTAAACGGTAGCCACTTTTCCTTGTGGGCTCATTACTTCGGCGTTGTTCTTCAAAAACCCTTCCCGGGGGCCTTCCTTGATTTCTTGATCCGAAATTAGCACCCGGGCTTAATGCCTGCCTCTGGTAGCTCCCAGTATTAGTCAACAGTCGTCATTTTTTCCTCTCTCTAAATCGTTTTAACGTTTTTTTTTTCTAACTCTCTCTCACTTGAATTATGATTACACGGTCGGTTTCCACCGCAGTAGAAAAAATCCGAGTTAAGGGGCAACTTAAAATAATCCGTTACAAAACGGATAATTTCAAGACGATTTTCACGCTGAATCAACTCTTATTAAGGTGTACACGATCCTGTAAGGTCCTTAAACAGCAGAGAGCAGGTAGTAATTTTTACTTCTCGGAATCCGCTATCATTCATTCGTCCTTCAAGAAACTATCAAGATGGAATATCAAATGCTGGGTTTGAAGAAAAAGGTCTGAAATTGGAGACTAAGTGAGGGTAGAGGATTGCGAATATTCTTTGCTCCTTCGATGATTATCAGTAAGTGCATAAATAAATTAGGACCAGGACGTGAAGTACCCACCAACTTGAAATATACACCGATTCAATTTACACGTTCCATTTAGCCAGTTTATTTGACATATCCTTCGCTACTTCGTTGCTTTAGCTAATTTTGTTTTTCTACTCCAGTTGGTGGTTTTCTCATTTTCTCGTCATCCCTCTTATCAATTATGAGTTGACCGCAGAATAAAAGTACAAGGCTCAGAGCTGTTCAGTTTCAGGGGCTTCCAACTCGCTAACAAAACAACGAGAGCGGAAAAAAGACGTCTCAACCGATGAAAACGAAACGATGAATAATTCATTAATATTGAGACTTTCCGGGTTACACAACGCAATCGCCATTTTTAATCGTATTATTATGTATCGTTTTTCCTTATCCGAAGAGCCTTTCAATTTTCTGGCTCATCACACAAACAATTTCATGATGACATTCTTTACAGTTCATTACTTCCACTTTGATTTTTATAGTACGCAGGAATTGAATTGCTTTGGAAGAGTAAAATGAGTATTACTACAATTTGAAGAGAGGTGGGAAATATTCTCGGTCTTCTTTTTTCACGAGCTGGACGACCTGAAAAAATTGTGAAAGAGTAACCACTGTACTTGTTTGTTCTTGTTGTTCAAAAAGTTTTATCGTATTATTGGTGGCAATATTCTTAATTTTCAATCAAATTGGAATTGATGGAAGGGCGAAAAGAATAATTCTACCTAAGTGATACCTACGTACACTACAGAGAGATTGCCCAAGAAAGTTCAGGAAAACCTTTCATCAAGGACGTGAGTGATTGATGTTGAAGAGTGGACGTTGAAAATCAAATTGCTCCGAAAAGTATTCCGCATTAGTTCCCGAACCCCTTCGCGTGTTTCGAGTTGAGAAATGGGACAGTATTTCCGAAGTCAAAGTCTGCGGTTCACTCACCTCCGCTCTCGGTCCGGGGCCTTGAAAGGTTTTGATGTTGATAAATCCCTGTTGGTTTTTGTAAATCTCATAAATGTGCGAAGTCATCAAAGCTTCGCGGGAATAGGTGGAAGGAGGTAGGCTCGGGAAACAGCGGTAAAGGTTTTGATGAAATGGGGGTGGAAGGGGGGTGAGGGTGCCTATAAATGAGTGATAGCAGAAGCAAATGAAGACGGATGACGTATTCGACGAAACGACACGCGCATGTTCGGGAAGCGGAATTAGACGGATGGGGAGAGCAATGAAGGGTTATATGTTGTGTAGAAAATGTGGGTGCTGTAACTGAGGGGAAGACTCCGCCACAATGCTAATATAATATTATGTAAATAAGAACGAGAGAAGCGCAGAAGGGATCTCATCAATACTGGAAGGCGTCGTAGTCCTATAGCCCGACCTCTTATCACAATTTGTGTTTGGCAAATGTGCCCATGAACTGATGGACAATTTCACATTTCAAAGAGAGGGGAGTGAGGGATTCAAACAGTCAATAAAAATAACATGTAGAGGAATAAAAGTAAAGAACACGAGAGGGCAAAATAATTTTGTTTTGTAACCATGTGCCTACTTTTTGCTGATTCAACTTCTTATTGTTTTGAGATTTCCTCATTTTATAGTAAAATGAAAAAAAACCGTATTTGTCTTTCCTCCTAGAGACCACTTTCCAGCTCCTTCACACAATGTCGGAATATTTCGGTGAGTTGATGACGTTCAGGAAGGCACAGTTACATGCCCATCCGTTTCGGGTGTTGATAAATCAGATCGTTATGGATGCATACTTCAACATAACTATTTTATAAATTTTTAGAATTTTTGAAATTATTTCAACGAGGTTGATTACGAGCTTAATTCTTAGCTAGGCAAATATATTATTGTGTAAGCTATTCGTCGCTGCATGGTAAGAGGAAAAGACGTGGTGTCCGTGACGTTTCACTGGTCTTCTCAATCCATAGTAATGAACACCATCCTCCGCTTAGTAAGCGTAGGCTTACTTCCTTTATACGGAATATTCTTCGTGGTCATTACGGATACTGTAGATGCTGATGGAGCTTTTAAGAATTCATCAAGACCACGTAGTGTTAAAAGTGCAAAAGGGTGAGGGAACTTGAGGATGAATAAACACCGACCCCTTATTTTCCCCAGCTTTTCTATCTGTCCGAAGCCAGTCTCACACTGCAAAGGTTTCACTTTAGGAAAAAAAAAAAAAAAAACTTTGTGTCGACACACTTTTGTATGAAAGACGCGACATGTCCTCGGCCGCGAAGTGTGGGTTGGGGAGTATCAGAAAAGATACATTGTGCTGAGCAGTGAGTTTAAAGTGAAGAACTTTGAGACTTGCATATTTTATAAGAGGCATAAGGATTCCAAAAGGCGGCTCAGGGGGGTCGCTCAAGAGAGGGGTGGGAGGAGTAGTGATGGCCTATTGTTCCGGTCAAATTGGTTGTGAAGGGGTAGGAAGTACATTCCCTGCTTAGGGAAAGAAGGTTGGAGGATTGGGGGATGAGCACACATGTGCGAAAGGAATAAGGCTAATACGATTTGTTCAATAATATACTCGCAAATTGGAGCCGAGAAGCTTGGAACTTGAACGATCATCTAATTGAAGAGAAATTGAATTGAATACAGTTCTGCGTAATACACAGCATTTTTAAGTCCTTATGAAGGGAATGGAAACAATTGAGAAATATTCAAGTGTTCAAGCAAAGAAGCTGCCACAATAGAGTAGTTGACCATGTTCCTCCAAAATGCCTCTAATGTTAATCTCACATCCAATACTAGCAAAACGTCTCTCACTTCAAGAGATTTTTCTTCTCTTGTAGAGAATGTTGTTCAGCCGCGTACAGGTATCCGTTACCGATGCTGCACCATTACCTGACTCGTTAAAATATTTCAACACCTGTCGCGTCTCATAAGAAGGAAGTCGCGTGTTGTAGGGGTCATCGTTTCCACGTTCTTGAATATGTTGGCTTCTTCAACGGATAACGTGAGAAACCGTCGGGAGTACGATGTCGAGCCTTCAAAAACATTGCACCCTAGTTAACGCAACCTCGGAACTAACTAGAATTCGTTAAAAAAGTGTGTTGCTCCATCATTGTAAAGAAGGGGTTGATACTTTTACGACAAAATAAATAAATTATAGACAAATATATCACTTGCGTGAATTCATCGCAGGTTGCCTCTGACCTGAAGGAATTGAAGTTGGATGGAGCGTATCGCTCTCTTTATTTAATTACCGCAATATTCTGGGATGAATGATGATGCTTCGGTTTCTACATTCATCCAAACGTGAGTTCACACCAGAGATGTGGAGATGAAACCACTTCTCAAAGGTTTGGGGCTAAGATAGGCGGTAAAGGGGGGGTCGACATCAACCCTATTCTCCTCACCGTTGGCACTTGATAAATTAAGACTCGGGCAATCAAGTGCGAGGGGCTGTTGAAGCGAATCCTTCTCGCAGATATTAATGTTACCCAGTTCTCACCTACTATACATCATAGGGGGATGTGGAAGGGTGAGATGTGCGGTTGCCTAGGGTTTGTACGAGTTAACCGCCTTGTCTGCCGATAGACCAGGTATTTACAAAGAGGGAGAACATCAGTCCAGCTTTCTGAATCGAATATTAGAAAATATTTATGACGCTCCCGGTAATACAGCTCCAACAACATCAATTATTTTATTGACAACTTGGTTGTCGAAATTCGTCATTAATGAATTTCTCACCTTCATAATTTGACATATTAGGCTCCATCATACCGGTCCATATCGATTGACCACACAGAAATAGTCAGGCCATTAAATCATCCTCATCTTCGTACATAACGAGATTTCCCCAAGTAATCTTCGATTCCTTATTACTTTCGTCACTTTCAAGTACAACCATGGGCCCTTCGAGAGAAAGCAGACCCTCAAACTCTCCTGCCGGAGCTCAACAATGGGTGATATTCTGCAGAAACGGTCAATTATAATAATAAACAAGGCGGTCGGAAGTTGACGGTCCACCGATTTCTGTCTGGTCTGCCGGACCGTGTAAAGACTCCAAACCAAGTGGTCCGTGGTTTTTATCGTTGAATATCTTGAAAGGAGATGACGATAAAAGTAGAGAGTAGCTGCCTTCAGAATAAAACAATACGGGAAGCTTTCTCTCCTTGTGTCGTTATCCGATAAAGGGAATTTTAGGGATATCAAGGAGTGTTGCTGTGATTGATTAAAAAAAATGGTTGGTCAGCTTTTCATTGATAAAAAATACTACGGTAGTTACTTAATACCATTTTGAGAGTCTAACTGTAACTATTGTAGAAATTCCACAAGCTCACTCATTTCACACTGTCGCCGCTTCACTACAAGATCCCTCTGTTTATTTTAAAAAAATATTCAATTATTGTAGTTATGAACAGAACTATTAACATTATTTAAAATTAATAAAAAATATAAAATAAATATAAAATATAAAAAATGTAGTTATGAATAGTAACATAAGAAAAATAAAAGTAGAAATAATTGAAGACGTATAACGCAAACTGCGGCACGTTTACTGATATAGTCATAAAATTGCAGTATTTGAAATACATTTTCAATTGGTTCCATTGTCAGGAATCCAAATACCATAAGTAATGCATGATTTTTGATGAAGCATGTACGAAGGAAGTGTAAGTTTGTCAGATTACTGTCATAAACCTTTGGAGGAAAAATGAAAATAAAAACTGCCCCAGCTTGTATAAAACACATTTTTATATCTTTGACGAAGAAAGCAAGACGCTAACAATATTTCTTTCATACTCAAGTCATGTTTCGAATTATTTCCCGTGAAGAAGACTCGTTGAAGAGTGTTGACCTCGCATGAACCCAGCTATCACGACAGCTTCTATTACAAACAAGAAATTAAACAGATGGCTTCACCATCTAAAAGCTGTGTGTGGTTACTGTTCTTCTCACATACAAAGTCCTTCAAGATCATTCGATATTCATCAAGGGACTTTCATATTCTGATTCGTTGAATCAAATAAAATTATTCATACGGTATATCATTTTGCGAAATCACGAATTCCATTGTAAATATCAACCTAATTCATCGAATATTCGAAGAGGAAATACAAACGTGAATAATTTCATCATTCGTAATGGTTCTCCTTCACCACCCGTGTATTATTGATTGCTTCAGACCAGATTCTATAATAAACTAGCAGTTTTTTTAACATAGTGATGCATTAATTACAGGACAAGGACCAATGAAAGTCCACACTACTTCATCAATAGCTCAGTTTGAAATAATAACAGATATCGATTGTCGTATTATTTTATTCAAGGGCTTTGGTGGGTTGTCATACGTTTTAGTGCCGATTATAGGTAAGTGAGACGATATGAATGTTAATATGTGAGGCCCGCAATATCGATTCGAAAGAAGGTCGAATCATACGAATGGTCACGGAATCCAAGCTTTTTGTTTTATAGAGAAGAACATGTGAATTAACTTACGTCGCAATGTTCCACGTGTAACCGGAATCTCTGGTCCCCAACAACACGATTAAATTTGGGAGTTACTTCAAAGCGGTCTGTAGTGAATAAGGCTTTAATTAATGAAAAATTAATTAAAAATCTGTCTTGAAAAATTGTATGAATCGTGACATCCGGAAAATGATTGTTGACGTACGGTCAGAAAGAAACTTATAGCCTTAGACGCTCAAATAATCGGATTTCTCAATCAGAAACATTATTAAGGGCGGAGAAATTACCTACCTATTCGCGACAGATCCTAGCGTGCAGGCTTTTCGTTACCTTCGTGATTGAAGGAATCAAAAATGAAAGCAAATTACGGAACGAATACCGAAAAAACCGTGATAACCGCTAACTGACCCAACACAGAAATACAAAAGAAGGTCCATGACATTTACAACTCCATTTGCCGAGATACATATACTAGCGCTAACATTTAATAACAAAACAATACTACCATCCATATCTTCTCTCCCACAGACAATTTGTCCGAGGGATAACTTTTACGGCCTACCACCGGTCATAATTCCGTCTGGACACAATGAAATAATTTATAAATCATTCAAGAAACTTTAACGAGCGGAGCCTCGCATGATTGCGGACATGTCCATACCCGCACCGTGAATCATCTTCAAATATGATAAAACAAGGTATTAAAAAAAACTTAAAAAAAAAAACCGAACATATTCCATCGTCTCATGACTCGGTTTTATTTATTTCTCGTGCAGTTCGCTATCATTTTTTCAATTAATTTTTTGGACGATGGCATGTTCAAGCAGAGCCATAAACTCAGCGAAAACAAACCGTCAATAGACAGCATTTTAATGACCTCGGCGTGGGTTTCACCGTAAATATTACTAGCCCGACGTATAATAGCAACTATGAAATCACTTTCAGGCAATACTATGGAAGTAATTTGCTCTTTGATCTGATGAAAAAATAGTTCCTGAGAGAATCCTATTCATAGAATTTCCCGGAGGAAAAACATCATTCTAGAGGAATATCAGCTTCGAAAAATGTTGATGACTTCCAGAAGTGATAGTCGCAATACCTAATGAAAAGCTGTTCCGAACACGACGTGTTTTTGATGACCTGTTCCATTCAATTCCCCTCGTATGATGAACTAGGATACCTATCAAGACTTACCAAAACGAGTTCACTATTCAATGAGCAATCAATATAATCAATATATCTGGTTGGAACAATGCGGCTTTTCTTTATCAATTCAAATCCTCGTCTTATCCTTCTTAGAAGTTAAATCTACTGTTATACAATTTAATTAGAAAACATTGCAGTTGAAGGCGAGGTTGCGTCACTCAAACGCACACCTCCACAGTGAAATCCTCATCATTATAGTTTGTCAGTTGACGAGAATCGATTATCGATTTTGAACAAGTTACGTCAAGATGCGGATTGAAGGTTGACGAATTTTCATACTACAATATTTTACATCCTCTTCACCCCCAATCTCATTCGTTTTAGTGTGCTCTTGTTAAAATGAGTTATAACCGCAAATAGAACTCAAAAAGAGTTGCGTGCTAAATTTCAGTTTTGAAGCTTTTAAAACTTGTTTTTTCTTTCCCTTCACTTTTTTTCATTCCCAGGCGGTAGACGGACGTTTTGGATTTAACCTACAAGGTTTGAAACGCAGAAGGGGATAGTTTCGGGAAAACTTTGTTTTGAGTCTAGACGAATAAATTTCAGCAATCGGCTCCTATTAAGGTTTCTGTATATTTTAAAGTATAACTCCACTGTCAAGTACCTAGAGTGAATTAAGTTTAAAGGCAATTTCAAAAGGATTACAATAAAACGATTGTCGAATTTAACTCCTCAGCTCCTTTTACGAATATAATACTCCTGATCCGCCAGGATGTGGGAGATGCGGTGTTCAGAGAAGTCACGGTGGGACGAAAATGTCTCATTTCCTCTCGCGCTTGTGCAGTCCCACGCATCTCCAATTTCACGCCCCATTAAATTAAATTCAATAATTGTCGACGACGGAAAGTGCTCCAATTGTGGAAGGAGAACAATACTTGAGGTTGGCTCATCTGAATAATTTGATTGAGCGTCACTCATCGCAAATGGAGCGCAATATCTTTATCCGAAATGGTGGAATAAGAAATTGAAATCACAAGTAGGATTAACCTGAAAGTTACGACAAAAATTTGCGGTGTGGAATTTGATAAGCTTATCTACCATTGGTGAATCGTAAATTGAGTCGCGCAACAATAGTTGGTCGTTATTTTAAAATACAAAATTGATACTGTGATTGAACATGAAGCCACTGCGATAAGAAGTCGATACTTTTATGAGAAGCTACACCCGCAGCAGACCCAATGGAGGGCTGGTTGCGACGTTCAACGCGCAAACCAAGTTTTTGCTAATAGTCGGAATAACGGACCTCTATTGATATCATCATCAATTTCCAGGTACGTTAAAGAGTTATCTTTCCAGATACATTTTTAGGTAAACTCTGAGGATTTTGGAGGTTGAAGGTTAAGCGAAAATGTTCATTTCCCACCGTAAATACCATACGATTGTGGAGAGCATTTGAGAAACTCTTTCGTGGAGGTGCTATTCCAGTCTGTTGCGATCACATGAAACTTCTTTCTACTTACGTCTTAAGCCCCAAACCTCTAAGTAGCCTTGTCGTCATACCTGCAAGCAAATGAATCAAAATGAATTTTTTTTGAAGTAGGTATAAATGTATATTTTTACAGAAGAAATAACATATTGATTGACAGTTTAAAACGGTAGGTCGGTAGGTAACTCTCCTCAAAGTGAAAACCAATCGAATAATTCCAACGCAATTTCACGCCATTTAAAACCAGCGGAGAGCGAAAAAACCAATTTGTTATCGGAGGTTCAAAATGTTATTGTGTATAGAATAAAAACAGAGACAGAAAAGCGTCGGTTCCAATCGACATGTTGGAATTGACTAGCGGCGGGGGGATGTTGAACAGAGGTTAACAAGGATATCAGAGCTAAAAAGAGCCGGTGGGCGGGAATTTGCAGTGTGTGAAAACGATGGAAAGCTCAGCTTGAATTCAGCTATCAAACCCCCAGCCGAAAAGTGGAGGAGGGGGACATGTTAAATATTGTTTTTATCGCCAATTAAGCACTTTTCGAGAGCGTGTATAACCCTTCCACAGTCCACACTCGAGCGGGTTTTTCGAGTGGCGCCCTACCCTGTACCATCCTGCCTCTCTGGTCCCCGTATCGCTTTAATACGGGTGTTTTATAACAATACCCAAACGGTCAAGCGAGATGCTTGTTTGTCACAAATAGCGCTATGAGAGAGGTCCTCTGAAAACCCCGAGAGTCAGTTTCTCTCGGAAAAACAAATACATTCCCCTTTATTACTTAGCTTCGTTGGGGAGAAAACCCGTTGAAAAACACGGAGTAGGGAATCATGTTTTCATTTTAAATGAGTTATAGCCGTTAATCAGGATGGGCATTGTCCCTTCCCAGTCTCCAAAGTGGGGGGTTTTCGTCCTGTATTTATGGGTGCAGGGGTTTTCACACACAAAAAATCCGCGATGTCATTCCCTCCTCCTATTGGAACCACTGTGCTTTCATTTCCTCGACCTGAATTTCGGTCAACTATAATGAGGGGACTACACCTTTTCAACCCCCTAGATCACTCCCGAACACCCACCCCTTTTAGAAAATTAATAAATTAACACTCTTCTCCCGAAAAAAAAGAAAATATTCATGGCCTTATTACCATAAATTTTCGAGGTCGAAATGAGAATTTTTTTTCCACTTGTGCTCTCCACAAAAGAAGGAAATGGATTTTTAATTAAATTTTAATTATATCCGGTGCAACAATAACCTTTTCAAACATGCTGAACAGGGCAATATGAGAATTGGAAAAATGTGTAAATCTGGGCAAAAATTGAACAATGCAGTCGAAGAAATTGTTCAAGGAGCCCTCCCATAAAATATTTGAAAATACGAGTTTTTTAAATCGTATTGCAAGTTTTTTTTAGAGTAGGTGCTGAATATAAGCCAATAAAAGTCTCTGTATGGTGGGCGGCTGGTAGAAGTTCTGAGCTATGATGAAGAAACTCGAATAATTGTATGTCATTTGTAAGAGTAAGAGTAGTATGACTAATATGGTATATTTATGATAACCACTGCTAACGAAGCTTTAGGATCTCATTTAGAAACCTTTTTGTAGCTCATGGTTAGAAAATTTGTTCGGTTTTGTGCAAAGGCAATTATTTTCTGTGCCACCAAATGCCGTTGATACTGAACAGATTCATTATATAGAATGATATCGATCTTATCTACCTCTACACAATTTGTGAGATGAAATTCTATCAAGCCTACACTTACGTTACGAACACAAGTTAATGGTGGTTTCAGTCCAAGAGAGATTGAGTAGATGTTCGCTAATTGTGGACTGAAGTGTTCAAACAAGGTAACTAATTCCTTACAAAACCCATTAAAGGGGAGAGTTATAGGGTCGAGTTATAGTTTATAGTAGGAAGAACTACTGGGCCGCTCGATAAGGGATGTTTGAAAGGCTACACGCTCCCTGCGCTCCCTCGACACTGAGGAGGTTTTACCATTAATTTATCGGACGTAAGAGACGCTAGAAATGAGACGGGCAACCGGAATAAGGGGGAGCAAACATTTGCGAGTTATGTGTGCACTGGAAACATTGACCCTCGACATAAGGAAGGTTTTCGTGTGACAACTTATAATGGGAACCAAGGAGCGTCCGAAGGAGGGCTGGGTTAACTAAACGGCGGGTTAACTAAACAGTCATTACAGAATTTACACTGAACTCTCTCGAGGAGGACGGCAGATAGAAGACGTATGATTCGATCGCTGCCCCTTCTCTTTGCTTGGTCATTCCTTCTGTTTGTTCGTCGAAAGTGGAACTTAGATTTAGGTGTTCAGGAGCTATTACACGAACTTCGCCTTTTCCAATTTCTGGTCAAACTGAGGCAAATATTTGTCATTTCCTACCGAGAGTAAACTTGGTCTTCCAACCGAGCCGGGTGAGTCCCGATAGGATGCTATCGAAGTTTAATAATCGTGAAGGTGCGCTGGGTATGACCTATGTCTGGAAATTCTCACAACCGCAAGAAGAGACAAACCAATAAACGATGCTTACAAGGATTCTAGTGGCGTGAAATAATCAAAACCTGAAATATTTTCATGAATCGAGAATGAAAATATCGGAATTAATATTTGTCAGGAAATCAAGAATTTATTCGAGATGGACACGGAAGTGGACACATTCACAAATTTTTCGAGTGAATCATGCTCTCGAACCTCGTCAAAGAGATTCCTCAAATTCCCCCGGAAAATTGAACAAAATTATGCAGCCACAGGGCTCGACTTACCATAATAATCCTCCAAATGACGGACCTCATTGACAAATATATGTCCCTCAGTCGAAACAATAATAAACGCATAACATTTGAATTCCACTCAGGGTACAAAGCCAGTAATTTATCGGATCCGGTTAAAAAGAGATCGAGGATGCGGAAGTTTTCATTTTAACATCGAGAGTTGTTTTCCGCCAATTTATTCGACTCATTATTCGCCTATTTATAAAATTAAACCCGAGAGGGGCTGAAGTGCCAATCGTTTCCAGATTCGTTTCTGCATCCGCTTTTATCAACGGGCCATTTGCTAAAGAGATTTGCGCCAGCTATGCAGAATGTTTATAAATGCACGTAACGATGTGCATTTGGATCATGAAGTGGGGCTAAATAAACTAGCGATGTATACTAGGCCATATATTCTTGCAAACAGTCGGGGCTTCCAAGTATGTTCGTATCGATGGTTCTCGGGTCACGATTTGTTGTTTGATGATAAATATTTCCCTCCCCTTCCATACAGGAGCCCAGGGCAGTCAGACCCCCTGTCTCTCGGGTTTACCCTTCAAGATGTGGATATATCACGTTTACTACTAGGTTTATATCCGGAGTTCTGAATCCGAGAGAGTTTAATCAATATGTTAATATAGCGACGGGGTTTCCGCTCGATTTAGACGTTTCCGAGAGCGGTGATTATGGCTGGGCGATCCTGATCACTGCTCCTAATGCGATGAACAGGAAGGTAGTCACGGTGGGGATGCGCTAAATCTACTCAGAAATACTGTTATGCTATGTCAATAGTGGCCACTAGTACAGGTGACAGACAGCTCAACCTTACGTACCACTACTCGCGTGACAATGTGGAAATTAAATCATAATGTAGAGCTTCAAGTAGTATTCAACTAAGACACCAGTACAATTTCAGCAAGAAATTCTGTTTTTTGGGCAGCGACTCCAACTTCCGTAGCGCATGATACTCCTCCTTCGTGGGTTTCCAAAACCATGGGATTCTTTACTTTAGTATATTTACTAAGGTTACTCGAGGAGCACATAGGCATTAAATTAGGCCCTCAAAAAAGCATTGAACTGGTTGGGATCCGCACACAAAAATCTGGCGGGAGAATAATATTCTATACGTCAGAAAGGATCTCCATGGTTTATGATTAACCTACTTGAAGGGTTAAAGTTTATTATATCGACAGACAAAAGACGCTCCATTAAAACGGCTTTACGCCGCGGAATTAATTAAATTAAAAGAAGCTTGTTAACTTTTTCTCTCAATGAAAAAATGGAGAGAAAAAAAGAGTTTTTTTCCTCCTAAACAAATCGCGGTATAATATGTGTTAATTGGCTCTTTTAGGAACGTGCGGGAGCGAGGCGCCCAAAGCCTTTTTACTGAGTTAACCCACGCGTGTTGGGTTAGAAAAGGGGTTTTGCAGGATTTTATAAAAAAGAATTTCACCTTTTTTCCTCACAAGCATCTTCAGCGCTGCTTTAAGCTCCCTCTTTTTTGCATCCTCATCTTTCTCATTCCCTATCCAGTAGCCACCGCTCGACCTTTTGTCAATTTTTAATGAAAACAAATGGACTGAGCTAATACAATAAACCTAATTGCGCAGTCATTCCTTTTCATCTTCAAAAACTAATTGCATCTAATCAGTTAAATTCATAATTTCGAGATGGCAGTATTCTTTTCCCAGTTGATGTTTAATGTAGAGGAGAGGAAAATCAAGGGAGAGGCCCTGTGGCAACACAACAGGAATTGAGAAATGTTCCGTTTTGGCGCTCAAATTTATTCTTCATGACCCATTTTTTAATACTCTTGCCGAAGTAAACCACGTACGAATCATCCGGATTGAAATAAGTTAATTTTTCTCGACAATAGAATGAGAATTGATCAAAAACGTTCCCTACGCGAATATTGATGCTCTTCTATACCTGAGTACTGAACGGGAAGCAGGTCCAGGTCTCTGGAGAGTAGATGGGGGCCTATCGACGAGGGGCGTAGCTTAAAGCAGGGTCCCAAATGGGAAGAGTACACCTTGAGTTTCATCCCATCAGAAACCCGGTAGAATATCGCTTTAATAAGGGTATGTAAATTTGATACGAAACGCAACCCTACTCGCGAGCTCGACGTTAGAGGACTAGGCGTCATCTAGCTCAATTATTGACAGGTAGCCCCTGGTTACGTATGAGATACAGACAGCAAGAGTGTGGGGGTAGGTACATCTCCTTCCATATACCTACCGAATGTCGAATCATTTATAAGGTATGCGAGTCGGTGGGTTTGAGGCGGGGAATTAGAGCGGTATGTAGATGATGGCTGAGGCACCCCATGCTCTGAATGCCCCTGGCTGCTTTGCCCTTCCCGGTGACAAATTCCGCTCTCCTGCCTCCTAGCCCAACGAAACCCTCCGGTGAATTCTCAGTTGTCCCTTCATTGATACCCTGCCCCCTCTCTGCCCCAAGAGAGCCTGTCACCCTTCGATCCTATTTAAAACTTGAATATACGTCGAATGGGAAACCTGTCCTACCTAGTTTACGCCCCACCAAATCCACGAGTTTCCTAGTTAAACAACGCCTTTCCCCACTATTTTGGGGGTTTCACACGTTTCACAGCGTGCTCTCGACACCTTCCTCTCATATCCTAGTATTTGGGGGCCCATATGTCATCTCCTGAATCATACCTGATCCCCTCAAGTACTATACCTACCTTTCACTCGTTAACGCCCCTATATCAATTTAACTGCTTCTTCGGCACTCGCCCCACACCAGTACCGACAATACGATGCTTTTCCGGTATATTTGGACACGTTCTCTTGCCTAGAAACTCAAACCAGCGGTGTCTCCCCCTTTCCTGTTGATTTATGAAAACACGCCCTAGTTCTCGATTCGTCGTTCTGATTTAGAGCTCTGACATCTGATGCTCACTGGGACAATAATCGCGAATTTCGGCTTTAGTGAGGTAAAATCGACCCACCTTTTGCACAAGGTGATGACGTAACCACAGCGTTAGTTCCCCATTTCGGCTTTACAATTCAATGACTGTTGACAAGTCTACTACACTCATGTACCTATGATCCCTTCTCGCCATCCCTTTGTACGTCGGAACGCATTGATATCCAACATCACTGGGACGCTTACTTGCTCACGCTACAAATACCAAAAGGGAGAACGCACAAAGAACGCCAATCATGCACAAGGGATGTTGAGTGATGCATTAGAGGAGCTTGGGACCAGAGTGCAGAGACGGGAAAGGTTTATGAGGAGTGGTCAATGGAGCTTGACACGTAGCCAGCGGAAATCATGCACCCTCGGATCCACGCATTTACGGAAATTTTAAAATTTTGCAGGTGTGCAGTTGAATGGCTCTCTGCCCTCGATATTTCGGAGGGACAAAAATTAGTGCTTCTGTTGATTTTCAAAACGTATTGCGTTTTTCTATTGAGATTAAATTGTGATATAACGATCATCATTCCGATCCAAGCTTTATATTGTCTTTGTGATCTTTTATTATCGAGTGATACTTGGGAGCAACGGATGTTTAATCGAAGTGGGCTGGTTATACGCGAGGTGACTGGTTTTCCTAAGTAATTATTCTCGTACCTGAGGTTGACATGATAACTGAATTTTTTTTTTTTTTTTCTAATAAGACCTAGGAACTTTCCCTCACATGCAAAATCCTTGCAAAATAATAAACCACTGTGAAATATTTCGCACGTTTTTTGGCTTGAATAAATCACTTTTGAATCGGACTTACTTTGGATTCAATATTAGAAATCATTCCTCGACGAAAACAAATGAGAAGAACCCACCAGATCGCACTGTCAAGGAGGGTGGCTTTACAAATCTTGGCTTGGCTCCCCGAAAACGGCGGGAAACAACCACCCCACGGTCGATGACCCTAATCCCTGAGGCCAAGGATCAACGCGCAAAGGATGAGACTCCCAATCCCCCCGCCTTCAGGGTATCTGGAAACTCAGGGGGTGAGATGGGCGAGGGGCATCCAACAGGTGGTTCCCTCTTCTACCCCCTTCATCCAGACGGTTTTCCCTTTCACACCTCCCCCCTTCTCCTCTGTACCACTTCCGTCGACCGCTCTTTTCCTCGCCGATATTGTCCAAGCCTTTCTAACCCTACCCCCCTCCCACCTACAGGACGGTACCCTAATCCCCCCTCCCCACCGTGCCCTGCACTGCATTTTATATTTGACACCCAGACTACCCACTGGCACGGTGTTTACTGGCCGAATAAACCGCCATCGAGGTTGTACTCTACCAAGTCTTTTTCAACCACTTGATTTAGTTTTACACCTCTCGTCTTTTTTTCACTCGGTGCTTTCTCTTTTTTCACATTTTATTTCAAACCTCACGTATATAAAAACGTGACGGCGGTAAGCCGATAAAGAGCCGTAACCGACACCTCTTTTTTAATCGGCGGGAAAAGCTGCGCGCGGATCAATCACCCAACAGATCACCGTTTATTTACACATCGAAGTTTCCTCTCTCAACCTTTTAATGAATTAACTCCCACCACCTGGCCCTCGACGCCAATTCAATGCCCTTAGCTAAATTAATCGAACTAACTTTAACCACTAAGCGAGATGTCGTGATAAGCCCCTAATTATCGATATGAGTGTACAGGCCAATCGACTATTTACTCACTTAAACTATTATATTATTAGAATTCTGAAGTTTATTGAGCCAAGTAATACCTCCCGTAAAAAAATATAATAAAAATAAATAATAATAATAATAATAATAATAACAACAATAATAATAATAATAATAATACAAAAAAAATATATAAACTAACAGCGCTTTCAATTAGGTACCTTCTTGAACGAGCTCTCGATACTCTAAACACTCGCGCACCACTTTTGAAATAAAGACAAATCATCTTAACTCGATTGCTGTTTCTGTTTGATATCAAATGTAAGCTTGATAGAAGGTTGCTATTCATCATTCATGATTCTGCGACCCAGATTGGTAATTCAAGGCGATAGTCAAACGGAACTGTACGTATAAAAGGCGCTCACGATGCCAAGCAGACACTGCCAATGTTGAATCGTGCTGCAGTATTCCTGTGCCTTGTATCTGTGCACCAAACGCTTATGGTATCATTTGAAGCAATGGATCCTTCAAATACAGAGAAGGATCTGGATCGAAATGACAATGCGCGCTCAATATACATATTTATGAAGTCCATTCTCGAGATCGTTATGGTGATTGATAAATTTTGTGCGGGCGCGAGCAATGCACATCGGTGAAACTGAATCTAATAACTAACACATTACATTTGAGGCCGAGAGAACGCATCAAAATTGATTCTGTGTCGCCGTGGGATCTCCCAGAGGCTTCCTTCACAGTCAAACCTGATGCATAATTTTAGCGTAAACCTAAGCCATGACATACCTGTGCTAGAAATCGTGAGGGTACATTTACGATGAAATACGATCAAGAGGAAAAAATAATAAACTATTCAGAAACCAACTCTTACAAAGTTTTTTTTCTTAATAAGCTGCCTTTTTGAAAAATGCATGCTCAAACATTGTTGTGAGGTTGCCAGGATCAACCAGAACGATGTTAAACGGTTATATTCCATGATTACGAAATGAGATCTCTGACGGTGAAAGAAGGAAGGGGGGTCTTATTTGAAAAATTGATGATGAGGCGGAAAAAATGCTCATACGTTGAAAAGAGAAGTCGAGGAAACCGCAGAGCTCGTTTTTGTAATTCCGTTTGATCCTTCCGTTCATATGAATGTGACGCATATAAAATTGATGAACTACCACGCTAGCGATGATGTGTTGAAGTTCTTCTATTTATCTTTAGCATATGCGAGAATATCAGGTTCCGCAGCTTACCACCTGTAATTTTACTTTTCTGCAAATGTAAATTCAATTACTAGATTTTAGTTGTGAAGGTTAACATAATTGTATGCTCATCGTCCTTTGGACTACTGTGCAAATGAAGAGCGACAAATCCTGTCGTCCAATGAGATCGTCGCCGCCTCAACCTTATGAGAAATCGCAGCTCCGTACTTCCCTGCTTTATCAACTTCGATGTACTATATACAAAGAGTTTTGTTTTGCTATAAGAGCGATGCTAGAAGACCTTGGTTTGAAATAACGTCATCTAGGCGACGACGGTAGACGTCTACGGTGGATAATCCGTGATCAAAATTTAATTTCGCACTCGTCCTGGTTGGAACGAGAAGGGCTGTTTTGATTGTCTTTCCGAGACAAGGGTTACACAGTGCACGGCTCACCATCCCTCTAAAACCACCCTTAAAACCCAGACACCCACCGAGAGGGTGAGAAGAGACAGAATCGATACACGGCGTTAATTATGCAAAGTATCGATCCATCAAAAGGGCACTGAGACCGGCAGCTGAGCTACAGAAAGAGGGGGGAGAATAATATAAACTGCATTTATTATATAATAGCGTTAAGTACAGGCGGGCAAGAAAATGACTAGGGTACAGCCCTCGGCAGAATTCCCCTTCCTGAAACCCCTCTCGAGAGTAATTTTCTGCTGGGGCACATTAACTGGCGAAAATCCCGTTCGCAAATAATCTTCCAAAACGAACATTTCACTCCCAAGAGCTTTTTTACAGAATTTCATTATCCTGGAAATCTAATTTGCGTCTTAAAATTTGGAATATGAATAAACGTGGCTCCCACAAAATCATCACGGATTCACTTCAACGTTATAAAACTCGTTAAGACTGGGTTACACATAAGAAATATTCTTATCGGAAATCTCTTCAACTTATTAAAGTTTATATATGAAATTAAGGTAGTCCATTGCTTTTAGGTGCCTTCATATTTTCTGATCCTGATTCTGAATTAACCATTTTTGCTGCCTCTTTTAGAACATACCTAACTCTAATGAAAAAAAAAAAAAAATCCTCTTCATAATAGCTGCTTAATTCGGTGCTCTTGTTATGGCACCATACATTTTCTGAATGTAGGAATAATATTTTTTCAGACTTCAAGCAATCTCAAGTATTAATTGGACGGAGGACTGTCATCGTACGACGTGTACACTACAGTATACAACAAAAACTGTACTCGCTCCCTATAAATTCCTTCTACACATATCATCACGTAATTTCACAAACCGAGTCATTTTAATTGAAGTACCTCAAGTCCAAAAGACTCCAACGTTTCGATCGGCTCGTTCGGAATGTTCCTCGGAGGTGAGTCGAACATGTTGAATAATCCTTTTTTCAAACATCAGCAAATCTCGTACGAAGCATAAATGTTCAATTTTTTGTCGACCCCGAAAGAGAATCCCATAGTTTACATCGAGACCCAATGGGAACGGAATGCTAGATATGCACCTTTTTTCACTTTGACGATTCGTCCAGGACAAGGAGAGCATTAATTTTCACTCGACTACTTCTTGCTTCCATGAAATGAAAAAAAAATGCAGTACTTAGCAATTCTCATCCGTTGACCGAAAAAAAAAAATCGAAGGAGCTTAAACCCAATAGTAATTCATCATTTGATATGATAATAGAACACAGTACTACAAATGAAAGACAGATCTACTCCATTTGCGCGTATAGGTACGTCGAGATGTTTGCAGAAGTCACCATTTTTGGCAATTCGATCTTTGGAATCCGGATTCTTCAAATTCCCCAGAACTCCCATAAAATTTCTGGAAATACTACAGCAGCAGATGATTGTTTGTTTTGTTTCATAGAGGAGAAAGAGCCAATCGATGAAAATACACAAAGAAGAGAATGTACAATTTATACGAGTAGGAGTTTCGAAGCACGTGTTTATCGTTAATATTTGCCAAAGTAGTAAACCATTTGCCCTGTCCCTCATCAGACCCCCCCCCCCCCCCTCTCCACCATCATAAGCAATATTCTTTATGAACATACCGTGCGTTAATTTACCGTCGATAATCAGACTATTTCAATAAGAAACGTGTAGAGCACATCGAATAACACGTTAGTGTGAGTGCGACAGTCGACAAGTATGATGGACAATTTTTCACCGCTTGTCCGAACTGTTCGAGGGAATGTTTAGCATTTCCTCAGCCACGCCTTTTTCCGAGGTGTATTTATGTTTACAAAATAAATATTGATGTCTATCACAACCTGTCAGCCGGAGTTAGAAACGACGTACGACCGCTTTTCACGCGAAAAGATCAGAAAAATGCGATAGCCTTTCGACCTTGTTTTCTCGACAGTAACGCGACAAAATGCAACGTTGAAGTTAAATTGTCAACGAGAGCATATTGTGAGCGTTGGTTCTCTTTTTTGTAAAGAAAAAGAAATATAATTTAGTGTTGATTCAACTAGTGATAGGTAGAAAACAAGTAAATTACTATCGACTGTCTACAAAATCCATGCACCATATCCTATAATACAAATTGTAATGATTACATACGGATGACATAATGAATGATTCGGGTCTTTCAAGGTAAATTTATTTACGATTTTCTGGAAGTAAATATGTATAGCATATCTTGCGTCCAGTCTGTGTTACAGTTTCATGGCATTTTGTAAGAGTAACGTCAGAGCTAAACGATATTCCACTCTAGGAGAAAAAAAAACACTTAAAAGAGCAAGATAACAAATGAATAGAACTTGAAGAAAACAATATGGATAATTGGTGTAGAAGATATAATTGGTTTACTTGTACCTCATCCTGTCTCCGTTCTCTCGATTTTTTCCTTTGAGCCGATGCATATTTATAAGGCGGGAAGGCTCGGGGTGATTGTTTGTCAGATTATGAGTAGTGGCCGACAGACGGACAGATGGTACGCGGTACAATACCCTCGCTCATTTTTCCCTTCGTACAAAAACCCCACGGAGACGCACAGTACGAGGCAGCTACAAAAAGGATTAGAAATTGGACAAATGCCCTTGTCAAGGGGGCGTCATTTGTTTGGACGCAGGTTGTATACAAAAGGGAGTGCAGAAGGTAAGATAGCCCTCAGTCAGTGATGATGAAGATGAAGAGAGGAAGGGTTAGTACTAAACGTTTTAGAGAGATGCCTGCTTATTTTGAACGCTATTATTCCTTCAAATGTATGCCAAATTATGTGAAAAATCACTAAACGGAAATTCAACACACATGTTGAAGTACTCAAAAGTGAGGACATCTGATGATGTGATATTGGATGAATATCATATGACGAGCGAGCACACGCAGCTAGAAGACGAGGTTTTGACTTTCTAAGACAACCCTGAATGCATCAAGAAAGCCTACGAGGCAACGAAAATCGAGCTCCAAGAGCCCATGAATACCGAAAGAATGCCAAGGAGCCTGCTGGGGAGCTACACAGACAGTTGCAAACCTGAAGGAAATATATATATTATATATTAAAGACATACCTACATCTAGACAGAACATCTTAATAGAAGTAGAACAGCGTAGCTCAGAAATTTTAGAACATGTTCTAAGGAGCTTAGGTCGAGAATATTGAATAGAACGTGGAGGACAGTTTTAATTAAAATAACGTAATTCCCAAACAAGCTGATAGACTATGTTTATAACATGTCTCATTAAAGTCACTCTACAAGCTAAAAGACTTTAAAATCCCTGTCGATGCTCGCTATGATACGCCAACCCCAGCCTGTGTCGCATTTTAATAATTTAGAACGGTCCTGATCCTCCTTTTACGATCCACAGAGCCAGATATATCGCGTCAAACATAAATACACATCAAACTCACTATAATCGCCCGTAATCCCTGCATCCACCCGGCCCTGTTGATAAATAATTACCTATCTGTTATTATTCTGACGCCCTTATATATGTTCCTCATTATGTTGTTATTACCTGTGCTAATATTAATGCTGGTATTATGATTAATCACAGCATATTAACCTTCCTCCGTACTCGAATGCCCTTTGTGTATTCTGCGGAGATAGAGAATCACCGTTGTTGATATTGTACTTACGATAATGAATTTATAACCTAAATAATCGTCGTAGGCAATTACAGTCAACTTGATCGAGAGCGTACTTGATCGTGCCACTGTGGTTGATTGACTCGCGAGAGAAATGTTCCACGGTCCTCTTTAATTCCTCACTATGTCACAAAATACGGCACGATATCCACTTGGTTCGTTTTGTTTTGCCATTTCAAAGGCCATCCAGTGGCAAATATTCCTGGAAGGGTTTTAGGATAAACTTGAAACAATCACTACTGAATGATTAGAATGCTGGCTTCTAACCACAGTGTTATATTTTTTATTTGTAGATCTGACATCCTAAAACAAAAATAAAGAGATTTAATTCATGACCGAAAAAAAAACATGAAAATGAATTAGGTGCTCTTTCATTTCAACACTAATGTGGACGTGACTTATGTGGACAATCTAAACCAACATTTTGCTTAATCAGTGACTGAAAAGGAAATCCGTTCGAAGGTGATTATCAATCATTATTTTCACCGACCATTTAGATACGTTTCCCACGCTTGGAACTAATTTCCAGGAGAGAAGAAATCTTGGTATTCTCAGAAAAAATGCCAATACTCAGAGGGCTTCCCTTCATGGGGTGACATGCGAGAGGTTTATATCGACAGCGGAAAATTGAAACGCTTTATCGGATCGAACTGACTCAGATGTTATGTTTAGTAACCGAGTCGAGGTTGAAATAAGTTGAAGCTTCTCCGGGAGCCTTGGAGGGAGAGATACCGGGAAACGTTTGGCGTTCTAAGGAGTTATATGGGTGGAAAATGATAATAAGCTGTATCTTTTCAGATATTGAGGTCGGTAGTAGGCTCGCCTAAATCCACTTGCAATAGTTATGGGCATTCGTTCTGTCCACCGTGAGACAAAGGAGCTACCATGAATTCTCGATTCATACAATCTGTTTTCATGCAGGACGAAGCTTGAATTTCAATGGCTGTGAGACCTTTTGTGGACCGCCAATCTTCATGCACATAAATATATGATCGACTAATTTGAAACATTAACAAAAACGCTTAGGCCTATAATACGTAGATTCGAACACGGTTCCATGTAAATTTGTATTTGTTTCGACGTAATAGTATAGATCCCCCTCCCTGTCTCATTACCACTTGACTGCATCCTCGAAAAACCGCCAGCAAAAGGAAAACGCGCCTTATCCTTCCTATTTCACTTGCACACATCCAACAGGGGGTTCTATTTTCTCGGTACACACGCGAAAGTAACCGGAGATTTCTCAAAATTGTTTACACAACCCACGAAGCTCAGGATTTTAACATGCATGAAATACATTTAATAATATTCTACCGACGTTCCCCTCCCCTATATACCTTCTGCTTTCACTTGTTCAAAGAAAACGAAAAAGGAAGAAAAACAGTAAAAAAAGATGAAGCCCTATACAAACATAGCGTTTTCTCTTTTTTTCATCTTCCTCATTTAAATAGAAAACACACTTGGAATGTATTAAATATACTTATTGTTTGGCTTTTGGGGTTTCTAAAGTGAAATAACATAAAAGGCTCACCATACCCTCGGTTAGTCCTACTCATTCTTTTTGAGCAAACCTCATGAATATAGATTTGACTTTCCTCAACAAAAGAATCTCCTCTTCCCCGTCAGTTAACAAAATATGAAACCTACGCTTTCTTTTTCGCGTGACAGCTGATGACGAGGTTCGTTTGTATTAGTTTTATCTGGTTATGCATGGATACGCTTTTTCTCTTTCAAACCGTTGGTCGATTATTCATCGAGACGGGAGAGGGGTAAGAGATTTGGCGAAACCTAAATGGAAAACAAAGGTAAATACATTTTTATATTTCATGCGTCGGATGATTCAGGATATAGAGTTCAGTGTTTATTGCACATTTAGTCGTTCTGTGTATAAGTTCCACTCAAGCTGTGCGACCATTTCCACATCTGTCATTCTCCATTCGGCCTAAGCTAAGCTAAGCTAAAGCTAAGGTGGTGGCGGGACAACAATGGGTAGGAAAAGGTCAAGATGTAGCTGGCGAACGGACTACTGAATGATTCTACTCTCAAGTGTGATCGTACATCTCATGATCGCTAGCAGAGACGCCGATTCTGGTCATGGTATATCATAAGAAGAGGGAGAAAGAGGTTAAAGATTGGCAAAATTGATTCTTTGAAAAAGGGTTCTGTTTAATTTTGAAATGAAATCTGAAGAAACTCATCACACACTGAATATCTTCCCTAACAAAGATGGAAGGTGGGTTCTATACACATTTCGAACCGTTCATTGCGAACAGGCATACTCCGTCGCACAATGGGAATATAGGGAAAATAAGTTGGAGAGTATAGGAACAACGCCCTCGAAACTGCTTCAGATTTACGAACGGATATTGTTGGTATATTTTAGATTCATTTTGTCGTCAGTAGCGACTTGAACGACCAGTCGACCATCTTAAATTACCCTGTGGTGCGCATACAGGGATTTTATGGCCGTAAAGAGAACGTGGAGGAGACAAACGCCCCGCAATATTATTTATATTGGATATTTATAACCGTGTTAGAGGGAAAACGATATCAATATATTATCTCGAAATGGAAAGTATCAGAAGGAAAAACGTAGCGCGAGAATAATGGTGTATGAAGAAACATAGCGGAGTTTCGCATATTGCACATGCGTGACAAGGCAGTAAAGCATTTTCCGTCTGTAAACCTCTTTTAAACAGGATCTTTTGTTTTCACGTAGCGAAGCGAATGTTGACTCGATAAATCTCCCTGGCGGTTGTAAGGCTCCATAACAGAAGGATCCGATGCCCCGTTATGCAGTTATGCTAATATGTTGCGCTGGCGATTGAGAAAGGAAAAAAGAATTCGCGACCTGAAACATCGGCTTCGAAGAGCAATACACCGGTTCCCTGGCGACTTGACCGAACGTACATCACGTTATAACAACTTGTATATCGCGGGTTCTGTCGAGGGATTGACTTTTTCGCACATGAAAGAAGTTCAAGTCGGTGGTTTCTGTTCTGAAAGCTAGGAAGCTTAATATTTGAACGTTTACTCACAGAGAAGTCTTCTTGTGCAAGCAGATCAAATTCACATACCTAAAACGGAAAGTCACACACATTAGGAGATAGTTTTGAAATTAAACGCACAAAATGTTACAATTAAAATTGATCCTATACTTCAAATGCGGTGTGGTGGGACCTGGCCAGCACGTCATCTTATTGCGATTATTGTAAACAAATTCAAGAAAATTCGAGAAAATCGGTTGCGTAGGTATTACAGCTCCATCCTCACAGTTCAAAATACTCGGTTCGGCCACTATGAGAATTCTAAATTAATTTTGGGGATGCTTGTTATACTATTTTGACATAATGATAAGTTTTTGTTCCAACGCACATGGAATATTACATTATTGAGATATATTCGCTTGAGTAAGCCTTAAATCAGAAATTGGATAGACTACAGGAGCATTCCCTTGTGTTGATTTGTCTCTGAAAACACATACTTTTTTGGGCTCAGTTTAAAAATATATGAGACATTCGCTGTTTACTTTGCCACAATTGAGCACGCCTCAATCGATCGACTTTATCGATAAGTATTTCAGACTTTAAAATAGTGACGCCCGTCATAGCAACGTAGCTAGAAAGGAAGGAGCCATTCGTCACTGATCTGCGACAGAGCTTCATTTGTCCTAAATCGTGACGAGGCAAAAAGCATAATAAGAAGACAATTTGAACGAAAGGTATCACCCATTTGGTCGAACGCTCCCGTGATATTGTTATCAGGTAAAAATGGAAGACATCGAGTGACTGACTCAGCAATACTGTCGGGACAAGCGTTTCCTGGCCTCTAATGCCCCGGCAGATTGGCAGGTTGGCGTCTCTTCAATCGAAAAATAATTTAATGCCGAAACCCATTTTTGCTCTCTTTTATAGACTCGCCACGCTTCGCGGCCGCAATAATTAAAAACATCCCGCGATATCGGAGGGAGAAAAATCGAACAGTTTCGCGAATTGAGGGGTTCCACTCTTTTCATGCTCATTTCCACCCAATTTAAAAGACGAACGGCGAGGTTAGTGAAGCGCACGAAACCCTTCCCAATTTTTTTTCGCAAACCACGCACAAAATTTTGACTTATTCCAGGTATAGTTGATTGAGCATCTGACGCCTCATTTCATATATCAAGAACGGACGTCAACTGCGTTTAAATATCCGCTCAAACCGAACAAAAATGCAACTCCAAACCTACAGTGCTCTCCCTCAGAATGCATCCATAGTTAGTCCGAGTTCATATTGTAGAGGGGCCGTCAATTTTTTCCACTCTTTTTCAAGCGATTGCATCTTTCAATTAGTGTTATGCAAGCAATAAAAATACTGTCAGAACGCATCGCCCATCAGTTGAATTGAAATACCGTTTTGAAGTGGAGTGCACTTTTCTCTGTTCGGTCTGTCAAGCGTAAATTAAATGCTGCAATTCGCTCCTGAAAAATTCACATCCGTTGTAGATACCAGCCCGCATAGGACTTACGAATGATCCGAACAATGAAGTAAACGCGTCCTCATTTAAAAAAAATATATATTTTGGCAGGAACCTTCGTTTTTGTTATGAACAATAAATTCATGAATAAATAATAGGGCCAATAACTTTTGTTGGATTTTGTTCCACAGTCTCCGTACCACGTAGAATATGAAAATATCACTATATTCAATCTGCCCGAAATCATCAACTAGCGTTATGATCATCATCCGAAGAACCTGACGTTGCATCAAGTTAGTAAATTGCACGGATTTTGACTCATATCTGAGTGAATCAAAATCGCAGACGGACGCCGTCGCATTTCTCTACATTATAATTCTCCGCCGTCATTCGTTCTCGCAACGGTAGAAAATTAGAAGTCAACTCGCGGGGAAAATATACATAATTCATCCTGTGATTACACCATGTGATGAAATATCTGAATAACTCATCATTTGAATCGATAGCGTCACTCCTTTGCCTTTGATATTCTTGTTCGTCACACCCTCTCATTCCAAAGACGAACCTTTCATCTAGAGAAATCACCCTCCTTTCGTCGTCTCCCAGTTGAATCCCTCAAAATTATCCATCATTTGGGAGCCTCCTTGTCGGCTTTCGAAAATATAATTTGGAGAAAATTGAAACGGGATGCCGGTATTTCTGTTAAGAACCGCTGCGATAATAATGCGCATTATAACAGGTCATTTTGAACCTTTTGGATTCCGTCGATCCGTATCAACCAATAACCAAACGCATTTTAGTGTTATATCAGGACGGAGTTCAGAGGCTCTGGAAACACTTGTGGATGCTATGCTTCCCTAATTTCAGGTTTAGTTCAAACTGACATCATACTTCCTCCAACTTCATCGAAATTTAGGCCTGAAAGATATAAAAAGTTTAAAGTCTGGGTTTTGAAGCACAGCAAAGGACACACGAATATCGAAGAACATCCTCATACAGTGTTTCCTCTAGGGCTCCATCTTCACTCATTAACCTGAATACGTCCTTCAGAGGGAAGGTAAATTAATTCCAGTCCAGTCTTCTGAGGTACAGACAGGTTCGTTCATGATAGAGACTCTTAATTTATTTAGCAGTCTAGGTATGTAGATATATCAGTGTTGCCACCCGTTTAACCGTCGGCTTCCGGGTACTGCGTTTCCATTCCTTCGTCCGCATTTTCATTCTTAAGTTATTCTAATCATTAGCTGATCGCCCTAAAATTAAGACGTCAAATAAGAGGCTCCGAAGCCCTTTGGCATGGCGGGGTTTAGCTTTTCTGTTCGCTCCAGATCCCTATCAGAGGCATCGTTAGCTCGCGCAAAGTCCTCACAAGAGTTTCCCTTTTTTCATACATCCGGCCTAAGGATGAGTTCTTATTCACTTCTGCGAACCCACGCCACTTAAGTATTTTCTTTCACTCGTCCTTATCTCTGGTACCGAGTATTGGCTCAATTAAGCCCATCAATCATTTGGAAAAGGAGCACTTAGGTACACCGTTTGCTCATATGGGGTACTTCCTTTTTCCTTATCGTGAATCTGAACCCAAATTTATGATGTCAAAAGTGCTGTATGCATAACGAAACCGTCGCGGATATGAAGCAGCTGCACTGCACCAAGATTATGTGCCGAAGCTACAAAGAGAATAGACGGCAACAAGACAAATCCAAGAGTAACTCGTACATTTAAGGATGTAATTTCCTCATCAGTGTGTTTGAACACATGGGCTCTCAGCACAGAATAGCTCAATACCAGAAAATTATAGATTTTAAAAGCTAATTTTGACTTATTCCAGTTCAACATTAAATCATTATCGAAAACTCTAGTTCCTATCCGAATTCTGAGAACCATCCTCATAAGGTTGTCGTTACAACCAAACCATATATTCGGCTCAAATGAGTCGCCATCTGCAACAATAATCACCGCCTATTGTTACAATCCAAAAGGAAGTTTCGCCGATTTTCATATATAATTATCATCCATGGATTGCTTTGAAAAACCAACAGGTCAAAAATATCCCGATTCTGTCGTGAAGATAAAGAAGAATTATCATAATTACTGCGGTTTTTTTTCTGTAACTTTCGAAAGACTGTGAGTAATACGGGGTTCGGTGTTTTACGCCTTCCACACCTGCTGCAACCGATCGCTATCCGTTTTCGTTGTACACAGCGAAGGTTTGTGCAGGAAGTTCAAATTACTCACGGCGGTAAATCTTAATTTCATTTTCTAGCAAAATACCAACGTGTTCCTGCTATTTTCTCCTCGTTAAAAAGAACTCGCCGCTCAAAATTATTCTTTGTAATTTTTCGAATAATAACAGTATATTTCAACAGGCCTATTCCTTGACGAGATCGAAGATAATTTTGACTATTCGTGCTCCGTTTTCACCTTCCACACAACAGATGAGAAGAATGTAAAACTTTTGGGAGGTTCTGATCAAATTAAAAAATATATATATATCAGATGCCCGTGCCCAAATTATTCACGATTCAAGGGAAAGGCGTTCAAACTACAGTCGCGCCTAGAAAGAGGAACATAGTTATTTATCAGACAATCCTTGACCCTATAAACTTTAGACCCTCGTCCAAGAAGTTTCTACAAGTTCTTTTACATAAGTCGGAGTTGATCGTCAGTAAAATTACGATAAAAGCAGCAAACCTTCACGATTTTCCAGAAGATGGTGAGTTTAGATTACATTATAATAACCGGCTGTTTCATTCGTAACGGCCGTTAATAGCCGTATTGTTTATTCTTTGCCGGCCCGCGGACTTCTCTCTAAATCTTGATTGTTGGCACAATGGAGCGTATTGCAGATTGCGCAAACTCCTTCTTAAAGAGGAAATAACAAAATAGGAGTAGGATCTAAGATGCGCCCAAATGATAATGGCGGTAAACACAATTTTATGGGAAGTTGAAGGCTGTAATGTATGCTAGTAATGCGAAACGGCTAAGCACTAGGTGCTTTGAGCCCGTCAGGTGATTCAGAGAGGAAAAGGATTAAGATCGGATTAAGGTCTAGTGCTAGTTTTTGGGTGTCCTGATTCTACTGTCCACGAAATTATTCTAGAAACTAATTGGAGACAGTTGAGAAATAACACACAATGATCCCAACAAACCGATACATAATATAGTAATAATAACGGGTAACATAGTAAAGGAACAAGATTTTTACAAGAAACTAAATGCGTAAATATCGATTTTAGACAAAATGACTCTCACTAACGTTCAGCTTCCTCGTACGATCAAACCGTTGCGTTCATGTCCGCTATGAAAACATGGCACAAAATACTGTCGGCCCGCAAAGTCAAAAAGATGAATGACGTATCACAAATTCCGCGGGGTTAAATTACTTAAACAAATTTAAAGCCCTGGGATTACACGGTGAAGGGACGACCACAATGCAATGTATTCTCAACAGAAATCCAGCGAAAAATATATCACCTCCCTCGTTTCCCCAACGCGTCATATGACACGGTTTTTCCTCCGCCCGACCGAAGCTTAATATAAATTGTGTCGTATTGTTAAACCAATATAAATGTTCGGGTCGGAAAACAAAGCGGGGCGAAGAAGAGGGGGATACCGTCAATTTTTCACGAGGAAAACCAACCCAGTCCTTTTTTTCCAGTAATATAAATAATATGTGACACAATGCCGAATGTCACACATACGGGCGTTTTATACGAGGGAAAACCTCGCGGGCGGATTTTATATTTTGTTTGTCCTTTTTTTTTTTTAAAGAGGAGACAACAACATCTCTCATCTATTCTATTGCGACGCATGGAGTTAATCCGCAAGAGCTGAGAGGAAGGGTCGCTGTTCATCACGTAGAAAATATTATGAACTATCTCACTTGAATTATGAGTATGAACGTAAATTGAACTCAAATAAAAGAATGAATCATAACTATATCAGTCAAATTCGATTCAACTTGAGAAGTTTTGTTGTAAAAAAAAAAAAAAAAAAAATAGTGATGAACAATCACATACAATCACACGTCACCCTTTCTAATTGTGGTGAGTTAGAGATTCGATCCTAAGTGCAAAAATCTTCATTTTGTTCAAATTTAACTTGTCAGCATGGAATAGAAATGAGATTTCAGATGGAGGATGACTTCACGAGTCACCAAATGATTAATCAATCGTACCGTGTTGTTGCTGCGAATGAAAACATCGTAACTCTCAAGTGCAAATATTGCATCACAGTTTGATACGAAGTGAGATCGTTTAACGAAACGTCACTCAATGAATAAAACAAAATAAATAATGACGTAGTAAATATTACACAACAAGAATGAGGCTGTCAACTCGTTCTTTCATACACTGAAACGAATGAAAAAAAGTAACAACAAAAAACAAGTTACAAGATGTCGTTAGTTGGAGGTGTGAGTAAATATGCCTGATCACGATTATTCAGCAACTCTGTAAACAATGAATATGCTACGAATTTGTAGCCGCGACTATGTGACTATGCGTATATCTAATTTATTTATACTTATTATAGAACCACCTTAACTTGGAGAACATGACAGACGGGAGAAGAGGGGGAAAATGAAGCGATAGTGCAATTTCCGATTCTATGGGAACCTACAGAACACATTTTCCGGTTATTTTAGGGATAAATGAGTGTTTTTCCGCTCTTTTGTTTCGCTCATAAACCTTTGAAAGTTTTTTTTTTGTACTGAACTTAGTGACCGAATAGGATTTAATTCATCCGGAAAAGAGTGATTGAAGTGAAGCGAATCTTGAACGACTCAACGAACGTAGTTCCTTCATTAACTAGTAAAATACCGTTTTCCTTTGTCTTCTGCGGAGGCCCGGTCTAGATAAAAAATAACCATTGCTAACACGAATAGAAGATGAATCGAGGGGTTTCATTATTGCTCGAGTAGTATTGCGCACATATTCAAAAGAGTTGGCCACTTTTGCGCAGAAGGTAAATTTTGTATGGATGGAGTGAAGGTGAAATCCACAAACACTTTGAAATCTCAAGACTCACACTTATTTATTCATGCTTCATCCATTAAACCCAATGTTTTATGTTGTGATTTTGAGATGTTGTGAGGAACTAGAGTCGTAACGTATTTTTCCCTTCGTTCAACGCATTCTTATCGTCGGAAACTGTACTATATGACCCGTAATTGGTCCGCTGACTGGTTGGAGAGGGGCGTTCCTTAAGTTGAGCGGCGCTCTACGTATCTACATTTCAAATTTCCCTCCACGTAAAAACTCTTCGAAAGTGGCAGACGCTCGAGGATTATGTCTGAGGTTATAATATAACAAAACAGCGCGAGTGGGAAGGGAACGGTCTGAAAGAAACACAAGGGGCCTTGACGAGAAAGGTCGTGGGTGCAAGAGCCGAGAAGACTCCGCTCACAACCCGTGTTGACCGGACAGTTTGTCATTGTTACTGCTTTCTTCCTTGGCAGGATATCAATTTCCGTTCGCTTAATGAACAAAGCAACTTGTTAACTATCACTGATTTGTTCTATTTCCCTGCATTCCAGTTGCCTGATTTTAACAATTTATACATCACAAACAAGAATTGTTAACTTGCTGTACACAAAGCAACAGAATATATTTTCAGCGGTCCATACAGAAAACCAGAAACACTATGATTGATAAAACATTATTATTTTGTACTTGCATTAGGTACAACGGGCATGTATTCATATATCTTGGAAAAAAGATCACCCAATCAATATTTAAAGTATAGGCAGAGTTCTGAATATTATTGACGAGGTGATTTGGGGGGGTCCTAGGAGAGCCCTGTAGAAAGTATCTAACAACAGACTGTAGCACTCCTCACTCAAGCTATCATATCAACCGCAACCGCAAAGATTCCACGCGGAAAAACGCGGCAGCTGTTGGATGGATGGTAGGTAATGCTAACAGCAACGTTTAACTCCGGTTCCTTAAGAATATGGATGGCAGTTTGGGTTCCATTGTTGTCAGGGTATTAGGAAGGAAGACCACGCGAGAGTCTCAATATTACAGTCATTCAACCTACTGAGTTATGAGCAAACACCGAGAACCCGAAGAGCCCTTACGATGTTCCATACCTTCCCCTCCACAGCAGCTTCCGTGGCTCTTCTTATCTCGTCGGCCCGTCGGTGGTACCTTTCGAGTGAATTACTTTTCAAGCCTCAAAATTACTACTTTATAGACTGTAAAGATTACTTCAGATGCCAAATTGCTCCTCACCGCCACAACTTTACGGAGCGTTTTCAGCGAGACCTTCTCGCGGAAACCGGGTTTGAAAACAATTGAAACATTTTTATCGCTCTCCACAGCAATTTTCTTAAATGTAGCCTCCTTTCTGCACTTACACTTGAGCTAACAGCGTATCTATTGTTTCTCGAAGATACTAAAACAAAAGCCTTTCTTCAAGTTTCTGAAAAGACTTTTATTTATACGATGAAACAGCACAAAGAATCACCACCTCACGCGACTTGAAGAGACATCACCTTTCGTTATTTTTAAAACGTCGGTAGAATTCCAAAAAATAAATACATATATTTCTTTCAGTTGTGTTTTCTACTTAGCACGAAATCTCAAGAAGAATTAAAAGAGCCCTTGTGAATAGTACATCTCGGGCGTTTTGTACGATATAAATAAGAAAACAAACGGGATGCTGATATGGAATATCGACGAGTTTACGTGTGAAGAAAAAGCCACAGATCGACGGTTACATTGAGAACTCGCCGCAAGAGGCGACATTGCGCAAAAAACCTTCTATAAAAAACTGGTTGATTCCTTCTGACTGTGTAAAATCCAACTCCTCGTTTTGTGAATAGCAAATAACAGCCCATTGGCCTAGGTGAGATATAGATCACCTAGCGAAACGCGTCTACGTCATTAATAATGATACGCCCTGTCGTATTTTTGACGGAGTAATTAATCAAGCTGGAACATTTGATAAGGGGACCAGAATCATTTGTAAAAGATGAATTCGTTTAGTTGAGAAAGAAAGTGTATTACTATTTTATACCAATTAGTATGCTGAACGTGGGGTAGTTTATAAACGAGGGAATTAAAAACGAACTATCTTTTAAATCTATATGAGGGGAGCTAATAGTGGTGATGATGTCGCTGATGTGGCCCCCAAGGTGCTACGTACTTGGAAAAAAGGGCTAGCGCTTGTACTACTGTTTCGTAAGAAAAAAAAAAAAAAAAAAAAAAAAAAAGACATTGCACATAAATGAGAATAGTTGAGGAGTTTCGCGAAATAGCCAAAGTTTGGAACCATTTTTCGACATGCCCAGCTAGCTCGCAAAACAATTGACCCAACCTGGGACTATAATCAAAACACATGGGCAATCTAAGGACTTTCTATACCCAAAGCTCGCAGATTCCCATGGAATGAAAACTCGTCTCGCCGGTCATTACCGCCCATTAATAAGCTCAAGTTATTATAACTGTAATACAGAGAACAGAGAAGGGTTTCCCCATTGGAGTGGGTGGGAAGAGGTGCCGTAAAAAGGCCATACTCGGGGGAGGAAAACGCTATAGAGTTATAGATTAGTTAAGCGCGTTAATTAAACTTTAAAATGTTTTTAGAAATTCAGAGAGCGGCTTGAGCAATAACAATTGCGGGGAGCGCCCAGGATATGGTGGGAGCCCTTTTGCTTGCTTCGAAGTATAACTTGAGCAATTAAAGTTGTTTGTTAGCCCTAGTCCCTTTAGTGGGGATGGGGGTGTATGGGTAGGGGGGAAGCTTTATTTAATTCCGTCGCTTCGTTTTATCATAATGTTTAGTTTTAATGACTGAAGCCGTTTTCAGATAAATAGACGGAGTCAGAGTAAAACCGGGTTGGGTCTCCGTCTGAAAACCCCTATACCGAGATAGGGTAAAAACAGTGCCTTTACCCTTTCCGAAACATTTCCCCTCTCCCCCTACCACCGTTCACTGTTATGATTATTGTTACGTTCATAGTTATTATTATACCCTGGAACTCCTCTCTGCCCCCTGCCGTTTATTATATTGTTATTCCCCCTTACCAGAAATTCTCGTTTTCTACACAACAGTACGATATAGAGACGGAAAATCTCGAATCGTACCCTTTTTGTTTATTATTGTTATGAACGTTATTATTTATAATGATTATTGCTATAGTGATTCCGGTTTATTGTAGCTCTAGCCCTTGGGCTAAGGTCATAAAGAGTTATAAAACCGTCTCTTTCTTCTTTTTTCTTCTCCAAGATACAATATCGGTTTGCTCAGCCACAACACGTAGAAGCCTCTGCCTATACAATTATTGTGTGTCCCTATTGTGTTTTACTACATCTCTTATCGTTTTTTTTTAAATGTATTCGTCATTTATAGGTACATTATGTTGGTTGGTTATTCCTTGAATAATCAACCTTTGTTTTCATGCAAAAGGTCAACCTCTCCGATTCGGCCCAAAAATTTTTTCTGGGCGTTCTAAGGTATCTAGATCAAAAAAGTCAAATGTCCGTCCGCCGCACGCCGTCCACCGTCCGCGCCGTTTTTGGTAGTAGAAAATTTTCTAAAAAAAAAAAAAAAAGAAATTCTGGTCAGGGACCTGTTTCTGGCTCTAGTTGGTCCTGGAAACTTTTCAACCCAATCGGACCAAATTTGGGTGGGTTAGGGGGTCAAAAGGTGTTTTTTTGAAAAATGGATTTTCGAGATTTTTGGTGATCTAGGCGAGGGTATCATTATCCACTAAATTTGGACGCTGAATCCCATGAAATGGGTCCCGGAACGATTGGCGCCCTCTGGATTCGGTTATGGGTCAAAATGGGTATTAAATAGCCATAAATTACGGATAAATTTTATCTAAATCCTGGTAGGTTGGCAGTGCAAATTTGAAACCAAAAACAAACGAAGAACAATATTCCTAACGAGACCATAGCAAGCACATACCTAATCAAACTAGTTATAGAGGGCATCAGGGGCACCCGCATCAAGATCACAGTATACGCAGAATCAATCGAACCAATAACATTGACTCATCTTAAGCATGGCGTTTCTGGATCACATTTCGGGGAACCAGCGTTTGCCTGGATAACCCAAACAGTTGGTTAGCCGTCAACTATAATGTTACATCACTCAAAAGCCATGGTGCCCCGCCGGAAGTTGAATATTCAACTCGATGACTATCTACAAAGGAGTGTTGATTCAACAATTAAGTATGAGTCGCGGAAACGCGCATAACATGTAATTATAACGCAATCGACCGAAAATCTTATCTGGAACGTTGAATCAGTTAATTGGGAAAAACTGTATAAAATATCCAAGCTGAATGAGAGTGGTACTTGTCTCTTCCAATCCTAAACCAGAGGTAAGAAGATAGTTTCTCTGCCATGAGAGACCACTAAACTACTCCATTGCATACTTGAGATACAATGATATCCATGAAGCTGTCAAGCGTCGGCACCCAACATCGACAACATGAACGAAGATAAATTAGTAAAAATATCGAAAAAGTGGGCTCGAAGCAACATTCTTCATTTATTTCGCTTTGAAAAGCGAGCGCATGCACGTATGTGCATGACCGTTTGATCAGTAACTCACTTGGCTTGAAGAAAAGCCCTGAGTGCTCCTACTCCGAGTGACAACACCAGAAGCCATGAAAACACGATTCAGAATTATCACAGACTGGCTTATTATAAAGTGCATTTTAATTACCAACCCCTTCACTACCATGCGTTTTTCCGTCAACAACTTTTTTCAAGGCGTACCCGCTTTTTGAAAGCAGCCCACAGCGATGAAAAACAGCATTCAAATGCAACGAGCGAAAAATGATGACGACCACAGCTGGAAACGTGATGGTAAAATGTTTGTGGGACGGAGGAGCAAAAATTACTTTTGAACATCAACGGGCGGGCGTTTTTTTTGCTTTTCCTTTGGTGTTTGTCACATTTTGAGCGGAAAATGCGATTATTATTGAACGGGGTACACTGTTCGATTAACTTTTGTTTTTTAATGGTAATGGGCTTTGACGTGCTTTTCGCAGAAGCCAACGCCAACGAATTCGGTACGGATTAGGTGATACCATAATATATTCTGTAAAATGAGAACTTGCGGTTTAAATAATTGTTTGAGGAATTTACTTCCTTTCACGACCTCAGAGTGTGGTCATGGAACTGTTGGTTCAGAGAACGGGTTGTAGGGAATGAAAGAAATATATGTACATTATGGAAGAGAGCAGACAAACGGAAATTCACCTTATTTACATCACTTGCCAACATGGCACTGTTCAAACTCTCTCTGTCGAACTTCGCGTTACGTGTGAAAGAGAACAATGTTTATTGCATGCCTAGTAAGCTAGAACTGTATTAATACGCAGCTTTCAAGAGTTGAGTTTTCTTTTAGTCCTCCATTGTATTTCTCTTAGTGAAAAGGGAGCCAAATTTAAGATTTAATTAAATTCAACGCTTACATAACGTTAACCCCTTCCATGACCATGTAAACAATAGGAGCGAGAAACCTTACAGTGAGATCGCGTTTTCTTCTCAAAATACCATTATGTGCAAAGTCTACGTTCAATACGAAGGGCTGGATAGTTGGAACAACTCAAGCAATGAATGGGATTTAACCACTCAAATTCGTTTTTAGTTATCGAAAAAACAAAATGAATAAAGTAAGTGGTTCCTTCAGAATATGGAACTATCACTGATTTGCAGCGAGAGACTCTTCAATTTTGATAGATCTAAACACTAAGAACATGCGCCTAGATAGAAAGTCATTATCATCTATTTTTCGTGAGTAAAAATTTCAAAAGGTATTATGAAGGGTTCTACTAGGAAAGAGTATACGGATGTTGTGTATCACGGGCTGCTTTTATTTGTCACAAAAGTTATATCAAACGCGCCTACTTTTGAGAAAAGACCGGGACACCAGCGTTTTATTCCGGTTGGATTCTTTGCACTTCAAAAATTCGTAAGTGGCTAGGAGGAGATGAGTACAGGATGCTTGCAAAGAGGAATTAGTGACTTCAAAATGAAAACGCCGAATGACTAATTACCTTCGTATACGGTGCCTACCTTGCGATTTTCACCACGGATTGTTTTTTAGCTCGACTAGTTTTTTGCATTTTTTTGTTGTCTTCAGTTTTTCAAACTTTAGCTTTGGCTCCACCACTAACGTGGAGAAGGATGGAAAAATAAGGCGAGGAGGAAACACTCGTGATGAGAGGCAGAAGGGTGGGTGGCGAGCCCTTGCCCCCTTTTATTCAGGTTGTACAGGAGAGCTTTTGTATAATATATGCCTACCATGAAACGCACTCTAAAGGTAGAACTTGGAAAAAAGAGTAGGGCGAAGAAAATAGAGGGGGGTACCACGTCTTTTGAGAGGATTTTTCAAACATATGAAAACAGGGCTCATTTGCGTTCTTCTTTTTCTTCCTCATACTAGGTACAACCCCCTAGGTATAACGCTATTCGAGTAAGGTAGGAATGTGGTAGGTGGGTACTTTTCTCCTGGTGCTTTAACCCTGATTAACTCATTGTGCGTCTTTCAAGGCCTCTTCGACGCCCCCTTTTCCTTCTCCTGTCTGCACTAGCGACGGACCTTCTCCAAGTGAAAAAGGAAATTCTCGAGGGGCGAATAGGCGGCGGAAAAGTCCCTCCTTAGTGCAGACACAGAAAAATCTGGCGTCACAGGGTCAAAACGCTTAGCAATTTCCCGGCGAAGAAAACTGGCGCCGAACCGAATGAATAGAATGTAAATTATAAATAATAATTGAATCATAAAAAATGAACATTATAATAATAAGTAATGTCATCGGATTATAGGTCAAATCGTTGATAATTTACTCGGTGACTTTCACCTGATTTCACTCTTATTTAATTGTTATACCTATTCGCAGACTGCAAAATCACACACGGAATTGGATTATAACTCTTCGATAGCGCGGTTCTAAGTGGAACAGAGAGCGGATATCGACGAAAATACTACTTGAGTCATTATTCATCTTATTAAAAATAATTTATTTAAGCGTCCATCATCTTCGAGGACGTAAAGGGACAGGATAAGGCCTTCATAATGGATGAAATTCTCCTTTTCTTCCCTGAAATCCCATTAAAATGTATTGAGATTCTCTGAAATATTATAATCATCCAATTGATGGAGCTTGAATACTGGATGATCTTCTTCCCTATCAGATGATGATGCCTCGGTCTCTAACCACTTTGCGCTTTATTAAGTATTTATATTGAAGTACTTTATTGCTCTTCCTTGTCTTATGCCTCGCCCATACTTTGGCATATCGACAGAATATCCGTACTATTCAGAACTTCGATTTTTCGGGGGATAAAATACGTTAATCTTAGTTTAAATCTTTTAGTTTAAATCTTTGCTTAAAGCTTCTTTTTACTGCAAAAAGTAGTCTGTTATATTGCAACAAAAAAAAAATAAATAAAAATAAAAATAAATAAATAAATAAATGGAGATTACAATACATGTATGGAAAAAGAATGTTAATTCCAGTATTAAGAACGATAATGAAAAGAAACCAACTGGAAAAAACGTGTTTCGATTCACCTGAAAAGTTGCCAAATATTTGAAGGTGGCGCATGTTGATGAAAGAGAGAGAATGTACGGTCATTTCAGAGTTCGCGGCATTATTATTCCATCATATCTATATAAAACCAGTAAAAAAAAAAAAAAAAAAAGTTAAAACATCTTGAGAAGTTGTACGCAATATCAATGAAAAGCCATTTCCTAAGGTGGAGTTTGGAATTTCAGTTAGAGATTGGATTTTGCTTCTAAAACGACTGTGCTCAGTACCACTCACATTCAAAAATACGTGAAACTATCAACCGTGCTTGAACTCTGAATAGAAGGTGAGGAATTCACGTAAAAACGCATTTCCCAGCTGAAACCTACTATCCTGAAATAGTTTTCTCGAACTTCGTTCGATTTTATCGCGTTCCCCAACTTCTGCAGGCGGAGTCGATTCAAACCGAGCATGGAGAAACTGTTAATTGCACACGTGAAACACCTTGATCACTCCTGCCACAGCCCACCCCCAACGCCACGTACGAGAGCGGGATGAATTTGCTTATCACTCGGCACGCCACCTCTCCCTGCCCTAGGCCCCGCATCCCGCGCAGTTAATGTTATTTAAAGTGAATTCCCACAAACAGGGAAGGAGAGAACTTGAGTTGTCAGGGCCTGAAACCGTGAATGTAACTCGATTCTACTCCATTTGGTCCTAATGCCTTTTCCTCCTCCCCTCCTCGTACTGTTCACCTCTTCTCCTTCCTCGTTGGGCGAAGACACAATTTCCAAGAGCTTAATGCTATTATAATAACGGGCTATATCAATATTCTTGATGGTTTCAAAGTATAGTGCAATTACGGAGCACGTGGTTTTTCTACGACTAAATTGTCGTTTCGCTTTTTGAGGCCTGTAATTGCGGGTGAAAAAAGATCCTCACGCTCCTTCCCACAACAAGCATAGTGCATTAAAAAATTAAAAACGAGAAGTCAGAAAACCATCAGAACTGTGAAGAAAAGTCAGTCTTAAATGCAGGGCGCACTCAGTATTTTGATTTCAAAATGTGGATTCATTAATAAAAATCAGTTAGAATTTAAATGAAACCAGCGAAAGTAGGTAGACCCGCTGAAATGCTTATTATAGCTACATACTGAGTCTTTCTGTCCCCCACTTGAACGCTTAACCTTGAATATACATATATACATATAATGAGTTGGTGCCGAAACAATCCACTGGTGCCCACGTCTAAATAAAATGGCATGTCCGATTCAAGGCCTCAATCATCCCGATTTTATCCACTTCTTCCATCAAACCTGACATCCTTCCGACGGAACTCGCCTTCTTAGAAAAACTCTAGCGTAGTGACAAATGAGTTTTGTAACCGCCAAGTCGTGAGGTCAAAGACCTGGTGGTGAGGTGCCTCAAGTAAACAGAAACCATAACGCTCGTCTAAAGCGGCTCAATAGGGAGGCATGATAATAGAAGTCGAAGAAATTATTCTATTCAAGCTTTGCTCGGTGGACGTTTCTTTGGAGAGCGTTCAATCAGAAGAGGAATAATGAGCTAAGTGCACATTTTAGAGAGGGTGGGTAGCATAGCTGATCCCTAGAAGCAAGAAAATGATCTGATCTTCCCCGTGATTTCGAGCAGAATTCAAGAAATCGATAAACAATCGCCAACTGCAAACTTGAGTTTTCAATCATCTCGCTACTTAATAGCTGTTTTGGGAGCAACCTCTAAGAAAAGAGTTGTGAGGTAAATTTAAATTCTCAACCTCCTCGAAGTGCTAGTGAACACTGTACAATGTAACCTGAGAGTTACTTAAGAGAAGTAACTGGAAATACCGGAAACAACATTCTACACATAGCCCTTCTTTTACCTCAAAGAAGGCCGATTCACAACAATATTCATTCACAAGATCGCGTTTCCTCGGATCAAAATATCCCCCTTTGCCTTTGCCATCGAATCCAAGAGCCTCTCCGTAAGAAGAGAATGATTACATACCTCTTTAGACTAAGGAACTAAACAGTCTCTTCGTATTCCTCTACAACTGCATTACACACTCAAAAGAGATAGTTTAAATTGAGTCCCATATACCTAATTGTCAAAATGAGTTCAGAAGGTAACATTTTATTTTTATCGGTTGTCTATGTAAATGAAGAAAAAACCTATGGATACTGATGGATAACAAGATAAAGGGATGGTAAATAGACCAATAAAATTAATTAAAATGAGTAGGTATAGTTACTTTTTAATGACAATATCATTTTAATATCAACAATTTGTACCAGTGCTGATTTATAATTAACGAAAAGCCTGAAATTTATTAACAAAATTTTTACCGTAGTTCCCTTACTCCTGACTCGGTTTCTAGTATTCAACTCTAGGAGCGCAGTCAGAAGTGTATCGCAGAAAGAAACGGAGCTCTTGAACCACCTACAAGCCTGGGTGAATGATACTAACAGGGGGACAGAGTTTATCAGGAGTCCGTAACATTCCTGTTTTATTCTTAATCAAAATACGTACCACGAAAGTTCAAAGTATTTGTGATCGAATCGATCCATGAACACTGCATATTGTGATAAAAATTATTATCCTGCCTCATCAGAATGGACAACTCGGGAGATTCGGCTTCCAAGCAATTCCCACCGAAACTAACGAATCTTCGTCGGTTGGTTAAATATCTCTAAAATGTAGTGAATGTGGCTGGAATGGTGGAATGCTGTGGAGGGAAGTTCCAGTAGCAGGAGCCCAGAAGCCGACAGGAGCTGGAAGAGAAGGCAGGAGTGAGGCCAGAACCCCAGACCCGCCTCCACACCTGCTCCTGCCGATTAGTGGACACCTTTCTATTTCAACACCTGTGAAGATAACCTACCCCTTAATTTTGACGCAGGGTCAAAGCACTAGTGATGAAGTTCGGGGAAGATGCTTAGACCAAAAGAGTCAACCGTCTCAAACGCCGAATTCTTCAGTACACGGGGAAGATTTTTTTCTTCTATTTTAACAGAAAGACTGATTTTGAGGGGAAATAATGGAATCAATTGTTTGGAAAATCAGATAAAATCTGAATCCTGTTATGCCTAGGCATTTTATTCGTAGTAATAATGATATTTGTTTTAGAGAATTAGCAACATCCGGGTTAGATATATTTCTTGTTTGTTATTCTTCTTATATTCAGACAATTCGTAATTATTGAACCCGTAACTTCCACTTAAAATTATATTTATTCATCACGATGTTCTACAAAAATTTAGGAAAAGGAGAAAAATATTTTCGACCGGGCTATAGTTTCATTTATAACTTCCTTCAATATCGTTTCAATAGGATTTTTTAACGTTTCCTTTCCGCGAGCGTTTAGAGAACTCCACAGATTATCGAAATGTTCGAAATCCCCTCTCTTGTGCCAAAAAGTCTAGTTTAAGTCCCAATCTTACCGAGTCGACAATACTTGCAAGGTTGTAGGTTCTTATTACAGTTCCCAATGTTTATTAGGCCGTTTACTATATACGGTAGAAAAAAGAAGGAAAAATAAAGGTGACTTCGAGCTCCCTTGGCAAGAAAAACCTCTATTATTGGAGACCGTAAATTTCACGTTTTGCACCCAAGCCCCCTCCACCTTACAGGAAGGGGCCAAATCTGAAAACTTTTCGAGTTAAGCTAATTTATATTTGTTGAAAAGTTTCGCCTCTGTGGGCAAAACGGCGGGAAGGGCAAAACCGCATGTGGTAAAAAGCACGTGAGAGGCGGTAAAACCCTCAGAAGGATAAGGGGTTGAAGTGTTTTTGAGATATATTTCGCTACAAGAGGTACAGAGTGGAGGGGATGAAAAAGGTTGGCTTAATTGAAAGGGGCTCGGTAGGGTTTTCAGTTAGAGGTCAGTTTTGTTACAGAAGGTAATCGTTCCTCTTTTACTTCAAGAGTGTGGGCAGAGGGGTTTCTGAAACCCAGTGAAAAGCGCATTAGTATAATTAAGGTTTTCCTTCTTCCGTACTAAATTGTCGATTTAACTTTATTATTGCAGAAACAACGTTCGAACATTCCCAGTCCCGTACACCACCCGTGTTGAGGTAATGCGGGCGTGAAAGTTGAGCTCTCTTGGGGATTTCACAGCAAAAGCCGGGAATCGTGTTGGTGATAATTTGTTGAATGAGGAACTAAGGCCACCCTTACTCAGGATAACGAGGTTTTGAACTCTGAGAATTCCTAGGGTCCGCATATATTTTTAACATGACTTCGATAACAATATACATATTTATTAGTTAAATTTGATCATAGAAGGATCGTTTGATCGGAATTCACAATACCTATTATGTACAAAATCTCTTGATTACATAGAATAATGAAAACATAATGAATGTTCATTTTTTGGGGATTGCAAGAAGATCTTGAGTCTGTGAAAACTTCACATTTTGAATTGGCATCATTGGAGCTGTGCATTGACAGACAAGGTTAGCCGAGGGAGACCATTTTAATTTCAGACTCTCTATTCTTCAACTATTATCTTGATTTCCGATACAATACCTACTAGGCTCTTCAGCCCTGAAAATTCGTTAAGAGAAAAGGTAATCGCGTGGCGTAAAAAGGAGTGGCCTGAAATTATTAGCGACCTCATTTAGGACTAACATATCCAAAAGTAATTCCTCTTACACGAGCTACAATTTCAGCACTCTCAGCCACGTTACATTGGCTTATAAAATCACGGCGTTGGAATATTCATCACTCCCAAACCGCACCATCACGGTCCACTCGCTTCACAGGAAATGAAAAATCAATTCCATGGTGGAAATGTTGAATGAAATTCATCCGTTAAGGTAATTGCCCATTATTATACGGTCTAGAGCCGTTAAAACTCTGCGCAACGCCGCTCAAGTTATACTATGGTTTGCAGGGAATCGTATTGGCCACACTGCCTGTACCACCTCTCTATATTATGTTATTTCCTATAGTAGGTACTTCAATTAAGTCAAATTATCCACGCCTGGAAAAACAATAACAAAAGACCGGAGGGATGAAATCAGCTAACTTAACCTGCGATCGTTTCCACTAATTATTCGTTAAAAGGGTGTCAAACTCGCTAATAATTTACCTCTGAGTTACCGGTTAAGAATATAGGTCAATTTACGATCATCAGAAAATATCCGGTACGATTAGTCATAAAACAGTCGAGCAACCTCTCGGTATACATGGTCAGCATTATGTGAATATTAGAAAAAGTCTTTCGTCATATCGCGGGATAGAATCTGAAAATTTAGGAACGACAAAAAAATGCCACTTTGCGTACCCTCACGAACAAAACATTCGTATTTACTTCCCCTCTAGAGAAACGTTCATTATTTCAACACTCGGCGGGTCTCATTATTTCCTTCTCAACGTGTGATCAACCTTTGATAATCTTGCTTTTGTCTCACTTCAAAAACGCGACGTAATGGCGGGGTATTAGTCTCAACTCCGGACTTCACCCCATGTTTTTCAAGCCGATTTCCAATGGGTGATCATGAATAATTCAAAAATTCGTTCTTGCCCTCCACCCTCTTATTTCGCCCTTAGTTCTACAACGAACAATTTAATTTTACCTTACCTAATTCCTCAAATTTAAAACGAATCAAAACGAATTGTACAAGAAAAAATTTCATGGGGACTGCACAGGAGTAATGTCCCAACCTCAAAGTGAACTCTAATAAAAAAGGGAGCAATTTGGGAAAAAAACATGATCTATGATCAGCCGGCCTTACAAACATCTATGATAATTTTGTTGTTGTGTAATAAAACCATAGCCCGTGTTACGATTCAGCGAACAACTGGAGCCTACATCGACAATATCCACGAATCCCCTATTTCCTGGCATATATTTTTACTAAATTACACAGTTTATTCATTTTATCACATGCATCTATGTATTCCGCATGTTTTCTCAAGTGAAGCAATGTGAAACTCAGGAGAACGCGTCAGTGCTCATTACCCATCCAAAATTCATTTTAATGAATCCATTAATGTTTCTTCCTTCTCCACATCGATTATTCATCCCTTAACCGGGGGTTAACTCTCAAAGTTCCACTTTGATATTTATTGCGTTCAACGCTCCCACCCTCTTTCTGCCAACCATCTCCAAATTAATCGTAACAAAAGTTTCTGTTTTATTATATATTTACCAACTTTATTGATCCGGTTGAAGGAACTTTCTTCGAAACAAGTTGCCCTGGCGCAATCGCGTATTTTAAAAATCAAATATTCAAGAGTAATTAAGCTTCCCCGTGAAAAGTTATTTATAAGACTTAGCGATAAAACAAACACCAAACTGTAATAGCTCTCATTTGTCCACAAAGAAGATACGAAGGAGCAAACGAAAAAAGTTTGAATATGACAAATTTATGGACTACGAGAGGTCGATTAGGGGGTCCCTGAAAATTTTATGATATTGTTGGTCTGAGCAACTCGTGGAATAGTGAAATTATTATGAATATTACGTCTTATTCGTAAAGAATAATTTAAACTAAGTACCTAATGGGCCATTACACAGTTTTGGCTCTGTAACAGTTTAGACTAGTAACCTATATACTAGTAATACATATAATGTACTAGTTAAGTGAGAAACCCAACGCTTCAAGTAAAGCTGAACACAACCGTCTATCGTAATGCTAATCTCATTCCAGACGGCAGGTAATACTCACCCAGACAGTTTTATCGAGGAATAACTTTTTGAATAGTCGATTAGGTGAGCCTGATTTGTGAGCCAATTTGAAATATGAAACATTACTCTCCAAAATAAATGAACTGCAAACTCATTGATTTGATCACTGAACCGGTCAAATCTGACTATCGTAACAATTCCCAATACTGTACTAGGTAGAGAAAAGATCGAGAACAATTTCGTAGCTTCTTCGTTCCCAGAAATCTCAGCAGGAGTGAAAATTGCCATAGGAGGGCTTCGATGAGCGTTAACGTTATGTTTGCGGGCGTAAGTGGCACCTCAAAAGGCTAATGTAGAGAAAACACGGCCAAAAAGGCCCAGGTTAACTCTTACCCACTGGTTGAATTGATTGCTCCCCATAGGCGAGAAGGGGAGAAGGTTTCAACTTCTCAAAGTCGAGGAAACATGCAAAGGCCTTACGAAATACACCAGGTTTTCCTCTCAAGGTTTTTGAAGTACTATAGAAAATACCGAGCCCCCCGACCGCTCACACAACTCCATCATTAGGTTAGGCATCATGCGAACCAGTGATTACTCTCTGATGATAATGACTTTTCCAAGTGATTAAGAGCAATTTTAACGTTTATATTTAATGCATAGACCTCGAATGACACTTAGCGTCGGACGGTGAAGGTAGGAACGAACTTGAATGGCCTTTTATATTATTTATATCTTAATTTCTGTGTATCAATCACTGAATTGATGGAAGTTTAATGTTGGGTTGCTCGTAGGGCCCATGAATGCTTTCGGTAATGTTACTTAATTAAAGAGGATTCCAAGACGGTAGCCGGAGAGCGAACATCAGTTTTAAAGTACGAACCTCTTTATTTCCTTCCTCACTCCCTCTTCTTTCCGAAAAGATAAAAGACTTGAAGAACGCAGACTCAGAGTGAATCGTCATTAAGATTTAGTTTTTAGAGGTGATTGGAGCTCGAAGCCCGTTTGAACAATTCAAATCCACGACGCACCAAAAACGTTCGCAAAGGCACGAGGAGAAATTCTTCATTGCTATGACCTCAGCTTCCCAGAAACAAAATGCTTTCCCCTTTAGAAGAATCATTATGAAAACCATAAGCTGTAGCAGAGTTGTGAGTAATTAAATCCTTTGCCTGTTTAGTGGTGAAATCGTAACGGACTTCAATCTGCAGGGTGACCCTAGTGGCCAGCCAAGACAGAAAAAGAATGAATGAATGGCGACAGCAACAGTAAATTTCATAATGTTAACTCCTTAGTCTCTGCTCGTATTGTCTGGTAGCCCATTGCTCTTGAGAACTTCTTGAGTTGTTTTCAGAATGTCGGATGATGGGGGATGACATTTTAGTGTACTTAACTTTTGATGAGCTGGCCCCCCTAAATGAATGTTGGAGTATCGTGTCAATATAAAAAAGCGACTTTTCATACCTTCTTGAGCACTGTACATAATTCAGTTCTCTGAAGCACCAAAGAACGTTCACTCATTGGAATTAGAAGTGCGTTTTCAATGGCATCTAGTAGTCTGAACAACTATTTATTATGAAACGGGAATCATCTAGTCGACTAATATTGAATGATACCAACGTACCTACACCTCTATGTAGTTGCATTATATTATTTACTTCGTATAACCGTTCTCAATGATCTCGAGGAAGACTTGACTACAGATTAGACAATTTTTCTCTCGAGATCATGGACTGGTCTCATTTCACTCAAGACTAATAGTAGTTTCACTACCTTTTTCGACAAAATTTAGAGAAGGCAGAAGGATTTAGGGAAAACTAAACCCTCTGTACGCACTGATATATATGTATGTGTTAAGGAATTTGAATAAAAGAATACTTTTGAATTTACCACCAAGTGGGATGTGTTCTTTTCATCAAGTTTTCGATTAATAAAACCGATTAGTCACCAGCAGCTTATGAAAAACGCCATCCTTAGCGCGAATAGCTGAGCCTGCATGTCATGTGATCAGGTAATTTACTGAGTCTCTTCATACATCATTCCTACCGAAGAACGGCATTCCATACTGTTTCTGTACCGTGAATCAAAATTCTGTGCAACGTGGAGGCAACCTGGTGAGAGTAAAGAAGTTGCGTTACCAGAATGTGAGTCTGATCATCCTTCCACACTCTTGCGGGATTATTGGCCTCTATATCCTCTACATAGTTTTAACATTCGATGTGATCTTGAACGCATATAAAGGTATATTTGTGTTCTAATCTTTATTCACGTCTAGATGGAGAAAACACCATCCTCACTTCAGAAGAAGCCGGGGGCTTTTTGTTTGTATTACTGCCGATTCTCAATAAATTTACGAAAAAACTCACGACTTTCAAGACTCACGGCAAAATTTCAAAAAAATGTTTTCCATTCGTTCGGTCGTTGCATCCTCGCTCACCGGCACTCAAGTCACATTCTCTCTTTAGAAAAAACCATGATTCTATTACTAATGTAAGTACTCAGGTGTTGATGCACCAGATAACGTAAATCGGGATGTTTAGAAAATGTGGGTTTTGCCACTCTTGCACTACTGCTACTAGCTGGCCGATTCAGTAATAGCAAATAGAAATCCATTATTCACTAAATTCAATTCAGCCAAAATCTAGAAAGACGTCTGACTGTGGGGGAGTCTCGAAGGCAGTCTGGCTAGGCCTTGGGCTCAACATTCAGTTTACTAAATGAGAGAGGTTCCGGGATTGTGCGGATGAAGTGGTTCCAACTGGGCAGGGAATATAACCCAACATTAATCCACCCTTCACGGCAGGCATCCTTCTGAGCTTGGAGGCCTAATCAATTACAAATATTGTGCACACGCTTCCTCCACCGTGCGATTCAACGTGTGTCTTCAAACCGCTTTATCACAATCAGCAGCATGCCTTTTCCCGGCCTTTCCTCACTTTATTAATCTAAAACGTTCCTGAATTAATAAGAAAATATCGCTTTTCCTCCTCCCGGGAGTGTAGACTTCGCACTACCCCAGATGTTAAACAGGCACGTCTATACGTCTGAAGCAATTGTACGCTGAGTGATATATGGCGTCTTCCCCCTTCCAGTCCCCCGACTAAAATATAGATACTGCGATTCATTCCACCTATCACGTGTCCCTTTAGATTGAATTTCTGGATGGAGAAAACCCCATTGGGGTTGCCCTCGATAGGATAATCGCTAAATGCCGCACTCACGTTGACCACAAGGGTTCTATTATATCCTCAAATCGTGCTTTCAAAAACAGTTGCTTTTTCTCAAAAGATCCCTTCTTGGGCTCCTCGCTCCATAAATCCTTTCTTCAGCAGCGTGAAAATCCCCTTCATTCCACATCTACGGAAAAACCGGTACTCCAACTGTAGACGAATGCCTCGTTATTGTACTAGGTTCTAATTATGTAGTGTCCTGACACCAGTATTACACCCGGCAACGTACAGGAAGCCACCATATAATGCGTCCAATTAAGATACAGTTCCCTGAGGCTCATCACAGCCCAGGATCATACAGGACGCAGAGGTAATGAGGTTCCAAGCCTCATAATCCATATAGTCAATCGCAACAAACATTGTGGTAAATGAATTTGTAACAAGGGTTCTGTACGTCAGACCTTCGCTGATCAACAGTAATGCATGAAGAGTAAATAAAGTGTTGTCATGTTGATTTTGAAGTTTTTCTCCCCGAAAAGTAGATAGGTAGCTACTCTAAAACGCTGAAAATTCGTTCACAGAAAATCCATTTTTTGAAATACACACTTAGACCCCTACCTCACCCAAATTTGGCCTGATCGGGCTGAAAAGTTTTGAGGACCAACTAGAGCTGGGAACGGACCCCTGGCCCAAATTTTAGATTTTTTGAAAATTCTCTACTACCAAAGTCGGCTTGGACTGGCGTACGGCGGACAGTCATTTGACTTTCTTGATCTAGACACTTTGAAACGCCCAGAAAAAAATTTTGGGGCCGAAAGATTGATTTTTTGCCTGAAAACATAGGTTGATTATTAAAGGAATAACCAACCAAAAATTCACTGTGGTACTGCGTAGGTGCTACAGACGTATTAAAAGTGCCGGATTCATAGTAGGTCTGAACTATTTTGAAAACGCCGAGATGGCACGATTCTCAATACTCGACCAAGGGATCCAAACCAGCGATAGAACTAATAAAAAAGGCGGTGTCCTGATTGGCTGCGCCTCTCCGTCACGGTGGCGCCTTAACAAAAAGAAAAAACTCAAGATGAAAAAGAGACTTCTTTGGACGCTTCATGTTTTTTACTCACGCCTATTTTACACGGTTTGTTAACCACAATGACAAGGTAGAGCCACTACTGCAAAATAATAACAAGTCAAGGAAAGGACTGTCTTTGGACCGGTAAAATGTAACGTTTTTGGCAGCGACAGCAGCAGCAGAGGAGTATCGTAGGAAGTGTTCAACATCTGTACTAGATCTTTCTGAGCTCTATGATCTGAAGTACCATTGTACCAACAAAAATCTTTGCGAGAGTCATTTGCGTGTAACTCATTCGAATATACGCGGCTCCATCAGTAAGATACCTCAATACGACGAAAATGTCGTAGCCCGGCGAAACCCAGTTCATTAAACTTGGAAACAATGAACGACGTCATATATACTTTGTATGGAAAATTTCAACTTCTCATAATATGAGGAGAACAATAAATTACTTTTAATAAGAAGTCATTGTCAATCGTAATTCACTTGGTTTTGCAGGTGCGGAGCATAAATTGCGCTTGCGAGATGACAGGGCACGAACGCGGTCGATTATCAGATGCCGGCTTGGCGCAGTTGTGCGTAAATAATGTAAAAGGTCAACCTGAGTTGAGAGGATGTCAATTGAAGAATGGATACCTAGGGTGTGAGTTCAATTGAAAATTTCCAATTTTAGTACGGTGTTCATACTGTTGGCACTGCTAAGCACCAACGGAAGAGCGTTTTTATTAATCGAAGTATTGAGAACTCATTATAACAAGGCATGTTCACTTAGACTAGAGTTTTAAACCTATACTGAGGAAGGTTCATGGTTCACAGTAACAATGCGTGGAGAAGCCTGAGTGCGTTAACGATAGATCATTGTTGCTTCCTCACAACGGCCCGTTCCGCATGATTCGTACATAAGTTGCTGGTTATTAGAAGGTATACAACCTATTGGACTCCCACAGCATCAAGACCAACGAGGTAGTCGCCTCTAGGAAGAAATTTTATAACAAAGTTCTGTGTCTAGCTGACCCGAGCAGGTAGATGTGAGAGCAGGTAGATGTGAGAATTATGGAATGCCTCGTTTGTTGCAAATATAGGTATTGGAATGGCAGTACTTTTTAAACCACACTTGCAAGCAAGTGGAACTAGAGAATAATTATAGCGCCTAATATTGCGTGTCTACTGAACTGTCATTAAATTTACATCTAATAGTTCTAATTAAATTAATATGTTTCAGCTCAACATTGTATAGTTACAAAGTGAGCAATGGGTGAATGGTTTTCATCGATGAACTTGTTTAGAATGAGATCTCCACTACAAAACAAATGTTGAACAACTATAAACAACTCGACATGGTCAAAGTTTCACAATCCTCTTCAATCTGAAAAGGCATCCCAGAACACATACTTATCAATAAAAGAATCGTTCTGAGCCTATCAGCGCCGAGGGGAGGGGATAGCATAGTCGAGTTAGGTGGTAAAGCCAGCCATATTGCCAGGTAGGTCTCGTCGAAGGGCTAGCCCTAACCTGGAACACCTCCCGCAGTTTTTATAAAGTGTATTAAAATGCTCCAACGGCAAAACCCCGCGCGCCCCCGTGCGAGCATAAAATAAATCACATTTATGCAAAAAGTTAACCATTACCGCAAATTTATTGTGAGGCAACGCTTCAGGTGCTGCGAGCCCGCACGGTCATAAAACTGCATGGTAGGGAGAGGGAAATGTTTTTTTCCAAGTGGCACGGAGTAGGGATCCCTGCTGCTCTTCCTCCTCTTTTTAATGTTACTTTTTTATTATTTACGCGAGGTAGTGGGGCGCTCTGACAACAAAGCGGAAAACACTGTCTCAATCTCATGTGAAACATTGTAGGCGGAAGAACAAAAATGTGGGCGACAGTTTAGAACTTGAAACTCAATAGCAAAAATAAGACTGGCAGAAGTAAATTAAAAAAAAAGCTGCAAATTCGTTCACACGGGTTGGTTATTCTTCGGACCAGGCGCATGGAGACTCATTTCTTCAACATGCGGAAAATGGAAACAGTGGGTGTGGCGGGTCCCGGACCTATTCCAATCGATTCAGCGTCCAAAATTTAGTAGAAAATAATACTCCACACGCCTAGGTACCTACCATTTAACGTATAATTAACAAATGTATAATATGAGAGAAGTATAGGGACATGTAGGTACTTATAAGAAGTTGACGGTACGTACCTACTGATGCAAATATAATTTGACGTCGTAAGATGAGGTGTTGATGACTATAATAGACTTGGTAGTTAACAATACGAATATGGACAAAGAAATGTGACCGTCCACAGAAAAACGTACTTTAGCTTCTGAATTTCGATTTCGAGATTTTTGCTTATCCTGATAGACGAGAAGTTTCTGAACACGAGGACTTTTCTAAAATGTCGATATCTCAATCCGTTGGAAAATTATCATTCTTTAAACTTCTGAATTCCAAAAGAGCGTTCAACGCAATCAAAGACCAATCGGTTAAAATGAACTACGAATATAGACTTTTGTGCAACACCTAAGATACGTGAATGACACCTGGGATCACGTGAAAAACGATTCGAATAAATCGAAGCTTGAATAAATGTCGATATAGAAGTAGATGCCAAACCGAATGAATAATTCCACGGGGTGTCGACATCGAAATGTGAGATTACGTCTGGTGGGAAGACAGGAGAGAGTAAGAAGTTATACAATGCGAATTTGAAGGGGAACAGAAGAGCGGAAAGGTGGTTATGGGCCGAGGTGAACAGTTCGAAAGAAAAAGGCAGCAGGAGACAGAGCAGGTTGGTAGACAGGTGGTAAGCTGGTGTGAAAATTTTACACTCCAGGGGGAATTTGAGGGGAGGAGGGGAGACTGAATATCTGAAAAAGGAAGGTAACACGTATTACCAATTAACCATCCAACCGAAGGCGGTTCACTAAGCGGCAATAGGTTTTAAACCTTGATGAAGAAGTTGAGCAGGAGTCAGGAGGTCCACATGCGTTGGAAAAGCAGATCCCCCCACGAGGCATATACGGAAAAGGGGTCGAATCTTATGTAATTTCCATAGCTGATGTTTATTCCTTGAGTGGCATCGAGTGGATGCATAAACCATGCGAACAGGATTCGTCCATAGGCCTGCTTTGCGGGTTTAGGCTATACTATACGGATCCTACATAAGTAAATTTACTCCTCTTCGTCACACGCTCAAGCTTTCCTGTAGGGGAAACGGTCCACCGCTGCCTTGCTAGTCGTCCCTGGTTTTCCCCATGCGACGTTAAACTTTGATGAGGCGGATGCTCCTCCAGGGAGTTTCCAACAGCGCGACGTATGCTCGGTTTTGTCGTTGGATGCCCTACTAATACATTATTTTGCTATGACGATCTCATTTCTTTTCTGTTTGGGTCTGTCGCGTCTTCACTTAAAGGCAATGCAACGAATTGCTGTCGGGATCAGAACCATTGTGTTCAACACCCCCCCTCAAAGAAACGATAATTTTTTCAACTCCTGCTTTGTTAAAAATGTATTTACATTAAGAAAATATGTCGTATGCTTATTGGCGTGCTTGAGTAGGGATCCAGTGTTCCGTCAGTTCAGCTTCGCAGTGGGATACCTAAAAGGAGAACTTTTCTGGAGGAGCTACCTCATTGTTTCCTAAGGTTGCCATGTTTTAGGTAAGTTCTCTTCCTCAAAACGCCTTTTAATTCGATTTCGTTTTAAGCATCTTCATTTATTTATTTTTCATGCTCGGAATCGGACCTCCTTTGTTGTAAAGGTCTTGTAACCTCAAGCAACAAATAAAACCTTCTGATTGGATTTGAAGAAAATATGGAAGTTTCAAACTCACACAACGAATAGGACGACAGCCTGTGGTTGGAAAACATCCTCTTACCTGTATTGGACAAAATGAATCAATCAGTAAACAGTAAAGACAACAATAAGAACAATTTTAAATGAAAAGTTCATGTCGGTAATTCTCATCAGTAGTATGCACAAAACCCATATAAAAGTCCCCAACACATCTGGCGTGGGGAATGAAACAACGTGACCCACAGCTTTTGATCACTAGAACGAATTTATCGTCATGTCGCATGACAATTTTACGGAAAATATGAAATACGAAAGATACAGAAATGAATTATTCCCCCATTCGTTATTATTTACAGTACAGGTGCAAACGAACAGTCAACAACTCTCGGGAGTTTTTGAAAGATTTCACGCTCGAGATTTTACCCGGGGTCAGCCGAAGTTCAAACTATAAATTGCGGTATGCAAATGGTTGCAGTGATTTGTTGTTTTCTAGCTTCCCACGAACGCAAGACTCACCTTTTGATAGTGTCGTGGAGGGTCGTAATATCAACCGGCGTGACTGTATTTTAAACATTGTGAGTGCCGTTCAAGAGTGAAGTTTCTATCGTCTTCCGGGAATAACACAAAGATATTCGGCTTTCGACCAGGTGGGACGTTTGGAATTTGAGTAGGTACGACTTTCTAACTTAAAACGATTTAGCTCGGTATCAGCATTTTCTTTTACCGAATACAATCGATCCGTACAGCTGAAAGGATTGCACACTATATTAAGAAAGGGAATGACTGTGGAATTTTTAGAAAAACATTTTATAATAACGGGCTTTGTGTTGAACGAGCAGAACATATTTGTTGCAAATATTTATTGCTTGGGTATGTCATCGACTAAACTTGTTGTGCCGGGAACGTATCACCCTCAGGACTCGCGAATTATAAGGGTTGATTGAACCTCTGTTCCAACTTAAAGCTTGAGGTATTTTGAGAGTTTTTTTTTCACTAAGAGAAAACAAGCGGAGACTAAATAGGTGTTTCCAGAGTCAAAGTGGAATAATTATATTTCAGGACGAACTTTATGAAAAGGAAAATTCGATACGATGTTGAAGGGGTGGGGAAGGTTTCCGACGGAGGTGGAGATATGAAGTGCTATTCTTCATTAGAATGGTCATTAAGCTCAGCTATGCGCGAACAATTTACCTGCTTATTACTCGAGGAAATGGTGGGGGAGGAAAATAAGTGAAAATGAAGGAATTGATAAAGGAAAGGAGTCGAAGAGGCGAGAGGGGAAGTGGGAGGAATCCGCTCTCCATTCAGAGGGGGGGAGTTTCTGGATAATTCTTCGCAAATGGGATTTGGGCGTCGGGTTTTAGCGAAAGCTGAAAGATCGAACCTTCGAGCTTCTCTCAGCACCCTCACGGGTCTCGCAAGATGAATATTCCCGAGGATGAAAATGATGAATACTTTACAAGATGAGCGAAGAAAGTGCGAATAATTGGGAAACCAAAACGGGTTGTAGCCCTCCGTCATAAATGAGGCAAGTTTTTTCATAAAGCTATGCAAATTGCAGTTATTTCATTCTTCGAAATGTCTGCAATTGACTTCGGTTAATTTCTGTTTAGTCATTTTCCTTCGGGTAAAGTAACGCAAGATGTTCCTTCGATAAACTCAGTCTGTCTAGGACGGATCTTTTGATACATAACACAATCACTAAACGCTCATCAAAATGCTTAAACAGCTTTTTTTTTTTTTTTTTTTGTAAATTTAGAGAAAGTGTGTTGAAAAGGGAATTCCAGTCAATAGTCAAAATTTTATGTGATCTAGAGCGTAAATAAATAATTTCTCGTGCCATCTAATAATTCAAAATATTACTACCAAGTTATGCACAAATTACGAAATTCATTTTCCAAAATCTGAATATATATTGACAAATTAGAGTATGTACCTACCTACCCACCTAATTCTTGAATGACGTGTATTTTCTTCACTGGTTACGGTAATTTAAGCTCAATGAACCTGGTTTCTGTATATGCGGGCTTTTTCCGGTGGGCTCTCAATTTTAGTGTTTTCAATCAATGGGAATTAGCATGCTATTCGAGAGATCCAACTGAATTAAGGTTTATTTCGATATTCAAATGTCACAATCATGGCCCATTATTTTACCTCTTGTTAGTACATATACGATGTCAACACGAAGCGGAACACGTGTTTTCCTCATCATTTATTCAAACCTTCGGCAGAATGTTGAGCATTTTGTTCCTCTCTAACCTCTCGTCCCATATATGAGAGTCCCGAATATATTTACGGATGTTCGGAATTACTTCATTGATTTGCCGAGTGGAAGCAAGAGAATGCTGGAGTTACTGTTATAAATTATGTCAGTCCCACTCCTAATAGCATAAAATTTTCGTAACAAGATTTTGATTTTCGTTCCTCGGTCTAGGTGTACTCATAGTGTTTTCAAGGATCGCGGATAATTTGCTACATTCTGTCGACGGCTGTGATTAAAATATCTTCTTGTACTTCATTCAAACAATACACATGTAGGTCATGAACAAGAATAAGTCCAAAACATTACCTCGTACGTTTTCATATTCGTCGAACGTGATTGGTAAAGCAAGAAAAAGTACCAACCGCATAAAATAGCCAAAAGCATGGTACATTTCACGTTTCCATGATGTCATAGCGAAAATGAATACACGCGGTCTCTTTGTTTTGCGACTGTCCCTCTTCAGCGCTAGGGGGAATATGAAACAGCTTATTTTCTAGGTAGCGTTCTCCCAAGGGCAAGCCAATACACAGTTTCCAACCCTTTTACCCTCCATATCCGATGAAAACGCGACAGTTATCGCCCTTCCTTGTCCCTTTTGGCATGAGATGCGCAATAAAAGACTATTATTATTGTAGATATGTGGCCCGTTATGGCTCACCCTATTGTTGGGTAAGAACTTTATTTATGCCTTCCAAATTCAATTATATAGCACCATATATACTTCTGTTCTCTCTGACATATTCCGTCCTCCCTTCTACGAGTATTTTGCTTTTCCTCTCTAGCGATATTTTCGCAAACGTGTATCGAGCCTCAATTTATGGGTTTCAGGGGATTTTTATTGGCTCTATTTACAGTTTGAACTTTTATACTTGATGTATCGCTTGACACGACTTAGTTGCTACACAGATAAATACGATTCTACCCAAGCAATTGAATCAGGCTGGTTTCGAATCAAATAGAAATCAGTAATACCAGTAGAAGTACGTAATTATAGAGAAAACTTATGACGAGCGAATTCTCAAACGTTGCTGATCTGAAAGCTCAACATGTTCTAGTGGCTGAAATAATTGAAACACAAATAACTCAGGCTGGCCATAAAATATCAGGTGTAAAATAACCCCACGACAATTCTCGGAATTCACCGGATATAACTGGACGCCCTCCCTTGAATGCTACATTGCCACCCAACAATTGATGACCAGAAGAAGAAATGGCGTGCGTCACCATCGACAATGACAGTCTCTTCTCACAAAACAAAAAAACCAGCAGTTTCTCTTCATATAATTAAAACGTAAACGAGGTTTTTAATTATAAAAATGACATCTTTCCGCTGGCCGATTTCCTTGTCGTCCTTCAGGCTTTCTTAATTGCCGAGCAGGACGATCACGGTGGTTCGAAACATACTAATTACTCAGCGAAGATGTCATATCGTCAATCGGTGCAGAAAACAAAATGGCACAAGAGATAGGTAGCGTTTAATGTTCAACGCCGCGGTGCTATGCTCATCGCGTGAGGAATTTTATAAAACATTGAACCTACATATTTGAACAGCGAAAAGGGGGTACATTTTAAAATGGTGAGTCGAGAATTTGGAAGAAGTAATTTCCTTCAAAATATATCCAATGTTATATGAAGTTTTCAGTGTTCGAAGATACTTTTATGGTAGCCAAACTCATTGGTTTTAAAACAAATTTCCGTGATTAAAGAGTTTCAAATCGTAGGGTAAGATCAGAACCTTTTATAAGATGTACATCGCCTACATTGCATTAGAAACGGTGTTTTACGCTGAAAAACGATTTGCAAAGGGATATAGCGAAGAAGACAACGAATATATGAATCCTAAAAGTGGGGTTTAAGTGTAATTTCGCTGGAGTTCGTCTACGTAAAACTATAACAACAACAATATAATCATAAAGACATTTTCGGCAGGTATCGGAATGCTTTTAGTAGTTACTCGTACAACATACGAGTATAATAGGAAATTCTATCAATTTTTGCAGAACTCGTAAATCTTTTTATCATCTCTTATTGGCGGGAGAGGGGGTGGGGTCTTTTGGAATTCATGAGGGAGGACGATTTCCGTTGTTTGTTTCACACACAAAAAAAAAGATAGTAAAGAAACCAGTTCTTATCAGTCTTCTCTAAATGGAAATGATTGGTGAGAAAGTGTTGGGTAATATACCATGTGGTGGCCTTGCTTCGAAGGCGTTGATGTTCTCAGGTAATAAAGCAATGATTTTATACTCATTTCACGAGGATAACAACGGATATCCCGACAAAGTTGAGGCATCCGCTCACAGTATTCATACCAACTTTTTGTTTTTGAAGAGTTAATGCATCTGGGATAATATTTCCAGAGTGGGAATCAATTTTATTAATTTGTTATTCAACCCAAAAATAACCACGAAATTTGCTGGATTTTATCAAAATTTTATAATTGTGATAATCACAATCCGTCAACCATAACAAAGATGTTGGTGGGGTGATTAAGTATTGGTGTGAATCCTCGCGATGATGGACAGAAAGAATTCAATGTCGACACAATGAATTGTCGCTCGAATGCTTTAAAAACATTTGGCCTCGAAAGGGGTTTCACCGATCGAACCGTAAAACGCATTTTAGAGCAGGTGGTACACAACCGAAACGACCAATAATTGTTTTTCATGTCACTCTTTTCCCAACCAGAATTATTTATCACGACTCATACAGGATGTTTTACATAAAAGAACACATGTTTTTCACGGGCGGTTTATACGTTGGTTTTTAACCTCCCTCGTAAACTTTTCCTTTCGATATAAATGCTGCCCGATTTGAAAAATTGACTGGTGAAACCACCCCTCGAACGGGGAGGGCATTAATATAAAAACGTTTAATGTTTCGACCGAAACCCGCTTTTGGAGTTGAAACGAAATTTACATAAAACATGGAACATTATCGAAAAGTGGGGAGGCGAATATCAAAAAGGCCATTTGAGTCTTCGTGGGATACGAATGTCAATCAAAGGTTAATTTCCAGTTCGTCAGAAAATCTGTTTTGGCGCATTTGGTTGGGCTTACAAATGAGATGCTTATGTAGTATCCCATTGCTCTTCCGGCTTTCAGGCAGCGTTTCCGACTACCCGAACTACCCTCCAGTGCAACGTCCAACTGTGAACACTAAATCTAAAAAACTAAACACGGTGACTACATTTACTGTTTTAGCTTTAAATGTTTCCAACAAGGGTTAACTTTGAACTAAAAATCTCTTTACAAGTTCCCCTTTCTGTTGTAACCTCTGAAAGCTCAGGTTACATTACTTAGTCGAAACCCAAACATTAACTCGCTTCTGTCACGCTATCAGTGCTCGCATACATATTCCCACGGAAAAATGAATTTTCAATGTCCTGAGAGATATAATTTCTCCTATTAAATTATAAATCGTGCAACTTATTAAATTATCTTACTAAACTTCTGTTGTCAAATAAAACGACAATTCAATACGTCGAATTATCAACGCTCCTAACTCCGTTTGGAGTATGTAAAATGTGATCGAATTATGACCGTTGTAATTTAATAAGTCACCGGTAATATTTCCGTGTCTCTCGTGTTGCATTATAAACACCTTTTTTAGGATTTAGAGTGACGTCAAAAATTATGTTCATCATTTCATTAAGTATTCTACTACTGTCTACTGTTGTCAGTAGCCAGGGGTTTTGTTAATACGTATCTGCTGTTATGAGCAGAATGTGAAGTCACAACTCGCATCGGGCTGTAGTGAATGCTTCCAATTCGCTCCTCTTCCCTCAACCGGTTTAAAAGTCTAGAAACCTAATTCTCCCACTTGAAAAAAAAAAAAAAAAAAAAAAAAAGACACCGTCAGAATAGCATAAGGCAATATCACAGCTTTTGAATCAAATCCCCAGCCGAGCCAAACCCACTACGAATGACAGAAATATAGCGTAAGTACATTCGTATTTGAAAAACAGTTATAAGAAACCACACGTCATGTTAACTAGTAACGACGTTTCCCAACAATGCAACCTGCTATTCCACCCCTTTCACACACGACCTACTACTCATTAAACAGATGTAGGTACAATTCAACATTGACACAAAAAACAACCGGACATTAACGTCCGACCTCAAGAGTTAATGAGCCCCTACAGTTACTCGATAAAAATCTAAATAACGATTGTACCGTCGAGATAAATCTTATAATGTAAAAGAAATTCATGACCCTCCCGCTTCGGCTCCACAGTCAATGATGAATGGTTTAATGTAAAATAAATTCCGTCGAGGGGTCATCAACGAAAATGACTCGCGACAAGAAGAGGCAACTCGGAACCTACGCTTTACCACCATATCGTGTGAACCCCGGTATTATACTACCCCACATTTATTACCAAAAATACAACAACTTTTCTCGACTGGAGGGCTCATTTCGGGGAGAGATTTTCCCCTGTATTTTTTATATAAGGTATCGCGTGTTGGGAAACGATCAACGTTGTCTCCTACATATTTTCGTGATAAGTGATGAATATTTCTGAGTCAAGTATTTCGGTATTTTCACTCCGCGGCGTGATTCTATGGATATACACGGAAAATCAATTATTTCTTTCGGATGAAGGCCTAACTGATGTCTATTGAACAGTGATCGACTACTTTAGGCATTTATCAAAAACAGGACAAAGTTCGATCCGAAGCTGATCAATCGCATTCATCAAATTCACGTAAATACATAATCAAAAGGTGATTCCGCCGTAATATTCTACAATGTCCAAAATATTTGGTAATCTCAATTGTTGAGTTTAATTTGTGGATATCAATCCTACACCGGTCTCTTGGAATCGTCAAAACCCATTGCCGAGGTATTTTTCCTCGGCGAGCCAAGAAAATTATTCCTTTCTCCCTAAATCCAAACTTCCAGCAGGTTCAGCTTTCAGCAGATTTCAGAGCCGCGCCGATTAATAAATAGAGAAACGGTGGCAGTTATCCCTCCCACTTTGAGCATTGGCTAAGTGAGGAAGGTTTTTACGTAAATAACGAGTCATACGAAGCGAGATAGGAAGTTCAAGTGCTCGAGTGTGATGGGAAAGCGAGCGCAGTGAGTGGGTAGGGACCGTAGAAAGAGGGTAAAAGTTGGAGTTTGCCAAGATTAAAGTCTAAACTAAATGAAGGCACATAAGTGCTTCTCATATTATCCTTCGCAATTTCGAGCTCTGATGAAGAGGAGGAGGGAAATCTCAAATAAAACATCGGGGAAAAGGTACTGAGTACGAGATTTTCTTCCTTTTTTTTCTTGAATTGAAGAATATTTTTTTAAAAGACTTTTTCTCCCAGAGGCGTCCCCGTTTGGTCTATCCCGCTTTTCAAGGTTTGTTTGTACCAAAAAAAAAAAAAAAAAAAAAGAAAAGACAAATTCTGAAGGATCAAAGAGTTAGACATTTTCTCGTCCCCCAAGCCTCCGCGGTGCATGTTTTTGTGAATTAGCTTGGGAAAACCCTCCGTCTCTTACCCCCTAATCTCTATAATGTGTCTCTTTGTGCCCATACAGAAGGCAAGGATGACAATAGATGTTCCAACAATAAGTAACCGGCACTAACGTCCCTTCACCTTCCTTCGCGCGTACAATATACACCATTTAAATAAATGAAGCGCACGTCTCGTTTCTTCTCACCCCACTGGTCTTTATTTTTCCATCATTCTCGCGAAGACGTTTTTACTCTCGTTTATTTTTTTGTTTTTCACCCTGCATTACTCCGCTCACTTCCCAAAGGCTGGAGGTCTAGAGTGGTGTAGAAAAAAAGCCTCGAAAGTGCCAACTATGGTGAAGGAGGAACACATTGGTGTAATTGGTATGCGACTTGTTTCCCGTTTCTAGTTAGTGAAAACCTCTCGTCTCTAACTAGCTGACATCCCCTCAGTTTCAAGCCTAGGACATTCATGCTCTTTAATTAGCTAAGAGCCACTCCTTAAAATCCTACCCAGTCACCATGGGAGGGTATGAGACCTAGAAAAATCTCGAAAAATCCTTATCAGGTCCATCGCAGGAATAAAGTCTGTTTTTTCGCCCCGAAAGAGAACAGCACATGAATAAAACAAAGAAGTTGTACGAGGGCTGTCGAGCAATTTAAGCCGTGAAGCTTATTCCGAAAAGCACCCATCCTAAAAAGCTACCATTATCCCGCAGTATCTCACTTCTGCTGGGAGAATTTCAATTGCACAGAAGGTAGTTGTATCAAAATAATGAACGCTGCATGAGAGGATCTTTCAACATTGTCAGTGTATTCACTGTCGGTATTGTACTTGAGTTACTCAAACTTGAGGTATAATGAGACGTCAGAACTTTTCACAATGGGGTTACTATTTATAAACGCACCTGCTGAATTTTCACACACCAAAAACATTTTTTTTTTTCTACCGGCTGTCTTAGTAACCCGCCCGATAACCTTTGCCGCATGCACCCCCAAATACTCTTTCTTCAGAGGTTCTCCTCACTAGGACCTTGTACTGGCCCGCTGGACCTTCCTAAAAATGAAAATGGGAGGGGAGGGGGGTCAAACCATCGGAAAAAGTATTTACCTACATTGTATTTCCTGATGTGTTGGAAACACTATCGTGGAGGCCATGGAAGTGACGTCAATAGGACGCTAAACTATCATTTTCTCTCAAGTACCCAAGAGGATTGTTTTTCGAATCTTATACCGACAGATTTCTTTCGAGGAGCACCGTGAGTGAAGTCCTTCGAAATGCTTGTACCGGCTAGTATTAAACGAGGTGGAAGTCCTGCTGTTTCAACATAATTCTCCCAAATCTGATCGCCATAGTATACATGTTGCCAAATTGTTGTGTTCGCCTAGAGCATCAAATCTTGAGTTTTTGTTCTCGACGAATATACCTGATGCGTACAGGTACAGGAGGGCCCGTCAGTCGTAATTATTATAATAACAATTACCTACCAGCGGGTCCCCGAGGGCTGATGATAGCTATCAAGTCGAGACATTGAAATATGATGGTGCTCGAGTTGTTTCCCATCGTAATAAAAAAAGATGGAAGGGTTGCGTTTCTTTCTGTGGTTAAGAGTTCTTTACTACGAAGCTGTGGTTGTATCAGTCGTTGAATCACCTCTAAACAAAACGTTTGGAAAGATCGTCGATAATGTTCTTACACCAGAATCCCCTTATTCTCTCTGTACTTCTCTACACTGTCCAAAAATGTGGTCTTTTTTATAGCGCATAACATGAATTACAATCTACTAGTCGCTATGTGTACCCTCATGGCCAAAGCATCCATCTGAAAACTCTGTACATTTTCTGAGTGGAATCCGACCATTAGGAGACGTCTTAAAAAAGATATTTTTAAAATTAAAAAGAATATACATATATTTTTTGTAAGTTATTTTTTCGTTTATGTTTGGCCTAAAAAATGTGGGAAATGTTCAAATTTTGAAACAAACAAGCTCTATGATTTGTCCATCTTAAGACGTCTCAAGTGGACAAATTATGGAGCTTGTTTGTTTCAAAATTTGAACATTTCTCACATTTTTAGGCCAAACAAAAACGAAAAAAATAACACGATAATAATAGCCCGTGATCACGCGAGGATTTATTTATATACCAGTTTATTTTGTATCACGGCCCTCCACATTCGTAAGAACATTTTCTTGGTGAAAGTATAACTCTCCTAGTAATTCACGACCACCGAAAAAGTCCGGAGGGGATTCTTTTGAATGAATTATAGCGCTGAGCGCATCTTCTACGTCGAAAAATATGTGGGTGAAATTCCAACGTTTGGAAAACAGTCAAAAATGACATACACGGTGTAATTTCTTCATAGCAATAATTTATACAAAAATGGGAAGCCATTTTGTTCGAGTGCCATTTCGACGGTTTCCATGCTTCAAACCCCTAATTTCACTTGTTCAATTCAAAGACCGAAAAATGAAATCACGACGCCGAGCTCCACAAAAGCACCTTCCAAATTATATCTCGGGCGCCATTATCTTAGAACGTTATCGGGGCAACTCTGAGCAACTCCGAAGTTTCCTCCCCATTGTTTTTCACGTAATAATTGTTGAAAATTGCAATAATCACCGACAAGATTTCGAGGGTGTGATTCTCTTGAGCGCCGTATCTCACGACGCGATAGTTTCGGTAATTTGTACGTATACCGACCGTAACCCTTGCGGTTATTTACATAACAAATACGGGGCATTCGGAAATCCTCGGGTCAGATATAATGCGGCCAGTGAAATCCGGGTTATAACAACAACGCGGATCTGAAAATAATTGCAGTCAATAAGTTTGTTCCCAAAGGGATTCCAGTTTTATGTTTACAGTAGGATATGAAAATAAAACAAAATCAGTGTTTCCCGTGCTGGAGAACAGACTGGTTTGGGAGTGTCTCTTTTATTTAGTTTTCAATGATCGCATTTCTAATGGGAAGGTGATTCTTGTACTGACTTTGTTACCTTGTTCAATCCACTAATTCTCATTACTTGGGTAATATTTACTTCAAGCTGAAACGCAGTCACATTCACTCGGTTTAGGCAAGAAAAAATGAGCTGTAGTCAGAACGGGTCCCCCTTTGGAATAAACAATATGATAACATACAGAGAATTGTTTACCTTCATCGGTAGGAAAGAGGGGTTCCGGAGAGGTTTACTTTTTTCCAAGTGATGGGCGAGCTTGAATAAATTGTTGCATAATTCTGTATATTAGACCCAGGCAGAAGAGGAGGAGGTCATTTTCCACGCTTCGAAACACTCTCCCATCCCTCCCACGACTCACTCCTAAATATTATAAATCCGGTACTTTACACGTTTTATGGTGTCGGTATCTCGGCGAAAGGTGAAATATAACTGGTAATGACGACCTTAATTAACATATATATGGAACATTACGCCCCTTTTCCCCTTTGCTGTCATCGCCTCCTAGCTTAAATGTCACTCTTTAGCATATCAGGGTGAACAGAGCGAAAAAAACAACTTAGTATAAAAAAAGGTCGTTGGCTAATGCCTCGTATTTATGGAAGAGTTTTTCGCACTTTATTTAGCATTTCCTCTTTCGTTGTTTTTACCCTTTCTTCCGCCCATTTCAACTCCAGAATACTCCATTTTTTCAGGTTACAAACACTTTTCAATGAAGAGCACGTCGAGTTGAAATAACCGTGCTCAAAGCCTTCTAAAATAATAATGCTAGATATAGATAAAATCCATATTTTTATTTCTTTCCAGACATGGTTATAAAAAACATTGATTTTTTTCAGGGGTTTTTCCTGATAATTCAAAAAGAAAGGGAACCTAGATTTGAATCATTCAATTGGATATCCAGAAAATTTGAAACAGGTACGTACACATTTATACCTAAAACGAAAAAACGTAATTAAAGGAACAATACGTTTGTACGAAAGCGTATATAACGTTGACAAACGATACCAAATGGTTTTTCCTAAAAACTAAAATATTCTGAGGGACGCAAATCGAGCGATTGAGTGATGTGCTACTTGACCGACACAAATCCGTCATCATAAGCTCATGAGACGTGCATTCAAAGATTATCTAATATTTTAGAAAGACGACTGGTTCTAAATCCCATCTCCCGGTACATCTCATAAACAAGCCGTGAGGCATTGACCCCTTGAGGCCTGGTACAATATCGGACTTGGAGGAAAAAAACGAACTCCTCTGACAGGTGATTTTTCCCCCTCGAAATGATTTTTCTATCGTCAGAAACTAAACATGATTGGCCACAAATCTTTCAGGCCACACGTTCCCATCGAAAAGTTTCTCCTGCTTCGTTCCAAAGAGTATATTATTTTAATATTTCGGCCTCGGGCTGTGGTTGTGTGAAGTCACCTTGCGCTCGGCCATCCATCAGAGCAAGGCAAAAACCGCCCGCTATAGAAACTGGTCAGATCATCCAACACACCTACACTAGAGCGATTTTGAACAAAATATCCCCACGATGAAATCCTCGTCTGTATTGAATCATTGGGACAGCAATACCTTCGTTTTAGAAAATGTGGAGATTAGGCAGCATCGGGAGCAACTCTGTAATTTTTGTTGGTTCTTCCTTGAATAATCAACCTACGTCTTCATGCAAAAGGTCAATCTCTCCGATTCGCCCCAAAAATATTTTCTGGGCGTTTCAAGGTGTCTAGAAAAGTCAAATGTCCATCCCGCCGTCCGTGTCGTTTTTGGTGGTAGAAAATTTTCTGAAAATCTGAAAAATCTTTTTGGTCAGGGACCCGTTTCCGGCTCTAGTAGGTCCTCGAAACTTTTCAACCGACCGGACCGGGGTTGAATTCGGGTGTGGTTGGGGTCAAAATGTGTGTTTCGAAAAGTGGATTTTCGAGATTTTTGGCGATCTAGGGCTGTGGAGTATAATTTTCCACTAAATTTTGGACGCTGAATCCAATGAAATGGATCCCAGAACGATTGGCGCCCCCTGGATGAGGTTATGAATCAAATGTGAGTTTTCGAGATTTCTCGTACCTAGGCGTGTGAGGTATAATTTTCCGCTACATTTTGGACCCTGAATCGATTGGAACGGGTTCGGGACCCACCCCACCTACTATTTCCCCCATTTTCCCTATGTTAAATAAATGGGTCTCCTTGCCCCTGGTCCGAAAAATAACCAGCCCATGTGTAATAATTCGCAGCGTTTTCAACAAGGTTTGATGTGGCGATGAATGCAATTTTCTTTTAGACTGAAATGTACTTGATACGGGCTTCTCTCATGTTTAAAAGTAACTGTAATCTGGGGAATACCTTCCCGTTCAGCTATAGACCACCCTCATGTACAGTTTTTCTCAAAGTATTCGTAAATACAAAGAAATTACATGAGTCATAAAGGAGTTATCCAATCTCTCAATCAATCTTCCGAATTCGTACGTTGCAATTGAAATGCAAATAAAATGGGTAAATTGTGCTCTGTTCATGTTGATTTATCAATACGGTACCATACGAGGAACTTCATCATCGATCGTGTTTATCATGTATTATAGAAACGGTTTAATTTGATGCAGAACGGTCGGGCAGTAGCTGTATTAATATAAGGACGTTAACTAGAAGCGATGGCCGGGTCGAAGTTACGTTTTAACATGCATATTTATGAGTAATAATAATCAAACTCATTGCATTAATTTATGCCCGCGACAACCTCCCCACGGGAAATGAAAATGGCGGTGGAGAGAAGGGGAAGCTCCATTCACGAGCAAACAAGTTTTTCTCTTTCGGAAAATAAACAGAAGTTAAATATGAAATTAAAACGGACCAAAAATTACGTTTTTGTGCGAGAAAACAAAGGAGAGGGAGATATTTGACAAGGTAATGGCGACTGAAAATAAAACATGACGCGAGTGATGGGATGTTTAATTAAAGTAGCGTAGAAAAATGTGATTACAACGTCCAACACTGCGTACGAATGAGCTAAATTGGAAGCTCATGGGACGAATGTTTTGGTAAAACGAACCAAAGATCGGGACGAAAAAATTGTGACTTATAGTAGAGTATTTGACGTAAGCTATGATGGCTCACTGAGGACCAATTTATTATATCGGGTTAATTGGTAAAAACAATAAAAAAGAGACCCTCCATTTCTGGAGGCACTCATGGCCGTTATAATGTCAAAATAGCGACGGTTCACAGCGTGAGATTAACTCGGTCGTAGTTTTTCATTTCATCCTCTTATCCTGATGGTTAAGCGACCAATCAAATTGCTACTCAATTTATTCCCGAAGTACTGAATCGCGAGTCGTGAGGAAAACACAAGTGAAATGTTGGATGAAATAAAGCTGTTACCGTATTAACAATTTATAGTATTGTCTTAGATTGGAAGACAATCGATGATATAACACAGTCTTTTACATTGTAGCAACCTGACTGAAAATTTGAATAAAAAACTAAATTTTGGTTGGTTATTTGATTTTATTAACATTTTTTAAAAACATTTTATTTATCATGTTTTTTAAATTTATTTGTAGCATTGGGCAGATTAGGGTGGTAGTATTCAGGAACAAGACCTCCGAACTGGACAAGATCGTATGCTTACATAATCTATTTTTTTAATAAAAACCTATAGAGATTCTTTTGATAGTTTCATTAAGAATATTACGTCGAAGATCATACGGAAAAAACTGCGTTCGCTCTATCTGATAACTTTTTCATACAGAGGGGAGCTCTATTACCCGAGGAAAGCCATTTGGAGGTTACAATGAACGTGCTCACGTACGAGCATTCCTGGATGAGACGCCGATTTTGATGAAATTAGACGCCTGAGTATTACGACGTGATGGAATTTACTTGTTCGGCCCTAATGTTTCAATTGTAGGTACACAATCCAGTAGAGAAGATGATTATAAAAGTTCCGGCAATGACTGATCAGATCAAGGCGCATCGGAACATGCTATGCATACTAGGTACGTTGTAATTGCTATTGATTTTCCATCATATTCTACAGAACGGGGATAAATACCCTGAGGCTAGCCGGAAGAAACTGACCAGGTGTGGAGCCAAAGTGATGAAAGGAAGAACCTTCCTTGTTGCCACGTCAGTTCTTATTTACATTACAAATTTATCGAGAATCAAAAAGCAACAGGTGGACGCGGTTGGTCTAAAAAGGTGCGAAATACAAATTTCCATAAATCATCTCCGATTTTTTACGTGTTCGCACGAAAGACGTGGCAACTAAGTACTGAATGTACTAGTAATATTGCTCTACAAGTTCCGCAGTTAGTGTTGCAGAAGTTTCAAGATTCAACACTCACTAAAATATCATGCTTACTTAAGGTTGGAGGTGTTTCTCACAAAGAACAAAGCAAGTTACAAACAAAGTTGGTCATCCTTTATCAATCAGATAGCGCCTTAATACAATCATTGGTCAATATCTTGAGTGCCTAACTTCGTCAAAGACCGACTCGAAGTGATTGATCGTGTTGTTATTCTAGATTATTTCCTAAATGATCGAAAATTTGGAGCAAAGCATCAAAAAGATTAAGGACAGGAACGAAAAATGAATTGTGTGGAGACAGCTAACCTATTTTGAGTACCTAAACATCGTACCCGATCAATAGATAGCGATAAACAATAATATTACTGAAAGATATTGTGTACCGGAAGATATAATAAGTTCAGCTACCAATAATGCGTAGGGACCGCTATTGCCAAATAACTGGCATCCCTTGCATGTTACTGTAAAAACCACGAAAAGTCAAGAAGTTTTTTTATTTCTATATAACTGTGTACAATTCAATTTTATTTAATGTTATTTTTTCCACCACCATCCCACAGAAATATCAAGTAAAGTACCGTCAACCGAACCCCCATCACCCTTTTTGTTGAATTATTCTCAATTAAAATCAACATACCTTCAACTGTTCTTCGACTGCCAGTAACCCCTTCTGAAACAACGGATGCACTTTATACTTCCGGTTCAAAAATTTTAATTCTCTTAGAAAAATTTATTCGCTCGTTGATAATGAGAATCATTCATCCAATCAAACTACATCTATCGATGAATTTAAAATAGGATGGAGCAATAGTACTTCCAAGAAGGAAGGGGGGGGGGGGGGCACGGCAAATGTGGGTACAATCTGAATAGTGAATTGAAAAATGAGATGTTATATCTAGCGGTCTCGGATAACATTTTGGAAGTGTTGAGGTCTTGAAAGATACATTGCTCCCCAAGTGCAATGATTGTTATGTTGATGGGGTTTTAATGAAGTTCACAAAAACTATAGAAATATCATTGAATTCTATCCTAATGGACAATTGCTATCGTGAATGTATAACTGCGTGAGGCCCAAAATTCAGATTTACACTTATTCGACAAACATTGAAAACATCAATAAAAAGCGACTTCTATAAGTGACGACGTGGGAAAAATACTTAAATTTAACCCGAGATGGAATTGTTGGACTTGTTTTCAAGGATAATCAATTATTTGAGAAAGATATCGATTATAAGTGAAATATCGTGTTGTTGAAAAAGGGTGGAGCTTGGTGAGCAGCTGGCATTATTAGGGATAACACGAGGGAGGAGAGCTAACCAATTTTATGATTATCTACTGAAAACCACGTGGAGGGGTAGAACCCATGACTCATTATTTTTTCAACCGTTGAAATATAATGCGCTCATTTCAACTACTACCAAGTCATCTCCCCCTTTTGTGATCAATCGATCGGTTTATTTTTAGATGATGGCCGCGCATTTCAGTGTTCTTCAAACAAAACCCAGCAATGTGACGTAGGTAACATTGCTTGTAAAATTTGAATGATGCGAAATGTTTAATACCGTGTGTCAAATTAATACTAAATAGTGAAAATCCGATCAAAGGAGGTTCATCCACTCCTACCGTTCCCACAAAACCTACCACAGAAATAGTTTTGTTTTGAATGCTGGTTTTTGGTTGGTGGTTCATACTTGGAGTGCTAAAAGGACAACATTCTGTCTCACACCCTTCTCACATACCGGTTTCTGTTTGATCAATTAGTAGAGATGATAAGTGCAAAGATAAAAATGAGTAGATTTCATACGATAATGTTAGAAATACACAACAAATAGGGCACAGAAATGAAAAAATATTACCCGTCTGTATTCAGAGAAAAGACGGGAATTCAAACAAAAAACAAACCAAAATCAAGGAACTTTTTTTGTTCTCGACGGTTATACGTAGTTCTCCTCTATACACAATTATAGGCATTTCGAAGGAGATGCAATTTACAGCAGATTCTTGAAGAGTCAGTCTTCAAGTTAGACTCGAAAATAATGAGAAAAAGAAGTATAATAATATCATCGCCACAAGCGGAAATGTGGCCGGTAATGACGATAATGAAAGGTGCCGGGTACCAGAGAGGTTAGGGAGTGTAACAGTCATCATGCAGGTTTTTTTTTTTTTTTTTTTTTTTTTTTTTTTTTTTTAAGTACAACCAAGGGTACATTTGAAGGGTAATGATAATTCTTTATTTCATTGGTCTTGAGGATATTAGATTGCTGTTCACCTTCTGTGAGACTGTATATCATTGGTTGTACTCCCAATCTTCCTTGAAATACTTCTCTTATTATAATAATGACTTTTATTAAAATTTTCTCAGGGGAGATACATTTTAGTTTGTAGGGATAAGCCTACTAATACTCAATACTGGGAGAATTTTGCATCGATAGGATTTTCTTCAAAGCAGGGAAATTACAGAGAGCAGCGTGTTCCGTTTCACTAGCGTATGAGGGTCCGATATTATATTCGTACTGCTCAAACACTACAGAACGCACCAACCTACCTAATATAAAGCAATCTTCAGAGGGAATAGATTTACAAACACCCAAAGTATAATATCCTATTGATCTGGCCGGTAATAATTGAAAAATTCCCCTCGCGTAGCAAATGAAGAACCAGTATTTTGAAAGAGAAACAACCTAATGTAAATTTGTTCTAGTGAAGGGTTTTGTGTCCAAAATACCACCCGATCGGCGGGCTCGCAAAATACCTCGGGAATAATAATTGAGGCCCGACCCAAGCAAACGACGATTCGTCCGACGAAAAGGATGCATAACAAACGCAAACAACAGAGTGGGAAATAGTACGATATTAACTACAAAATGGGAAAACCGCGGTAGGTCGTTATAGGCTGTAAATAATACGGAAAAGGCCTCATATCCCTCATCACGACAAAAACTCGCGGGTACCTCGTTCGAAGAGCAAATTAGGTTCACTATATGAATAACATTTGCGAATGGTCCAGGAGTGGGAAGGGAAAGGGGGGGGGGGAGCTTGTTTCCAGGGTTTTGTGGGATTAGGTTCAGGTATGACGATGCGTTCGGTGTTGTGTCCCTCTCCATTCTCCATTCTGATCTATAATTGGATAGGAAATTTCCCCATTTGATGAAACCCGAAGCACGATTTGGACTGGTTTATTAAGCGGGCGGATTTGACCAAATGTTAATTAATTTGAAATTCTGTCTCGCTCAAAACTTGTTGGACAAGGGGGGTGTCATAAAGGGGAATGATATAGAACCTTTCTTCCGATTCTCACGTGAATACCATTCACTGTGTAGGTGATAGAACAGTTGGAAAATGTGACAAAAAAAAAAAAATAATAATCAATGAGTCACAGACATCTTCCAACTCAACAAAAGTCGAGAAACAGACACGTAACGCTGTGTATAATTTATTGTCGACACTTTCTTAATAGAGTTCAGGAGATAAAGTTAACCTTCGACAACGGCCAGTGAATCTACCCACTCCCTCCATCATCGACCTTTCTTGTTGATACCTAAGTGCTATTATATTTTTGTGATCCGAAGTAGGAATGACATTCGATGGCGACCACCCAGGACCATAACCAGATGACCCCAAGCTGCATAAATGTCCGAATAACCCGAGAAATTACATCATTATTCTCATTTTGAACCAAGGTATGATGTGTCTTATATCGATAGTTTAATGCATTAGAAATTTGAGAATTAGACAGATTATAATTCAAACAAAAACAAATATTTTCAATATCAATAGACATTATTTGTCTATTCAACCAAAACACTTAATTCAAAACCTAGTCGTTTTCAGATCACTTATTGGGAAGAAATGTGGAATTATTAAAAAATAATCCGTTGAGAGAAAATGTGAAGACCCATTCGGACAACTATATCCACACCACAAACACTACCTACACCACAATGTTAAACTATAGTAACATGCAATTAGATAATTCGTTTAAGATCAATGATGCAACAAGCGTAATCTTAGCTCTTTGTGTAGTTTATATAGGTGAACTTTGCACGAAAATGCTAGATACAAAGCGTTGGTTAAAAAGGTGCATTGTTCAACGTATTAGTTGGCAAATTGACTGAAGATTTACCTTGTCATAGCCCAAGTTATATCTCTGTAACGCTTCGTTCGCAAATGAAACGGATTCAATAAAGTTTTTTTTCGCCTAAAAAAGAAAAAAAAAGAATCACTACAAGTTATTGTTATGAACAATGACTAGAAATAATACGTTTACGTCAATCGTAATAGAGAGATGTTTAACAGAAGAGTTTGAAAAGTGGGATTTGTGCAATAACCATGGCGTATATGGTGGGTAGTTTGTTGTGACAGTGATGATAATTCTTTCACGTAGGTTGAAGCTTCGATTCTGAGACAAAGGGCGCGACACACTTTTCGGGTCTTTGGTCTCGTGAAATACAGTTGAAGAGAAAAATTCCGGGTAGATATATAATACGTTGTGCGCTTACTAATAGAGCACTTCACTTGTGTTATTCTAGGAACTCACAATCCAATAAAATATACATGCCCATCGACCCTTTCCGCTCCCCTTTCCAGTAACAATTCGAACACCATCTAAAGTAGGTGGGTTCGTAGTACCTAATCAAGTAATCACGCATACCAAAGTTATACCGGAGTTCCAAATGAGGAAATCATGTTAGACAAATATTTTCGTTCCACGGAAAAATTCCAAGGGCTTCGACGAAGTTGAGAAAAGTGCCGGTTGCCATGAGGCATACGAAGTCGTAAAACGCCACAAACTGTTTTCCAATAACTATCGAAACTCGAGGTTAATAGAATAAGTTGTGTTCCACACAGCGGACTTTCCCTATATATTCGTTCTCGTCGGGCGTTTCGATAAAATATTCAATAATGTCTTCCAATATATTCGGAATCGGTAAAAAGTTTACTAATATCGTTGAGTCCTAGTTTTTCTTGGCTCGTGAAAATATCTTCAGGATCACTTGTGTTTTATTAAAGCGGACGAGTGAGAGCGTGGTATAACTTATTTAGACATAATTTACCTAAGTAACACCAAATCAGCAATGCTTCGCAGAAGTACACAATCAGAGTTGGATAACACACCTTCTGAGGACACCTTCAGAGAGCACTTCTGGACACCTTCTGAGTAGGATGAGAACAATGTTCTCGGAAGAATAACATCAGTCCAAACACTGACATAAATTGCGTTGTTTCGTTTATTCGATTTTCGTCCTTAAAATCAATTTAGAAAATCATTAAGATATAAGCTGCAAGTAGATCGATTGATGTCAATATTTCTCTTCTAGCTTTTCGTCAAAACGCATGATGTTCTGGCCATACTCTATGGAACTCCTAATAAATAATACACATTCACTGTAGAAAAAGTAAGCATTTAGACAAAACTGAATGCTCAAGCTTCGAAAGAAGAGTCACGTGAGACTTCAAATAGATTGAGCGCGTTGAAATTAACTTCATTTACTTCTAGGGTTCACTACATCCGCGTTAACCAGCTAATTAGCCACTTCGTTCAATGCAGTTTAGAATCCACAACTTTTGATGCGGAACGAATTATTTCGTTAAAAACCAGAGTCGGGATGGTTTAGTTATCAGCTTTATAGGAATTAACCGAGGTGGAACTGGAGCTAAACAAAAGGTGAGGGGGAGAGTTTGAAAAAGTCGACTCCTGAAGTATAATTGGGAAAGATTCCGGTTGGATAAATTTGAATACGTTTTTATTTTACGTTGAGGGAAATTGTCGCCGAGGAAAGTTTTTAAAGGTAGCGGCCTCTATTTCATACTGGAAAGCGTTTGGGATGTTTTCTTGGAGGTGAGTGTTCAAGTGGTGTGAAACTGAATGATACGAACACTGATAGAGGATGAGAGTTGTAGAAGTGACAGAGGAGTGACAAGCTACGGAAGCTCAATTCATAAACACTGAAGTTGAGTTTGAGGACTAATTATTTAGGTACGTTTCAGCCGAACCACGTTCCATAGAGTGGCGCAATACAGCCAAAGTCGTAAAAAAACTTACAAAAGAAGTAGCCATTTACAAGTACCGACTCCTTCATGTGTTTATTTCATTAAATGACGATACCTTTCAAAGTCAAACCTATCCATTTTTTCGGATTTGATCACGAACATTATTAAGATTGCCGAATATTCAGGTACTTACTAAGCTCTTCAAATTGACAAACTGCTGGTTTGTTTAGGAGTTATCTGAATGAAAATGTTTAATTTAATATAGTGATAAGAATATTTATTTGAATAGGATTCAAACAAAGGCAACAGAATGTAATTGTACTGATTGTTTGTCTGACATATTTTGGTATTAAACGTTGACTGACGTGAAATATCCTACAACACAACGCATACTGACTGATTCATTATTCTTCTTGGAACCATGCACATTCCTTAGGATAAAATAATTGTGATATATTATGTGGGAAAGTGGTTTTCCTGAATTCAATCGCGATTAAATTTTATGATTTTGAAATCTACTATGTCGATTTAACTAAAAGTACTATATGTACAACGTATTTCTTCAGAATAAGTATCATTTTTCCAAAATTCGACGAATATGAATTTTCTTCTATCGTCGCTGATGGGGGTTGTTGTAAAGATGGCTAGAAGTCGTGCTTCATGGAGGGTTAGCGTGTAGAAAAACAATAGCTCAAGACATCTACCTATTATCAAGTCACAAAAAAAAATGACGTACCTCGGGAGGAAAACTAAAAATTAACTAATTAAGGAAAACGAAAAAAAGTAAAAAGTAGAAAGGAGGTCGGAAACAGTATAAATCCACTTTTCCGTGTCAGGAGGCGTAACTATGAGAAGGGAAAGAGGAAGTCACAGTGGAAGTGACAAGAAAAGGGGACACGTCCGGAAGAAATTCGTCCCCCTCCACTAACCAACCACCCGCGGCATTCTTTTTTTTTTCTTTCATCGAAGTTTCTTCTCTTTTCTTCCTCAAATAAAAAGGTAGATGAAATAAATATGAGTAAAAGGGAGCGTTGAAGAAAGAAAAAAAGAACACCAGGTATAACAAGAAGGCGTTTCGATAAGGAGGAAGCGGCACAGTTGAGGGGTTTGAGATTAAAACGGAAGAGCCCTCTGGAGCGCCGCCCGTCGTGCAGGCACGCGACCCCCCCCCCCCCCCCCTCTTCACATCTCTAACCCAATTCAACGCTTTCGCTAAATAGGCGCTCGCAATAAAATACTTTGGGCTTGGGCTGGACATTAAATAAGAAAAAGTTTGATAGAGAAAAGACGAAATCCAGATTCCTTCTGATGTGAAACAAAACGAGAGTCTTCTTATGGTCAAACGCCCACAAATATCTCTAACCGAACGTTTGGAAATATTCGATGTTTGAAGCGTATCGAAATTCGAGTTATGCTCTTTAATAGAAATTTTGGTTGTCAACACGATCGCCTAAACCCAAGTCACTCAACATTAACACTGAACGTTAAATCACACTAAATTCAATTGTATCAGCTACCGTCTGTATTCCATCTTCAGATAAATACAATGGAAAACGGACCAGAGGAGAACTTACTCGCACGTATCACTATCCGATCACAGTGCATCTACCATGCGGACGTAATATTCAATTAATTCATACATGGGAATTGCAGTAGATCTTTCGTGAGCTTTTTTGTACTCGTTTGTTCGGGGGTCGCAGGTGCTTTTGTGGTGGGCGGCGATGCGGTTTCTCTGAAGTCCGGCGGAAGTGACATGTGTTTTGGGTCTTTCCAATGTGGTGGAAATGGTAGAAAAAAAAATTAAGCTGACGAAATATTATTACGACCGAAACAAGGTGTCAAATAAACCGACTGTTCCGTTAGAAATAACAATGACAGGTCAGATGAATTGGAAGTGAAATAATTTTTTCACAACGTGAACACATGGGCTGTCCGGCCTAGAAAAATGATCAGTTCTCTGAGTTGATCTCTCTTGGAGGACGCTTCTAACAGTACCATGAAATCGAAACTGCTTTGTAGTTCGTCTCTAAACAGTGCAGCTCCAATTTACGCCAGCGCAGAAAAAAAAAACCAAGAGCGAATGCCTCGGAAAGGATGAAACATATTAGAGCCAATTGTTGGCAAAGTGAAAGACATCAAGAGGTTAGTTTTGTTTTAAAGAAATGATGATGGCCTGCCAACTCCATCCTCGTTACTACTCCACGACTGGGGGAAGGTCATTTGCTGCCGTTTTCTTATTTAATATCTTTATTTTTAGAAGGAAGACGGATTTCCATTGCTTGCACTGACGTCACGGTAAAGAAATAATGATTCTAGAAAAGTTTTTAAAATCCGATAACTTAACGCAATTTGTTTTCTACGATCCGCACGAAGTGATGGTCAATCTCAGGTTCAATTAGAATAGTATGAATGCGTTATATCCGTTGATTATACGGTGTTTCCTAATGATGGAATGAATACTAACAAATTGAGTTTCATAGTTTGATTCAATTCAACTTCAGGTACAACAAAAATGACTGAAGCCGTATAGCCGTTACAAACATTGAAACAGGAAGTACAGCAGAAAATTTGTTGAATTTAGAATGTACGGTTGAGACTCAGCCTAAACTTAAATGTCATTCGTATGCTGGAACTACGATCGGAGGGAATCCAGGAGGATTTGTATCTTTCTGGAGCGTGAAGCTCAACTGCCAAGATACTGCTATTCGTTTCGGGGATTTATCAATAATAGTTTGATAAGTATGTTCTTGTTTTACCTGGAGGCATATAAAAAATAAATCGCAAAAGCCATTGCGTTTACCTATATGGACCACTGCTTTCTGGTGCCAACTCTTCCCTTAGAGGAACAAAGACGTTACCAGGATATTATTGATAAAAGGTCACCCGACACGATAATACGAATATTTCTGATGCCTTTTTTATCCATGCATAATTCACACTTCACGACACCCAATCCCCTTCAACTCCTCATTTCGTCAAAAACCTTTTTGCCGCGGCCGTATAAAGTGACAGGCCGAGAAAGGCATTGGGATCGTTCCGTTATAAATAAATTGATACGAAAGGAAAATGGCAGGCCTCGGGACACACAGCAAAGGGAAGGATCATACGCACAAGGAAGAAAATGCTCCGCACGAGAAAAAAAATCTATGAATATTTTAAAGGCCTCAACCATGACTTTGGCCCTTTTCACGTAGTTTGAGCAAACATATGTGCAGGTGAAAGTTTATGTAATGTCTTACGAACGATGAGGAAGAAGAAAAAAGGGAAGAGATAAAAACACCAAGCCATCCTCGGGGTGGCCTTTGTTTGCTGAGAAAATAAAGATCATTTGGTAAATAAAAGATTATTTACAATAGCTAGGTGTGTGGGCAAGGTATGCTCTAAGGTTAAGCAAATAGAAGGGGTTTTAGTAAAAAGAACTGTTAGAGGCGTCCGGTTTGTTTTAGGGTCCGTGGTCTTTTGATAAATATGGAAAAGTTGTTAATGTGTGGATAAATAGTTCGGATGAAGAATCAATGCTCGTTCGAGTCGGTAGGGCACTTGAGAAGGCGACTCGGTATGTACCCTTCAACTCCTGGTACCTGGTAGAGTCTATAGAAACATCTTTTGTTCGTCCGGAAAGGTATTCCTTGGATTAGGACAATCATTTTCATAAAAGAGATTTTTAAGATCAAGTGAGATTAGTTGTGAGGAAATTAAGATGACACAGCCTAGGCTAACGTGGACAAAAACTTATGATCAACAGATATAATTAAATGATAAATTCATTATACATTTTGTAAATGATCCAAATGCTGTGGTCAGTATCGATGTTCCCAACTAAAGTGTACTCATTGAAATGCTTGAATTATTCAAAACCAAATCTGTTCGTTATATTTGGACAGAGCAGACAATTAGGATTTAGCATCACTTTTCAGTAAGGTTGAAGGCCCTAACAACAGTCACCCTACAACAAAGGTGAGAATGCGGACATCATGTCAGTTCTACCTTTCCTTTTCCCTCCGAGGTCACAATGATTTTCGACTGCCCCTTTACTTCCAATTGGTCGTCAAGATCACTGCGCACGAGCGACTTCCTAGTGAACTTGTCCGTTTGACTAATTTCGAATGCGTGGACGATTCAACGCCGCGAAAGCGGAAAATCACAAGGGTGGGATTAGACCTGAATACTCCCCAGTAGAAAGGGTTGAATCGAACAATACTACATGTAAGTCGAGGGGGATTTTTAAAACTTGGAAGCGTTTAGCCTGATCTTTTCCTATTCCTGAACCGTCTTTTGAATACTGTAAAAATCACAGGTCGACCGAGTTGAAGATTTCCCGTCCACAGCAACTACGATGGAGCTTCACAATGCTTAATGGGATGAGATTTTTTGTCGCACCGAGCAGCCCCTTCAGACATAGAAAAAAAGGACGAGAAAATCTCTATAATAACGGAGGATGATTAGGGTGGGGATCGACCAAGGCTGAAGTTCTGGAGTATGAAGAGAGCTCATATTATATGTTCCAATCGTGCGTAGGTCCTGGAACTTGTGGTGATTACGGAAGATTACGAAACGGTTTTCTTTCTTCTCACATTCTAATCCCCCCGCGCGAAGGGAGGAAAGAATAGGGCCGGGAATGATTTTCGCTCGGTCGAGTTGAAAACGAACAAAATCGATCATTCAGCGAAAGGATGAAGTAGGTTTCAAAAAGAGAATCGAGAAGAACAAAAGCGAATGACGAGCAGGGATATGGCGACACAACATAATTGCGCAATATGATTAGACCATTATTACTTATTAAGTTCATTCATTCCGAAATTATTGTGCTCAATTTTACATTGTTGAAGCAATTTTGATTAGGATAGCCATTCATACGAATCTTTAGAGCACTACCCGTCTGTCCAAAACCACTCAAAAATTATAACTCATCAAGTTCCGAGTAGAAGGTTCATCAAAATCCATCGTGCGACACGCAAGTGTGAGCGTTTACCACAGAAAACGGCTAAAAAAGGTATCCAGCAGAGGATAGAACAGCGTGTGGAGGAAGACCTTCAAGCCGCTACCAGCTTTCCTAGGGCGATATGCAAGAAGTGTTGCTTTCCCGTTTTCATGCCAACCATGCCCCACCGAACCCATTCTGTATGAGCAGGGTAGCAATGATCCACAAAAATACCCATACACAAAAATTGTTAAATCGCAGACAAAAAACTTCAATAATGCTTGATTGATGCTTGAATTAATACAATTAAAGACCTGCGTACTATCATAACATCATCTTAATTCTACATATGATTCAGTCTCAGTCTCTTTCCTTTCTACTTTTCTCCGTGAATTGTGAACTCAAACCAGTCGGAGAGATGCTGATGGATTGACTGAGGTCAAGTTAGTTCAGTGATTGGAAACCATTTACGGCCGTTTGATGAGTTGAAAAGCAGAAAATAATCGTGTAATTACGAGTCCTTCCAAAATCCCGCGTGTCTGCATGGTTCAGTGGCGAAAACTGTAGTTGTCAATTAGGAATTCCTACTACTCCCTTCAAAATTCGTCGACCTCACGCGACATTGATAGAGTAACATCGAGAAGGGGCATTAATAGACAAAAGCGCGTTTGAATTCAGAAACTGCAATAACAGCTGTCATTCACAAGAAATTAGCTGCATGTGAAAGCGGGAGCTGTTTCAATAGGCAGCCAAGTGACAACTAGATTGAACCCCAAGCTTGGCGGATTTGGAGCTGGATCCTGGAAGGTGGAAAGGGGCTGGAAGGGGTACTGAGGTATTATTTATTAACAAAGGGTTACCGGGTGGCAGGACTGACTGGAAGGCAGGTATTTAGCTTTGGGTAGAAGCAACTAATTATCTAAAGCTCGGGGAAGTCTATAGTTGTAGTGGGTTTCAATCAGAGCGCCTCCTCTCCTTCCGCATCGTGGCTCGGTTTGGCACACACGATCGGAGTTTAACTGCCATCACAGCCGGCCTAACAGTTGAGTGGTTCGGCTTCACTTGATCACTGATAAAATGCCGTCTGATTTGCTCTCTGGGCAACCTCCAGGCAACAGCCGCAGGCATGCTAGTTTCCCAGCTATCTCCCCCCTCGACCCCTTCCGCATCATCACCGTGTGCCCTTTCTATGTCGATGCCTTTGTCTGGCTCACATCGTCCTCAGTCCCACCAATCAGAGGCCCTTATATCGCATTAACTTGGACCACCGCAAACGTTTTAGGGATTCCCTGTACATGCTGCCTATTGGATCCGTCGTGGTGAGAGTTACGCCGCATCTTTTGCTTCCCCAAGTCAACCGTGGCAGTGGCTTTACTCTTGCTGCCTACATACCATGCGCATTCCTCGCTTGACTGTGACGATGGTTAGATATTGCGGGCTATTAAGCAAATCCAACCGCAACCAACCATTCCCATTGTATGAAGGGAATTAATTTTTCTGAGTCCGGTTGTCGACGGTCAACCGACTTTCAAACAAAAACAGCGTGTTCTCGGAATTCGCTCTTCATTGAATGAGAATTAGAACGGACAGAAATAAAATTCTGAAATGGTACTTGCAGTTAGGGTGATCGCCTACCTAACTGTGCTAGTATTGTTCTCGAGAACATTAGGGATTTTCACAATCAGGGGTTTTCCTTTAGAAGAAAGGACTTTTGTGAGGTGTTGAAAAATTATTTTTCCATGATTATTCGCCGTAATTTCCCAGATTTTTCGTAAAAAAGAACGCAATTCCGTTTGGAAACTCACATTTCTAGCGTTTATCAAAAAAGGAAGGAAGGAACAATTTTTTTGTTGCTCGCAATGCTCTTCTTCAGGAGACATTACAGTTTATTCCAGGAAGAGATTCAATCATAAACTATGGACAAACGGGGTACAGTCATAACAACCGCGCTTCCTGGACAGGTAGTATTGGCAGGCATGCAAACGTTTGCAGGCCCCAAACGTGGAAATTATATAACACATTCTCCTGGGGCATTCCCCATGGAAAATACACTACCGATAGAAATATCTACTTTGGACTAAGCTCCCCTCACAACATGTCCCAGCGAACACCGGTAACTATGAAGTATCCCCCTAAAAAAAGTGAATAATATATTATGTAATATAACAGCTTATTATAGTGGCTCATCTATTTAAAACAGAAAATGTAAAAAACGGGTTGATGTTCTTCTATATTCAGACAATTCATATTTTTTCTAGTAAGATGAGGTGTAGCGATCACGAAAACAAATCTGAAAAAGAATGGAATGCGGTTTTTCTCGGAGTAAAGGCAATGCAAAAACTTTCTATCTCCTGGTCCCTAACGTGGCCGTGACCGTGATACTTCTGGAATGATCCAACCATAACAGAAACTCGACACAATCCAGATCGATTCGGCGTAGAATCACTCGTTCCTTATTCAGCCAACATTGTCAGATTGAAGTCGTAAATGGATGAAAAATTTAAATTAAGTGGTTGAAACAATATTCAGAGCGAAGTTTTACGTTTTGAGAGGATAATCCTGGTATAACCGTACAGAGTTCGAAAATATAACATTCATTAGGAGCATACATTCCATTCCACGGCTTCGAATCGAACCATAAAACGAATGTTGGGAAAAACAACGGGCGGCTATCGATACGAACATTGACTATCGACATTTTTATTCTACCATAGAAAAAAAGGTCCCTAACATTTTTGCTCTCCCTTCAGACCGACCTCTATGAATAAATCCAGCTTTTCGCATCATAAACTCTTATTGCTATGCATAAAGTAAAGAAAATGGGCGCTATTACAACCCCCACCAGGTTCTAGATGGGCTCCTTCCAATGTGCTATTCGCTCTCGAGCCTTCATCCTATACCTTTTTGAATATTGTATTCGATGAAATACATGAAGCCAAGAACTTTTTTTTCTCTTTCTTTCGACCAATTTTTGTTCAACTCAACTTTTCTCCTCATACTGAGTCTTCGACCAAAGCGAAGTTTTTTTTTGTAAGAAAATTAAGAAAACTCTCATTATGTGAAAGATGAATACTTTGAATGACATTAGTTTTGTACGAACCTTGAATTTCCCAGTCACGGTATCTATCGGTATTCATTGTTCTCAAATAACACCTTGTTAGGTGGAAATTCTCCATAGGATTACGATCATTCAAACCGTACAGTCCGTGAGAACTCCAAATGACCTTCGCAAATTCACACAATCCCCGTCACATTACCAACTCGTCGAGTCAAATTTTTCATATTATACGCTGCCCCAGTTCCTCGGTCATTTCCCATAATTTACCGACGTTTTAAAACAATATTTCTTTGACATTTCATCAAAGACGCATGGGTTTTATATTCAAATGCCTCAAAACAATAGAAAATCCCTAATAATTATCCGAGAAGATCCTTGGAACTGACAATAAGTGAAGAATTCTATAGAAAAGGGTCAAAAGAAAAGAATGGGTTTCGTCGGAGTATTGTTCTCCCGTTGATCTTGAATTCAAACATTTTGGTCACGATCGTTCTTTTGACCTTAAGAATAAAAAAGGAAATATTCAACACGACTTCAACAAAATAAAACACTTCCCAACTACTCTATTGTCATCTTGATTGAGTGAAGAGTGAAACTCAACAAACTTTTTTACTCGCTATTGGGGGTGAACGGTAAGGCATTAAAAATGTTAGCCATGTGAAATACAAAATACCCAAGTGCTTTCTCAAACGAGAAAATTCCTAACCGATGAGATTGATTGAACTCTTAGATAAATTGGTCACATTAGTTTATTTTTTCAGTTCCTGCGCTCATCTTATTCATTAATTTTCCTAGGTATCTGTATTATTAAGTAGAAACACATTTTCGATGATTTGCGTGATATCGGGTGAATCCGTGGGTCAAAACTAAATGATTCTGCCTTGGGTAATTTTTTTGGTTAGGTAATGATGGGATATTGACAAGAACCCAGAAATACGCGCTCATTACTCAATGATGGTTTTGAAAAATACCTTCCTAGCTAGGCCTAAGTCATGGAATGATAAGAACGATCCGTGAAAGTTGTGATGATGGTGTTTTTATTCACGAGTGCCATGATGATAAATAACGATACGACCAGCCATCAAGCGCTGGATAGTGGCTCCTCTCAAGACTGACAACTGCAGTAGTAAAAAGAAAAAAAAAATGTTATGGGCTGCGCAAGGGGTGAAACTATTGCAGTACAACAACAAAATGTTATATTACAATCATATTAGTTCTTTGAAGGTAGCAGGAGCCGTCAAAGCAAAAATATCCCTTTCTTATGGGAAGGAGAGGAAAAAAGCAAGTACGAGTACTTATACATCCCGTTGTGAAGGATCAAGTCGCTAGTATTCTAAATTGTATCTTATAAATGAGTATTTAAATTAAATTTCTCACAAATGTAATTAAATGCTTGCAGCACTTGAACATCTTTTTCTATGCGAATTTCTTTACCCCGGAATGACTCAGACAAACGAAAAAATACATTGTAAAATCCCTCCTACCTTCTACTCGTAGCCCTGAAGCCTATAATACCACTTTAAACAAAAAAAAAACCGAGGAGCGGAAATTTGAATTAATGCAAATGCTCCGATTGTGCGTACAGAAAACGTAGTACCCCGAATCTTTGACACAACTTATGCAAATCATTCGTCACGTCATCTAATTTTTTTTTTCTTTTTCCTCTGTACACAAGCTACATGGCACAATCGGTTGGTCATCGCACCCAGAAATATTCATTCGATTGATATTCCCATTAACTGAAAGCTTCTAGCTGTTTACCGAAGGCCTTTCTGGTTTTTCTGTTGACTGTCTCGCGATTATGAATTTTTATCCGTGTCCACTCTTTGATCGTTTACTTCATAAGGTTTTTCTCGTCATTAAAATTTCACCGCGGAAAACCGTCTGGGCGTCCTAGTTTTTTGTGCATTTATTTCTTGATGAATTTGTCGTATGTTGACTTGCGGGGAACTGGAAGAAGGCATTCATGATTCAACCCCCTTTTAGGTACGCTATTTCAGAATGACGAGCGACCTCGATAGTCAATCAGTTTCTTCCCGAAAATACGAGGAAAATAAGTTGAGCTCAGGAAAAAAAAGTAACGATTGAATATGTGAGTTTCTTTTCCTGTTTCTCTTTAATATTAGATGAGCCTTTGACGTGGTACATTTCATCGCTTATTACTCGCCATGATCTGTTTTATTCGGCTGAGATAGGACGTCAAAATCGATTGCGCTGAACGTGATGAAATGCACTGGGTCGAAGGTGAGGACGTTTGGCTCATAACCCAAAAACTCCAGCATTGATAATGTAGGACTAATGGACCGGTTGAGGGTTTCAATATTTTTCAAATTCTTCACACAAGTTGTTTCAGCTTTTTGATGATTCTGGGTAGTCCAAGATATTCCCCAGGATCTCCTCTTAACAATCAACTAGGATTTCTTCCATTTACATAAATTTAAATGCATCAGATATATATTTTAATTTGAATTCACCACATTATGGGACACACTATTCTTTTATGGGACATTTTATTTCAGTTATGGGACACAAGTCACCTTTGTATTGAAAAAGACAAATTCAACACCGTTTAGTTTTTTTAATTAAAAAAAAAAAAAAAATCAAGATTATACCTACCTGTTATATTAGATTTTGGATGAAAAGAAATTTCGCTACTCAAAACATCAGGACCGATGCCACTTTTTCACCCCTTTGGCCACCCCTTCACTCACTACGCGGCTTAAGCTGATCGAATCCTTTTATACTTACCAAAATTGTGTTTCTAAGTAAAATGGTGACAGGAGTTCCCTAAAATCAACATTCGTTGTGAATTCGGCTTCGTCTCCGACCCCTCGCAGGTATGGGAGCTACGTCGATTGGGATTCGAGGGTAAACGGAGCAGAAACTCGTCAAGATAGGGACACCGTCAGTGACGATACGGTCTCGTTAGATGGGGTAGCGTTAGATTGAGCATATTAGCCACTAGGAAGATGATCGAAAAGGGGTGAAGGGTGCGGCAGAGGGTGAAGAGGAGCCGACGATATAGGAAAGGGACGATGTTTGCAGCGGAGAGCAGAAGCGGAGGTGAACAATAGGAGAGAAGTGCCTGGAGTTGGGTGCAACACAGGAAGACTAGAGGGTGGACCGGGGGTAAGGGGGAGGGGGTTGCCGTCGAGTGGCGTAATAATGCCCCGGGTGGTTACTGTGCGAAGGGGTTGTAAGCCACTTGAGAAGCGGCTCCCGGGCGCAGCGGCGGCACTTACTCTCGCGCGACTCAAACCCTTTCGACGGTTCCTCCGAGTGCAGCCAACATCCACGACGCGCGTTTGATGTGCAGTCGAGCGCTTAAACGCTTCGACGCTTTCCACGTGTTAACGTGTTTCAAGGCGCTCGAGTGCCACCAACCAACACATGGGACGTCCACGTCAATTTCATCAACAACACCAGGTGTTGATCCAAAATATGCCAACACGCAGCACTTACCCCCGGACCCGTCATATACGGCGTTGATCAAATTTCGCCAGCTCACACTCTAGAAACTTAAAAATAAGGATTTCTTAATTCCGAACCTGCGAAGCAAGAGCCTTGTTATTATTTAAATAATAAAATCAGCTTTCATCCACAATGGTTTGATATTCTCCAGAACGCGCGCAGAGGGAGTAGGACTCATTTCAATAGGTAGGTACGTTTGACCCTTACCCCCTACTCGACCCCATCTCGACGGATTCAACGCCCAAAATTTAAAGGAAAATGATACCCCACATGCCTAGTTCCCACAACATCCCAATAATCGAGTTTCAAAAAACACGTTTTTACCCATGCTTCTCTTAATATTGGGTCGATTGAATTGAAAAATTGAGACGACTAAATAGAGCGGTCCCTGACCAAAATTTCAGGTTATAAGAAAACTTTATAGAACCAAAAAATTGGCACGTGTGGCGGACGATTATCCCATGAATAATCAACCAACCAATACGTAATCAAGTTAAAAATAGTATTTTGAAAAATTAATTTTTGAGATTTTCGGCTATCTAGGCGTGTAGAGTATTATTTCCCACGACATTTTTGGAGCTGAATCGATTGGAATGAGTCTAAATGCTCCTGGTCCTAGGAATAACCAACCCCTTTGAAAGAATTCACAGCGTTTTTAGTTTATTATTCCTTGAAAAATCAACTTATGTAACATTGCCAGAGCTCAACCTCTTCTACTGTTGCCAAAATTTGAAAGTTTACGTTTAAAGAAGTCTATGTCAAAAAAGTGAAAAGTCCGTCCGCGGTCCATGCCGTTATCGGTTGTAGAAATTTGTCTTTTAAATCTGACATTTTGGCCAGCCTCTTTCCAGCTTTGGTTAACCCTGGAATCTTTTCAGCTCGATCAGATTTTCGAAAACCTAGGAGTGTGTTTTAGGAAGAAGGCATATCATTTTCTACTAAATGTTTACAGAGTAACAACATTATTATCATAAAATCCATTCATTAGTCGAGCCTTCACAAATTATCAAGAAAGCATTTGTCTGTCGGTAATTCGTAGTGGATCAGGCGTTATGAATAACCAATGCCTTCATACTCGATTCTGTATTAAATTTTCCACAATATTGAAACATTATACGAGCCTCGGATTGAATAGCGTTAAAATATAGATTCAACGACCAGAACGACGTATATCACGAATAAGGTGCATATGAATTTAACATCATTCCAGCTCCTTTTACCGCCAAAGCCTAATTCTTTCACTTTTGTCAATAATTAATTCTCTTCGAGGACCAAAAGCCCCATTTTCTCGTTTACTTCCATAAATATGTGCTACCTACATTGGTTGAAGAGGAAAATTGCGACGGTTCCCGTATAAATTTCATGACAACGAAAATTACAGAAATTAATAATCAAAGAGAAAAAAACCCTTCATGTCGACAACGATTGTCTCGTCAACATATTTATTCAAACAAAGCCCACTGACAATAGAGACGGAGCCCAATTTTCGAATTTTTGTCGTTATCATAAACAAATTATCTAATCAATCGGGTTTTCGCCATCGTGTTTTCTTCATGCCGCTACAACGATTGGCAGATATCATGAAAGCTCAGATGGAGCGATGCAGCATTTTTTATTTTTACCGTGTCCCTCGGCGTGTGCCTTTAAATATTTGATACCATCGTCCGGGAGCGTCTTTGATATCAGGTTCTCGCTAGGCTTCGGATACGGGAAAAAAGAGGATGAATTTTTTATAGTATTGAGGGGAGGTACCTCTCATTTTTTTCCGTCACTAGGTTAGTTTTTTGCGAGTGAGGAGGGGAAGTAACGGACAACCTTCGCCCTCATCAAAAAACCCTTCCTTTTCCTCACCCAAGCAATTCAGATTAAACAAATAGTCCCATGAACCGGGAGTTCGAAGAGAAAAAAATACCCCTCACACCTCCCCACCCCTAAACTTTCGTGAAAAAAGAAAAAAAAATGCCGTGAAAAAATTCCATTTTTTTCTCTCCCTCTCCTATCGTCGATTCTCGCTACCAAACGAAAAAATATGACGCTAACGACTGTCGACTTGAAAGGGTGTGTAAACATGTGACTCCCTTTCGCGTTACTCTTCGTTTTCGCCCTCTTTTTCGGAACGACTTTTCAGAAGGATTGTGCATATTTGAAAAGGTTAGTATTATTATTGCCCATCTACGGGGTCCCCTTCGTTTTTCCCCACCCACTTCGCTAATAATATTATTCTTTTTTTTCATCAATACAAAGGTTGATACAATTTTTTCTTCGTGGGCCCCAGAGATTTTTTTCCCCTTGCTTTTTTGCATTTTTTCGCGTTTTCCGAACGAAACGGTAACAACTCCATTAGAAAAAACTCGTTGAAAAGGCGATGGTCCAATTTTTATTTCCTCGCTCCCCTATGACCAGTCCGCCCATCATAAATATTGCTCTTGAAGTACCGAAGCGTTTCCCTCACTAGGGGCTTGTACAGAAGGAATAAATTTAAGACAAGTAAAGACAGAAAACTGTTACAGCCCAAAGAATATTTCATGGGAAAATTCCGTGGTTACTATCGATTCCTCCTGGCGCCAAAACGTCAGAGAAATGCTGGGATTTCTCTGATATATTTCTTGAAATGTAGCAATAAAACTGAAAATTTAACAAAAATTACTCAACCGCCTCTGCGTCAAAATAAACTTTTCTTCACAAACCCTCGAAATAGATCGAGGAAATTCCACAATCTATTATTCGGTTCAATTTTCCATCTTTAATGGACGCGTCAATGTGACGCGTAGTACAGGATTGATGAGACACAGCAGAATTATTTACGAATTATCTCAACAGCTTGCAGTCACCCAGCACACCAAGAAGATTGCGCACGATAGCACTGGGGTGAGGATCAGCCAAGGGTGTTTTTTGCTTAATGAAGTGTCTGTTCTCTTTCCTTGCAGGTATCCTATCGAATCAGACCAAATTTGACAGTAGCGCGTAGCATGTAGAGCCAATGCCTACCGGCTAGGAGCTATTCCCCTGGCTTTTACTCAGATGATTCGTAGACTAACTCCATTCGAAGCCTCAAATACCTTCTTATTTTAATTAGGTACCTATAAATACCTAATTAATAACACATTCTTGGAAAAAATAAAAACAGTAAGTAAACAAAGTTTTAATTAATTTTAATCTTAATCCTTCTCACCAAATGTATTTCCACAGACACGGCAATACTTCATGCAGAAGGTCTACAAAAATATAGTCTAGAAAAAGGAGGGAGAGGGATAACATACGTATTGTCAAGTATCGAAACCTCCAAAAAAATATAAACAACCCACTTGTGATACCGGGTTACTGATATCCAACGTTCGAAATTTACGATATGTTTTTGGTTTTAGTCAGAAGACTGTAAATATTCCTACACAATGGGTTCAATTGGACCACGAGCATGTTTTAGAGACGAGTGGACCCCACTCGAAGCTGTTCTTGCTCAATGTCTTGGAAAAAACACTTGGAACGTAGACGGGCAACAAGAAGGAACAACAGTTCCCTTTAAAGGACATGATAATGAAAATAATTCTAATTGTATAATGTTCATTTTTTAGTCTGTGGACAGATTTGTCCCGATGAGATCATCATCTTCGCCACTAGAAACAGGTCTCCAAGAACGTCTCGTATCTCGTTTTGGCGCTGTGTACTGAGTCCTCCTGTTTGCAGCTCAGTGAAAACAACGTCCTACAGCGTATATAATCAAAATTGTGCCCCCAAGTGCCCATTTTCGAGGGCATACTCAAGATTCATGAAACGTTGTTTTCAAAATCAGCCTCCTACACCTGGAGGCGTCTCCCCAACTATGCGTCAGAATGTTTACAAATTTATTGCCTGTTTCGTACCATAGTACCAATCTAAAAAATTCAGATCGCACTGAAGAAACAACCAAAACCAATGTTATTCGGCCTCAACTCAACTAATCTGGGCGGAATGAATTCAGGTTTTCTATCATTACTCGCCACATTACCCCGAAATGAATCCAGTTTGTTGTTGCCATATAATGGTCATGTTTCTGTATAGTCGTGATCACTGCGTCGGAACGCCTTAGACTAATTGAGTGGAAGTTAGTTTCTTTTTTTCTCCACTATTTGCCTGGAGAATACCAAATGACCTAACCCTAATTTCTGATTCCCCGCGTCCCGCCTCATCCTCCACGACGTTCTTACAACATCCTGTTGTTTTATAAGTAGGCGTCTGACTGTTAGAGGCGTAATTTTTCTCGCCTTTCCTTTTTTTCTTCAACTTTGTACCTTCTTTAAGCCATACCGAGACGCCGTTTTGATGGTATTTCATCAGATTAGAAACCAGTATTTTTAGAAGACGATCCTAAGGTGGCATCCAATTGGAAAGCTTTGACTCGTCAGAGCTGCATAGTTTAGCAAACGGAAAATAGAAGAACAAGAAATTATCAATAAAAAATAAAGAGGAATTAGGCAAATTTTAATAATTTAATGCTGATTCGTTTTTCAACCTTCCTAAAAAAAAACGCAATCGTAAAAAATGGCGTCTGGGAATCCCTCATCTAAAATTGATGACATGAATAAGTAAGAGAGTTTCTTGTGTTCTTGTTAGATTATAAAAATTGCCATTTTCGTGTGGTTTCCCCTCCCTTCACCTCCGACGTTCATTAACTTGTAATGAGATAGGGTTGAGAAGGATACTGGGAGAAAAGAAAAAAAAAACACGAAAAACTCCACCAGAGGTCGCTTGTGAGTTAGGAGAGGGTAGCAATGTTTTTAATGAGTTACGAAACGCATTATTAATGCATTTGAAAAAACCGAGAGTTGCACTCAGGGTGAGCGACTACCCTTCCGCAAAACAAGCTTTAGTTTTGTGACAAGCCTGAAAGAAGCAAAATTAGTCAAGAATTCCGGACTCGATATCAGAGTCAATTCAACATTATGAGAAGAAATTATAGAATTTTTTTATAGCGTGGTTCCAAGAGGTGCCAATATATTTGTGCAGCTCACATACATCGAAATTTATCAACAAACGTTGTACAACAACCTGGGCAAACACTAAAAATTATCAGCCTGTTTGAATCCCTACGTCGAATTTTCAGAGAAGTCAGCTACCATCCTATGATTCAAATGAGATCAAACAAACCTAAAATCAATTTTGATTTGTGGTTTCTTCATAAAAACACACGTATGAAACCTCTGTCAGAAATGGTCGTAGTTCATCCAACCATTCGTTCCTCACCATCATCTAGCGAAGTAGGATCACCGGATAAAATCCCTACTGACCCTAGAGCAGCATGAACCCACTCAACACCCTCATACTCCTCGAGGGCGTGAGTCATTCCACCCAATATAACAGATGTATATTGAGCCTAAAAGGTTGTTTTTGTCCGGCCAGCGGCTTCAAAAATCCGCGGGAGGTGGTTTTCAAATTCGAACGAGGGCTCACAACGCACGGGGCTATTGTCGAGAAACTCGTAATCGTTTTCGAAAAAGAACCCTCGCGGTAACCAGCGGGATATCATTATATTAGTTGTTCCCGAACGTCGGGATTTCTTCTTCTAAAAACGCGGGGGCCTGCAAGCTCGGGACGGCAGATGCGGTGCTGCCCAGAAGAGGCCTTAAACACTTCAAACTGTTCTTTCAAGTATTTATTTACGTTTGTCTCTTTTTCTCGAAGGGCCCTCGAAACTCTACTTTGCAACAGAAGGCCCCATGTCCACAGCTGCGAGCTGTCGCAATCACTTTTTAAAATAACTTCCTTTGTTTTACAAAATGAACTTCAGCCTCGCCAAAGCCCTCCTTCGTGTCGATTAGTTGTCCCGCGATTACTGTGTTGTTACTGTGACTGCATTGAGCGTAATGTCATTGTTTTGATCGGTGTTAACGACCTCTTCGTGTAGGACGGAACAACATAAAACCACACACAAAAGTTCAAGCACTTTTTTTTTTTTTTAATGAGATGTTTTTTTACATGATGGTAGATTTCAATATAGCATTCGACCAAAACAAGATCAATTTCGTATGTATATTAATAACCAACAAAGAATACCCAATACATAACATACTTTATCTGACAATCATACATTGTCTACATAACAAACATAATTTGTCTAAACTTCTTGTTCACTGTCTACCGTTCGACATCAGCCGTCAAGTAAGAAAAGATGAAATCTATGGTTTCTTCTGGACTCATCGAGTGTTGAAGAAATAAAAAGCTAAGTAATACCAACTCGTGGCTTGAATTAATAGGGGACGATCGAAAGCCTCCCATTTGTGAGTTTGAAAGGAGTTGGAAGACACGTCAGACGATTCATCACTGAGCCCACTTCAAATCCCATTTAAATAGCATGACCCGAACTTATTAAAATAGAACGGGGAAGAGGGATACAAGATTGATCGTTAGGTGTCGTTGACAAATGTTTGAAGAAAACTTCTATCACGACTTCGTTACGATTTCATCCACGTAATGACCCGATTGGGGGTATATATTTCTCCTTCGTTTAAAAAAGGAAAATTCTAGAAAGATGAGTATATGTTCTGACGCAGTTGTTGTTGAGTAGTTCTATTCATACGCAGAAGCCTTATGTTAAATAAATTACGGAAACATTCTTACTCCTACAAAAAATCAATACTACGGAGAATATTTAATTCATTAAAGAGATTGTGCAAAATATAGCAATATTCGGCTTTATTTAAAAAAAAAAACTTCTGTTTGCAGCATATATGATAAAAACATGTCAAGAATACAAAATAATTCACACTGACAGCGAAGAATGCTCGCCAAGGAAATGCTCTGACCCCGATTAAGTTGGTTTAAATGTGCAATAAAAATACAGCCAACTGCTGGAGGGAAGCAACTCGAGCAAAAGTATTTCATTACGGGGACCCTGTAGCGAGCAAAGTTTTATTTTAGCGCAGTTCATAAGAGTCTAGGGTGTGATTTACAGGAGAAGGGGTAAACGAGAGAAAGGCTTTGCGGGATGAGTAGGCCAAAAAAGGAGAGTGGGAAGGGGGAGTGAACTATGTTTTAAAAACAAAAAGCCTATATATTTTAATAAATATCAAACCTTGCCTCTCGCCCATTTTTCCGCGGACTTATAAAAATATGGTTGTGGAAGTAAAAGTTGAGAATGGGTTATGGAGGGGGTACTCCCACTGGAAGGAAAACTTTGTGAAATATACGGCTATATTATATGTCTCGAGTGATCTACATTTTATGCGGAGCCATTTTTTCCGTCGTCTCACTTTTTCTCTCTTCGCTCTCTATCTGCCCCCGCCAAATGGCTCCCCGAGCGATGAAATTCTTCAGGAAACTATACAGTTCGAATTCGAAAATTGACGAGTTCGGGTTCGTCGAACGAGACAATCCCAACGAGGAGACAGTTTGTTGTTGAGTGTTCGTCTCCTGATAAAATAGTCATAACTGGCTGAGATTGGAAAAATTCCTATAAAGGTATTCTACCGAGTTCAAGTTAATGCGACGGCCTGGCAAAAATAAGGACCTCTGAGGCCATTACGATTCAAGGATACCCCAAATAAAGCGCGGAATGCCGACAACGGCTCCAAAAGGAGCCCAAGATGATCTAAACTACAATGTCTAAGTACCGGCACATAGATAGGAGAAACATTAAGCTGAAAAACTAATTGATGATTTCATCTATACATCGAAAATGTTTGCCAACATGCATCAATCTAACAGTCTCATAAAACATTTGTCTTGATTGTGGTGCTTGCGTATGCTACCAATTTAAGATTTCGTTGGATGAATCAACCATGAGGTAAACAGCTGTACTAATTGGAGGAATACAAGTTTTTTAGTTTATGAGAAAGCACAACTCAACTCGTACACATCGTACTAGGCTATGATTATGGAACTGAGGAGAAAGGTTCATTAGCCCTAACTAGACATCCGTGTGTAAGGTTTCACAGCATTTGATGTTTTGAAATGAACAATTCAGGGCAAGGGATGAAACGTAGCTATGTGCCTAGACCGATTGTATTTACTAAAATAAAAATGAATTAATAAAATAAGAGTAACAAAAAGGAAGAAACACTATTTTCCATAATCCAAACGGAAAACAAGTTGATTTAAGCATATACTATTTGAGACAAATGTTTCACGTAAGTATCACCACCATTCCTTTCCGATTTTCAAGGTGTTTAATCGGCGCTAGATCGAAATGAGAAATTGAGCATGGTGTCTCAAAGCTCAACCACTTCAAATGAATGTAACGATAACGCAAAGTTTACACAGAGGTTCAAGAGCCGACATTATCTCGTTAGAACAAGATAACTCTCCGACAAATTATACGTTATTACTCCAAAGTAATTCTTCACCACGGGCCTAACCCACTCGCATTATAAAAACTTTCGGGAGAGCCTTATCTTTTTTAATATTTATAATCCCTAATTTATTTTATACGTTATAAAAATGTAGTAGATAGGACGGCAGGGGGAGGGGTTCTTTTATGATTTACGATTTAATGAGGGGGTCGTAAAATTTTATCAGTCTGTCAGGGTAGTGAGTGTTTCGGATGCGTGCTCAGTGTAAGTCATTTGGAGAATGGAATAATTAGCTTAAAATATCCCAGTAATAAAAACTGCCTGTCAACCGTCATTGCTTCAAAAATTACAAAATAGGTATAGCTTTTGTTGCCTATACTTCAGTTACCATCAAGTTGAAACTAAATAAAACAAATTTAGAAGAGATTAAACTCAAACAAAAAGATTAATTTCGCTAAAACAGCTTTCAATTTTCCTCATCGCCGATTAAATATGACTCAATAACACATCAAATCTAAATCGCTTTGAAAAACAAAAACTCGCGAGAGAGCGTCGCTTTGAATTATATTAATTGAACAGTCAATATAAAACGGTAATTAAGAGGAAGGCTGATGAATAAATCGTGGGGAAAGAGGTTTTCAAACTCGGGATATGCCTTCGTCACTTGGAGGGATATCGTAATTACAGGGCCCGACGATTATGAACCCTGGAGAATGGTGAGCGGGTGGGGCGTGGGGGATGTTTATATATTGAAAAACCTGTCAATTGGGATACGTCGAAAATTAATATTAAAAGGTGGAAGAGTGGCCGGAGGGCGAGGGAGGAAATTAAAATATTATTTGACGTTGCGGCGGTGTATCATCCCATACTTAGCTCATTTTGTTAATTGAAAAGTTCATCATGTGCTCCAACGACGTAAAACCTGTAATCAACGCTGAGAATGAATTTAAATTGATCGGTGAGTTGTAGAGAGGTAATTATTTCTGATGATTTAATAATTGACAATTTATTTGAGGTGTTCGGGTGTTCACACATGGATGATTTTCGAAGATTCAAGAAGCGATGAAATACATCCGAACCTAAGTTATAATGATCATAGATATTTGGGGCTTCGGAGAACCCTCCTTCAAGTTGCAGCCCTTCCAATCGTCAATTAATATCACACTGGGAGGCATTGTAAGTGAGCAGTATGACGTCAAGAGCCATGCCTACCATCCGTATCGTGCACCGTGTTCGTATACTTTCACAGAGTTCTCATAATAATAATTGCCCCTTCATTAACGATAACAACCAAACTGCAGATTGGCTTGACTTAGTTGAAATGATAAAAAGGTTACCTACATTAATTTGGAAACAATGACGTACAAAATTGACAATGGGATATTCTAATCAGTATTGTCATTTCGACTCAATAGTGTTGAAAGTTGTTTGAACCAAAAGTCGTTCACGGCCAAAAAAAAAAAACCCCTCACCGAGAGAAAGTTAATGCTCGCTCAAAAAAAAAATCTAAACGGGCACAACGGGTAGCGAATGAGCAATTTTATCCAGCAAATGACTTGAGCTTGAATGCGCTGCAGTGAATGGCAGAAGGGGTAGTAATTTGTAATAATTACTAAGCGTTTCATATTTTTTGTTGAAATGTTGAGAAGAGAAAAAAAGGAATGTAAATTATTTGCGAAATGGGAGTGTGGTTTAGAGGAGTTTATGATGGAAAGCAGGAAACTTGAGGGTGAAGTATGAGGTTGAAGTTGAGTTGTTAACAGTAATTAATATGCAAATGTAAGGACCTTAGGAACGGCAAACGGAGCAAAACTTGCGTGCAGATATTTAAATAATTCTCTAATAAGGAATGAAATCGTAAGAAAAGAACCATAATTGCGGAAAAGAGGGATTAAGTCGCGAAGGACGAAAATTACACAGCGGTTTTAGTAGGGAGGGGAGTTCGTATTGGTTTCTCAACAATTCTACACTACGACAAGATCGGGTCGCCTCAGTCCGTTCAGAGTCAATAATACACATTCTCTGGGGAGAGTGTGAATAGAACGCTAAAACCCGAAACCTATACGAACCGAACTGTTAACCCGTTCATTGTCGAGTCGGGATTTGATGGACCTAGGCATTTTAGAGTCACACCAATCCAGCGTATAGTTCGAAATTGATCCTGGTTGAGTTTACTAATGAACCAACCCGTCAATTTCATTCGTATACACCCAACTGGGTGAGGCTCGGGCCCGAGACCTTATTCCGGATGGACGGATCGTATTCTATAAAGACAAAGACTGACGACAACAACACTAAACCCTCAACGCCCGGAATGAATAGTATTTTAGACAGAGAACCATTTTGTGAGTATATTACGACAGAATGAGAGTGATGTAAGGCGCTGGCTCAGTAAATTGATCAATCAATATAGCCGTGGAAAATGCATAGACATTTCATACTTGAATTCACCTTCATCGCAAGGTTCGCCGTCTCAACTGAGGAATATTTAAATAAGAATAAACATAATACCGTTCATACAACCTTCACCTGATCCTCGACCTCCTCTCATTGATTTGTCAAAATTCAGGCAAAAATAAAATGGAACACAAAAGTATTTTTTTCAATTCTAACATGGTGGGGGTTATTCGAACGTTTCTGTCACACGGCTATGGCTGATGAATTTCCTAAAACACTCCTCGCTAGAAAAACCGTACACCAGGCGCCACTTCATCACGAGCAGATGTTACTCAGAAAAATACTGCGGTATATTTTTAGAACTTATATTGAGTTAAAATAAATATTATCGATAACCTTCGGTTCTCTCTCGCATTCCCAAACGTTTCCGTTGATTTATGCGGCTCCAGGAAAAAGAAAGGGAACTGCAGGGGAGAAGAGACTGAAAAGAATTTTGAAGTAAACAATTCGATCGTAAATCTCTTCATTTTTGAAAAACAGAAAAATACAGAAGCCCAGAGATGAGTTGGCAATAGTGGGCAACTAGTGTATTGAATACATGTATTTTGAATTTGATCCATAGGCCTAGAAAATAAAAACTATTTTAGGCCGCCCTTTAGCTAGGGGAACACCTCAATCTAGACAATTATACGCACTCACCGATCCGTTTTAAAATGATGTTAGGTGGTGGAAACACTTACCTGCAAAAGTCAAAATAACAAAATAAAAACACAGAAAGACGCAACAACACAAGCTTCAAATCAATTTTTTTTTTTCCAATATTTGTTCTTCTATACAATATCTAATATGCATCCAATATAACCAAGTTTCTTGTCAGGTATATTTGTGCTACGTATATAATAGAACAGGGCCTAAATTCGTGTTCAATACCTCCACAATTTTTAATAATAAGTTGAGTTTCCGATAGGTTTCTTATTTATGTATTCAAGGTATCACGCGTAAAGGTAATGGAACTAGCTTGAAAAAAGAACAAACAGTTCAAGGGATAAAGCTAGTGAAGGGGAACTGCAACCAGCGAAAGGCTCTTTTCAGAACCGAAGCGCCCCTAGGGCGAGAATAAACGTCAAAATTGAAACGAGGGGAAAAAATTATTTTTTTTCAAACTCTTTCAAACCAGCCACTCTCAACGAGTTTTTTCGCGTAACGAAAAAAAAAAAAAAAAAAAAAAAAAAGAAGAAAAGATGGAGGGGTGGGCGCATATAAAGACAATCGCTCTGGGGATATTGCGACGCTAACTGGACTCAGTATGTTGAGGGCCCATATGTCAATTCAGCTCCATTGATTCTTTTTCCCCCACCGTTCTTGCTCCTACATTTCTGCTGATAGTTTTGTTCAGAGGAATAAAGAGAATTTTTTGTGTATTCCCGTGAAGAGTTTTGTACAATTTCCCACAACCTTTCATTTCGTTATTAAGGTACGAAGTACTTTTCTTCTAACTCACATTCCCTCATTCTAACAAATAACACCTCACGTTCCCAATTCTAAGCAATTTCATTTCTGAAGCTCACTATAGGAAAAACGAACCGAGTTACGTAAAGATAATTTAATGGCTTAAATTCAGGTAACAACGATTCTATTCCCTTATTATTCACGACCCAATCAAGACCTTTGAACAGTACCTACCAATTGATCGCCTGAAAACAAAATACAGAGTGCAATACATTGTTTTCGTAGGAAATCACGAACAATTCTTCCGTACTAAAATTGAACAACACAGTCGTAATTCAAGTTTCCAAACCGTTTCTATTGGTGTAGTTGAAAACAAAAATAAATAAATAAAAACAGCTTCAAGATAACAAATTTATATTTTCCTCGGGGTAAAAAGTTTTGCTGAACCCTTTTCATGCTATCATGGTTTATAAACTCAAATTATACTGTAAAACCTTCACTGCCTCGATTTTTCGTTCTATTTTTTCTCTTCTCTTCGCTTTTTTCTTCTATAATCATAAGAAAACAAATTAAACGAGCCGTTGTCCCCGGAATAACTTTTTATAGGTTGGTCCCCCACTCTTTATAATATACCCAGGAAAAACGAGAGGACGTAACGGTGATGTTTCAGAAAAGTGGTGATAGCACGGGGGTGAAGAGAGTGGAGGGGGATACTTTTAAAAAGTGTTTCACCGCCAACAACTCGAGAAAAGACACAGTAAGTTGTTTTATTTCATATTTTATAACTTGGGGTGTACATTCAGTTCTTTCTTTCCACCTAATGACTTTCTTTCATTCTCTCAAGAAGTGGTTTGAACTGGAAGCACAAGGGGTGGGAAATATTAAGATGGAATTGCATTCCGAGGGTAGAGGTCAGCACGAAATAACTCTTCTTCGTCAAAATAGAGTGAAAACTCTTTGATGAGGGGAGGGGAGGGTAGGTTACATAATATGCAGGTTGAAACCAGCATTAGATTATTTTCGAACAGATCAAACGTTGTGCGTGGTCTTCCGAAGAATTTATAACTATATGCTCGTTGCTCACATTCAACTTCAGCGAGCTCACACGATACGAACTTTACAAAAAACTGTCTTCGCTTCGTTCAGTTTCATAATTCAGGTTGATTTTTGTTACTCTGGATCCACAAATACGAACCATTCACTGATGAGTAATACAGAAATTTCTGGACTGAGGGTGCGTAGGTATTTCGAATTTGAGAGCGGCCAAATTCGAATTGTATACAGAACGGAATAATGACGGGGTAGAATGTGGGTAGTGTTAGTTCGTAATGTTACTGGAAAAGCTGATTTTGTCGGGAAAGAAAATTTATAATTCATGAGTCCTTCCTAGTTTCATGGCGTACAAGCCCTGACGCAAGGACTGGAGGAAGCACAGGGCTCGCAACACGTGCGAGGGAAGGCTAGGAATATATGTCCGAAAACCCCCGTATCCATTAGGACACATCCCTTCTACTACTTATCTATTAATAACAAAACAACCAGACTGCAGTGCGGTGACGAGGGGGGCCAGAAACTAGCGGACGAATTATACATCACAACATCCGAAAACCCCGTTTCCTCCTCTGCTCCATGGCCTCCTTGTTCTGCCTGTTTGAAAACGAGGAACCAATTCAAGCCAGGGGTCGAACCGATTCACGTTAGATCACCCCTATTCCCGTTCGTCAGTAACATTGATGTAATTTGTAATAGTAAACCCTAGCATCCTACAAAGCCGTCCCGCTTTTCGGGCGCCGTCACTATAGACGGCGAAATTTCTCATTCAAGTGTGTATCATTCCTGTTAGAGGAGTTTCAAACAGAATCCCATCCACGTCGGACCACAATCGCTAACTAGCCCTGACTTAACGGTGGAAAATCTAATTAGGCGTTCGTAGTAATTCATCAGACTCCAACGACAGCATTCGGCCCCTTGTTGAAACTATAACGCGACTGTTCCTACGGAAATCATCTTCAATGTTATCGAGGATCTGCTGGTGCGGGCTTGAATCACATCAGCAATTCTTGTTGTGAGTGAAGCAGACTTGACGGTGAAATTTGAATTGATTAGGAGAGAACTATGTGTGCCCTTCTTGGATGCCAACCCTAGTATTTGGGACAGTACTTGCAAATATGGTAGGTTTTAGTCCACAAGAGGTTGGCTCTAACTTAAATACATGGTTCAATACCAAGTCATTTCGTAAAAAAAAAGCTCAGTTTTCGTCGATATAACAAGGTGAAAGATTCCTATAACGCACAGAAGCAGGAAAACGAGACATTGTCAGTCTATTAGCGGAGTACGAACTTTTGAGAAGTACAATAAGTAGAATACACTTGGAGTTGGTAAATATTTATCCTCTGCGTACGCAGCATATTGTACGTATTACTACGAACGCATCTTCAATAGCAACAGAAGTCTCTCTCAAGCGAAAGAGTGCTGGATTCATGATTTTCCTCGTCGCCATTTCTCCCCGTCATCCCATTACGTTCTCAGTCAAAAATTGAGAGAAATCGTTCTTTCCCTTTCCCAGAATTCCAGCTCACATACCTTATTTGTGCGGGAAATCCAATAACACTACGAATGAGACGAGGCTAACGATATTGTTTTTCCAAGTTCTACCTTCCTGACAGACGAGGATCCCTAAATCCTGCAGACGCGTGGTAACAAACGTTGAAAAACATCAAGCAAAAAATCCTCGTCCATCATCGTGTTGGTACTAATATATTCGATTTTGACGTATTGGAGAAAATGAAGAGCTCCGACGAGGGGAAAAATGTATGCCATTGGAATTTTTTCTCGCGTTTTCTCACGGGCTGTCCGGCCAATGTTGTTAGCCCCTGTGAAGGGCCGTCAGTGAGTTTTCTCAACATTGCAAAGGTATAATATGGTGTTGACGGAGGATTGACAGTTCGGCGAGGGGATTAAAAAATTGGATGCTCGCTGGATTATATCGGAGGCGTTGGAGGTTTTAATCAGCAGGTATAAACCCGATAAATTTTGAACAATATTTCAAAGCTCGATTAAGGGTCCATTTTGAAAACTAATAACGTGAACTAAAATTAACGTGAATTTGCCAGTTTTGAGCGAGGTACCTGCGCTTCGGAAATATTCATCTTGTGAGTTGATGGAGAGTCGGGAGTAAATAGAATCAGACGTCACCGAAGAGACCAACACTGATGCCAAAGCAGCCCAGCTCTAATGAACTGAGGGACTTAACCTATATTAACTTCGGTGCCCCCGCTAATGGCGTCCAGAACAATCGGCCCGAGGCGCACAAATCAAGCGCATAACCTCTTGTCTCATTAGGCGTCGGGTTTCCGCGGGTCCGGACATTAGTCCCGGATGTTAGTATGTTCTTCCACCCCTGGAGAGAGCGCCACCGAACAAATAGACAATACCAACAAACCCAGGCCTTCTGTATAATTTATTCGTCAGTCCTCAAACAACCAGAAGGTAAACTGTGAGATGTATGTAGGAAACACCCAAAGATGGACTTTCCAGATCTGCCATAGTCGAATCCAAGAGTCCTTCTATAATAAAAACTCAGCTTGATCGACGATAATGTAAAACAAGACACTCTGTGCCAAAGAGATTCCCATGAAACAACGTAGCGTTCCTTGAATTGGTTTTTAGCGTAGCGATAATAAACCCTGACAAAGTGAGACATCTGAAAAGAAAAGCGATATAATTTTTTTTAAGAGAAAGAAGAACCCTGAGAAGGGAGAGGGTAGAGAGCGTTCTCATGAAGGAATATTTTTTAAATGGAGCACGTTTATTCCAGGATGACGATACTAAAATACAGGCAGTATAAGGAGAAGCGCATAAAATTCGTGACGTGATTATATTTTTTGTTCTTTCAAAGCTTTTCATCGCCTGTTTTCATCATTCTACGGTTGAACAGTATATTTTTTTATGAGAAAGGAATTTCCAGATATTTTCCTTCGTTGCAGATATATGTCTGCTTTTATTGGAGGAGAGGCTTTTGGGTGAGGAGCAGGGGGAGGAGAGTATAAAGAAGACAACTTAAGAGCCCAATTTATCGGCTATGATATAACCAAAAGAAAACCAGTAACAACTCTATGACACGAATCGAACCACTACAGATGTAGGTACATAATATAACTACTTTATTTTGAGCTCATTCCCCGATTATTACATTGTTGTGATTTTGAGGGGAACTAATATTCTATTTCCACTTTTACTACGAAACCCATAGAAAAAAGTTAGCTTAAAAATATTGGTTTTAGAATCGGGCGAAAAACGGTTTGTGAGGTAATTGCACTCCTCGTACCTAAATTTAAACTTTTTGTACAACATACAGTATTAATCTCCCGAAAATCAGACTGTATCCGCAATTGGAGAGCCCTTGAGCGATGGTAACCTTCATCGCTATCGGGAGCTCCCTTACATGTCGTTGGAACTTCTTGAAAGTGGGTGAAATACGAGCAGTCCCACACCTGAGAAACGCCGTGAACACAACACACTAAGGGGACAAGCGAGTGAGGTTGTGCAAAAACTCCATCAGATTGTTTGATTTTTTTTTTTATTGAAATGTAGAGTCCGCACGAGGGCGTTCATGAAACCGATATTCCAAAACGGGATGGCATAATTTGCCCGTGACACAACATCCAAGTGCACTTTGCTTTGTATTCATTAGGTTCTGATTTGACCAGTTTTGAAACGGGACAGTTCAAAAACATGCTAGCCTTTTAGAAAACAACCGCTGTATATTCAATGTTTACAGAAGATACACAGCGACCGTCAAAATCTAATCTGTAACTGAATAGGGGTGGAAATAGGCTAGTGAGTGGGTGGGAGGATTGCAATTTTCTAACACTATCCGATCACCTAGAGTGCGTTTTGCAATTCTGCACTAAGCGTTTTATCCGAAACCAAAACAGTACTTCAATTATGAACGTCATCCGTAAAAGCTGCCTATGGGGAACCGCTACTTTCTGGGGAGCCTCGCCAAGGGTGGAATGACAGTCGAGGATTTACAGAGGAAAACGTTGGAGAAAACCCAATAGTTCAATTAATAGAATTAGCACACCTAGCGCTTGGCGAGAACGAGGCATTTATTTATAGATTTGGGGGCAGGTACGCTGAAGCACCATGGGGGCTTAGCAAGGAGGGTAAAACTGTTTGAGGGCTCCAAACCGCAACAGACCCGGCTGAAATAGTCACGAACCGTTGGGTCTATGAAACGGAATCAAGTTTTTGGTTTGAAGTGACTGCGCCACCATTGAAAATTGAAATGGCGAAAAGGTTTTCCAAAGGGTCGCAGTTTCATAAGCGTTTCGCCTGAACGGCCGTTTGTCACACCAATTAGCGTCCGGAAGATCAAAGCTGGGACTCATCATTTGACAATACGGAATTAAATAGAGCACATTAAAAGGGTACGGTGGCGTTCAGAATGCATAATAGATACAAATAGAGATGCTCTTTTCATTACCATCCAATATCACCATTCCAGTTGGATGGCATAGTGAGATGTTGACAACACACTTCGAATTCCTGTTCAATATTCTCAATCACAGCTCTGCTTTAGCCACAACGATTTTCCAATAATTGCTGGGCATCAACTGAATTGGAAAACGGACTTGGTATCCTGATGTGAAAACAGCCAGTATTCAAGCGATTATAAATTACCACACGTGAGACTGGGCGGTCACTCTGTGCAAGCATCATACGTACATTCAAAGGTAGGTTCACGTATGAAATTGTTGTAGAGATGAATAATAAGGCTAATTGGGCAATTAGACAAACGCCTCTTTCTAAAAGATTTGGTTTTCATTCAATAGATTTTCCCAAGAAAATACTAGATCATTGAACATGTTATGACTATTTCCATAAGTTGAAACTCATAATGCCAGGTTCAATTCAGATAGCACTCGACGATGTCTAAATATCTTTAATCAGTGATAACTGATGTTCAAGTACATTCCTCTCTCTACAGGCTGAACTCACGGACAGAGGACTTTTACGTTGCGTACGTTTGAGAGGTTCAATAAGTTTTTAATAGTTGATGAACGCGTGGGCTTGTATGATGGCCGTTTGCCGTTCAACATCAAACAATGAGTCATTTTCTAACCAGGAACCACGTATTTGTTCATTCAATAACATTCTCAAAGGACCGCTAAGCCGACGCGGCCCCTTCTGTATTTACATAATCGTTCATTAAATAAGTTATGAGTCGAAAGCGACGCGTGGTAATTCCAAACCATTTCGTTTTGCTGGTACGGAGTACTCGAAAACATCCATGTCGGAAATGATTTAACGATACACCATTATCAACATAATAAATAATCGAATTTGATAGTTCATTATTTCGCACAGAGGCCACATTTTATATCAATTGTGATATTCGCTACGCACAGCAATGGAAGTTATCAGGTTGAGCCGATTTATAGTTCTTCTTTCACCTCATATGCTATGAAAGAATAAAAAACACATTTTTTCTCGAGGTTTTTTTGATCATGAAAGTAACTACAAACTAACGACATTGGAGTCAATACCTTAGTCATATAAAAATACACTTGGATTTATTTAATCTCATCAATGCTACTCCTGAGCTCTTTGTTAGAAGAACCTACGTACCCTAAAGGTGTGAATGATGTTAAAAAAGTCCTAAAATATTTACGAAAATTCGGAACGAGTCCATTCAGTAAGAATGAACCAAGGAGTCATCCTCTTAGTATTTTTGTTACATTACCAATGACATTCGTGATTCTCAAGGGATCTCGTAAACCTCAGAAATACGCGTTATCCAAATCAACCTTCAGAAGAGATAACTAAAAAGTCAGTGTGTTTGGGCCTTGATGAATTCTCCAGCAGTTTTGATCGACCGATTTGAAATCAAAACCACAACCTACCATGAATAATTTATGGAAGTAACGTTGGATAGTATTCGTTGAAACAATATAACCATTGAATATAAATCAACTTGAGCAGACTCGGATTGTTCGGAATGGGGCGAATAGGATTGTAAAGACAAAGCTCGAGCTAAGCTTCATAAATAAAGAATAAATTGGTAATTTCACATAAAAGGGGACCATTTATAATTTTTTATTTCTTATTGATAAAGAGATAGGAGACAGAAGGGGATGATGTATATTTATTTGTCGGTTAGAGATAGGTGGCAAAGCACGAATCGCCTGAGGGTTACCGGTAAGATATTCACCTGCCGGTGGGCGGGCGCCGGCATTGACATCATGATCAACTTCGTTACTCAACCGTTTCACGTTGGATATTTAAATACTTCCATTGCGAATTCCACCATCTCGTCCGTTGATCCTTCTCCGGATCCAATCGGTGCCTATAATTCTAAGAACAAAAAAAGAGAAAAACCAATCCAACTCAACACTATTCTTTCCTTGTGGCATGAGCACATTTTAATAAATATGGGGCACATAATTCTCAAACTAGTCTCGCAAAGCTAAATTATGCGTCATGTTCGGATTATTTATTTATAAATACGATTATATTATACGTTGAAATTCAACGTTGGGGTGTGCGTTAGGAGGGAGCGTTGGGCCTGGAAACCCTGAAATAATACGAAGCATGTAAATGAGAAGGATAGATGATTCCAATACTCATGCAAATTGACATTTTACGCAATTATAATCATGTGTGAGAGGGAGAGAGCGAAGGTGCGTTGGCGGAAGGACCATTACAGCTCTTGGAAGCGGGGGAGTGAGACGGAGCGAGGAGCGAGGGAGAGGTGGGATACAGCTTCACTGATTGCCAATCACATCCCCCTCGCTCCGGTCTCTTTTCAAAACTTATCCCTCTATAGTTGTTTGTTTACAACTACTTTCTACTACCCTGACTATAGAAAAATAGTAAATCGACCAAAAAACGCAAAAAAACACACACAAAAAAAAATTCAGTTTCTCATATTTTGAATATATTCATGTGACATGGTATCCGCATACATTGGGCAAAAATGGATCTTACGCTTAAATCATCACTTTTCATATTCTACAGCAATGTGGCTTCTGATATGAACTGGTCATCCCTTGTTCGGTTCTTATAATGCCCTCAATCGATGAAATGCATATAACCCCATAGCATGATTGTGCCTTCCCCATTCACCCGGTACCAGACAGTGGCCTTAATTAAACGTAATCAGGCAATAAAAAATTGAAGTGATTCCATTGAACAGATGGACAGATGAACGTCGAAGATGACGGGTTCAGATCACGTGTGTATCTAGTAGCTAGTGTGACCGGTTCGCTACATGCTTGAGAATGGTGGCGAGGGTTGGTTACGGAGATGTCTGATTCTTCTTTTAACTCTTTCCCTATGAATTCTTGGTGACCCTTCCCCTCCTTACCACTCACGACTCGGCGGGGGATAGGTTTCTGAGCCATTCTCTGGTGTTCACTGCGCTGGGTACCTCTTTCGGTCGCTGTCATGGCAGTTGCGCAGAAGACAATGTAGCATAGCCTAAAAGATGGTGTAACGTTGGTTGATAGTTAAAAAAATAATAAAATAATAAAAGGGGGAAAAACGATTTGCGCAATAGAACAATTTTCGGAGCCTTTCTTTCAAAACCAAAGTTATGATCAAATAAGGCAATGGTAAGTAGGGAACAGATGGGGAGAAGTCAAAGAGGAGGTGAAACCGCAAGCTGAGGATTGGAACTAAACCCGCCCGGCCTGACCACATGTCAACAAAGTGGCACCTAACTCCCGCGCCAAGTCCTCTTCGACCCCCCCCCCCCCCCATTCCTCCACAACCACTCACGAACCACCAAACAACTTCATTGTTTATAATATCCACCGCCCCCATTCCCACTTTGGATGCCGTGGATGAAAGCCTGGAGGGTAGTACGTCTCGGTTGGGGTTATTTGTGAAACTCAAGTTAACTTGGAAACCCTCATCTTCAATATTGATATTACGAATTCTCTACAACGGCAACGGCAAGAGCCCAGAAATTTGCCAGAAATGGCGTATTTCGGGGAGAAATTTCTATGGAAAAATATTTTACCATTCTGATTCAATCCGACGAGTTGCAACAAGGGATCAGCGCCGTTTTGCATTCCCACGGCATTTAATTATAATTAAGCTTGGTTAGTTCAAAGATACTGATGTTCATCTGCAGCCTAGGCCCCCACCCCCAACTGATTGATTGATACCGACATCTCGACCTGACCACATTTCTCAAGTTCTCTACACTCAACTCGGACAGACGACACACAGCTTCACAACTATAGCGTAGTGATTGCTAGTAATATCCAGGGATGGAGCAGATGTTAGTAGAGATTAGCTTCTTTGGAGACGCTGAGAGGTCATCCGAGGACGCCTGGAAGGCTTAAGAATCTAGGTCGTTCCAAACGTGACAAGACAACCTGCTATGGGAGAGGGGATTGCTATTATTTGGGCGGGGCCTAGCTCTCAAGTCCTCCCAACAAACAGGTGAATCAACCATCCAATCCGACGTGAGGATTTTTTTTATTTTACAAAAAATTATCTTTCGCCGCCTTCCTTGAATTTTTTCTTCCTCAGTTTCCATTTTTATTTTTATTCTTAGGCAGAGCCGAGGCGGCCATTATTTGTGAATGGAATATCGTGGATAGATTTCAACGTTCCGCTTCGAGGGGTTTTCCACGCCTTCTTGCAGTCATTAGCCCGTGAGATTGCCAAGGTTATGCCACTTCTCCTAGGGCGGGAGCGAACTTGACGAGAGATGCTGTTCTAAATCATTGGTTCTGATTTTCAACCTTCAGCTTACCATGTGGTACCAAACCTATAAACCTAACAAAGCAGATTGTACCCATTACCCAGTGTTACGTGCGTATTCATCGGTGAACAACCATAACACTATCTGGCACTGGCTTTAAAACTAAAACCACGTCACCAAGTGGAAGGTTGTGAAGAGGAGTAAGATTTTTGAATAGACAAAGCGTATTCAGTATTTTCTGTATGTCACAACTGGCAAACTGTTATCACAAATTGAAGACTTCTTCGATAGATCGATAGATCGTTGACCGGTGGAAGAGCCCAGTAATGAGTTCCTGTATGCAACTCAACTTTCAAGAGGATGACCCGTCGTCATTCCGACCACCGATTTTAAATAATGGTTTCAAAAATTTCCCGTTTAAAAAAAGCATTTTCGACGACCTCAGGTGTCCACTCAGTTTACGACAGGTTGGACCGCGTAAACCTCGGGAAAATGGAACCTATGCCGACCCAACATTGTTCTTAAACCACTTCGTTTCTCACATAAAACCTCGCACGGCGCGGTTTGAAAAATACGAAAAAAGTGGGGAAAGCTCTCATTTTTTACAACTCAACAAATCGCACCCGGCAATTTGAAACTCGTAAAAGTTATCGCAAACCATAACCCGATTCACCTTAGTAAGGTCAACACTTGATGGAGAGTAGTTGCCTCTTCTCTCATTGAATTAGAAAAAACGAGGAGAAAATAGAAGGAAAAATAAGTAATTTTACGAGTTGTGTTTGAATAACGCCATTGCGTTTGCCCCTCAACCTTCCCATGAGGCTCGAACATCCCCGCAAATTCAGAAAACATTTACAAACACAACGTTCCCGCCGCGTCACGGATTGTGGTGTACCGGCAAATCAGAAGTCACCAAGCGGGGTAGAATTTTTTTCTGAGCATGCTCAAGGTTCTTGCCAGTTGCTGCGCACAAATATTATTATTATTTAATGTTGCCGCCACAAGTCAGATTCTGCACTTTTCAAGGGCAAGGTAACTATTTTGAATACTTCAATACAGTGTTCATCAATCAGCCTGGTTGGTTTTTTAATTACTTAATTTTTTCAAACGTATAAACAAATGAATCCCATGACTGAACGAGATGAATGTGCCCGTAAGACTGGAGAGATTAGAAGTCATGGAATAAACCTGCGTTGATTCGAATGTCCATGACCTTGTAAAATCTAGCATTACACTCAAACGCGATCCACCCACACGATTTGTTCACGTTAGCGGGACCGGTGTAATAAATCGTGGACAGCAAAGGGGGGCCCTGGGTAGCTCTTTGCAGGCACTGGATGATCTCACCGATTAGTGAATCTATGCGCGAGGATGTTCGAACAAAACGGCGGTCGAATGCTAACAACAAGCTCACAATTTGCTAAGTTTCAAAGTGGATTTGTTGGAAGGGATCAGAGTAGGGGCGGTTTGTAGCAGGGAAGGCAGTACATTTCCTATTATCACATAGAAATGTCCAACTATCGGGGAACCCCGAAGGCTGACCGCAATCCCTCGGAGCAGACAAGGTGCGAGGGGTGCAGAGGGGGCTTAATCTCGAAAACCCCGTGTTCCCACCAAATCATCCATTTAATTCGCTACCGGTTCGAAAACGGGGTTGTTTGCTCGTGATACGCCCCTGACGTCAATTTGGATGGATGAGAGAGTTTGGGCGAAGAGGTGCCAGGTTTAAAGGTATAAACCCCGTCCCGAAGGGGAACTCGCCGGCCAAAATGTTTGTATTTAGTGGGAAATTCTCTTTCCCTCGGCAATTCAGGACGTTGAAAGAGATAGCACCCACTGCAGAAACTGCTAGTTTCATTAAAGAACCGCATCGTCCGACAACGTTGTTTCCGTATGTTTTGCAGGCAGAAGGGTGGGTCGGGTAGTTGGGTAGTAGGAGTGATTAGCGAAAAGGTTGGGATAATTGCCGTGTTGCTTGGTGCCAGGTACACACGTTTCTTGTCGACACCACACACGAAATCCGAAAACGGTATAAGGCATTTTATCGACGTGCCATCCGGCTCGTTTCACATACCACCATGCTTGATCGGATTTCGCGGTTTTCACTACGATATTCCTGACTTGTGTACATCAACCTCATCTCGATATACGTTCCACCTGCACCTCCACTACATGTACCCATTCATCGCTGATCAATGATGGTGAATCCAATTTTGGCGTGTTCATTGTTCATATTAGTCCGGATCCAATCAGTGATGATGTTACGTGTTTTTCTTCAGTTACGGAACCAATCACAAATTGTCTTCTATTCAACCAGGGTAGTAAGAGTACATCGAATAAAGGTCAGTCGAGTATAATATAGGTTGAAAATATGCTTTGTGTGATAAGGATTTATGCGATTCAATATACCGTAAATCCAGCTCCCACACCACAAATTGCTACCCCAGTTGATTTCTATTGTCGGTATTGCCGTATTTTGGTCAAAATTAATTGATAAAAATCATAAATCCTTTATTATTCAATTTCATCATTCACCTTAAGAATTAATTCGAACTCATAATTCAATGATATCCTCTCGGTCGAAGAAACGTTGAAGACCGCTGAGTGAGCGTATAATTGGTGAACAAATTGGTATTTTTTCATTCATCGCCGATATAACAACAGAGAATAGAATCGCACAATTTATATAAGACATTTTCGAAATAGATGTTTTATAGTTTATAAGACGCCGTGACAGTGTTATTTCACGTCCCCTCATCCCACCCCGGAATATTTGACACGCGTTCGAAGCGGATGCGCCCATAAATAGAGTTGATTTGATTGAACCAATCGTAAAAAATGAATCCGAAATGAATTATTTATGAATCAACCCTTTTTCTATTTGGTCGTTTGGTTTCATCAAAAAAGCTCCGGGCCCACGTATGAATTAGCACGGATATTGAGGAGAAGCAGGCACGAGAGCCGTTAAAGAATTTCGTATTATAAGTTCGTGTTTCATAATGACAAAACGGTGAAGTCAGATGGTTCCGTATTGTCGATTGGCCTGGAAGGGCTTTCACACTGCCAAATTTGACCGCAGCTGGTTTTTTAGAGTTCCACAGTTAATTTCATTCTCCAGAATTGAAACTTCAGACATTTAGTTACGCACTAGAATTTCCATAGGATTGGTTTGAGAGACACGGAAGATATTATATTTTTAATTTCCTTCAATTTTATTAATTTAATAGCATAATGGCACACTGGGTTTCTTTACTAGGGAAGGGCGAAGGCCGGTTACGACGCGACGTTCCAGCCCCTTTTTTTATATTTTTTATTAGCTCTCGCCGGTAATGCGATATTTCACTCCTTTATATTAGATGTGGGTAATCAAGAATGCGAAGGTAATGCTTCCCACTCCACCTTCACTAAACTTATGACCACGATAAAACCTCCTATTTTAAAATGAGAGGCTGTACGACGCCGTCGTGTGGTCAGGGGGCGGTGGGAAAACATTTCGTAAAAAAAAAGTGAGAGAATTTACTGTAAAAAAGAGCCGAGGAGTATTATTCATGGAGAAAATTTTCGACGTCATTTTCGCTCGCCTTATTTCGGAAGGTGAAGAGTAAGTAGGGCATCACGCTAGGTGGGGGAGGAAATAAAAATATCCCTGAGAAAAAGAGGTATTTTAGAGCACCATAAAAATGTGTGACAGTGAAAAGTTTCCTTCTTTAAGAGGCCGGTATTACATGTGAGAGGGAAATGTAAAGCAATGTTTTCAGTGGAATTTCCCTTAGTAATATAGTCAATTGCCGCCTCGATAAGATTAATAATTAATTTATCGATTAATCTAGAACAATAATTCAAAGCTCTTCCTCATTATAGTAGAGCAAAGATAATAACAACTAATATTATCAAAACATTCCTGACCTATTTTCTCATAATTGTTGCAGCGAAGTATTTCTAGGCACAGCTATTGACCATTGATGGAACCCCCAATGAAGGCGCACTCACTCGGTTGAACCTCTTTGTCACTACCGTTCTCACTAAAATCACCTTCTTTTTTCAGCACTCTGAAGATTTTGAATGCTTATTAACCACCTATTAAAACCAACTTAGGACTCGAAGTCCGCCGAGGTTTCATAAATGAATAAAGGCCGCTACGAAAGAAAGAAAAAAAACCATTTCGTGGGAGGCCGGGGGGTTATACACATTTATATCTGTCGGAAAGGTAGCATTGAAAAGGATTTGAAAAGAGTTGTGTCATTACCTTCTGCCGGTCTGATAATACCGCTGGAGTTTTTTTTTTTTTTTTTCGAAACTTCTTTTTATTTGGAAAAAAATGAAAAGAATAATTCTACACGAGTATTTTATTATTTTGTGCGAGTGTGGGTGTTCTTGTGCAAGAGGAGGGGGAAGGGAAATCATGAGTTCTAAAGGAAGGCGTTGAATGAGTAGGTGGCCAAGTTATATTTAAACGATAAATGAATCAAGGAGGACAAAAACTAGGGTCTGCCGGTACAATCCTACAGCGGATTTATTCTTAATGGTTTCTTCAGGGAGCAACCGTGTCTTCGAAAAAAGTTCATTTAAGGATCACGGGTTACTTAGAAGTGTTGTTCAACGGCCCAGGTCACATAATAATGTTCGGCGTCGTGAATACGTACTCTCTGTAAACATAACGCAATCAGAGAACGTAATCGTGCAATCGTGAGACCTCTCCTAGAGTGTTATGCACGCAGCACATCATATCAATACTGAGAAACATTATTTTATACAACGCTAGATCAATTTATACTGTATTTTCTAGTGAACAGAGCGGTTTTTTGATTTGAAGAAGCCAGATTCCATTTCACACTAGCTACCTACGATTATCAAGTAACTACATCTAAAACCTACATGGGTTCACCCCAAGATGATGAGTATTGTTATAGTTACGTTGATTTACATTGTTCAATTGTACAACTTGCATAGGCTACAATCGAGGGGAATGGAAAATGAGACCTCCGCTGAAGTAATTACAAAGGAGTTTTCCCCGGTTATAATGAGAGGATTCAAGAAATTAGTTTCCCAAGCTCTTCTTTGTCCTTTTTTCTCTATTCCTCGTTTTGCTGTCTTATTTCCCTGTAGTGATTACAATTACAATTATTGTTACGTTCTCGGAGTGAATAATCTCATTTCTGAAAAAAAGAGAAACAAAAAATCGAAAACCTCTGTAATTAGCATACTTAATGTTTTCTATTCGAGATTTTTGACATCGCGTTCCGCAATGCGTAGCGAAAGGCCAGAGAATCAGACGTTGGAAAAGAAACGAAGTAAATTGGTAGGGACATATATCATTACGTTTTAAAAAAATTAGGTTGCCACTAGGATAGGTATCACTAGTATACTTACGTAAAGGGTTAACCAAGGTTTTTCTTTCCTCATTTCGATTTCAATCCTTTTCTTCAGGACATCAACCGTTATAATCTCACTTTATTCTCACGGCTCGATTTTAATTCCATAATAAGCGCTAGATTGAAAAAAGCTCTTGAAAAAAGAAAAAAATGGTTCCTTCAAGTTTCGTGCCTTGAACGGGTCCGTGTCGTAATTGAGGCTCATTAGGTTTTTACTTGGGATTTGCTAACTCTAGCGGTGTGGCGACACTCTATAAGAGACCAACGTAATGGAATACGAGCCGCCATATTTCTCAACGCGGGATGTATCTGCCTCTGATCCCTGTTGCATAAAAAGTAGATGGCGCTGGCAAGTCTATATCGGGTAGAATAGGTGATTTGGAAAATACGCTCATTTAAAAAGACGACCATTTCATGCAAGGCCAAATTGTCTAGTCCCATAAATATTCAAATATAGTTCGATGAATTTTCAAGTGTGAGCAATAGCTCACATCAGGAAAATTAGAACCAAAACATGTGTGTAGTTAACCAAACCCTACAGCACAAACAAGCGTCGTCATGTTACACACATCTAACGGTTGGTGAACGGAAGGCCTCTGATCCGCAGAGCTCACTTGATGACCTGCTCAAGAACCGTAAACCACAACAAAGACCAATTTCAATGGACGTGATACGGCTTAAATAAACCAAACCTGTGTCCAGCGTACAGTTCAGTCGAAGCATTAATTTACCGACCAAGAGCTTTCCACGGAAACCCAGGCATTACTGGGGAATACCACTCCCCCCGCCTGTCCTACATGACTACACTCGGAGGGTACAGAGTCCAGGAGTTAGAGTGGCGGGAGGGGGTAAGACGATTAGAAGCAATTGGGCAGAGAAGCTGCAACAAGTGTCTCTGGGGTGGTTTAACCCTCAGAGGGTGTCACAAGCTTCACCCCTCTCCTCCGCACTTCGTGTCCCGCCTCACGAACCTCTTTAGTTTCCCAACCTCTTTTTCGCGTCATCCCTTAAAAACATTCCTTCTTCCTCCTCTTCAGGGATCCCCGCGGTCGTTCTCTCTTTTTTGGGGGTTCAGGGTTTTCCAGACAGTTTCTCTCTTCCTCTTTTCTCCCCACCCTGAGCCTTCCCACAAAAGCCAACTCACCCGCACCTCGTACTTTCTCTTTCTCACCCCACTTTTCTCCCCGAAAAGCCGCACTTCTTTCTTTTTTCGGGTAGGGGTATTAAAGCCAGGAGTGCTTACAGCTTGTTTGTCCGTTCCCCTTTTCACATTCAACCTCCAGAGAGGGAGTGAGAAAAAAATCGAGAGCGAATAAAGATTAAAACGAGCGATAAAAATCCGAAAGATGTCTACTCACTCTTATGGAAGAGTATCAACACGAAAATGCTGTGGGCAAGTAGGTACTCACCTGGAACAAAGACGAAATGATTATAAAATTGAACATAAATATTATCTTTATTATGAAAAATTGAGAACACATTGAACAAACTTAAAAGTCATTAATTATCGTGTACGTTGTATGAAGAGTGGAATCTAGATTATTGGTTGCATTTTAAGGGCTTGTTCGGCCCGAACATTTAGGATTTGTGATCAGAGCACATTGAATCTTGAAAAATTACTCGCTGTATCCTGAGGGAAGGTACACCTGATGAACCTATTTTCGTGAACTTAGGGACACCCATAGGGGCTTGGTAGACGGGTGCCTGGATAAGTATTCCACGAAGGGGTCTAATAAGAATGAAGGCTAAAAATCAATAACGCTGCTCATCACTCCGACTCAAAACGAAATTAACGGTCATTACACTCTTGAAGTATTGATTTCTTCCACACTCTTCATAACAAGGGGTAACGCTACACCATCGAAAGGGGGATGAAATCTTAATGAGCCTTCTCTTCTCATATGTCGGCATAACCGTGTGGATTTCGATGGGACGAATAACTTCTCCAGTCACCCAGGAGCACCCCAGAACACATGAAGCTTCCACTTCCGCAGCCCCCACTGTGCACCACTCGCCCCCAAACCACCCCCTGCCGACTCATTCTTTCTCCCCCCAAGTGAAAAATGACTCCTGTCTGCTCGTTGGGGCCCCAGTACGTTTGACATTCTATAAATCATAATAAAGAAAAAAATAATTTGATCGGATCGAATAAATGTTGTAGCTTGGTAGCTCGTGAGTAATGGCCCGCTGAAGATCATATTTCAAAAATTTTTATCCCATCCTTTATTTTTTTTCTGAAAGACAATGAAAACTAGAAATGACACGATCAATGCAACCAACGTGTTTTTTATAATTTCTGAACTGTTTAGTGGATAATTCTTTTTTTGGTTGGTTATTCCTTGAATAATTAACCTATGTTTTCATGCAAAAAGACAATCTCTCCGATTCGACCCCAAATTATTACTGGACGTTTCAAGTTGTCTAGATCAAAATTAGTAAATGTCCGTCCACCGTCCACGCCGACATTGATAGCAGAAAATTTTCTAAAAATCTGAAATGTTGGTCAGGGACCCGTTTCCGGCTCTAGTTGGTCCACGAAACTTTTCAACCCGATCGGACCAAAGTTGGGTGGGGTAGGAGTCAAGATGTGCATTTCGAAAAATGGATTTTTGAGATTTTTTGCAATCTAGGCGTGTGGGGTATGATTTTCCACTAAATTTTGGACCCTGAATCGATTGGAATGGACCCGCCACACCCCCCTGTTCCCCTTTTTCCCCATGTTGAAGAAATGACTCTCCATGCACCTGGTCCGAGGAATAACCAACCCGTGTGTATGAATTTGCAGCGTTTTTTCTTTTCAGACCTTCCGTCACATCAATTTTCAATGAGGTTTTCCAAAAAAAAAAAAAAAGAAATTGTATGACCTAGTTGTCAGATGGTTCTTTTACCATTAGATGTTAGAGAGATCGGTGACTTGAATGTGTCCGAAGTCGAAATGCAGAACTTAGATAATTCCCGATTCTACAAGCGGAGTTTGTGTCGACGAGGGTTAATATAGGCTGCTCCGGGTTAGTTTAACTTCGAGAACGTCAAATCGACCAACAATAATTTGTCATCAGCCAAAATTAGCCAATTTGATTATTGTTTGTACCGAATGTATTTATTTGTTGCAGAAAAATGCATGAGAGAAGAGAGGTGAATGTGATCGGACGAGTTTAATAAACTGATGATTTGGCAGGGTCGTTCTTGGTAGGCCTCATAGACATTTCGACTCATCATTTTGAACACATTCGTGTAAATCATGAATGTAACTGTTGTCTGCTGACGGGTTCATGACTGATGAAACAATTTGAGCGACTATACGAAAATCCAGCCATGTCACGTCGTATCCATTTCTGGGATAGATCGTTCTGGTGTTCAGTAGAACTCACGTCATCAAACCTCCACATCAGCCTCGAACTTACAAAGTTGCCGATTGATAGAGGAGAAATAGATGTGAAATGCAAGAGAATAGCGTCATGCTTTTGAACCCTCATGCCTTCAAATTTATTAGTGCGACAAGCTTGAAGACCATAATTATACATTTTCAAAGCAAAATATATTCTCGTCAGAAGCGAAAGAAAAAACGTATTTATAACAATACAGAACACGAACGCCTGGCCCTGTGCCGGATTTATTTTATTCCCCCATCGCTTCCCCGCTGAAGGAAAAAGATTAGAATAGTAATTAATTTGATTATATGAAAATAAAATTTAATTAGAGATTTTCATCTCGCTTTCATTATTAAAAAACCCGTTAACTCGGTGGCTAATTAAAATAAGATTTATTACCCTCTAAATTAGGATGAATTAAAAGCGTCAGGCTGCTTTTCCACCCCTCGTCTAGTTGTCCAATCTAAAATAAACTTTACCAAATAATTTGTTTGCCCGAGGAGGCCGAAGGCTTGCTTATATCCCGGTGACAACGATCTGTTAAATTTAATCGATGTTTACGTAACTTTCCGCTTTCGTGCGTTAGGATTACGCAATTGGGAGTGACGAAATGACAATGACGACTGATGTAAGGATGGTCATCGTTTCTATCGTAGTAGTTTTTATTTCCGGGGTTAAGTTTCCAATCTTAAGCAGCCGAACATGAGCATTTACCGGAGACATCAGAGAAGTGCTCAACGTTTTTCCAATCCCCATTTCCAAATGCTTTTCATTGGTGATATAAATTCAATGGCGGGATTCTTACCTTATGAAGAACTATAATGATCTTCTCGAATGAAGAATGCTATGATGGTCCCATGTTGTGCCAATCCTGAATCAGTTCAGGTCAATAATAATTTCAAATGACAAGCGATTTAGACATTATTGGTTTATTCGGAATCGTCTCAAAAATACGCAGTTACCACAGAAAAAAATAAATAAATAAAATAAACCCTGTACCCTTCAAAACATTACAATTCTGACGCAGAGATCGAATCATTATGAAGGTTTCCACTGTTTAGAATGTTGAAAATGTAAAACTGGGAGGTAAAACGGGGGATCGTTAACGTTGGAAGGAGATAATAACTTTTATGAAAATTCATCCTTCCCGTGCCTGGGCAATCCATTCGCCCGCCCATCCTCCACACTTTGTGGACGTTAAAGAGCAATTTTAGAAAATTGTATATCGTCTCTGATGGCTCGAGGATTTACGACGAGGACCGTTAAAAGAAACAAAGTAAGCTATATTACTTCTGTTTAAACAATTTTTAACGCCGAACTCGTTTTGAAGGCTCAAGTTTATTTAATGAGGCACTTTTCCTCATAGTAGTATGGTTTAGAGTTAATACCGTCATATTTTAATACCTATGAAGCATGGCGAGGGGTGGTTTTAGTAGTTTTGATATCATTGTTTCACCCTGTCGTTTTTCCTGGGGCCTTATGACGGGGTTTAACGGCGGGAAGGGGAAAAGGACATTGTACAAATAATAAAACATAGTCTTTATTGTTGGCGGGGGAAGTTTGACTTAGGCGTTTGACTAGACCGGCTATGGTGGAAATATCAATAAATTCTGGGAATGAGCGTTCTGGGGTGCGGAGGAGGCGCATTTTATTGAAGGGTGGCCGACATAACTAAGAGTATGAACAGCAGTAAAAGCAACCGTTAAAGTAAAGTTTTTCGATCAGATAGCAAACCGTTAACTGAACAGTGTTTCATCGAAAGTTTCAGTGCAATGCAATGTGACGTGTGTCACTGTATGGTTCACTGTTGGTTGCTTTGGTGTTCTCACGTTACTTTTACTGGTGAGAACAATGCTACGAAGGGTGAGTTGTACGATGCGGGGTGGATATTCATTGAATAATGAACACCTTCCACAAAAACAAGAAATACTTGAAATTAGGAGGAGTTATTTTATAAATTGTTGTTCGAATATAATACAAACTTCGGCTGAGTTATCAGCCCACCTAGACACCTCCTATCACCAACAAATTTTGTGTAGTTTGGTTAGAAAGAAATTGCCTTTCGTCTCACCTTCCAACGATCGATATCCTCAACGGCCACCCTTTATAGCTCTGCGAAAATGAGAAATTGTCCCTCATCAAGCGAACCTAAATTATTTACCAAAAAGGACGGTATAATCTGCCAGGAGCCGAACAATCTTCAAATTGCTTCCACCAATTTCCTCAATTTGACGCCGTGAAAATGAAAGACGAGGTTGGAACGGGGGCGAAGAGAGTTCGCTTTAAATGATTTACTGAATATAATGCATAAAGAAAATTAAAGCAAAACGGACGACAGAGAAGCATCGCCTCGTTTTCTGTTCAAAATAGGGGACGTTCTCTGAGGACGTAGGGAAATTCTCAAAAGGTAACAGGGGCGGAAGGTAATTTCCCGACGGCGTCTAATTACAACATCTAGCCGTTGATTGCTCCATTCAATATGATTAAGAGTCCACGTATTTACTCTCTGAAAAGGCTTTATTTACTTTACCAGGTTAACGGAGGTTGCTCGGCGACGAAACATCTTTAGTCGTCTTACATCTACCGACGTCATTACCTTAATTAATATCCCAAATTAACATTTAACTTGTACACAGAGAAGCGGAGGCGAAATTGCTGTGCCTTTACTTGTAAACAGGATACTCCGACCGTCAAATGGCGACTGAAGAGTGGTGGGGAGAATACAGGAGGGGAGTGAAGTTGAAAGTTTAATACTCGAGCGCGTAGGTTTATGTGAATTAGTAATAACGCAGTCTTGAACTAGATGACGCACCTAGCCGCGTATATTAATTTTGCAAATCCTCTAAGATAACGGGTGTTGGAGAAACGTGTCTCGTGAGGGCCTTCCTTGCGGAAATATGTAATCCGCCAGTAATGAGATTACAGCGTGTAGTCTATCGGCCCTTTTGAGGGTGACGACACACAAAAAAGTAGGAAAATCTAGTCACCTAAGAATAGGAAGCGCGATAGTTTCTGAATCAACGCCTAAAACGCCTGCCTTTAACGGTGCTCTAAAATAATGTGGCATAACATGGACTATTGAGCAATTTTCTATGCAAGAGAAGAGTCTAACCATTTGTTAGGTATCTATCAAGTTCCAGATAGCAAATAAACATCCAATCAACGAGTTTGCCAGCAGGAATCCGATAACGTATCGGAACCTCATTAGTCTGATACAAATACACATCAAGAGATTACTGGAAGCAAAAAAGTTTCAAGTTGTACCGTATAGACGAGAAGACCAAAAAGGAGAAACTATGAAAAAAAGTCACCCGCTCGTATGAAGGTAATCCGCTAATTGTGTATTGGTGCGCAACCTGGAAGTTGTAGGCTGTACGATACGATCCTAACCTCCTACATGGAAACTCCATTTATCGGTTTGTTTGCTTTCGAGTCTGAAAGAAGCGGCAGCAGAGGAGAGTATTTCGAGCGAAAAAAAAAAAAAAAAAACAAAAAACCAAGGAATTTTTTGTTGGAGGCAAGAACGCAGGGTACCTACTCATTAACATTCAGTAAGAGATGAGAAGTGAATGAGACAACGACGGTAGAAGTGGTTTTGTAATTAATTGCGATAGGAAGAGAAGAGAAATCCGAGTTTCCTAGAGGGTTACCAGGCCTAAAGCAAAACTAATTAATAGTTTCTAGATCCTTGTTACCCCTCGAACGGAGGATGAGATGGGTCCAGGATACCCTTTTCCTCCGAACAGTACTTGTACTTGGAGGGCCAACTGTTTGCTGTTTGAGTGCCACATTGTTGAAGATCCTGGGTTGGGAAGGAGTGATCTCGTTGGTCGTCGAGAGGGAAGCATATACACGTGAATACGTCCGTCGCTGAGCTTCCGCGACATCAAGATTGGATTCATAATATAGCAGGTAGGTTAACAATGAAAATTGCCCTCAGTCAGAGGATGTACATGCACATTTGGCCAAATCTACTGCCAGAAGCGCGATTTTTATTATTACTTTTTACCGTACTATAATTGCTTAAGATTTGATGAAGCAGCAACGAGGATACCAGCTGGACCGAAATCAGGCCATGGGTAAAAAACGTTGTAAGAAGGATTGATTTCACCTACGTTAATGAAATGATCCGTTTAAATTGTATAAATATCGGAAATTCTGCAAAAATCCTCTCTATTTTTAGTGGGGCCTAAGCGTTAGATATTTCTCTCCTACTTTCTGCCTCTCGACTTTCTAAGAGCCACCATGAGCTTGGAGATCAACATTTTGTAAAATAGGTGTAAAAAAGCAAACAATTTTGAGGTTTTTTTTTAAATCTCTTAGTAAGATATTAAATATAACTATAAATCTCGGCAAATTGTATCATTATAAGTATCAATTAATGTTCGGGATTTATTATTACCGTTTGGATGAGTAGGACGCTGAAACCCCCAGAGCCAAAAACTTCACAGGTACACTTAACTTCGTTATATATACCCAATATTGAAGATATATTTATCAATAAGTCAGTTCAATAAGAACTTTGTAATACTAATTATATGATAACGCTGTCCACGAAGGCCCCAACGGTAACTTTCACGCCTTGGGTTACAACCACAACCATAACCAAGGATCCTAATGTACCTTAAACCTCGAATGAAACGCTTCTCCACAATCGCCTCAGTTCCAGTTTCTCTTTCAAACAATCACTCGGTAAATATCTCTTCGGTTCGACCCAGCCATTTGAAATAATCGTACGTATTTCATCATACGGCGAGAGGTGATGGGTGAAAACCAAGTGAGTTTTTGGCGGATCGTCTCAATATTTCGCTGATCAAGAGAAAAGTAAATTGAACGTTCATAAATAATTTCTCGGAATAAGCCTTCATTAGGGTGGCAAAATCAGCACAAATTTAGCAAAGGGGGAATCTAACATTTGAGCAGCCAGAGGATTTCAGGAAATTAATGGCAAATAAGATGGAATACTGCTAGTTGGGCAACGGATATTATGGGTCGTGTCATTGAGAAAAATGTATTCAGCATCAAAAGTCGAAGGGCGAAATTATTCGCTCACCTTACAAAACATAAAACATATAACTCAGGAGAGGAAGCTGTCAGGTCGGCATATTGTAAATTAAAAAAAAAAAAAAAAAAAAAAAAAAAAAAAAAAAAAAAAAACCGCAAGAACGTATTGAATTATCTAGGGCACTGCATCTATTTCACGAGGCAAATTACTGAGGTAAAGTCATTGTTATTCTAACTCTTTGATATAATTGACCTGCTTAAGCTTTTTCTTTCGATGTAGCTACTTATCCTGGAGTTTTTGTGTGTCCTCAAATCCTTTGTGCACATGACTGCAATAATAGGAAAAATCCAAATCGATTTTTTAATGGAGTTTTTTTCCTTCACTTTGAAGTCGAGTGGGTTGCGGAGAAAACGAGGAGAAGGTCAGCTATTGTATAATAAGCATGTCTGAAGGACCCACTTGAAGTCACGTTAAGGGAGGTTGCGGGTGGAAAATTTTCTAAAGTGATGGCGAAAAAGCACTTTGCCCATTAAGAGTGTGTCGGTATTGTACAGAAGCGTCATAGCGAGGATTTTTTCGTAGCAAAAAAAAAGTTACAGCACGTAGTTGCGCATCGTTAAGCAAACTTATCCTTACCAAATCTAAGTATACATTGCTCTTTTCATCATATTATGATTTCCCTTTAATATAATGAGAAGATATATAAAAAACGTAGGACGGCCCAAAAATGTATATACTAGGTGGTCAACTATACAACGAAGTCAACAGGTTTCTTTAATTGTGACACCACCAGATGAACCTAAGAGCTTCAAGCTTCAAAGAAAATGGTTAGTGGTATAAAAATGAGTGTCATAATAGAGAAACGTTAAGCTCCGAGATACAAAAATATTTCCCCACTATCCAAATGATCAGAAGGAAAATAAGTAATAACAAAACGTTATTGAAATTGCTTTTTAAATTGGAGGGCTGTAAAATCATACATTTTTTAGCATTCTAATGGAAATCGTTCCTTGGGATAATATGTTTACTTGGAAAAAATAAAGAACAACAGGCGGTAAAAGCTGGTACTCAGGACCTTTGTGTCGTAGATGGTTCGTTCTTGATAGGTTTAGAATTTTATAGCTAAGGTGTTTCAGAAAGTGTCAGATTGAAAAGTATCAAGTGTGTAGATCCCCTATAAAGGACAGGCGAGTGTTTGGATTTTCATCATCCAAATGAATTACCCAAAGAATAAAAAAAACGAACCGTTAGGGTCTCTTCACTTTCCGATGTCCGGAGGCGAATTAACCAGTTAACAAGCGTTGGATTTTCATCATTCTTTCGATTTATAATGCGTTTTAAGGGGTTTCGATTGGATTTGTCGTCGAATGAGGTTTTCGATCCGGAAAAAACATCTTTATAGCGTAATCCTTCAATTTTCGTTTCCAATAAGATAATCTTCCTTCGAAAGGGATGGAAAAAAGGCTAAAAATAAAGAATAATTGAAAAACGTTTCTTACTTGGGCGGACCTTGAGATAGGAAGGGCTGGAAAGGCGGAAAAATGAATTCATTTGTAATGAAGTCCCGGTGGAAGGAAGGAAAAGAAACAAGGAGGAAATGAATTAAGACGTGGAGTGGAGGGCTTAATAACATGATGACGGAATTAAAAGCGATAGATTGTTGTAGATTGAGAGAGGTATATTACCGTAGAGATTGGCCTGGGTGGGGGGATACAGGGTGGATTAACTACGCTTTTACTCCTCGCGTTCTCCATCCGAGGAAAAGTGAAATAGACAGTAAATTGAGTGAATTATACAATGTAATAAGGAGCGAAAAACAACTTCCAAGATTAGAAGCGAATTGGAAAATAAAATTCCGTTTACGCCAAGACCTTGTATCTTTGAAATATTGGCTCGTGTTAGACTTGCCCAAAGTAATATCAAACCCGGTAAAAATTACAATCCATAAAAAATGAAAGGCTACTTTTTAATATTGAGATATGTACTTCTTTCGCCCTGATATCTACCTCACCACTTTCGCCAGAAGCCCATAAAAAATAATATAAATTTATCTCGTTTGAAAGAAATCCTCCTTTCTTGTGCTTAAAGATGGGTAAGAATCGCATAAGTTGAGCTCGGAGGGATGAAACTCTTCCGAGGTTATTATTCTAATAAAGTCGAGAAAAGGAGCAAAAAGCATCATAAATTCAACCCTTACAATGTCGGTCTTCCGAGAGTGTAACTAAAATTTAATTTCGAGCTATAGTTTTTGTCGGTCAGGAGTGATTTTTCAATTGAGTGCAACAATAATAATTTCCAATAATTTCGATTTTGCTTCAGTAATCCCTCAGCACTAGTTCTTCATTATTTGAGATTTGGAAGGCTTTCGCTCAAGACGAATAGCACCGCAAGTTTTCACAACCGATCATTTTTGAACAAAACATGCAAAAATCGGAGTTGAAGAGGATTTCATACAAACATGCAATGTTACACGACCGAATTTAGGGTAGTACTTTGCACCTTGATTATTATGTTCATCGGACACTCTGATTCGTTTTGTTATTCGCTCTGCACGCACAAGAGTTTCAAGACGTTATCAGTGAAAGTGCAACTCGCTAAACAGCATTTAAAAAAATGCGATTAACAATTAGGACGACGGATGGCAAATCTACTGGCGATACTGTTCCGTTAAGAAGTACCGGCGTCATGAGTAACACATACAGCAAATAATTTATTTCGCAGTTCGTGATATGGTAACAGTACAAGCGATCAGATACTACCCAAGGTCCATCAATATTACTAAAACATGTTATTATGTAACTTATGAAAACCAACAATCAATACTTCACAACTGTCGGCCGCATAGTAAGGTGCCATAGTACGCACACCTAGGACTCATCAATAACGGAAAAACTCTACGTGTCACTTATACATGTAAAAGCAAATAGAAGGGTTGACGGGATATACCTTCAAGTCTTAGTGAAAACAAATCTATCCCTTCCCTATGAGAACGCACGAAGAGTTTATTACAGTAATTTCAAGGAACACGACAAGGAGGTTCAGTTTAGCCTCGATATTGTCTCGCATCGATGGAGGCTTACTTTAAGATTAGTGTTTTTGGTCGTAACTGATTCTATGGTATGAGGAATAAAAAATGAAAGGCCGAAATCGGTGATAGGATAGGCGATATTTTGATATTACCTGAACGGTGGATCTTGTGTAAACAACAACAGGCTAGTAATGAAGCCTAAAAATCCTATACCATCACCTGTATCTTCAATCTAGCCTGAGAGAGCAAGTAGAAAGTTAGTTCGAAATCCGACAGATACAAAATTTACGTTTATCTTCACATTACTCGAATTACGCCAATTGCATGATCATTACCTCAAGTTGAGTTAAAACCCCTGGAGTTCACTCATTGAAACAGTAAAGAGCCGGCGAAAATTGTTCATCAATCATCGAATCGTCAAAACACAAATGAGAAAGAGCAGAGTGGAACAATCAGATTTTCTAAAATAATGAATATCTCTACAAGAGTCGACAAGGAAAACGAAGACTTTCGTGTTCAACGGCCATTAACGTTGAGAACAAAAATGGAGAGTGGTCTAATTCTAAAAAATCATGTCTCTACTTTTGTGAGTGGAAGCCACCCTTTTTATATCATTTGTAAGAAAAATTAGAACACCGAGTTAAAATGTGAAATTATTGGATAGAAAAAAGAAAAAAAGGGTCCGGTATACGGTTTATGTATTTTGAGACAACATAAAGCAAATTTCGATTGTGTTGGACAAAATCGAAAAGCAGCGAGTTTGTTTTGTCTCAATAAGTAGTTATCCATTGATTGTAAACGCAGATTATAATCTGCGTTTACCTGAGAAAGAGTAAAGTATTGTACAATATTAAGTTTTTAGGAAATAGACGGTTCCGAAGGCGTCTAAGATAAAAGGACTGAACGATTGGTGAATCAAAATAACGAACCAGCCAGTTTAAAATAAACCATTCTGTGAGTTATTCTAAGTTCTCGATTTAATTTTAAAAAAAAACCGAATCACTCGATTGGATTAGGAATCTGTATTAATTTATATGTGGAGCATTGCCGAAATGTATAGTCGGATTCTACTCGTATTCTCCGCCCGCCACCTTGTCCGTCGAATGTATGTGAACGTATGAAAAGGAAAAAGAAATTCTCCATTTGAGAAGGAAAAAAATGCGATAGGGGAAGAGCACCGCACCTTGATTACAATACTTTATATATTCTATGTGGAACGTATTGGAAACGTATAAGGAAAAGTGATGGAAGGGGTGAGTGTGGGAATACGATGTAAAAAGATGGTATGGAAAAAGATTGAGAGGAAGAAGGGAGGGGTAGTAAATTAGTTTTCTTTTCTACATGGAAAAAAAAAAAAAATGAGTGAGGAGAGGGATGGGGATAAAGCGAGGGAAACCTTCCCAGCCTTCATCTCCCACTTCTATTCATCCGAGCGTATGAATGCGATTCAATACAAGTATTGAAGAAGAGAGAAAAAAAAGAAAAAAGGAAAGTATACGGTTCTAAATATAAGAAGCAAAAGACGGGATTCATATCTTCGCAAGATTCAGCGCCCTTATATTATTCCTCCTTACTAACAGTGTTCACATATATGAAGAAACCGAGACGGGAAGAAAATAAGAAAAAAGAGATTGGCGGTGGTGTAATACAAAAATATTGAAAGACGAACATTACTATGCGTACGTTACTCGTTTAATCTCTTTATTCTTATTTGGTTTTAAATCCCGTCCAAAGCTACTGTTATTGACAACGATGGTGGTTAGAAAAATCCCTTTGAAACCACACCTTAAAAATGTACAACTTAAAAACACGCATATTACGATTATTGTTTGATTTTTGGAGACTCTTGGATCGAAGACAACGCCAACGATAATTTTATTATTGGCTACCTCTTTTCCTTCTAAGAATAAAAAGTGAATAATTATTATTTCTTCTTGGGATTGACTAATTGTTGACTAATTGGGATAGACTGATTGTTCAAGAAAGGTATAAATTTGAGACGTCTAAGAAATGCTTCACAAATGGCAAGATTCATACCTTTATTTATTTTCCTATGACGATGAGTATTTTGATTTCCTATTTCTGGGCATTATAAGAACGCTGACCTACTCTTTTCCTTCTCTCCCTAAATAAACACCGCTGTTCAAACTAATGGCAATCAACGAAAAAACAAAATATTAAAAAAATTAAAATATTCCGCTGAAACCTAGGAAATCATTTTTTGCATTCATTTCCCTTCTACATGTAATATTTTATGTTTGAAGCAGGTTTTTAAGGAATTTGTTAGCATCGATTAAGATGTCCGCAACATCGATTTTAGTTGTCTGTCGTGATATGCATTCTTTTCTCAACTGAGATTATTGTAAGGATGACGATCATACCCAGAAAGAGTCTCTTTAATTTTAATTTGGAGGAAAGGTTGATATTAACCTCAATTATTTTGCATCGGTAATGAGACTGCTACTTAACGGTAACAGCAAGGCGCACGCAGTCATCTCTTGAAGTGCCTCCCATCTAGCAGATAACTACTACGAGCGGCTTCTTGCCAAAGTGTTTTAAAGAAATAATGGAATTACTCTAGTTTCCCTCACTAAACGCTAATTTTTTTTCTCTCTCTCTCGAGAAAAAATAAAGAAAAGAACGAGCTCATTTTGCCGTTATCTTTACTGTAATAAACCCTCTAACGGGTTTTCAAAATGTGTGAGGTCACTTATCGTCATTAAAAATATGAAAAAAATGAAAGCGAAAAAGAAGTATGAGAAGAGAGAGTAGGGTATTAGAGTGGAAAGCCAGGCAGGGGAAGAAAAATAACGCCATTTTTTCTTCACCGCCTGCTACGCATAATATATTAGGTCGCCCCTCATTTCTGAGAGGAGAGGTTACTTATAATTTTTTTGTGCATAATTTATATATAAACATTCGAGACGAGAGCAGCGGTCGTAAACTAAAACGGGTCGATGGCCTCTTTATTCAAATTGTCACGTTTACCATAAAGTTTACTCTGAGGAAGCATTGACGGTATTTTGAAAGAAAGGGGCAGTTTTGAACTTGGCGGGAAAAAATAAGAAAAAAGTAAAGTTCCTTCTTCCCATACCCCCCACCACCATGGCGACCAATAAATGTAAAATTATACGGGGAAGAGCGCGGAATGATAAATCTGGTGTAATGTTGCAACTGCTTTCATAAACTTTGCCAGCAAGACTTTGCTTTATGACTTGCAAGGAGCTTTTGACAAAGGGTTATTGTTTCCAAAGTAGACCTAGGAGGAGGAAAAGGGCCGAGTTTTGAAGGCAGTTTACGATGAAAATGTCTGCTTTTGCCAAGAGAAAACTATGAGGCGAAATACTCTTACTGTTCCCCCATTTGGGTTACCATTTTACAGCCTTTTCGAACATGTCTGGTCGCAGGATACGATAGTAACGGAGTTTTCTGGACAAACAGTTTAAAGAGAAGGAGGTTTTGTCTGCGAAATAGACGGCACAGATATACATTTATTTTATACCACATGAGCTTGAATTACGATTAGTGTTCTCAGAGCAGAGTGGGAAAGATTTATTTCTACTACGAAGGATGGCGAATTCAAGTTGACCACTTCAGATTGCTGATTATCAAGCCTTAAAGAGATTGTTTCTCCTCGCACTATCGGAGGAGAGTTGTTCAAATTTTGTGGTTTGTCCGCTTTCAATTTGGTTTGTTTCAAGCCCTAAATTCCTAAAATGGTGTATATTGCACTGCGAGTCGGACTGCTGTCAGTGAAAATGAAAATTCCTGTACTTACACCCATTAATACATTACGAAATTTTAGGCTTTCGTTCCATAGTAAAATTCGAAAACGATCCTAAAATAGGAATTGTGCTTTGCTTACCCCCCCCCCCCCCCATCTCCGTTTCCTTGATTCGGAATTGTCCTCCACGATTTCGATAAGAGCTCACCTATATCAACAGTTTATGGAGTTCTGGGAAATTTAGACGCGAACCACGGGACCGCAAAACGTTATTGTGCCCAAGCGGTGAACTATTGTCTCTCAGACCCACTCAGCTCAATTTATAGTTTCAGATAAAAGCCCCGTTTGAATCTATGTTAATTGCGTTAATGTGGTGGTAATTCGGGTCAGTCAGTTGAATAGTCATAATTTCTATGTTGCGGCTTTTACCCCCTGGCGGTTTCGTCTCCCGCCCGTTTAGTGGCTTGATATGTTTACCCCGTTATCATCGGGGTTTAAATGGACCTATCTTGTTGAAAGCCTATTAAATAACTCTCAAACGGGACATCCTCCCTATCTAGGCGTGTCTAGTCCCCGAAAAGCCTATTTGGTAATTCCACCCCGATAATCCTAGCTTTGTTTGGGTTTATCGAGGCTGTTTCCACTATTAATTTACTGAGGACGAAGTTAATCAGAAGCGAAACGGTCAGTCTCGTTGTGTTATGGTGGAAGATTAATTTTTGGGTCTATAAGGTTAGACGTCAATTTTATTAAAAACGTTGATCGAAAATATCTGCATAGTCAAATAAAACGACGATTCTCTGGAACGTGTGCTCACTGGGGTGTGCTCATGGGTCAAAAACTGACAAACTTTAGGCTTGGTTTCGTTTAATGGCTACTGACTCCTACAGGTTACTGAGAGAATTGATACGACGTCATTTTAAAATAACGTACTAGCAAAGCATACCTACGTCATGAAAGATAGAAATGACCTGTGAACTTGATGGTTAATGATAAAATTGACATGCCTCCGCTCGTAGTTCATTGAGTTGTAAAAGTCTACACCCTAATAAGAATACCAAAAATTGGAAATTACAAGAAATCGGTTCAAACAAGTCCTATTGTACGAGGCCCTAGAAACGACTAACGCGACATTTTCATAGACCTATAAAATTATAATAGCTACGTAAGGTACAAGGAAACAAGAAAATTGTTAGGTTTTTTTTTTTTTTTGCCAAAAAATTGATATTAAGAAAAAGGTCCGAAACTCGTATTGGTAGACAAATACTTATAAAAACGATGTATAATCCCATCGCGGAATGCGGCGCTGGCAAGGACTCCTATGATACACGAGAAAGGAGAAACAATACAACATTAGTTCATAGTTGACTTCGTCCTTGAATGTTCATTGTGCGTTATAATTTGTTCTTTTTCGATTAGCCATCCAGTAATAACGCCTCTCCATCAATATATTGTTCAAGATCGGAAAAGAAATTAACTTCGAGATAATTATATTGAGCTGTCATTACTCAAGCGGCTTCGAGAGAGAAGGGACTTGACGGCAGAGTATTAAATTGACTGAAGACGTAAGAATTGCTTTGGGCATGCATTCGGATGATGCTGTCTCATCTCTCATCACCTCATGGTGTCTGAAATAGCACGCTCGCTATCTGACACAGCAAAGTATTAAAAGTGAAGAGTACAAAAACAACTACCTGTCGTCTCTTCCGGCCTTCCTAATTTTTGCTAAATTAAGAAGAAGGAACAAATTGCATGTCCAGCCAGATTTATGGTCAAAGGCTGGAGATGATCCAAAGATATTACATTTCCCACATAAGGTCTAGCGAAGGGATTGGGCTATTTGCCGGATGAGCACACATTGGTTAACAGATTGTCGAGTACCCCGAATGTAAATCAAGGCTTGGAACCCTCCCTACCCACCATCGAGGCCGCAAACTCTACTTTCTAGCGAATGACTTTAGCGCTCTCCTGTTCGTGTTAATTGTAATTAGTCGGATTGGGGCGCTCGAGGAGTGCGGTAGGGTTTTTCGACTGTGATAAACCGGTGGCAGGGTGCGCCTTATCAGTCAACTCTAAATAAATTAGAATATACGAGCTCCATGTCTGCTGAGGCTTCAGATCTTTCCATTATTAGGGCGTAGCGTCTACAATTTTTATTAATAACCGCCCTCCTTTCTAAATCCCTTTCTGCGGAATCACACACCGGATTAATACGCTACTTCCAACTGTAATAGCTTTTGACAACTGACGCAATCACCTTAATGGAATTTTACAAATTAATAGCCATGAGATGGAACCCCTTCTCGACACCCTTACTTTAGCCCTCAAAATTTAAAATTCATGAAACTCTCCCCGTTTTGAAGCAATAACATCGTCAAAATAATTTACAAGCTGCTCGCTCAGATATCCTTATTGCTGCCAAATTGATTCGTCTCTATTCCCCGCCCCGTTTGTCCTTATTCAATTCGTAATAGTGATGCTTGCCGCTCACTCGTGGTGATGAATTTATGGAACCTTGATTTCCTGGGGTTTAATTAAGAACGACGCGACTTTTGCTGCCACTCTCGAATAGACCAGATTTCCAATGTAAATATTCATCATCGGGTTGGAGCGAATCAGTCCACAAGCCGACAGTTTTGACAAGCTTATGACTTTCGTTTTATCGATATGACGACGACGGATGATAACTCAGATGAACTAGCGAAAATATTCCTCATGAAAACGTCCATCCCATTGACCTGGGCAACGGATGATGGGGTTGACATCCAAATAATGACTTGAGGTTACCAAGTTTTGGCTCATTTTTATAAATAGAAAAATAGATGCAAATACAGACAAAAAGGCACATTCAGACTTATAAAAAAAAACCTTCCTGAACGAAGCCAGAATTTTTGGAAGACGCCTTGATTGGTTTACCTCAGTTAACTCAGATATGTGAATCATCCAAATCTGACCTCCTGGACTACAAGGACTGACAAGAATGCCGAATGGAATGAGACATTTTCCTTTCATACTCGACCATCCTGTACTTACATTTTTATTTCAGATAAAAAATACGATGGTAGTCAATAACAATCAGAAAATCACAGCAAGATTTTGGAAGAAGCAGATTAAGATTAAGAAAACATGTGGGTTTCTGTTTTCTTGATTGCATTGAACATCTGAGAATGAATCCATCTCAACACTAAATTTCGACTCTACGACTCATCTTCGCGCTTTGATCACCCACTCGTCCTCACGGAACGAATTTTTCGGCAGCATGATAAAGAGACTCAGCAACAGTGCCTTATCTGATTGTGACATTCAACAATTGAAAACCAATAATAATAGAATATAACGAAAATAAAATGAAACTGGGCCGGTCGGCGTCCCAATGATTAAACCTATTGTCCTCCCTCGAGATCTTTGTTGTGGGTCCTATAGCTTCGGTGCCTCCGACTGTCTTTTGTGCATCTTTTGTCGTCCATGTGGTGCCATTAGAAGGAATAATATAGTCTAATTACAACCTTGAGAGGGAACTACTTTCTATCAATAGAAGCTGATGCATGGGGACTTGTGTGGTGGTCCAGAAAAACCTAGAGATAGTCTGTACAGAGAATGAATGAAATCGCATCAAGAAAATTGAGAACTTTTGTAGGGCACACGATGAACACATCTTGTGCAGAAGATACCACGGTAGATACACATAAAAATGAATAAAACGGCAAACGCGTTGTGAGAAAAAATATGCGACTATAAGCCGGTGGCCGCCCTTGGGCGGTTTTTGGCATAGATACATGGTTATGACGAAACACCAATGTTTCATGAATATTTAGCCTTGCTATATTCGATATGTATCGTTCTTCACAGTCTATAGTAATATCTCCAGATTCAATGGCAGACTATGAGAAATACAAGAAGATACTCGTACTTTTCAAACTAATAATACCATTGAAAATTGGTTCCCGTGGTTTACCGGTTGATTACATATGGCCTTCTCCGAAGTCGGAATTAAAACCGCAAATCATAGAAATAAGACGGGAATTTCGTCTACGATCGGATCTCCTCCCTAATAATGATTATTTTGTACCCGGTTTTGGAGGATGGGCGGATATCGAATAACGAGATGAGAAAGAGGTTTCAGCTTGAGGTCGTCGAAAGGTAATCGGTCAGCTGCTTTTTTCTCAAAACCTTTATTAGTGTCATTACCGACCACCTTGAATTTCGTCGGGAGAACAATCCAATAACAAAACGGAACCCCGAAATCATTATGTGTAACGAAGCCTCCATAACGTGCAGACTGGGTGCCACAGAAGAGTGTACATAAAGAACTCAAGTGGTGAAAATGTGGACTGAAATCAACCAATGGAACACTCATCACCTACCAACATTGTTATTATTCAGAATATCCCAATACTACCCAAGTTCTCTCACATACGTGATAAATTTCGTTCGGGTTCTAGTGTATTCAACTTTTTAGACCTGTCACCCCAAATGGAGGAAGATTCTTTTTAGTTCAAATTTTCATTTACTTCACCTTCAGTTTCAAAAATGGTAATTCAAGATTTTTGTGGGAAGACATGGTGTTTCAACCTCATTCAACCCGATTCTGGACGCTGGATCGATTCAAATGAATCCCGAAAAAATCCGGGAAACAGTATGTCTGAAAAATGAGTACTTTTGGGATAGAAAACAACGTTTTACCACCCTTTCATATTTTCCAATTACGTAGGTGCTTAATTTCAAGGCCTCGAACTTACATATTACCACAGAAACTATACACCACGAAATAATTTGAAGATTTTTTTTTTTTTTTTTTTTTTTGCTTCCTTTTTTCCGACAGATAGGAGCGAAATAAATTGGGGTATATATTGATGAGAGAAGGGTCCCAAAGCAGTTGGGAAGGAATAGGGAAGAAGGAGCAGATGTCGATAGGGGGTGAGGTGCCGCATCAGCATGCTAATTCCACGCGTGGAGTCGAGAGTGTTTGCGAAGGCAGGGTGTGCGGTGATGGATTGTAAGCTAAGAGTAGGTACGGACTCCCAGTCTTATCAAAGGGTTTAGAGATAGATAGAAGTTGTCAATGTAAGCTCCCGCCGCCAACCCCCGGTATGAAACAGTACCTTCCTCCCATTTCTTAGGAGGGTTTGCCAAGGAGGTGGTATTCATCTCGAGACAGAAGTGAGAAGGAGTTTGCCGTCTTGAGAGTGAGAACAGAGATAGAGAACCTACAGATAACACTGCCCCTTCCTCCCTTCTCTACACATCCATCTCCTGCGCCCTTCCCCGGGTCTCCACGACTCCTCCTCGAAGGCCTATTTATCAAAATAACAGCCGGAACAATAACGTGGTAATAACACCGCAGTTTCTAGACAACCCCTCCCTACCCTTTGCAAACCCCATCACTCCCCCTCCAACCCTCGCCATCCTATCGCTCCATCTTAGCAAGCTATGGTGTGGGTTTCGGAGTACTCGCCTTCTATTTGTTACCCTAGTTAACAATAACCCTTCACAAACCGCTCTCTTACCCCATTTACATATACACTAATGACAACCACTCGCCTTCACCCTCTTAAAAATATAGTATCATCTCATCCTGGACATCTGACGCTTTTCCTCTTAGTAAGAGGTAGAGAATCATTCTTACTCGACTGGTAATGGAAATGGTTCACTAATAAAACACTACAAGTTATTCCACGACGGTTGATTGTTCTTGCTCATGTGCGAATGCGTATCTATGAGGTATTGAAGACCAAAACCCCTTCACCATCGAAAGATGTCACATTCACAGATTATTTGAATCACGAGCTGCGTTTTGTGGTTCATCAACCCGAACAGTCCTGCCTCATTTCATTTTTCTCACTTTCCACTTCTGATCATTAATAACTTCTGTCCGAGTCCGTTCGACGGGGAATTATTTTAATTCGCAGCCTCCACCTCTTCCCTTTTTCTTGTTCTCGTTCTTGTTCTTCTCCTTCCCCGAAAGCCTGGGGGACAGCTGATGAGGGAGCAGGGAAAACCTTCAGGAGCCTTTTCGAGTTCTAATTGAAAATTATTTCCTGAAATATTTTCATCAATTACTCTGCCTTTTCGGATCTCTCCCTGTCAAGTTCAATTTAATTAAATCCCCACCCTCTCCACCATTTCACGATAGCAGGCCCATACACTTCCATTTTCTTCCACCCTCACCACTTTTCTCTCGCTCACACTTTTTTCCCCCCTTTCGAGACGTTTTTCGAGTTATACTCTCTAATCAAGAACTTTCTAAAATAGTTTGGCCTCTCTTTGTAAATGATCCGAGCTCTGGATGGAAGGGATATTCCCTTCTCGAAAATTTGATGCATTCCATCGTTGAGTGGAACGGTTTTCTATTTTTATATTCTTGCTTAATCGGGTATCCTCCTACAATCGGCCCACGTTATATTCGAAAAATGTGTCTCAACTCTACGGTAATTTGGGACTCACTGCGTGAGAATAGGAGGCAATAACAAAAGTTGATGGGTTTTCATACAAAACTGCCATGACGAAAATGGCAAAATAATGAACCACCATGTACACCACCGTCGATCGAAAAAAATCAGAGATAGAGAAATATAAACCATAGATGAGGCGACAACTAAATCTGTCAAGATTATCGTCTTCGAGGACTAACCTCAGCAAATATTTGTGCAGGGCAAAAGAGAGCCGGTGGCACGGAAAGAGAAAACTCCACGGGAAAACTCTCAATGGTAGACTTACGATGGGGTGTCCCCTGAAGTTGTTTTGACTGTTGGCGCCTAATGCCCACAAACACGTAGGTCCAGGTTCCCGATACCGCGAAAATCAACAGCATCCCTTTCGCTCTAACGAGAACGAACATAATTTCTCATTTAAATCGGTCCAAAACCCCCTTTCGCAGTTCCCTCTTGGAAACCCCTGATATTAGTCCGGGGGTAGAGGCGAAACTTAGTTAAGAATTTATACGCGTTAAAGCAAATATATGTAAACAGAATCGTAAATTTCTACCTCGTCGCTTCTCTGAACGAGACCTTACCGAACACATTAATTTTGCAAAATCGACTTCGACTAGGGGAGTGTCGCCGGAGAAACTCTCAGAAAATCCGTGTTTCCCAGGGAGAGCTAATATCGAGAGAAGGGGACCGCTGGGTTTTTGATCAATCAATAATTCAAGTCAACCATAGTATTACCAGCTCTGGATATATATCTTTAACAAATGCGATCACTGGAAGAACTTGAGCCACACTACCTACCATTTCAAGGGGGGGAACAAAAATCTTTGAAGACAAACCATTTCTGCACGTCATTAATATGCTATTTCTCGCTTATTAGACGATTCCTCGCACATACTGATTCTCACTCTGATATGATGTTGCATTATTAAATACCATCAGGTTTCGCTATATGTACCCCCTTCCTCCTGCCATCATCATCTCCACCTCGTTTGGAAGCTCGGGTTTGACGTCAAATTCATCATATTGAATAATTCTGTTTCATGATACGCCAACTTATCAGTAATTCAAGGCTCATTTGCCTTCAGAGGACACGTTAGTCAGTCAAGCGACTGAGTGATTCAAACGTGGGGGATATTAGTGGGAGCATATACATATGAGTTTGAATGCCAATGCAGCCGGTAGTTATTGTTAACAATCGTCAAGGAATGGGATATGTTCGGCATACGAGATGGGCTCTAGTCCATTTATGAGTATGAGGAATGCACCGCTATTCTTGCTGATAATTAAGTACCATGCCGAAATTCAATCACAGAAATATTTTCTAATAATTTAGCGCCATCCACATACTCACCAATAAAAGAGACGACTTGAAAAATCGGTGAAGCTTACGGTTGTATTTACTGTCAACACGTTTCACGCCCCTAAGAAACAATGATCAAAATTGATTTAAATTTTATTGAATTTCATGGCAACTTTGAAATCAAATTGCTGAAATTATTGCCGTAGAGTTAAATATTTTTTTTTGTCAAGTTTTTTGCGAGGAGGGGGAAAAAGATTTCCATCTGCTTTTGTTATTTTGACGTGTCTTTTAGTTCTGACTCTGAGCTCTGACCACATCTATAATATCAGCCCCTCTCTTATTCCTAGCAGTTCCCCATGGCTCTCTTGGATAATGTTTAGGGGAAAGGGGGAGGGGGGTTCCTTGCAGTCAAGTTGTCCCTTCGTGAGCATATTTTGAGGGAAAAAAAAAAAATCAGTTTCATTGCAATTAGAGGAACACAAATGGCTCTAATCTCAACTGGGTCAGAACTTGTACATACCAATATCCTTCTTCCAGTGTTTGCGATTGAGTGGTTCGCTAGGCTCCCATACGCTCCCATACTCTCTCTTACAATCTATATTGTTTCAGTAAATATACTTTATTTGAATCTACACGGCTCAAATCAATATACTTTCAGCCTCAATCTGTATGGGCCGACCGTTTTTTTTTTCTCCTGTGTTATTCACCGTATTTTTTACTGGTTGATACTCGTAGTTTTGGCTTATTTTAAGCTTGGAAAAACTCGATGAGATTGGGGAAGAGCGAAAGAGAAACAGAAGAAAAAAAGACGGATTGAAGAGGGGAGTCAGTTTGGGAAGTCTATCTAATACGGAAGAGGCGGATGTTGTTTCTGTTATCAAAACCCGAGTATTATAAATCGAATGTAAATCCTCGGGTCGGCGGTAACGGATAAAGCTGCAAAGCGCACAACAAAACACACAAATTCAGTATGGCCGGCCATGAAAACCCTCCCAGAACGAAAACTCGGTTTAAAATTACAACTCCGGGGGAGCCGGTATATTTCAAAGTGTCACCGAAGCCGTTTGGTGAGAGCTAACGGTAGGAAAACGAAATGGGGGGGTCGGGAATCGGCCAGGGGGGAGGGGATGGAAAACCCCGTAAGCGATAGGATTATAACATAATATTTCGTAGGCATGAATAATGCAAAACACGTGTGTTATGAGAAGCATTCATCAACTCCCGACCCCGCGGAGTTTGTTTCTAGGTTCGCGGGCACCCACCCCCTTCCTCCTCCTTCTGAACCCGAGGCTTTTTCTACCGGATTTCCCGCCAGTTCTGTCGCATATAGCTATGCCTCGTATCATTATGCGATATTCACTGTTTCCTGCGGTCTGCAATTGTGTGACGGGTGAAAAGTGAAAAAAAAAAAAAAAAAAAAAAATGTATGGGGATCCCACTCCTGCTAGCAACAACAGTCAGCTGCATTGCCGTAGTGACCGACGAATCAAATGGCAGTTTTTATTTATGTCGAAATCCAGTCACATCTGCCTGTAGACATAAAACGCTATTCGAGAAAGGAACGAAAGCGTAAACTCAGAATATGTAGCAGATCGGTGGGAAACATTATTGGTAGCTACCAAGCAAGTTACCTTGTATTACTTCCATCGTCCCATTGCCACTTTTATACTGGCCACTTCAAGAATGAAGAATAAAAAATAAAGGAGGCAAAAGTAGTAAATCATTACTTTTAAATCCTTTTTCGTCGACATTCAAGACGATTCGAATAATATTGAACGAATTGAGACGAATTGAATAATATAATCCTTCATTTTACTGGAATAAAATTAAGACCAATCAATTTTCCCTCTGCTCGTCCACAGAATTTCAGTGTACCAAAACAAGGTTTAGATAGCAGTGAGTCGAATCGAAACAAACAACTGGTTTCATAACTACCTTTCAAGTAAATCATAATCATACACACTTGTATTTGAGGATAGTATATAGAAAAAAGAGGAATTTGGCTAATTTAAATCTTCAGCGAAGTTATTTTGCAAAGGTTAAACTAATATCATTCATGCCGACAGATCTGGTGGGGAGTATTTTTTCAATAGAATTTTTTCTCTTATGAAACCAAAAAATTGAAGAACCCCCTTGGAAAAATATATATACTTAATCCAAATCGGAGCGTCGTTTGCCTGATTTATTTCACCAACGGAGCCTCCCTGAAAGAAATTCTAGCGTTTCCATAATTAAACGCCCCATTTTTTGAAAAGCACCCCACAATCCACAACAGAGCTCGAGAATTTTCTCTTCCTTTTTTTTAATTTAATAACCACCCCACCCTCTCTTCTTTTATACTGGATGAGAAGCCATTTGACCGGCAATGCTTTTCGCTTTCCCCCGTGTACACAGGAAAAATTGGCTGTGTTGTTCTCCAAACGAGCCTCAATGCAACATTTTTTGTTTTTTCTAGCTGATTTATTTAATTCCGTAACTCGCTTTCCCGCCCTTGCCTTGTTTCGAACTCTTTCCCATTCCCCTTTTCCGCACCCCATTCACGCTCTGAAAAGTATTCATTTTTTGTACGCTTCGTCGGAGAAATTATTTTTATTAAGTGCTGAAAATGGATTCAGTTTTTAACCGAGCGCAACGTAATTTTTCGACTGTAAAATTGAAAAACTAATTGCACGACTCATTCTACCCTCAGGGCTTATTCGCAGTAGGTTTATAACAACATTTTTCTCGTACCCGATCCCTGTATCAACAGTTCTAGTCGCGAATCGTTTCATATTTGTATGCAATCCGGGTATAAGCAGACTTCCCAACGCCGAAAGTCGGCAATAATTCAATGCAAAGTATTTTTATTATTGGTAATAACAATAAAAATGGATAAAACTCGATGTAATCTCCTCTCATGAAATCTAAAACTTATGCTGAAAAATTATAATAAATTATTATTTTAAATTTGAATAGAAAGGAGGAAAATTCGATACTGTTTATATGTTTACGGACGGCCCCTGCTCACGAATCTCCTTGTCCCGAATATAAAAATTATACAAAACCGTATGTAATTAAGAAACGCTCGCGTGACTTGAGATCCTATCGCTTTCATATCGAATACTGAAGTGAAAACAAGTTGTAACTCCTTCACCACCAACTTATTCGTTGCGGGATCTCCCGAACCGCCGACGGAATACGTGTACCCATTTACATCTATTAGCATAAATACCCGGTATATTTTACCACGCGGCTAATTTGTTTTAAAATAGACAAATTTGACTCATAAATGGTTGAACTTGGCCGGTCTGTCAACTCGTTCCTGGTGTTCTTTTTTTGAATATATTCGTCACTGTTCCCTGATCGTTAAAAGGTTGTGAAATATCGTCGAAAAATCTGACTTCGCAGGTAACAAAGGACATGAGCGGAAAGTTTTCAATTTGTTTTTGTCCCCACAAAAAAGGAAAACTTATTCCGCATACAAAGAGGATGGTTTGGTCTCATAAGTAACAAACCTCCGTTAGTACGTATGGAAGAATTTACATGACAAAATAAACATACATGTTTTTTCTCTCCTTTCAGAATTGATGAAACGAGTGTTCCAATACACCTTATTCCTTCTAAATCATTTTTTTGGTAACTTCTTAATTCAACACTAAATTTAAGAGGCTACATTTTCCGACTTTTTAGTACTTGCAGGTATTATACAGGTTATCTTGTGTTAAATTTTGACGTCATTATGCATAGAGGTAATAATTATAATTCGATTCAATAAGTTCTTCATCTTCTATGACCGCGAAGGATTTGACTTGAACAAATCGGACTGGTACAAAAAGACAAATTATTTATTAAAAAAAAAAAAAAAAAAGTTACTGTGTGGTTGGCATCCTCAACCGACGAGTAAACGGTTTAATAGGGTCGGCAAAAAAGGTGGAAAAGACGAAAGCGAGCGCTCTCGGGAAAACCCTGAGATACTTTGTCGAGACGAGAGGAAAACCTCATGGAAAAGCGCCTTGGGAAAAGCTTCTCGCTTTTACCTTTGGATAGATACATCTGCTTTAAAGGTATGCCCCCTCAGGGCGGTGGGTCGACGGGATCCGGAGCAAAAGAGGAAGGCGGAAGAAGGCCATTTAGAACGTCAGCGAGGGCTCGGAAAAGCAAAAAGGAGAGAAGATCCAAAGGCGAAGCTGGGAGGAGAAGAAGAAGAAAGTGATGCGACACATTCAAATGTCACAATATTGCAAGACCTGTATTTATTCGATAGTTAGCCAGCAGCGGTGGAATCGATAATACGAAATTACTGAAAACGTACTTTGGCCTATTAAGCTCTGAGGTACTTGACACATTTTTTTTTTTTAAGAATTTTGAATCTCTAGGCCGTGATTAGTGCAGTGCAATGACCCGAGTATAGTAGAAATTGTAGAGCCAGTTCATCTATCCCATATAAATCCTTCCTTTGGACTTCGAGACTGTGACCCTCTCATACGTACAACCATGTAAATAAATGAAAACCAATGAAAGATTGGTTATTGCAGGCACGACTCTAAGAGATGAATGTTGAAACTCGGGCGTCAAGTGATGATGGCTACTGTTCTTGTTTTGCATTAATTTGTTCCAACTTTAAGCAGGGTTCAAATTTTCGTGTATACTATCCTTATCTACTTTCTGTTCTCGAAGGTCCGTGTTGCCAACAAATACATTTATTTGGTTGATTGAATGCCGATCTTTGGAATCCATTGTGAAAAAAAAATTTCCTTTACCCGAATTAATGCATAACATTACACAAAAAATAGTAATTGGCAGATAAAAATGCTTTTTCACTGAGAAACACTTTTATGAGCGATGTTTTGAAGCTCTTACAACCGTTGGATAGATCTCATAGTTTTGACAAAGGTATATTAGTGTGCACGTGAAACAATCAAGCCAATCACGGTGTGTGAGTGGCTGATGGAGAGGGGGTAGGGGGACAAACACGTTGTTTCCCGCGCTACATCCGCCCAGGTAATGTGTTCGCTCTTGATATAACGTGGTTTTGAACATTACCCCCTCCCGGCCGACCAACACCTGAAATATCGTCAGTTCCTCGTCGGTTTTCACAAAAGACGGCAATTTTCGGGTTTGAGGCCCCTAAAAACGTGCGGGCTGATTAATTGTTTCCCCTCTTTGGAGCCGAGCGTTCTTTAGTCGCCCCTCATTAACCCTCGATGGCTGTGGCTCTCGGTTGAAGCTCATGCTGCATAATTATTCACCGTGGCGGAATACTACCGAGGACCATTGTTTGTACTTCATGTCCTCATCACAAAATAAATTGTTCACGATTTCGAACGCGACTGATTTGGACCCTGGTAGGAAAAACAACTTTGAGGGGACGCCTTCTCCAACTCCTCTTCCTCCTCCCTCGGATTCCAAACTCAATGCGACCAGCTTCCAAAGCAGCAATAATATATTGTCGTTCATCAGTGTATAAAACGGCAATTGGTTCAAGAGTTCAGTACAAAGTTCACTTTATCAATCCGAGATCTACTCAATCATCACCTCAATCCGAGAAAATTTAGGCCATGGAATTAGTGAACAATAAAACAAAAACTCTGGTAACAACCGCAAATCATAGATTTTGGCCGATTCACTTCAGATTGTTGGAACGCAGGGGAGAAAACGTTATCGGTCATCATCATTGATATATCACCTACCATAAAGCGCCTCGCCAAAACTGGAATAATAGTGACGCAGAGCGTGGGGAAGATATTTTAAATAACCCATCTCCTCCGTGCGTTGACTAAATCCCTACAGTTTCTCTCCCCTTGGTAGAAACGGGAACGTAATTCCCAATCTGTGATTCGGCGCCATTAAGCCCTTGAACATCCGTCATGTTCATATCCACGTGCCTGTGTCACTCTTTCTCAACCACTTTTCCCCTCTCTTTGTCCTGTCACTGCAACCAACCCCTAGCGCCATCACGAGCCTTCATTTGTTACCGAATCTATCTGAGTTATCGCCGGTTATTATAATAAATAATGAGTCTCAATATATCGTCCGGAGTCGCTTTTAGTTTGCAACCATCCCAGCCCTCTTCGCCCACCAACAACCTTATTTGGCTACCGAGGAGGGAGGGTGGTTCACCATTTGGTGAATCGTGTTCGCCATCAAACTACAGCTGGCTCAAAAATATGAATTTTCTTAACTGCCTGATTACCGATTGACAGATTTATCAGAACCAGATAGTAGTACTTTTAATCAGAACTGGTGTCCTTGATCAGAACTTCAGGTTTTCATACATGTGTTGGAAAAAAAAGAAAACGCACAAAAATCTTACTAGAAATTAACAAATACGGAATAACCGTCCAAAACTGAAATTTCAAACTAAATTCGTAATCTTCTTCTATTTTGGTCAAAATTTACAATCCATAAATATGACATTGTCTTAATGAAAAATTTACTAGTATAACCATGAATAATAGCTTGAAAACATTTCCTCGATCAAGATTCTCTGTCGAAAGGAATGAAACAACACGGAATAGGCCAAAGCACACCTGTTGCGTTTAGAGTTATGATCAGAATCAATTAATCGAGATAACCAATAAATTTTCACCGCCCCACATGTTATTCACGGCTCAGGAACGGCTATGCCTTCCTTCGAAATGTATACTGCCGCATATAATACCAATCTGTTGACGAAAGCGACAACCCTCAATTAATTTTGTTACAGATGAAACTCCTATTATGCTCCGTAGCTGTTGGGTTTCTCGCCTAAACAGTTTGTTAATACTGCAACTAAAACGTGTGAATTATTCACGCTTCATTGTTAGGTGAGGTTTAATTTAATATACCTCAACACCTTCGCGGCTTTTCAGGGTTGAAACAATTAATAATATTGTCCTCCGCTTGGTGTTACCGGATTTTCTCGCTTAATTTACTAAAGCCGGCGAGAACCTCAACGGTTTAACGTCTTCCGAGCCGGATAGCGTGGACACATGAATGAACCAGTTATGTCCAATCAGACGAAAGTGAGAGAATTGTGTATACGTGTAACCGTGAATTATGGATGATCTCCTGAACATCTTCTTTGCTCTTGACAGAACTTTCTTTATTGAGATGATGCAGGTAGATAGTCCCTCAACAACTACAGCATACAATTGTGATTAGCCAATCCAATGCATTCTGTGATAGCATTCATTTTTGGAATCCCATCACGTGGCAGCTCAACTAGAAGAATGGTAGAGGTACATCCCCTAAACACAACCACAACTAAATTATAATTCAAGAGAAATACTACATAAAAATGTTCCAATATTTGAATGTATTGTAACAAAAGGGAGATCCAATAAACGATGATTTGACGCGTATCGGACAAAATTGCGCTTGGAGTCAACCCCAGCTGAATCTTGTATTCTTCCAACGGAAGAGGCTTTCTATTCAGATCCGCTCAACTGATATTTGGGGTGGTAGAGTAACGAATTACAAAAAAAGTCACACGAGGCGGGGAAAGGCAAAAATGGGGGAAAAATCGGTTGCTCTGAAAAGCTCACATTTCGTAACTTGATAGAAAAAAAAGTCGCTTTGGGCAGAAGGAAAGAGACAGGAGAGAGGGTAACATCGATGCGCTTGGGAAATGTTTTGTACTGGATTGGGATTCGAACGACGTATAAACCGATTAATCTATAATCTAGAAGAGAAGCGTCCGAGAGCACATTGGAAACGGTGTGACATAGGACGTTATTGTCAAGCAAGGGGAGCGTTACCAGGATGAGAGGGATATTTCGCAACAAAAAATGGGAAAAAATGGAACAGTTGGCAAGAGGGGTGGAAAAAGTTGCATTTCCCGGAGCCGTTTGCCCGTGAAAAAAATTGAACTGGTCGGGATAAAAAGAGAAAAAATCTCGGGTGTTGTGTGCGTACAACCGTACACCTTCAATAGGATATTGCCTGTCCGCGAGCGGCTTTCAAATCTGCCTTCAATTCGGGGACAAAAAGAGAAAAAAAATTCGCATTTCGCGTTCCCAAATCGGCATTAAAACAATATAAAACGCCTGCAATGCACGGGCCATTAGCGCGGAAAAGGGTGTTTTCGGGGGGCTCACGTATGAAACCGGCCGTGATGCGGTGTCGTAAAAAATTTGAGGCAAGAGGAGAAATCGAACCTGATGTTTACCCTGGCTCGTACGATGCCTCTCGGCTGCTAGCGAATTTAGGGGGGAAAGTGCATGGGTGGGTTGGAGGGTTTAGGTGGTGAAAAAAAGGAGGTGGCCGCAGGAATTGGCCGCATAACAATTTTTTGCCAGTTGGGGGGTAAAAAAGGCGAGAAACGCTGAAACGTGACAAATGTTTCAAATTTGATTTATTGAGTCCACCTACTCACAAAAAAAAGGGAGAGAGGAAGGTGCTCGTACGTGCAATGTGTTAAGCCAATCACAATTATTTCGGGATCAACGGATTAAAGCGCTTTCTGGTTCGGCATTTGAAAAAGATGCGTCTGGTCATAGGGCACGCTACATGAAAATATTTATAGCACTGCGACAAGAATAAGATGAATAAATTTCTTCAAGTACCTTGACAGTGACAAGCGACAGTACACTAATTCCACAACCCCTTGATCAAGAGGCTGGCCCTCAATGAGCAAAGCGAGTAAATGAAGTCAGCCTTCGATATGATTTTCACGAATCCACACACCCCAGTATACCCATTGATTATGTATTAAAATGGATGCGAGAACCTTCCTCCTCCTACTTCCCAATTCCTCATATATTCACACCGTAATTCATAGCTTGAAAGAGCCGACGAAAAGCACAAAGACTTCAACAATGAAGTGGTCGGCTCTTTTTTTAAAAAAAAAAAAGGAAGAAGAAAAAACTGATTCTATTGTGCGTTACCTCTTTTACTAACATCAATTTTCGTTTCATATGCACCAGGCATACGAATAAGCTTCACAATTGAATCACTGGCGTTAAATTCAAACGCAGTCCGGAGAATTCTATTCCCCCACTTGGTATCTTTTTTTTTATTCCTTCAAATTGCGACCTATTTTGTAGGCACGTATACTCAACTACCGACAGAGGGCGGGTTAGGCGGCAACAAACAAGTTTGAATATGTAGCTCGAGCGCCCTATGCAGAAAACGCCTCGAGGATTGCAAATGGTTTTTCATAAAATGCAACTCTTAATCTGCCTCTCGGTTTTAATAAAACGAGAGGGTGGGAGTTCGGGGTGTTGCCTTCAAAACCGATGACAAATACGCTTAAACATGCGATGTCGAGTGAGAGCCTACGTAGGAACGGGAAGAAATCGCTTGCTGTTTTTCTATACTTCATGGTTTAACCGTTAAACCATTGTTCAAAACACGCTATGAAGAGTTATTTAGGTGATTATATTTGCTCTTGGCACAAGTGTCGACACATGGGCACTCTCGACCAAAGACTTGAACTGAACAGACTATGTTTATGATGATACGGAATGTGGTAGCAAATCAGGAAACCAAAATTAATAATAACTCCTCATTTATATCCGTGTATTTGTATTGTATCTTCATTTCAATATTGAAATTAATTAATGTTAAATAGGGAAACTATTATTTTGGCGTTCAACGAGACTGTTTGGCTCCAAACGGAACCCAATCCAAGAAACTTCTGACTCACACTACCTACTTTTTTATTGAACAGCTCTCGTCTCCGCAGGGCTGGTGTGCCTACCTCGTATAAATTACAAGAAGAAAGCTAGTCATTAATGAGTAGTGACGGTGCATATTTGAAATCAACATCAAAGCAAGATGCACATTGTTGAGAAATAATCAATGAAGAAAATGCACAAACTTCAGTGAAAATAGAAATCTCACCAGCATGAACGTCAACTTCGGTCAACAGTGCAACAATACATATTTTAGTTTCTGCAGCCAAAGCTCTCGAGTGCATGCACCCCGTTAGCATATCGGATATATTCTCTCTAGGATCTAACATTATGCCTTCTCTTTGAACCGATGCCACCGGTAGTCCTCAAAGATTTTTTTTCCCCCTAGCCTATCACATCCCTATAACTATACCGTATACGCGCCTTATTGTTCAACAAAGTGAACTCTTAAGAATGCGTAAAGATTTTAAGATGCACAAAGGGGCGTCTAGGACATACATATTAATGCGAGTATCGTTTGTCTGTAGGTTCTTTAGTTGATGAAAAACTGGATAATTCCACTATACTTGAGACAGCATAAAAGGTCCGCATCAAACAATACGTTATTTCCTGTAAATTCGACAATTGGAATGAATATGAATATTTTGGGAAGGTAAAAACGAAGACTAATTGGAAATTCCCTTTTTGCAGATCAAAAATCCTTACTTAATAATATCTATTTCCCGACGCAACATGATCTCCAAAAAGTGTTCGGATGTTCTGCTATACTTCCCCTACATTTCACGGCCACATTTGACCCTCTACCATAAATTGGAAGTAATAAGAATGAGACGGAAACCGAAAAACGTTCTGCGCTATTGTTGCATGGGTTTCACTCGTTGATCAAAATTTTCGGGGGAACGTGAGCCTCAGGGGCGAATATTACTTTATAATAATATTATTTTAATATTTCATCTATCCGCAAACTATCGACCCCTGTGGGCCAATGTACATTAATCAACAACTTGAGAAAAAAAGTCGTCGAATTACGGTTGCTAATAAGCGATTTTTTATTTTCCAAGAACAATAATTAACGTTCAACGTCACCGAATCAATCACTACATCCTCCTTCGGCTTCACCTCTTCCTCCAACAGGTAGAAAGAGCGAAGTGGGAAGTGGACAACGAACAATCTGAAATTACTATGGTCTACCAGCGAGCAATGCTGTTCAAGGTATATCAAGGAGATCTGATGTGATTTTTAAAAATAAATTCTGCACATTTCTCCTGTAGAAAGATCGATCATTTGACAAGCTGAACAGGGCTTGGTTCGCCATCTGTTGTTTTCCAAAGCACAGCTCTAACGAAGGCAAACTATACTTACTACTAATTAACGCTCAACACGATTTATTTAATAGTATATTCTCAGCGCTCATTAGGAGCTCTCTGTACGGCTATTGAAGGTAGAGCCCATACTGACCCCAAGAAAAGAATACGAATCCCATGGAAGTATAAACACTCTTCGTGATTCTAATTACATATTAAAAATGTTACTGGACTATAATGTGGGATAGGCTATTAAGCCGTTAATACCCACCTGTGCCGAAGCCCAGAAAACAGGGGGTTTGAGGCCTCTTGAGACGAATGGATGCACGTTAAATAAAATTGTCATTAAAACCGCACGCTCAATTAAATCAGATGACCACCGATCGAGAGTTCCAGAAAAAAGGAAAAAACTGTGTTATTAAGTTACGACCCCTCTGCACCTTGTGACTAGATCCACGGTCACAAACCTTTTACAAAATGATACTTAAAAAAAAGCATTTAGAAAAAAAACAGTAATTCAGAAGCAGTTATTGTCACGAAACTGGAAAATGGGAGGAGCATGATTTTTCTCCAAAACGCGGGAAGGAGCTTTTCGTTTTGTTTCGTAGGATTAAAGGGTGATATCGACACGAAGCCCAGAGTAGTTTCGTCAATTAGAGATCGCGTAGCGTGGCAGGAATAACAGAGGTCATGTAAAAAAAAAAGAAAAAAAAAAAACAATAAAATGAACGAGTGTCACTACTCGGATTTCGATGAGGATCTTCCCGCCAAGTATTACGAACAGAACAATAAGCCAATAGGAAATACTCCAAGTGTACATTCAAGGGGGAGGGGGATCCTACAACTTGGTAACAAGGAGTTCAATAATCTCCTCGCCTTTCAGGAGAATTTTTATACAATCCTCTTTCTTTTCATTTCTGTTTATTCATGAGGAAATCATCTCTTCCGATTGTGTATTCGATAGGTATTAACATTTTATTCAAGTGAAAAACAAGTTGATTGAAAAACTTTTCCATTGTGAGGTTTTGCCTCGGCGGACGAGAAGAACGACGAGGAAAAAAGGACCCGCGCTTCTGAGAGGGGCCGCGGGGTTGTTTTCTAATAAAAGTATTTCATTTCACTACCAGAGCTCTTGTTGAGACCGAACGAGACGGGGAAAATTCTTCCAAACTTGGTAATGCTGGCGGGAAGTTGCTGAATTTTAATGAGAAAGCGATAATTCGAAAGAAAAGAGGGGCGGTTTCGTAAAATGAACCTGTTTAGGGATTCAGGAGAGTGATTATTGCGTTTTCGATGTACTGTCTGTTGGTTTCCAAAGAAGGCTGACGAGCGGGGAATTTGGATAATGGAATAAAAACATTTTAAGAGGATACCCTCGGCCTACCAGCCAGGTTCCTTTGGGAGGATCTAATAAGAGGAAACGTGAGTTACATGCCATCTCGAAAAATTGAGCATGAAAATGTTGATGACTGACACGGTGGCTCAGCAGAAAGATGTCGCAAGAAAATGAAACTAATTGCAGGTCAGCAGAAACCATCTGATCAAGTGCCAAGTTGGACATACTCAACACCATTAATTCAAAGATCTCACATTAAAATGGCTCAAGGTTATTTATCGTGTCTACAACCTTCTACAGAAGCAACATTATATTACAACTGACTCACTTATCGGGAAGCCACGGTGTGGCTTTAGTTACTGCATTTGGTGCTATTTGAAGAGAGAGAAATTGAAGACATACCTGAAACAAAAAAAAAAATACACTTTAGTGATTCTGATAAGTAGAACTATAACTGATTGGGCAGCAAACGGTTTGTTACATGAAGACAAGACGCCATGGAACCATAACGCTGCTTTTAAATTCACGCACCTGTACCTGTTTCAAATGTTCCAAAAACATGAACATTCTCAATGCAGGCCAAAGCAGCTTTGCTACGGTAAGTGAATCCTCGGTACTTGAATTGCTCAAACTCTCATAAGTAAGTAAACTAGTTATTTATTAAACAAAAAATACATTCTAATTTAATTCTCCTCGAAATCCGGAGAGGATTTACCTCGTCTGAGTTAAACGTTGACTCTGGTCTTGTTCTTTTATGGTTTTGACTTCCCTACATGCTTAGAGGCCTTTCATTCATACGCAGTACTAGGTGTGAAAATCCCTTCAGTGAAGCCGTGAAAACTCGCTCTCGCTTTTCCACTCTGAAACGCGCCCCGAACCACCTCCGGTTTTGCGGGGGAAGAGGTTGAAAAGGGGTTTTCCCGACCACTTGTTACCGCCCGAGTCCACCCCTAGGGAAAAGGGAAACGGATAAATTGTGTCAAGGCTCCTCCTTCCTACCCCTCTTTTCATCCCGTGCCCTCCGACGCAGCCCCTTATAGCCCACTTTGGGAGCCCGACGAAAGGGAAGGTCAGGGACGGGAGCTCCCATTCAGTTCGGGACGACCTTGTACTACAGGATTCGGGATGGCTGACCCATGTCTGGAAGTTGCTGCTCAACAATGATAAAAAAAAAGATCAGTCTTACCTAACATGTTTGGTGTAGTGGGCGTGAGCTTCCGATATGAAGCTCCAGAAGAATTAAAATTAAAAAAACCCTTCATAATTTTCTTCTCAGTTTAGGGAATGAAGGTCAATGTCCAGAGAGGAGTAGAGCAGGTTGCCCACACGAGGTAGTCTGGGGAGTAGTCGGTGGTAAATAAAAATTGAGCACCCAGTAGAACACCGAGATCACGAATAGAAGAAGGCCCGCAGAAAGGAGTATTAACGATAACGTGAATGGTGGACAAAGGCCCGAGAGCGATGATAAGTTGCTGCAGTACACATTCCAGAAATGCTGTTCAACATCGGAAACTGATCTTAACCCGGACAATAATCATCACGTGCCCATAGGGAATTAGTATTAAATATCATCCAATTATTATCAACATAAAAGATAAAAAAGAAATACAATTTTAGCGAGGTTCCTTCCAAGATAAACGGGTGTTTTATTCCAAAAATAATAATGAACCAAAAGTTCAAAAACAACGCCCGAATTTACTACAATTGAAATCGAAGTACAAATTATTTGACTATTCAATTCTAAGGAACGAAATGGGGTTCTATGGAAATAGGAGGACCAAACGAAATTCCGCAGATTGGAAAAAAGGAGTAGGTACGTTAGGAGGGAAACGTCGCGGACGAACCGAGCGGGGAAAGACTTGCGGAACAACTTTTACTCAAAAGTAAACTTTTCCAGATATTTTATATTGGACGGAGGAATGAGGCGACGACTCGATCGTTCTCTCAAGATAAATATATTTATATAATTCAACCGCGGAGGAAAAACTCTTCCTTCATTTTATTTCACTCCTTCCATTTCTCCGAATCCATTCCTCAGCGAGGGAAATTTGTTATCGAGTTTTTTCTGGTTGGAATACTTTTGCTTTTTGAAACGATGAGCTCGGGGCGGTTAAAATATATTAAAATGGTGGAGTGAATGTTTTGGAATGAGGTAAGAAGCTTTGGAAACCATGTAAAAAAACACCAAAAGGGAGCAACCACGTAAAAATATCGCAAATGTTGGGTTGGCTCAATCTTTCAGTAGTAACAGCTGTTCCATTTTTCAAATTAAAGCCGAAATAGCCTGGCTTGGCGTATTACCGCGTTATCATTACATTCTGTGCGAGCTTTCTGTGGAAATGAATATTTTCGGACAAAAGTCTTATGTATAGATATAATGTTTGTCTTCAGTGCTACACCCCAGCTATCGACGTGGCACCACATTTTAAAGCGAGATATTTTCCCTCGGCTCGGTTCAATGTATTAAAACTTCAAAACCGCATAATAATGAAAATTCATCATCGGAAACCATCACACTGTAAATGTCCATAGCATTAATTTTGAACACGTTACTCGTCCGACAGAGCAATACAATATTCAACATTTGACAACGGTCTAACTTAATCACATATCGGTGTTCTACCGTGTTTTATAACTAAATCGATGATCCGACCAGACGGTGGAGGGAGGGCGAGAGCGCTCGATTTAATCGCTTCCCTGGTACAGACTTTGTCAGGGGGCGATTTTACTTGTTTGTAACCCTGTTAGTTTATTTACGGGTGTCATTTATGTTTTTAATTAGACAACTCCACGTGGAGCTGGACGAGGGGGCATGTGGCCTAATTCCGAGAGTCCGGAAATTACATCTAAAATGTAAAATTACCTCGTACGCGAGGTTTGTCAATAAATAATTCCCGCGCGATTCCTCGTCACACTTCCACATTCATCCGAATTTATGTTCTTCCTTTTGTTATGTCAATGTGGAAAAATTCCCACAGCGGGTCAACTCGCGTCCACTATGAGCTATTTTCAATTGCTAATGCATTTCATTGTCAACTAATTTCGTTCCACGAGCTTTTGGTTTTCCGATTTGAATTCGAACTCATTTCAGCCCATGAAATATTTCAGACTACCTAGGCACTTTGTAATTATCCATGATACTCCTGCAAAAAAGATTCATGCCTCCATTATGAGCACGTCAAATCATTCTGCCTCGCGGATGTTATCCAGGAATCTCTCACCGAACTAATTTCGACGTCATGTCGTAAATGTTTATTGTTTTGATAACGAATGAGTGGTTGTTCTCATTGGCTTGATTGTCATCATGAATTATCTTTTCACCATTGAAGGGAACCAAAAACGTTATTAATTCAATAATTCAAAACATAAGTTCAACTATAACGACCGTGGCAATCATTTCTCTCCTCACTCAGTGATTTCGCCTGTGGGCAAAACTAGTCTTCGTAGATTCTTTAAAATAATCATCTTGTAAATGGCAAACGAATGGTCTCATTTGAATGTTGCATTGCGTTATACTTCTCCATGACGCATAACATCTATTGAGAATCAAGCAGATGGATTATGAGATGTTTTTATGGGAACGGCAATAACTTTTATTAGATCCAAAAAACACAAACCATTTGATCTCAACCATAACATAATTGCAATGTTGATTAAAAGTGTTCAGCCTGCACCCAATGATCTATGAGGTTTTAAATTAGAGTTAGGTACATAGAATAGTTACTCGCTATGCAATGAACTGGCGACTAACAGTAGCCAGAATGAGATAAATGTCGAACATGTAATGAGAAAAGTACTTTACACATAGCTTCCACAATTATCCGTTTTAATCAATTTTCAGTCAAATAAATAACATCAATAGATATTCCATTGAGTCAACTTCTGTGTTGCCTACTCGTAGAGCTATACAATTTATACAGAATCAGTGGAGCAGTAAATTAAAAGGTACTCGAATGTTGATACCTTGTGTTTACTGCCTGTTTTATACCCGACCCTTCAGCTTGAAAGGACCTTTAAAAGGCTGTCCATTATTTTTAAAGATTTATTAAAAGTTCTTTCTCACATCCTCTTAATCGTGGTGGTTATTTATTTATAAAATCTTTTGTTTCGTCTCGGAAACAATCGAGTGGCGCTTCGTTGAGGTGTTTTGCTTTGAAAACGAAAAAAAAAAAAAAAAACACGCTAGGATTGGGTAGGTGTTTTAATTTGATGTTGACGTAAGACATAACGATTTAAACAGATGCACCAGGGAAAAATCTCTCTGCAGACCACAAATATTTCAAACATTGACTTTGGGTCCCCAAAACCTAGCGCTTCCTTTTGAAAACTGTTCATTCTCATTTTCGTTGAGAATTCAGAAAACGAGCAAAAACCATCAAAAGGGAGGGGAAAAAATGGAAGGAAGAATGACGAGTGCCCAAGTCCACAAACAGACTACAGCGGCCGTGTAAAAGACAACGCGAGTCGTTTTTGTAAGAAATACTGAATATGTATACACTGTATGATAAATCGTAGGAGTTGCTGCACATTTCTAAGAAGAAACCTTCAACTTGTGATAATTTATGTCATTCATATATTTATATTCTATTTTTTTTTTTTGCAAGCGATAATAAATGAGGATTTGGAGTTACATTGGAAATTTTTTAGCGTTCGCTAATGCATGTCCATAAACTAGATACTAGCATTTTCATAGCCCGAGTCATATTTGGTGATGGAAATGGGAGAAAAACAGTTTCCATGTCCACCCATGATGAACGAGGCAAATTAACCTATTCAAATGCTCATGAGACAAAATCTACGGTTTTCACTAATTTCTTGTGCCTCAAAGTGAGGAAGAGAAAACGACCTCAATACGATGTTGACACGTCAATAACAATAAAATATTATGAATGATAATGAATGCGCACAAGGTGTAGTCTCAATCTGATCACAGACGTTCCACATACTCCCCGTTAGCTCCCCACGCTTGAGCCAGATAATTTCAAAAGATAAGTTAATGACGGCCGGAGGAAACGTTAAAATATGCATGTGCATGAAGACACCCTGAGCGGGGTTTTCAAATGAGGAACCCAATGGATTGTGTAAAAAAAACCTCGATTGAATGCTGAATAGGAAAACAATTAGCCACATGTATTTAGGTACAATAACTAAGTGCCGAGCATCGACAAGGTATGAACATTTCAATAGTTCCCAACTCTCATGAGGAGAATCCTCCTCTAAAAATTGAATCCTTCAGACGACGAACTCTTATTGATTTACCAAGGAATTGAGCGAAATGGCAGGAGAATATGTGTAATTGATTTGATCGTGAGAACTGTATCTTTCAATGACCACCTCTCGAGTTTCAGAAGACCAGAAACTGGATGGAAAATGGCACGTTACCTCTTCGGCTAGAAGTACGAGTAGATGGTATACAGGTTCACATAGCTGTGCCTCGACCCTCTGGAGTTTGTACAGCTCATACAAAGTAGGTGAGTGCTCAAAAGAACATAAAACCAACTGATCTCTTCCCGGCTGGATTCTCACATGTTGGAAACAAATCGGCTACAGCTCTTCCCGACCTGCCTACTCGGAGCCAATATCCGTAGAATTTCACATTCCGAGCAGGACCACCTTCCTCCTTGTGTCCCCCGTCCGAACCGTTCCTTTGTGAATGCAACGCGAGACATTTCCCAGACGGTCAGAACCTGGCTACATCTCTGGAATATTTTTGAATCCTATTGAATCGGAGGGTGCCCTTTGGGTTCCTTTCATCCGACATATCATTACCCGCGGGAATCGGTAATATCCTTTACATAGTAATTCCTCCTCCCAAGGAGAAGAAAACCACCAGAGAAACCACCATATTCATACAACACATACCGCATCCCTAATTATATCACAGTCGGAATTCTTGAGAAGGAACGAAGAAAAAAAAAATCTCCAGAAAGGTATAAAGAGAGTGGGGGGAGTGGTTCGAGATCTATTTTATTATTCAGAGAGTTATTCTCTTTTCTCATTATTTTATTAATGAAGCTTCTCCATCTCTTTCTAGAATCACAAAGTAGCGATGGCGTCTCTCTCTGGTTTTCTACTTGATGGAGAAGGGTTGGAGCCAAAAGAGGGGGACCAAGATTGATGGTGCAGATTTCTAAGTTTGTATCCTCAAACGTTAGAGGCCTAAAACCCAGTTATTTCTTTTGCTATTCCTTGATCGATAATGACCTCGATCCGCAGCTCAAGCTTGACAGCGACATCTTTTGTGATGATTCGACTCATTAACGTCTTGGGATTTTCAAATCTTTGTTATAAAATTGGGAATACTTCATATTGAAAATATTAAAAAATTTATTTAGCGGTAATGCGTACCCCAAAAATTTAATTTGCAAACGTCTTACCGTCGGACATTGTTTCTTTTGGTAGGAGACTTACTTCAACCTAAATAATTCAATTCAAAAATGTTCCATTTTGCGTCTACAAAAGTATAATTTTCCTTGGAGTCAAGTTTGGTTGAATGATTTAATTCATAAATTTCAAATTACAGAGGATTTGTATAATTACACTATGCATTGAAGAAAGAGGCCTTATCGTCGACCCAGACTAGAACATTTTTCCGGATTGCATGCTACGAAGAGTCATATAAAATACCAATACTGTTGCCTCCTTGATAAATTAACATTATAACAGGGATCGATTCTCACAACGGACAACTCCAAGGTTCATCAACACAACCAGGAAAAAATATTATTTTTTCCTTCTTATAAGTCCGGTAAAATATGCATCTCCAAGGATCAAATGACAAAGCACTATAATAATCACAACCGTGGGGAGGCGAACCACAGTCAGAAATATCTACAATTTTCCATAACAGATCGGCCTACGGTAGCCGTAACCTGCTTCGAACGATGATAATTGCTGGGTTTCTCGCATTCTAAACGCCGCACAGCTTCGTGAAGAAATAATAAGATAATAAAACCGAGAATAATAAATGCAGAGTAGGTGTAATCAATAAGACATGCGGATGTAAATAAGGTTTTCGGCGTTCATAATTATAGATTGAAAAACTAGTAGGAAGTATCGACTTGCAATTAACACTCCTAATAATATTGCAAGAGAACGGTTCCTAAATTACAATGAAAATACTCCTCCAGGTTTAAAAAAAGACGAGGTCGCCGGATGAAAAGAAACGGAGATTGAATATTCAAATTCTTCTCCAGAAGGTGAATGAGGCGAATGATTGGGTGTCTTGTATGAATGTAGATGAAATGCGACGAAGTTTAGATAACTGAAGAACATGATGGAAGGTGTTAGGAAAAATTATGTGAAACGTAAAACGTAGGAGGTGATTTATAAACCAGGAAGGTTCTTGAGTCTAAGAAATACTGTGAGAAGAGCGCGAGCTGTTTTGGTTGGTTGTTCCTTTTTTTCAATTGTATATTACAGCTAGGTATATAATAGATTACACAAATCAATTTCCTTAGAAATGTGGAATAAGCATAGGAGTGAGCCATTAAGAAAATCATATAATGAAACGAAGCCAGCGACAGTCTAGCTCTAGTCCGTAGCAATGAGCAAGATAGTCAAAAAAGCACAAATTTACTCGAATCATACGACTTTGGACGAACATTGTAGCATGAGCCTAATGAGCCATAGCTCCTTTCTTATTCAAACCACGGAAGTATCACGTTCCAATAAATTTATGCTGTTCGTATAACGCGCCCTACTTTATTTCTCGACGACGAATTCAACAATGTAAAAGAAGAAATTAATCGAGGGATTCAATTCGTTGAAAAGACGATAATTCAAATCTCCCAACGCAATAAAAACGCTCATACAACAACAAAGCCAGCGAAACTTTGTTTTTAGTCCCGTTCATTTCTCTTGAAAATTCATCGATCATGGGACCCCGCTCTTTTTTGTCCTCTTATAAATGTACGGAAATAAATCGGATGAGAAACGTATCAAATAATATAGAAGGGGAGGAGGGACATCAGAAAAGTTTCGCCCAGGGCTAACGCATCAATCACTTAGAATTATGACATCACGTGGGGAGAGGAAAGGCCGTTTAGAAAAAAAAAGATATATTTATGAAATTAATTATTTCGAAAGGGACGAAAAAAGAGAGAAATACATAGAGCGTAAAAAGTCCCTCGCTCATTGCGTAGATATCGTCATTATTGGATTTTATTACTCTTGGTATACTGATCACAAAACCTAATCACCATCCAAGTGGGAGGAACCATACAAAATGTCAATCTTTTAGCATAAAATTCAGAAAATTACATACTGCAAAGATAACTTATAGTATTTTCGAGGCTGAAATAAATGTCGTCCGTGCCATTTTTGGCATTAGAAAATTATCTAAAAATCAGAATTTTTTCTCAGGGACCTCATTCCGGCTTTAGTTGGTTTTCAAACCTTTCAACTTAATCCGCCCGAATTGGGGGAGGGTATGGATGAAAATGAGTGTTTCAAATGTCGATTTTTGGGAACTAGGCATGTGGGGTATCTATTATATTTTCCACTAAATATTGGACGCTGAAAGATTGCAATGAGTTCGAGACACTCCGCACAAATGGTTTATCCACTATATTGCTCCGAAGAACCATCAACCATTTGGAATAATTCTGGAGTTTTTTGTCAAAATCATGGAAAAGGGAAGAAAGTGAAATGATTTGAAATCAAAGTAATCTGATTTTTAGTAATACGAGCGACCACTAATGTTTATCTTATCACAAATTAGTGTAGACATCTTGTATAGTGTGTTAGGGTTTGATGATTTCAACAGTGAGTCCGAGAGGACCATCAATCCCTTATTGCACGGAATCGAAGTAAAAATCGTCAGCTACAGAAATGGGATTCGGATTCTGTAAAAGCTCCGCAGCAGGTGCTCTGCTGAGCTTGTGCAGGAGGTGCTTTGCTCGCTCACTGAGAACTCGGCAATATCTTCTCCGAAAGGAACTCTCCCGTTCAGCGCGAAATGCGCACTTGTCATGTAATCTCTATGTGGTTCGGAGTTCGCTTCATAAGTAAATAAACCAAGCTGAAACTTCATGAATGTTTCTCGGTTTCTATAAATAGTTAGAGCCGTTGCATAGGAGTTCAGCTTAGCATTGTGGCCCCTCTCAAGCTCGACGTTCCTTTGAAAACATAATATTATCCTTCGCAAACAGGAACGAAGGAGGATCAACCCCCTCGCCCCCGCTCTGGTCCAGGAGACGGCAGCCGGTATTCTAATGCGTAATATTCTACAGTAATATTGGTTATGTTTGCTCAGAGCTCGGGGTGCGCCGCATATAGCCCTGGCTGTGGAGATTATCAGCGATTAGGGAAGGACGCGGTTTGAAAAGGGGGTCGTGGTTCCGGGAGGGGGTGGATCTAAGTAAACCCGTCGCTCCCGCTCCGAGTCCTTCGTGGGTTTCCGTTCCGAAGCTTCTCAGTTTGCCCGCTTGACAATAAATCCGACCGAAACAACATTTGACTTGCCGTAAGCGAATCTCCGTCCCCGTTTTTATTTGTATTACTAAGTTTAATAACGCCATAGATGGCAGATCAAGGCGTTGGTCCTCGACCACCAAACCGCAGGATATCGATTGTGATTACACCAAAAATTTTCATTGATAAATTAAAATGTTAAAGTTTTGAGGAAAACAAATGCCGAAAAGTGGTCCCTGACCAAAATTCAAGGGTTTTAGGAGTATACAGGAATAATAAAAAAAAAAGGTGAAGTAGAACTACATCCTATAGGTGAGTGGGGACCCCTATTCCGTCCTGCGAATCCGTGTATGTAATATACTGACGTATCCATACGCGTGGATACCCCGCTCGCCTATGCACTCAAAATTGCCCACTTTCCAGTTTGGCGTCTAACGTTTTGGGGAAAATGATGCCTCATACTCTAAGGTTCACATGTCTCTCTTATCCAATTTCCCTTTGAATATCCATAGGTCAAGGAATTGTCCAGACCCGTTTACATTATGAACAACTAAAATTCAAACTGGGTATTTGTGAGAAGTTACAAATTAATGAAAACCGAGAACCGAGAACAGAGATTGAACCTAACCTGCTTACCAATTCGACAAGTTCATGGCTTCGCAAAGCCTCGCTATGTATTCAATTCAATAACTTCTTGGATCAATATCAAGCACTCTAAAACACATTCGTTGACCCTTTTGCTCTATTCTGTGTGTCATATCATTATTTCGCCAAGGAAATAACGTAGTAACTACGTCTTTGTTTTATTCAAATGTGTCATTACATTCGGAATGAGCGGCCTCATCCGAGACATAGAATTCCTTTCATTCTCTCAAGGTCGGAAGATACGCTCATTAGAGGATGAAGACTCATCACGAAAAGGCGGAGAAGGGGCAGTTAGTGAGATGATAATGATATAGTATTCAAGAGTCGTATTTTTAGTCGTATATTAAAGCGTTTCGTATTCTGTGCCCTCGTGGTTATGATGTGGGTTGATTGCAAGCCCCAACGTTTCAATATAGAAGTGAGCAAGAAATAGTGAAATAGGGGAAGGGGGGTACTGCGCACGTTTTCAAGATTGATATTTGCTTTGAACGTAACTGTTGTGATGATCGAATAAAATGGAATTTCTCTAAGATGAAAGAGCACAACTTAGAGAGAGCCAATCGTGCGCCTCCGGTATTATCATTCAATGGGGTAAGCCAACATGGATCGAAAGCCCCAGTGAAAGTCATGAGTGGGAAAAAACTGGGTTTAAATTAGAAATTAATAACCATGAGTATTGGTATGGGTGTTTACAGGTCGTATAAAAAAGCCTTCATTCTGTTAAATTCAGTCATCCAGAATTGAAACGTTTCGGCCTCGTTTATCACCATAGCACATAATGGTCTTTTTATTTATTTATTTTTTTTTTTTATTGGCTGACTCAACTAAAAACTTTAGAGTTAAAATAAATTATTTCGCGGTTATTTCATTTTTCTATGTCAAAATTGTTTTTACCAGAGAGTAAAAATTCATTTCTTCAGTAAAGCAGACGGCTAACGAACTACTTACAAACCTAAATTCATGAAAGTAATTGGCAAAACTTAAACAAACTGACCATCTAAACATAGATATCACAAATATTACTAACCCCATGAAACTAATAGTCCCACAAGAAACGGGTAAGTGTGAAAAATTATCCCAATTTACTTATTTAAATTTCAAATTACAAGCTCGTACGACGAAGTTATTTTATTCTCGCAATACATGAGTACTTTGCCGAGCGGACAATTGATGACAAATCCCCTTTGTTTTCGACTAAATCTTGAATCGTGTGTCGAAATTAACACCCGATTGGACGTTTATTATTTAACCTGAGTTCGTCCAATGGAAAGGGTTTTGATACCTATTCATGAAAATACAATTCCAACGTTCAAATTCACGAGGTAGAACTCATTGACCGCAACAGTCTAGTCTCTTCCATTCCTCGAGTTCTGTCGAGGTTTCAGAATACATTACCAGGTTAATATGCTTCATGGGGGAGAGGGGTGCCCAATAGTGGCCGTCATATATGAATAGTTTTGAATAATGGCCGCAAAACCTTCGCTCTCGTCGAAACTGCGCCCGATTTATTATTTTAACCGATTTCCTCGCGAGCGGAGCGTATCAAATCTGTTTACGGAACTATCCCTGTGACAGTTTCAATGGGCTTGACGGTGTCTCAAATCATTCGTAACTTCGAAATTGAGTGTAAAACGCATGAGAGACGGTGATGTGGGACGTGAATTGCGTCAACGTTGCTTCACCATAATGTGACGAGTCATTCGTTCGAAAATGGTGACATTGTTAACTCGATAATGATGGAGGAGTATGTACGAAGGCGTACAGTAGGTGTATTCCTCCATACACTTCATATCCAACGTTACTGTAGAAGAAACGCACCCAAAATTAGAATTATGATTAAACTACCTAGATTGTCTGGAAAACAATTTCCTAAAATGATAGGCACCAGAAGGAAACCCGCCATACATGATCAATCTTCCAATGGCGGCAAACAGTTCAGAAGAGATGGAGAAAAGCAGCGAGAGTTGAGCAGTACGGCATAACCAACCGCTTGATGCTCAAGTGATCGCTGTTTCCAGGCTATGCGAACGACAGATCTCTCTAGTTCGGACTCAAGAGTTGCTTGAGAGAGTGAGCTCAAAGTGTCAACAAGCCTCCGACGAGACCTAGTCCTAACACTAGTGAGAGTACCCGCGAGTCAAAAGTTAATTTCAACATGAATAGTCCTACTCCGCAATTGACTGTACCAATCGGTAGAACACAGAATACTCGTTTACCATGAACTGCGCATTGACAAAATGTCCCCAAAAAATCTTTTAGTTGAACTGAGCGACCCCACCAAATAGGTTTGTCCTCTTTCTAAATGTACGAAACAATTTCGTTTGCGCCCTTTGAAGACTTTTAAATTAGTTCAAGAAGAAAAGTGAAGTTGAGGGAGTTGAGAGGAGGGAAAAATTAGGCGGAGCACATAGCTCTTTGATTAAATTGAAGGAAAGTGGGCAAGAGTTCAGGGAGGGGGTAGGACAAATCAATTCTGAACAAGTAGGCTTCTATCGAACTGGCGTGCATTAGACTTCTTTTGTTTTGTTTCCTATAGTTGTTTTTCAATCGGGAAAAGCGGAAAAACTACGAAAGTTGAGGAAGAGAGCTCAGCATGATGAGTGAGGGGGGTTCAGACAAGAAGTAGAGGAGCCACTCGAGTGGTGATTGGCTTAATGAATAACCAGCCTTACAGATAAAGTTAAAGCCAAATAAACTTTAACTCCCCTCCCTCACCGCTTCTTCCAGTACTCCTATCTCTCTCGCTCCATCTAGCATTCCCTCCTCGCTCCCTCTCGCACTCTCTTACAAAACCCCGGAGTCTCGCGTTAATTTAATTCCAGGGAGGGCGAGTGTAGAAAAGGGGAGGGGTAGGAGAACCCAAGTCGATCCCAACGACAACATAATAGAATCCCAAAACACAACTTCAAACTCTGAGGCAATGCCGCCCCTTCCGAGTTAAATTGTTTAATTTATTCTCTGAGGGCGGAGAACGGTGTGGAGGGGTAGATGGAGGGGGAAAACCTCGATAGTGAGCGGGGTAAGTCTAATCAAATATAGCTCTAACAATAAAACTTCTACCGGCTCCCCTACCTCCCGTGTTTCCCCTGCCTGAGAAATCAAGTTCAGGAACCCCTATCGCCTCACGAGCTCCCGAAAATCGTAAGACCGGGCAAGTGAGGGGTGTAGGTAACGGTGGAGTTGGGATTTATGGTAAAATACTAATAGGTCTCTCTATTTTTCCAATTAAAAGGAGTAAGTAGTGAAAAAACCTGATGTCAGATTTTCAATCCAAGAATCTAACGAAGTACAGTGGTATCCTACACTCCCTATACATTGCAAATTTATAAATTTTCCGGACATCTTACAATCGTTAATTTGCAATATTAATGAAATGGAATGGCGTATTATCGAGTTAGTGCGGCAAGCTAGGGAGCTCAAGACTACAGCATTGGCGAAGAAAACGTAAGCCAGTTGACAAATCCGTCCTGATTGACTTCCGTTTAGTAATGGAAGTCCCTAATTGCACTATCGATAAACTACATACTGCGGAGCAAATCGCTTAAGCCCCTTTGCGCTAGTAGATTATTCGCCCCACCCTAACTATACCTCTTCCTTTCCAACCGGACTCGTATCATCTGGTAATGGGCGGGGGTTCTGAAGCGATCATGTGGGTCTCCACTCGTCATCGGTGATTGCCAGAAACTAATTTCTCCCATTAATCACTACTATTAATTAGTTGTTTGAAACTAATCACCTGACAATCAAGGGGTTTTGGAAATTGAGTTTCCGATACCGCGAGTTTCGAAGGAGAAAAGCTTCAGGATTTTCCGCGGGTTTAGTGGATAAAGGAAAGGGCTTTCGCAGGATGGGGGTGGGAGCGTAATGATTACACGATAATGATTGTTTCAGAGTCCCCCGAGGGGGGCGATCCATCATCATCAATCCAGGGTTATTTCCACTCTTGCTCTCGTTCAGTTTCCATGTTCACAGACGGATTGATAATCATTTACGTCCGCGAAATACGAGATTCAAAACATATTTATACATTCTAGCATTATACAATCAATATAAAATAATATAATCATATTGTATTGTGACTAAGATGAGAAGGAAAGATGGCTATGTCGGCAAAAACGACCGTGGCCCCACAATATAATCCTAACTTCCAACATGAATGATTTTTTCAACTTCGAAAAAGTTCTGCAAAAATTATTCTGGCCAGAAATGCTATAATAGTTTTTCTAGGTCACAGTTATACATCATAACTCAGATCGTATTCTTTTAATGTTATAATGTAATTTCCCCCACTTCCCTTCGCGAGTATTTCCATCTGAGAGATAACGCGCGGACAAAATATTCGCCGCGGATGAACAGAAAGAAAATTATAATCTTCCCCTTTCCAACTGTAGAAAAAGAAAATAATATATGCTGATGAAAATATGAAAGAAAAATTACGCTTTTTGTTATTAATTTTCTTGGTGGGTCCCCCCTTGCAGCCCCCTTCAAGGCCTTAGAGTTCTTCAAATTACGATACATTTCATCCCGCCAAATGTATAAAATATGTAAAAACGGAAGACGGGATGAAGGAAAAGAAGAAAAGACATTTTCTTAGCAATTGTACAAGCAGCATTCGAGTCTCGGTATTTTTTAGTCTTCCTACTCCTTTAGCTGGCTGATTACCACGCGGTTCTTCTGTTCACCCCCTTTTTTCCAACTCCGTAAATTAGGGTAAATGCAGTCAGCAGAGGGCTTCAAAGAAAAAGAGAAAAAACCACACCAAGCCTTTGCCCAATTTTTGTCCTGCGTACCGCTTCTCCCTTGAACCCCGAAGGCTTACCGGAGATGAGAGGTCACAAAGATGAAGGAAAATGACGAGGAAACACGAGAACTAAGAATATAGTAAATTGAGGTATTTCTTTCATACTAGACACAAAACAAACAACAAAAGAAGAAGGAAAAACCAAGAAATGTATAAATTACTCGATGAGGAGCCAAGAGGAAAACCAACATTAAATTACCTCTTTCCCGGCGTTTCTTTGTATAATTAACGTCATTCCTTGTTTTATAAGAGTCTTGAGATGATGATTCCATGAAGAAAATGAGGGACGAGGCGTGGAGAGATGCACACGTCTAAAGTACGCAGGAATGTGATTATGATGAAGGTCAAAATGACGGATAGTTTCCAGCGGCGAGTGGATCAAATAGGCCTGGAATGGACATTGGGCACCAATTTTCACCCTTCAAAGTTATACGTAACTTATATAATTATAAGATGAGAGAAGGCGTTCATCAAAGTTAGGTACTTACTGTGGAATCGTTGGGAAGAAACTAATAATGATATCAGATGATGCAGATTTGCTTCCGAAGGCAGCCAAATTTATAAGATATTCCACCAACGATCATCACCTGTTCCTATTGTCTGCAACAGGCTTACTCGGCGCCCCACATGAAGCTGAAGACCTCGCCATTCATCTTCTCCCAACTCATTTATCCACGATATTGGACGTTTCAAAGTAAGTTGAAATTGATATTGGAGGAGGAAATATCGGCACGAAGAGGATAGTATTGGAACAACTAATTACGGGACAGCACCTGGAAACTCGGGGAAGCGAGAAAGCGAAGAGCGCACACCACTGAAATGTTTGGCGGCGCGGAATAATACTCTAGTAAATCTGGATAGTTTGCAAGCCCAAACCGCCTCGAGCGCAACAACCTCGGCACTCCTCTCGTCTGATATGAGATTACACAAGTGGCGGCACTGAGGGATGCACTATGAGGATGAAAGGTACCCAAACCCGCTGATTTGTGGTATAACTAACACTAGCTTATAGTTTCCACCCCTCTGTATGAGGATTTTCCAATCCCTCCCGCGTTTATAATGCGCCAGACTAATAACGGCGCGTTCAACTTGTGCCGGCCGAATGGGGGAAGCTGATTCCGATGCGGTGACAAACGCTGAAACATCTCAGTCATTTCACCCACGTCTCATGGATTTCATAGTAGAAACGTGTACCCTTTGATAAGAGTCAGTCAATTGGAATCGCTTCTAATCGAATGCAAAGATTAAATCAATTTACAATGAAACCCTCACACGACCTCACTTGGAATAAACTTGTCATGATTAGTAGAAACGCCTAAATCATACGGTCCAAACTACAAATGACGCCATTTTCCTGTTACCAAAGTCGATCGGGAAACCATAAAGTGAGATCTTCTGTACTCAGCAGCCCATGGGGATATTGACTGTTTAAATAGTCCAGGGAAATAGAACCATCCATACTTCAGTGGGAATACAATGGAATGGTTTTGGTTGTGTAACCTCTAGGTTCCTCAACTACTCCATGCTTGTGCTTTCCAACTAAATGCATTTTTTTTTTTTTTTTGTTTCTCGTAAAATGATCGGTTTTAAGTATTCTAAACGCCCTCGCGTTGATTCATTCACTAATAAACGAAATTCGAACCTATGATTTTTCACTCTTGCACCCTAAAAAAAGACCGGAACAAAATCATCGCATAAAAATGCTCCAAACTCGAGTTTGGGATTTCCTCAAGCTAAGTAAGATGTTATTCCTTAAGTCAGAAACAACGCTGGAATCTATAGAGTTTCCCATAAAAGTTTCTAAACCCTACAACTTCTTAGTCCTTTGGCTTTTTCATTCAGCAAACGAAGAAAAATTAAAATTATTACGAGGCGCCAGAATTCCTTTCGAAAAATTACCGACTTCAAAGGTTATTAATAATAAAACTTGTGAAATAATTCAAAACAATAATCTTGAAATGCGGCAAGGAATGTTTTTCTCGGTTCCTCTCATTTCCGACGAATATTTCCTGCTTCTAACTGCTTTTCCATTTTAAGGTTATATTTGCATATTTAATATTCGTCCTTCTTCTGTAACTTTCCCTTCAAAATTCAACTTCTAGCTTTGACCGTTTCACTTCTAAATGAAATAGTTCAAGTTTGAACCTTGAGTATGAAGATAACTTCAGGAATTTGGCCTGGATAGATGTTTCACATACTAAACTAGTTTCTTTTGTGAACCAAATCCTTTTTCTTGTTGATGTGAAATTGAATAATCTACTTCGCCGAAAATAATCGATCGATTTGTGGGAAAATCGTCTTCTTCGCATATACCTATCAATAGCTTTATCAGATCTCGTCAAAAAGCTGTTTTCTAAAAAAAAGAAAAAAAAAAACGAAATTTTTGGGTACGAAATGTGCGAAAGTTTTGAGTACTATACTTGGTGTATCAGTCCGCGTCTTTATGGTGTAGTAAGACTCGTCCCACAGCAAATGTGCGGTTTTAGGAGTGTTACGTGACTAGCAAGGAAAGGCCTTGCTTATTAATTGCAAGGTCGCGATTCAAGGCGTGCATTGAAACGGCAGGATGAATACAGAAAGGAAATGGAATATGTATTATACTAGTGCATTCCCGTTCATTATAGAAAACCTGCTCCAAAATATCCATAAATAACTAACGACCAAACAGGAATAAAGTTGTATGAATATTTAAAGAAAGAATCCTTGTGACTTCTTTACTTTTATTTTCTACATTCGCATCCTTCAAATTTTCCTAGCAATCAAGAATGAAGTGAGTAGGAACAAGTGCTCGCAGAAGGAAAAGTCTGCGAGAGCGTCAGAAATGCAGTTCACCTTGCCGTTCAGCTCCTCAGTATACATAGTGAGGCATAGTGAAATTGATACTACAAAGCCCTTAAACTCAGTTTTCAAAATTACCGAACCTCAAGGGATATCCTAATGACCCGCATCCCCAAAACCGCACCCCAGTACGGCGCAAGTTCTCACATTTACAGTAACTTATAGTAAAATCTATAACAGCGACTGCACAATATTCGTACACGAGGGGGGAGCTGAATGCGCTCTCTCATCGACTCCCCTTCTCTCTAAAAGACATTATAAATTAATTTAACATCAAACGGAGCAAGATAACCGAGATCGAGCAAACTTTCCTCTATAAGCCTCTTCGTGTTCGGCTCTCCTCCCGAGCAACTTTCTATATGATGCCGTCTATATATGTTTTATGTAAACATATGCATAACGTACCGAGAGGAGAGGTAAAGTAGGTATGCATTATTGATCATGCTGCCCCATCTTGTCCCTACCCTATTCTTTTCCCGATGCAAAAAGGAGGAAATATAAGAAAGAGGAAGAGCCTCCCCAGCCAGATAACATTCACAAGAGGAATGCATTTTCTCGTATGAATAAGCGCAATAATGGAACACGTATGTGAGCTTCTCATTCTTTGCTTACTATGGTATTCCGCTTAATATTATCAATGAGAAACAACACGCATTCATGCGCTCGCCAAGAAGAATCCACTCATTTTAATATTCTCTTTCCATCGTGACGGCTTCTTTTTCTTATCTCTCAATAAAGTGAATTAGTTGGCCTGATAGTTATCAAATTAGGCATCCAGATTACAATGGTGCCGTATAGAGTTGAAAAATTAGGCACTGTTCTCATCATTTCAATGAAGAATTTTGGAGTAATTCGCGAAGTGTGTACGAAACACGCGACCTCATTTACATTATCTACTTTAATAATGTTTTCCCGAGAATGGTTCTCACGTGGTTATGCCTCTACGATCCATGATGGAATAACACGTAATTCAAATTTAATTTTTAGCGGAACTCTATAATGCTAGTGATCAGGGCACTTAACCATAGATCATTAACGAATTCAGCCAAAACTTTGCGCCCATATCAGCCACATTCCTATTGTGGCTCAGTGTTTGAACTTTGGATGCCATTGGTGAAAACCTGACTTACAAAAACGATAAAATTGCTATTCATTGTTAGCAGACGTCATAACTTACCTGTGGACAATGGAAACGAGGAATTGAATAATTACAGGATAAATATATCAGTAGGAAAGCTCCACATCCTACTAACGGGAAGACACTATCGAGGCGGAAAATTTTGGCTTAATCAGAGAGTCGTCTATCCTTTGCCAAGCCTAATAAGAACTGACTGTTCTGTAATAACAACAAAAAGATCTTACTTATTTAGTACAATCACGTATGTATTCTCATCCCTTAGCCATATAAAACGTAATTCACGATGAGAATGGCATGGATTCATACGGAATCACAAGCTCAAGGACTGAAATAAGCATGAAAAGTGAGTAAGGTATGAAGTATAAACTGTGTAAGTCTAGAAGTCTCCAGATTTTTGCGCTTTTTTTTCGGGAAATACTTTTCTCGTCAAGTCCTGCCTAGAAAAAGAGTAATGGAAAACTTTTTAACGACTCAAAGGCTGAGGGCGCTTGCGTTTTCCCCAAGCTGAGAAGTTTGAGGTAGAAAGACTCATGGAACCTTAACTATTTTTACGGCTCGTGATTCCTCAGAGCCTGAACATCTTCACGATTTTACCTTCAAACCTTCTGCTGCACCCTTTTCTTTCGCACCGACATGGAGTATCGTCACGTTTACAAGGTCGGGGAAAGATTTACATCCAACGTAAAAGTTTGAACTGAGCCGTTTTTACGGAATGATTTTTATTGAATCTCAACTGTAGAAAATTTCTTGTTAGGGTGAGACGACGTATCACCCCGTTCTCAGATCATGGAGGCTGATCACAGCGGAGAGAACAGCCACTCGTAGATGTCGATCAGAAACTGATAACGGTTTCACCCCATTTAATGATTGGCTGGCTCGATAGGTTACCCTCGTTGTAATGGTTCGAGGAATTGGCGCTTGTTTTCCCCTTCCCCATGTAAAATTTGCAATTAATGTTGCAGCCCTCGGTGTTCCCACAGGATACTCCGCTCCTCACGACCTCGGTTCATTTTGTCATATTCTAAACGTATAATTGGACAGGGTTGAACCATATCGCTGTATAGCAATACTTTTTGTCGGCCTCTTCGTTGGTAATTACCCTTTTTGTCCCTAACTTTCCACCCGGTGGTTTCGGGACAGTCGGCAACTGTCAGTTTTCCGTTATCTCGTTAACTGTGACCAGAGGATCCTTACACATGCCCATTTCAATTAATCGAAATATAATTAAATCCAAATGGCATTAATGTAAGTGCGAAGTAATCTTATAGACACCTACTTGATTTCGAATACCGCAGCACACATATGATCGTATCATCACAGCTTCTTTTGTGTCGGGAGGTAGGTAGTACAAGTACGTGGATATTAATTTTACACTAGCATGAACGTGTTTGGAAATCCCTTCTCATGGTAATGGCTTGGCATATAAACTTAGACGTCATTAATATGAGTAAATAAATGTTACATCGTTGTCCTTCGTGTATAATATGCCCGAAGAAGAGGGAAATCCTGACAGCAAGAATAATGGAACCTCTCAACCCGAACAAAAGCAATTGACGACTGCGCATTAATTTTCCATATACGTTTCTCGTCATGTAATGAGTCACTGCTCGGAATTCATTACCGGAGGTTCTCCTTTTCTTCAGGATAAAAGTCAGTTATTAATATTGTTCCCTGCAGGCACGGTAGAGCTTTTTGAGTTAAGTCGTTAACGGTGAAACGGGAAGGGGAGAGTATGTTGTGAGTAAGAGGGAAAAATTGAACATAATAAAACTAATTTATATGAAAATATTCTTAGGACGTTAGATAGACATTTTCAGAAAAAAAACTTAAAATCACTAGAATCGGACTCAGAGTGATGTAGACCGGTCACTATCGATAAACTTCGCCAAATGAGCAACATCACGTACTCAAAGTCTTGCATTATTGATTGTGCGCAGTCATTTCCGAACTTCCGCTCATTGTCATTGCTAGATTTGCTTCTTGATAAGGATTATCCCCTAGCAGGCACAATTCCAAACGCATCGTACTCGCGCAAATTGAATTTTTACGTCTACTCAATTTGTATTCATTGTTTTTATTAGTATTGTGTTTACTGATCAATTTTCCGTGAAATTCATTTGTTGTGGGCACCAAATGTAGTAGTAAATTATTAGTTTAAAAAAATGCTCATCACTATTAACTGTACAACTCATGTTGAAGCGTGAAAACCACTAAAAACCGTTGCGTCTCTCTCACAATTTACGACACGTTTCGTGAATATAACGGGTCAGTGTTCTCACCTCTCAACCTTCTGAACCATATTTCAATTGAAGGCAAATGGATTTGTCGTCCCCACGCTCACCAAAATAAATAAACTTTTACCTCAAATTCGTAGGGCTCCGGAGAACCAACCTTCCCACTCATATTATAACAACAGATTTTTCAGAAATACTGTTTATTCGCAATCTAAGCACAAGTACGGGGAACTGACGATCTTCCGTACATTCGCTGCTGAGCATTCATCAGGAATGATATTTATAACGTGAACACCAAACTTGACTTGGGGTCGTAATTAAAACAAGAATGCAAATTGTAATATCTTTGCAACGTGATATATTCTACCATTAATTAAATGGTCAGCTCGCTCCCACCTTACACTCGGTTTAATCCCATTCTGTTGACCCCTGGTGGGGGTGGGGGTGGCATGGGCTTCAGAGAATTAAACAATAACGGAAGTACCAGACTACATTAATGACCCCCCTCATTCAACCACATACAAGAAAAAGGATTGTGCAAGCGAAAACGTAAAGGTTGTAATTTGTAGGTTCATGAGCTTATTTACCGAATTAACACCCAAATTATCGTCGGGACGGGAGTATCGTCGCTGGCGCGAGAGTTTGAGGAAAATATTACATCTACAGGCCACTTAGGAACGGCCCGAGGGCCGCTCAAACACCCTTCCCCTCCCCCTCCTTTACTACCCCTTATTTAAATAACCAAACCTGCAAAAGCTTTTCCCCCTCCTTTTCTGGAACACTTCACCTCAACCAGAGGAATAAAAAAGTGCTCAGACACTCTATAAAAAGAGTTTTGTCCATCCTACTCTCTTTCGAGAAAACGAGTTTGTTTAATAAATTAGTTTCACATTTTAATTAAAAACCTCGGGGAAAGAGAAATTTCTACGAAGAGACCCCGACGGAAAAAGGTGCTTGGAAATTGAGGAAAAAGCTTTCCCCCATCCCCTCTACCCTCGAAATAAAATAAACATTAATTATATAAGACCGCAGCAGTGGAGAGTAGCATTAACGAAACTTAATCCTGAGCTCCTTCCCTCACCACGCCATGTTAGATCATAATCTTCTCTCGTTTTTCGTAGTATAAACCTCAACAACCGCGATTATTATCCTCAAACATTTTTACGCGCGCGGTCTTCCGAAAACCAAAAAAAGGTTGTTTTCACTCACTTTACATTAATTTGAGATAACTCTGACATCTACCTCGTTACATGGAAAAAAGCCGCTCACGTTTTCCTTGTATCCTAAACATTATCCTAATTATTTTAGACACTCCCACACACATAGAGGAAGATTTTTTTTTTTGAATTGAGTAAGGGTTTATTTTCAAACTTTTCCATATTCAAAGCCACAGAGGATTGATTGGAATACAACGGAAGATTTTTTTTTTCTTTTTTAACCATTACCAAGAACGTGGAAGGGGATAATAAATCAAAAATGGCCTGGTTACATACCGTTCCAATAAACGGTGACTATCGAAAGCGCAAATGCCATCCTAATGAGGGATCATCTGAGTTTGCGCTTTTGATGCCATCAGAAGCGCAAAGTCTCGCTGGATGGGAACTCCGGCAACGCCGGGTAATGTTGAGCTCTGTTCTGTTGACATAGAAATGTTATTGAGTCGCATCTCCGCACAGACTTCGAGGACTTGAACAATGTCAAACAAAGTATGTACAGAACACGAAGAAAGGTGACTCCGGCTTCTGCAAAAATAATTTCTGAACCTATGGAGCAGCTTCCCAAAAAGGTCTCAAGTTTCTTGCTGACCATGGACCAACGATTTTGGCTGATGGCACTTTTTAAACTTCACCCCGTTCTTTGGAGCTTTACACTATTCATGTTTACGCCCACAAAGCGTACATACCGGTAGTACATTTCCTGCTACCATCAAAAACGTCATCAACCTATGAAACCATGTGGTGCATCCTCCGTTCTGTCATCAGAGAAAGAGTCAGCGTAGAGTTCACCCCTTCAACTGCAATTCTGGACTTCGAATCTAGTGCACATGTAGGCATAAGAAGAGTTTTTCCACAAATTACCGTCAGAGGCTGCACTTTCCATCTGGCGCGACGTTGCCACTTGGTGCATTTTTGCGCAATGGACATTTACCACAGATTTGCGCTTTTGACGTGTCCAATCCCGGTCTTGCGCTTTTAATTGGTATACTTTTGCGCTTATGACATACAGCCTCCAATAAAACCTAATTATTTGTTTCCCTAGTCAGTGAAACTTAGTCCCAAATTCTGGAACTTTAACCGAAACTGTGAGTATGGTGTCATTAGTGTGTCATGCAGGGTACTGTGAATTACACTAACATTCAGGAAAAGGAGCAGTAGTTGAACATTTCATCTACCGTGTTGACAGTACATTAATGTTTTCTCTGAGGAAACATCACGATTATTATTCTTGATTTCGGTAAGAGATTTTGGTGGTCGACAGATGAGGATTTTCTACATTAATGGACTCATGAAAAATATTTCTTCTGAAGTAACATGTACCTACATCGTACATCTCAATATAGGTAACATTTGTATACATTCACTCACTCCGAAAATAGAAGATTGGAACTGTGTGGAGGCTTGTTTATTGCACTCAATCGACAACATTGTAATATTTAGGTATTTAAATCCCTCTCAAGAAAATGAGAAATTCTGAAAATTACGCTCCAATTTGAACAGGCGACCGGGCCGGCTGCAAATTGTGACATTTCAGACACACGTCAATCTTTCCTACTTTACATTCGTTCGTTAGAGAATCGGTAATTGCTCGTTCACTTCCACCATTCGTGAGACCTTCGTTAATTTCGCCGTGGCACTGGGGACATTTTTTTTTGCTCTCTTTTTGAAATATCCAAAAAAACCTAACAGATTTACTCGCTCCCCTTTATCTTGCGGAGAGGGTTGGGATTTGATAATTCACTTGTGTCGTACATGCTAAATTTCAATCACCCGAATCGTTTCCAAGGTTGGTAATAGAATTATCTCAACCCCCTTCAGTTTTTTTCGGGACAGGAGAAGGGGAAACCCACTTGAAAACGGGGTTTTCCGATTTTGCGGTTAAAGTGAGAAGTCACGTGGACACTTTATTGAAAGTTAGAACACCATAAAACCATAATTAGTGAATTTGATAAGTAATTAAAGTTGACTGAATGATCGAAATCTTCTCTTTTTGGGGATAAACAAGATGGTAAAACCAACTATCGAATCGAACCCACGCTATGTTCTGGGAAACTGCCTAATGGACCTTACAATACCGAATGAGTATAGCACGATCAAAGTCACCAACCGACCTCAAACTTAGCTGAATATTGCTGTTGACTTGAATTCATGACTTATATCGGTCAGGGGACCTACTTTTTCACGCGGAACGATACTGTCAACGGAGAAGTAATGTACTCGGCTGGACAAGAGTGAGGGCGGAAAGTAGTTATGTTCAATGAAAATTTTCGTACCAATCAAAGATGCCTACAGAAAGAAGGTTGAGAATGGATGGGCCATATGCGTGCCTCACACTTGGACGAGGCGAGATGGTCGCATGGGCGGCAGATGTGGTCAAGGTATTGTTTGATTGCATTACATCGGGAAAAGCAATTCCAGGGTTGGTACTAGGGTCATGTGAGGAAAGCCTTCACAATAAGCGACTCGCACATCCAGATTAGGGAAGAGAAGTGTAGGATTTAGGAGCAAAAGGGGTGGTTTCTGTTGGACAACCACTCCCTCGGCCTGACTCAGCACACAAGCTCCAGTTTCTCTCGAGCCCCATGTATGTTTATGTTTGCGGGCCGTAAACTAGCTGCTGAGTTCAATGATGGAAGAGAACTGTCCTCGTGACGATGGGGGATGTTCCTATAGTGATTATTACCGGCCTTAGCTTATCCCTTTTCCAAATGCAACCCCCTTCCAAACTCACCATATCGCATTATCAGTTTTCCACGTCCCCCTCACCACAACGACCCATCACTCAGTTTCTGTCCTTCACAGGTGAATTGTCCAGCTTACCTTTACATTATTGGTAAGCCGGTGTCTATCGAGTCTATTGGCTTATAAATCCACCGGCACTGTTGGCATTAAAGGTTATTCAACGTCACTATTCAGTATTAGGGGCTACTCGAATTCAATATCCAACATGACACAATTCTACCCTTCTACTGAGCAGGCAGTCATCTCAATCTCTTGTATAAGAGTTTCCATGGGCAGCGTTGTCCAATACTGGACACACAACTCGTGTAAAATATTTACCTGCTAGGATTTTTCAAGATAATACAGGATAATGGGAAGAGAATGGGAACCATATTCAGCATTTTTCAGATTCAACAAATGAATACACCTGACCTCATTCATTTAATTATTCCAGGAACACACAATACACACGAAAAAAACCTCGCAAATCATCTCAATATTTTTTTCCATGAATCCATTATTCACCATTGTTCTTCGGAGATCATGGAAACCTCTTCCTAAATGTCACCTTTTATTCAAATAAATGATCTCATGGGATATCATAAAAACCGCGTGATTCATGGGAAATCCTCAACAATGCGCAAGAATCAATTCGTCTGAGAGGATAGCTCCAAAGAACACAACGTGGTTATTGTACTGGCAGGCTATTACCGCTCTTGTAGTCAATAGGAAGGAGAATAATACGAACAGTTACACGTTATAAACATCATAGTTGTCAACCGTTATCACTTTTTGTTTAGCGAAATAGCGCCGAACGACAACTAATAACTCAGTTTGGAAGATACCTCACACCATTTATTGGTTTACAATAAATTCTAGCTCAATCAGAAATTTAAAGAGCGCAGAGAGAAGGTATCAAATCACCGAATATCTCAAAAGCCATGAGGAAAAATTCAGCGATCAATCAGCCTAGAAGGTGTGATAAAAAAAAGTCTCTTGGTTTCCGCAAAATTGTATCATTACTCGGAAATAAGTTGATATAGCTTGAAAACTGTTACGGAAATTTCATTCATATTACGGCAATAAAATAGTTCTAAATCAGGAGTCACTACAATGGGCTGGTTGCGGTTAATCGATGAACTGGGTCAAAGAAACTCCCGACACCTCATTTGAATCCCACTAACACCTTGTCACAAGAAGTTAATATATGTGTATATTTATATAACGTTGATTGTGGTCCCTTCAGGCAATACCGTTCTGCATATTATAATAGAAAAAAAAACCGACAAGGGAAGTTGGGATTTCATCCGCGATATGTGGGACGGGCCTTTGAGACACTTATTAAATATTTATGTTGTATTAAGAGAAGATGAAAAAAAAGGAGTGCTATGACTCATTTCGAACGTAATGGTTATTCTTAAACCAGCAGGTTAGAAATGATATTGTTTTGAAGAGAATAACAAAAGTTCAATGTTCAACTTAGCAACATTTTTCTCAAACCTATTATAGATAACAATATTGATAATGGCTTTGGGACAAGTTGATTTTACATATGAACATTCCTTAGTGTAGATGTATGATGAAATCAATGAAAACGGCAAAAGAGAAAGAACAGTGAAATTAAGAGTGATGAGCTATCAATTATCATCCAATGAAAAACGCCTCTTTTCGCCATACCACGGGGGTTAAACGGTGGTTCGGCGCGTACGTAACAAGGGAAGGTTGTTTCTGAAAGGGTTGGACGTAGGGGAAAAACTGTAACCCGAAATTTAACATGAAAACTCTTCAAAAACTGGACATTAGCGTGGGTAGTCAAAAACGTATTCATTAAAAACGACGGGTAATGACATATCAGGGGATGCAAGCTAAAAACCATGTAAAGAAAATGACAAGCGAGCTTTCCTGTTTTTTTTTTTTTTTTTTTTTTTTTTAGAAAACATTAATTTCGAGGCCGTTTTTTTGAGTTCGAATACAAAATGTCCTGTCGTGCCACCGTACAAGCTCGCACGTTGTCCCAAGGGAACTGTCAGGCAGCACGTTTGTAATTGGATGTCACTCTTTTAACCGGGGGTTGGGGAGGTGTTATATAATATTCGGTCCTCGCGGTAAAACTGTATATTGGGCCAGAGGTGGCCGCCAAATGCATTACGATGCCATCTCTCGTACCTAATAAACAACCCCTAAAAAGGAAAAAAGCCACACCGGCTCGGACGGTTCATTTTCCTCTTTTTGACATCTTTGTTAATAACATATTTTTTTTAGTGTAATATATATATATATATATATATATATATATATATATATATATTTTTATGTCCTCTTTACACCAATGTGGTGCAGGGCCTCCTGTAGAGTCAAGTGTTCTTTGTATCAAGATGGCCGCTCTGAATTTGGACGTGCGCCTCCGGTATGAAAGATCAACTGAAATGAATATCCGATAAGTTGAACTAAAGCACAGATTGGAAAAACGAACATAAAGACACAGAAAACTGATTTTCGTGTTCCTCCGATGTATTCTACACGATGAAAAACCCAAGACACTACTCAGATAAAACTTAATTTCCCCTCTCGCAACACGAATTTTTAAAGTGGGACGTTCACCTAGTTCCAGTCACCACCTTGAATTCACAAGTGAGGTACGTACACTTTAATATTGAGAGCCCTTCGAGGGCGAACATATCAGAACTTCCTCCAGAATTCACTCTTCATTTTCTTGAACGATATGAAGAGCGAAAAAAAAAAAGTTGAAGAAAGGCCGAAGGAATTTACATATGACATTAATTCCACAGGAAGGGAGCCGTGAAGGATCTTTAGAATTCCGGGATAACCGAGGGCAAGACTTTTTAATCCCCCTCCACCGCACGCCGGCCCAAAACCACGTTCTTTCATACGTCAATATATTGAAGTTTTAAAAATTTATCGCGGACCCCGTTGAAAAAGGTATGTGAAGTAGATATGAAATGAATTTTTAGCTGGTGTAGCTAACACACACACCCAAACCCAGAAGAAGAGAGAATACTTAGAAGAAACACGTTTTCCTTGTAATCGTAGTTCGTTGTGAGGCTTCTTTTGAAATTAAGAAGAATAATCAATGTAGGACGAAATTCTTCCTATCCAGAAGAGGTAAAATTCAGAACAGTACCTAGACATATACATACATTTCAGGCTTTAATACAGGCGATCGTTGCCGCATGCTGAATTTTGGTTGGTTATTCCTTGATTATTGGTTGGTTATTCCTTGAATAATCAACCCATGTTTTCATGATAATGGTCAACCTCTCCGATTCGGCTCAAAAATTTTTTCTGGACGTTTCATGATGTCCTGATCAAAAATGTCCGTCCGCCGTACGCCGTCCATTGTCCACGCCGTTTTTGGTAGTAGAAAATTGTCTACAAATCTGAAATTTGGGTCAGGGGTTTGTTCCCGGCCGAGACGGGTCCTCAAAACTTTTCAGCCCGATCGGACCAAATTGGTGGGAGGGGGGGGAGGGGTCAAAATGTGTTTTTTTTTTTTTTTTTTGAAAAATGGATTTTTGAGATTTTGGGCAATTTAGGCGAGTAGGGTGTCATTTTGGACGTTGAATCCAATGAAACGGGTCCCAGAACGATTGGCACCCACTGGAAGAAGTAATGGGTCAAATTGGGTATTTGTTACCCATTTTGAATATGTCTTTTTGGGATTTCTGCTACCTAGGCGTGTGGGGTATAGTTTTCCACTAAAATTTGGACGCTGAATCCAATAAAATGGGTCCCAGAACAATTGGCACCCACTGGAAGAAGTTATGGGTCAAATTGGGTATATATTACCCATTTTGTAGTTGTGTTTTCGGGATTTCTGGTACCTAGGCGTGTGGGGTATAGTTTTCCACTAAATTTTGGACGCAGAATTCAATGATGTGTGTCCCAGAACGATTGGCACCCACCGGAAGAAGTTATGGGTCAAAATGGGTACCCATCTACCCATTTTTAATATGTGTTTTCATGATTTTTGGTGTCTAGGCGTGTGGGGTATCATATTCCACTAAATTTTGGACCCTGAATCGATTGGAATTTGTCTGGGACCCGCCACACCCACTGTTTCCCCCATTCGAGGAATAACCAACCTGTGTGTAAGAATTTGCAGGGTTTTTTGTTTAGACGGCCTGCAGCTATGGATTTTCATAATCGTAACGCCCTGTGACCCGGAAAAATCGAAATGGCATTCCCTTCCGCTGATTGGCAGTAGGAGAGTTCAAAGGCCGTCAAGAAGGAAACCAGAAGACTTGAATCGATCGTCCATTCCACCCAATTAATTCTAAGATTATTACGATGTCAACTCGGGGAAAGCCAATCTGACCCCAACTGTTAATATCATTCCAATTGTTGACCAAGTAAACACTTAAGATGGAGCTAGGTACCATAGGTTTCCATCTATAATTCAACCGATTCCACCGGTTAATTTGTCAATCTGATTGTAAAGCCAGGTTGATGTAATATCGATTCGACGGGGAGGTCTCGGAAGGAGGCGAAGGGTAAATGAGGAAACCTAACTCCGCCAAGCTTAAGTACACACTTGCTCCGAACTGAATTGACGCTTTAGAGAAGTGCATATTAGTTGGGTGCATCAAGCCTGTCAGCCAATAAGAGGGAATGTTTGGGTAGAGTAAACACCCACTCGGGACTCCCTGATTGGAGGATCAGTTATGTTCTCGAAGCTGCAAGAGGAAGCGAAATCGACAGAAATCCTGGTAGATTCTAACTCGGAAAGCGCTTATACTCATACTGTATACCCTTTGGCTGGGAATAACCCCGAAACATTGGACAAACAGCTAACGTGTACACGGACTTACGTCCTCGCATGCCGAGTGTTGCCTCCTGCACACAACCTGAGCGCATCTTTGACTAACAATACGCGGAATAGTGTCAACACTATCTCCAATCCGGAGTAATCTTCGTTTCCCCCTTTCCTGGTTTCGCATTTCTCTAACTGTAAGCTCAATATTAACCCAGCATCCTGTTCATACGGTGCAGCGAAAGGGGATGCTCAGTCGTTTTCTGATGTATCGCTCTATCGCGTTGAATATTTGCCTATCCTGGTTGCCTGGGAAAGTGCAATCATGAATCATCTCTTCGTAGAGACAGAACATCCATGTGAAGGGCATCCTCAAATCAAAGGCTATAGTGCTTGCGTGCAGAAGTGATCAATTAGCGAGGGGTACTGGCAGTGAGGTAGCAAGTGCGGTAATCACGATGCCAGAGATCAGCATTGTTGTATCATGGTAATCATCGCTTACAAATCCTACAGGTATTTTGAACGGTGGAGTGGTTTCGGGAGTAACATAGAGCAGCATCTCGTCAGTCCTTGCTCTCAGTAGTCGCCAACGACTCTTTCCTCGTTTCCTTTCAAACTCCCTGTTTTCAGAAGATCAATTGAATTTCTGGAAAGCGTTTTGTTGCAAGAAAAATTCTCTAATGACCACAAAAAAAAAAAAAAAAAAAGACATTATTGTTATTTTTAATATGAGAAGGCAATAAAAGGCGCCCGATGTGTCATAAAAGCTAACAAACTTACGTAGCATTCGACTGTAAACAGTAGATAGAAGACACGGTGAGAGTGAAGGGGGGTGGGGGTGGCACTTCCAACATCGAGAACTTGCAATCTGACCTCATAGACGGCATTTAGCAGATAATTCCGAAGAACCACCACAACAGGGGGGTAAATGAGTGAAGGAGGGCCAGAAGCAATAAGGAATATCCAAAAAGCATTGCTGGGGATTTCATTACCACGTAAACCCTGTGCTTGCTGACATTTGGAATTTTACTTCATGTGGACCTACTACACTCCTATCAGTTACGTTTGATCCACGTCATAAGCGCTGATAACTTTGGGTTGATTTAATCGTCAATTCCTCTTCCACATTTCCCCCCCACGGCATAAAAGAGGCAAAGAATTGGCAGAACGATTTACGAAAAACTGTTATTGGAAGCAATGGATCACGTTCCATGACAGAGCCGAACCGGAGCGATCCCGATATGATTGAATACTAGCAATCCCAGCTCGCCAATCCTTTGATTTATCTATACTAATTATAAGTGGGCATAAACCCTCTTAGCCTAAGCCGATGCATTCCCCTTCCCCCTCCCCAGCCATCAATACAAACGGGGTTCAGACTACTGACACGGGAGCCACCAGTCATATTTGGTACATTAATTTTGAATTATTAGAAACATACCCAACATTTGAGCGGAGAAACCAACTGATCGCGCGAAACCGATGGAAGGGAGGAGGGATGTCATTAATTCGTCACTCACAGTAATATTGTTCCCTTTCTTTCCCATCGTTGTTTTGTGTTGTCATTCCCCATTGTAAATTTCCTGTTATTCCGATCTCCGATGAACAATTACGCGGAAACGATAATATCGTTCACCTGAGATTCTACGTAGTTAACTATGCGTGACCAAAAACATTATGCGAATTATGAAAAACTGTGAAGCTTAACTCGTCCAGGTAGAACATCAGCAACTAAGCTACCGGATTTCATCCGACCATGCAACTGGAAACCACAGAGAACGAGAATTTTAAACTTATTCATAATAATAAATCTTAGTTAGAGGCATCATTAAAATTGGACGCTTAAGAAATATGACATAAATAACAAAACACATTTGTGACGTGAGGTAGGCGATTTTGCATTATTACTGCCGAACTCTTATTTAATTCACTCTTCTTCTCTCTTTGAACAGCTAGCACAGAGAATGAAACTGACCAACACTCACAACCGTATTGTGTATTCCTTGCAGTCAGTCGCCTCTTCTCTGAAGGAATTCAGACCGTCTCGCAATTTATTAGCGGAATGAGGAGAACGTTCGTCTTCAGAGTGAGATATATTTCGCCAGTTTTCTTTTCAACTGAGAAGAATAGCGCAAGCCTCGAACATTCTAAAGAGGAGATAATAAAGCCGTGTAATATTTATAACGTGACGCGAGAGTCTAAAAATGGCTACGTTTCAAACAAACTATCGGAGAGTGGAGTTCAGAGAACCGTTTCGAGTGAATCGAGCTATACAATTCATGTTTGACGGAAGACAACGCAGTTGCTGCACAGAAACCATTAAATTATTCCATATTCAGCTGTGGGTGGCATATGCATTATGAAAGAAATACAACCCTGCATTATGAATGAAATACTCTTAATTCATAATTAATAGTTATATTGAATGCTCTAGCACTTCCTTCAAGCTACGATTATTGTGGCCCAGGAGATATAATGAAAATTCAGGTCTGGTTTCATGTATGCAATATCCCATCAACCCTGAATCCCATTCTCCATACACGGAAGGTCAGGACGTTTGGGGGAAGGTGGGGGGGTCTGCCGCTAGTCATTAGTATACGATAAGAGCTCTCCGATTCATGTTTTCACATGTACGATTTATGTTTTCACTCGTAACAACTCGATCCCTCAAGACGTAGCTAAATGCAATCATGTTTGTAAAAATTCATCATAAAACATACCGCACCGTGAATTTAAAAAAATTAATAATAACTGTAGGAAGGAAAAACTCTCTACATCAAAGATTAATTAAATTATCAATTAATTGATTGTCGCAGTTCAAAGACTCGACGTATCATGCACGTGTTACTCGACTGAGATATCGATCACGGCCCTATTGAGAAGAGGAGGCGCTCTAAAAATAGCTCCGTCGAACTAAACTGTTGGAAAAAAGGCGGTTTCTTTCTTTAAAGAAAGCGAATTTGTCAAGGAGGCGCCAAAAAGATTGACAGGAGTCTTCCTCGCAAAGCGGGTTTTTACGCGGAAATCCACTCCAGCCCATAGCTTCCTCCCTTGGTCATCTCCTTTTGACTCTGAAAGGAAAAAAGGACGAAGATTGGCAACGTAGGAGGAGCAGAATAACCTGTCGCCCCGGAACCTTCCGTGTGGGAACCGAAACTCCGGTGTATAAAATTGTAAAGGATTTCGTTCTTTGTGAAAGGAAAAATATGTTTTTGAAGAGTGAGAAGAGAAGGAGGAGCAATGTTGACTGGCGCCATTATAGTCTTAACGGAGAAGGACTCCTCTATCGTGCTTCTTTTTGGTTCGGTCCATCTCCTCGATAATAAGGAAGTTGCGAGGAGAGTTCACGGTGCGTTAACCGGGACGTATACTTTGTCGCGTTTGACGAGACCAGACATCGCGGGTTACTGTGATTTAGAGTGGACTTGACTTTTCTTCGATGCAAGAGAACCAAGTATTCTTAAATTCCTGATAAGCTCTTTGAGCAAGAAAAACGGAAATTATAAAAATTTGGCAAGGAGAAGGGTTGTATCGGCCATGAAATTCTTATGAAAATTCAAACGAAATTCGCTTAATTCAATTCAATTTATTTTACAAAAATTCGGAGATATCAAATTCCTCCTAAATACCTCTCCCGACTGCCCTTGAGATCTCTCGGGCCAGTGAATTTGAGTATCACATAAATATAAAAATAAATCACTAAATGAACAAATTTCCCTCCTACGATAATTTCTAAACGGCTGTGAAATCTCATAGTACGAGTACAATAACTTGACTAACCAAGACATTTTTTCTTTCATTATTATTTTCAACTTAGCTCCGAACGTAAGATGATCAATGGTACGAAAACCCGTCTTTTCGCGGAAGGTAATTTTCTCTGAAATAATTAGTCAGTGTAACAAATGGTCTCTGGTGAGGCCTCAAGAAGTCCAATGTTGGGACGGGAAGAAAAAGACATGAAAAGGCTCCTCGTTTTTAATAACCGGAGAAACCAATTAAACGTTTTTCGTTGTCTCAAGAAAAGTGTTGGAAGCGAAGGATTACAATATCGTCCGAACGGTAATTGAGCATTACTCGAGAAACTGAAGGTCGAATTAGCGGAATTATAGTGTAAAATAACCCACGTGGCGGTTACATCGTATTTTCAAGTCTTTCGGTTTCGGTTCTAGCAACTTCCCAAGGAGAAGATTTTGGACCTAGAGCATCATATCTACGAAGAGCGGGAACGTGAAGTAGTTTTTTTATTGGTTGGCCAGGATACAACATTTTTCGGAGCGTTTGCAAATGTAACATTCCTTCAGGCTGAATCGACGAAAATAATTCAATTAAAACATTACAGTGGCCGATTCCAGATGGGGTGTTATTATTCCGTCCGCGCGACCAGGGAGGAATTGAGATCAATCGGGTCTCCTCTAAATACGATGGAGGTTCGATGGGGAACAAATTAGGGTAATGCCCATATAATATGATTCAATCGTGGCGGAGACTCGTCTGCGCCTCTGGAACTCATCAAATAATATGTACGATGGGGAGAGAAATTTTCATAGCAGTCGATCACTGAGCCAGAAGATAATAGAAGACACATTTTTGAAAAACATATCACTTGAGTACCGTTTATCAATACTAAATGTGTACAATATTCAATTCGTTACACGACAACCATCTCAATTTTCAAATAGTTGTGGGAACATTTCTGTTAGAAGAAGCAATGGAGCGGTAATAACTCAATTTATTTTGAGCCGAAGAATGCTGAGGAAACTGACAATTTTTTCTGTGCCTATAGCTGTGTGCACTAACACAAATACAGGTACATACTGAGATTCAACTGCTTCATATCTCGAGTTTCAGAAGCCGGCTAAGTGTGTGCTAAATGTGTCTTCCATGGTCAGCAGTATTTTTTTTTTTTTTTTTTCGAGTAAGAGGAAAAAAACCAATATTTGTTCTTTATTTGAATGAAAATTAAACAAGGCGATTCCAAGTTTTGACAGAGAACGCGGGATAGGATCTCTTCCGGGTGAATCGCCCCTGGCAAGCATGAATATTATATTCCCTATAGCGAAAATGAAACGTAAAAAAACCCCTTGCAATTCGGAATAACGAAAAACCTACGTTGTTTGTTTCAATTAAATTTAACCCGGGCTCAGTCGAACCCTTCCTTCAACCACACGCATTCATTTGTTTCCATTCCGACAAAGTGAGCTTGAACACTTTCAACAAACGATCTAAGGGAAACAATCCAAAAGAGGAAATTTTTTCTTTACAAATCCTAGAGTGAAAGACGACGGTATGTGCCATTCTGTTTGATATTACTGGCCGGTCGCGTTGACCCTGTTTGATATGTAGGGGTTCTTACCCCTTCCTACATGGTCTGGCTTCTTGGTCCCCAAGGATAGTTAGTAGGCAAAAAAAGTATTTATATTTTTAAAAAAACCCTTACACGTAATAAATTTTTGCAATGAAACATATTATTAACATTGAAACCTACTTTGGGGCCGACTAACTCCCGAAGCTGAGATGTTGCGTTCATTTGAAACAATCAGAGGAATGTGGCGTCACAATCACTTTGGCAATAACCAATTCCGTCATTGAATATTGTGCGTATTTCCCAAACTTTTCTGCAATTGCGGAATTCTATAAAGGCACGATCAGAAAACCAAAATTTAAAATATAATAGGTAAATGACCGCTAACTTCAAGTGACACGACAATTATTTCCATCCTTTCGAACGAGGCTACCTATTTCACATCCTTGGGGAAAAAAGACACTTCCTCCTTTGAAACTCCCACTCACTCTCAAATTAAATAGTGACGCGTCCAGCGGTTCATTGTTTAATGGATGACTCTCAAAAACGGTGAAACGGCGTCTTTCGGATTTAACGTCTTCCTTTGCTAAGAGGCGATGAGACAATCTCTGCTCTTTTGGTCTTGTTAAATTGAGGAAAATGAACTAGACCGTATTAACACATAAAAGAGTTGAGCGAGCAATGCAGAATTCGCAAGATGCCCAAGATACTCAGAATGTTTCCGCTTTCATTTATAGGCCGATAAAAACAGAGAAGTGTAGCAGCTCCAGTCCTCAGCACAAATTTCAGAGGGTACCGATCCTTTTACTCCCCAACATCCGTTGTGTGAAAGGAAAAAAATAAAGAAACACTCGATAATGATTCAAATCTGTAGGAAGCACATAGACAGAATCATCATTGTTTAGTTAATCATTGCAGGCGTGTACTAGAAAATAGCGCTAAATGGAGGGTGTCACAAAATGGGAGATAGACCAAAGACGAGGAGGAAGAGGAAGACATTTTTACTGGCAAAAACTGCGATGATTTTATTCAAATCCAATGATTTTACTTAGTTGATGAAAAATAAGGGTCCCATCGAATGTTGATGCTTAGAAATGCATTAATGAGTTCCTTTCCAAGTAAGGTGACAGTTGAGTTGTTGTTGATACCAAGCTACATTCTACGTATGCAATTCTATTTGAAAAATAATAATTGGTTCTGTGGTTTAATTGTCGGTGTCGAGATTAATTTCAAAAACAAAGCAAACCCACTACAAAGTTTATTTTAAATGCAAAAGATGCTCACCAAGCACTGCCCGAATGAACAGTTAACTTTCTGACAAAAGGGGAAAAAGGTCAACAATTATAGTATTGAGAACAACTGCTCATTGTGGAATGTGCGCCACGCCTGGATTAATTGTCGGAGAAATGAGATCACCGTATGAATTTAAACGATCAAGAGTAAGTAACGAACACTGCCCCCGTATCAGTGATACGGTTCACCTCTTTGCATCGTACATCAAATCATTCGGCACGAGATCAAAGTCAGAAAAAATGTCGCTGGATGGAGATATATCGCCTCGAGTTCCAGTTAAATCGTTCTCATCTATGAGCCAAGAGAAGATTGGAACGCATACTGTCGCGGCAGAGGGGAAAAAGTTCTGAATTGGAAACACTCAGCCTTTTTAAATTGAATGACATAATTTCAATTATGGCAACTATTGCGTCATTGGAAACAATTGGTTCTGTGGTATAATTGTCGGTGTCGAATGGGGTCAGGTCCACTCCTACCCGACGTTCACTTTGAATTTCATCGTACCGAGGAACTGAGAGCTGATTCAGAAACCTTTTGACTCATTAGCACTAAACTCCACCTCCCATAATTAATTATATTGATTTCACAAAATAGATTCATGAGTCATAAAACAATAGGGTTCGATAGAAACGAATGAAATTTTATGGGTGAGAATTTCAATTTGATCGGAAAGTCAAATTACCTTATGAGGGTAATCTTATGAGTAACTTATGAGCCAGAAATAATATACTGAAAATACTATAATTCAACTTCGGTCAAAAATCTCCTCGTCTCAATGTTTACATATTATTTATTTATTTTTTAACCTTCCCTTCCCTCATGAAGCTATCAATAGTCTCTACAGACGTATCATTAAATTCCAATACAAAATAATCCAAAAAATTAAGTTCCTCCCTACCTGATTCCATTAACCAATCGAGCATAGACGGGAGGCGCAATTCATGATAGCTTATGACGTCCTTTTACAACTAAGTATAAAATAAGTGGAAATATTATACCTCTTGTATTCTTTTTATCTCAGATGAATTTTCGAACTTACTTTCTTTTCATATTATCTCATTCTATTCATTTTGTAGTTTGTGAAATGAGTGTCGTATTTCTGCTTTAACTCAACCTTCCCTACCAAAAATGAATAATCTCAAGATCAATGGACGATTCATCAACGAGCGTAAACCAACGAATAATGTGAGCAAGGAGGGGAGGGGGGTTATGGGTTGGCATCCGTTGCTTACGACAGCGATTTCGTGAATTATTCTAGATTTTGTTCGGCATCAAGGGAAAAACAATTTTTGGAGAAATTAAATAGGTCTTAATGGAGCTCGTGGATCAATCCAAAAACAAACCCCGCGCTGAATACATAGAAATGTTTATGGAGATTCGCAGGTTAGAAAAGAAAACCTGAACGATGAAATCCTGCAAACAAAAAAAACTATCCCCACTCCAACTGGTTTTTGTAATTAATCGAAAGGTAGATCGTTGTATGAAAAAGCAACGTATTGGCGGGTTTAAAAAAGCGGAAAGCACTTTGAAGCAGCTAACTTATTACTTCTCCAACTATGAGCATTTTATTGAAAGGGATTTCCATCCACAGCCAATTATATTTCCACTCTGATCGGTTTGGATTCATCGGGCTAGCATTTTTTTTCCTTCAATTGTACGGGGTATGAATACAAGTGTTATGGCTCAAAAAGTGTTGTATAAAGGATATTATTGCTATTGTGTCTGTAGATAGATATTGGAATGACAGAAAAATACGTTCATCAAAACCCTTCTTATAACCATTTTTTACGTCAATAGGTATTTGCGTGAACAAAATTAATTAATCAGGCATGGTGAACTTTTTTTCAAGTTACCCGATTTAATCCATAAACTATATAGGTGAACTAATCAATTAGACCTGAACAAATGCGATGAACGGGTATTGTCTACAAGTGAATCTGAAATTGATGATTAGTCGTGCAATTCCAGCAGTATCAACCTTTGATGAACACTAAAAATGGACCGTTTTTATTTCAGATAAGTAGTAGGTACCATACGTTCACTATTCTCAGTGAAGGGTATCGATAATGTCTCCTTGTAGGTCCAAATAACGAATGATAATCGTAAAACCGGAGCCTTGTCACTGGGGACCCCTATGATTCACGCTGAAGGCCACATGCGGGCTTCATTAATTAAATAATATTTTATTGAGAAGAGTTTTGTTCGGCCAGAGATGCCGTCACATACGATGTCGAGAGAACTTTAACCCTGTATATAACCAAATCTATATACGAAGAATTTCAGGTCGAAAAAGAATAGGGAATCGAATGTTACCTCACTACATGAGTTTTTCATAAGCTCCAATAGACAGCTTATGGAAAACGACAGAATAGCGGAAAAATGCTATTCTCCATCAAGCGAAACGCGTATAAGAACTCGAGAAATTCAAACAACTCCCGAGAGCTTAATTTAATAAAATTTAAATACATTTATTAATTTCATGATAAAATCATTATTATATTGGACTTCGTCGAGGTTCATAAATTTATAGCATGGCATAAACTGCAATTATTTAGGTTCAACTGTAGAGAAAACGTTTCCCCATGGAGGTCAAAGTTAGTTCGGGGGAATTTATAAACCGATAGCCTTCCATTTTGTTGAGAAAGGAAACTCTCTGTTTTGGACCCCCTACAACTACAATACCTTCCTCTCTAAATTATCCGCAACGCCCCCTCCGAAAACTTCACTAAATATTCACAATCAAACATGCAAAGTGAAAACAAGTTTTAAATCCTAACGCCATTCTCTCGAGTTGCAAGGGATATTGTTCAATTTCGATCAGCTTCCTTTCATCAGAGTGCTTTCCGATTCTAGCCCTTGAAACCGGAGTTTATCTGTGATTATTAACGTTTTACTACAGCATTCAGCTTTACGTATTATTGGTACGAGCACTATTCAGCTCAGAACACAATGTTGGTGAATAAATTTCTCCTTTCATTGAGCAGGGAAGTCTCAACCAACGGAATAGTGGCACGAGCTTCTGTATAAACAAACGAATTTTGAAATTAAGAGAAGACATACAACATACAACTTTGAACAGGATCTTTTTTTTTTTTTCAAGTATTTTCTGAGTAAGAATGTATGTTCTCATTGAATGAACAAGAGGTGAAAACTGAAATTAATCGTTTGAGTTCAAGTACGAGTATATACATTCAAGTTTAAGAATAAAAGTGATCGATAACTGAGGGGCCGACGGAGTGTAAACGTCAGACACGAATAAGTAAATTTTTTCTCAATTTATATCCTCTACTTGTGAAATTTCGACTACATCAGTGCTCTCACATCCAGTGGAAGGCGTCTAAACATCTCGTAGACTGAAGCCAGAAAGGACAGTCTCATAAATATAAAATCACGGAAGTCAGCCATGTAAAAAGTGAGTAGACTTTGAGAAGCTCCTAGAAGTACTTGGAAGTGAAGACAGTTTAAAGAAGAGCTTCCTTTTTGTAACACTTGTTAAACCGAGGAAAATTAGGTGAAAAACCACCTCGCCAACTTCCCAAAGGCCACGAAAAAAGTTCACGTTGAAGTGGGATGGAAACGTTGAGGGAGACAGCTTCCAGAATGGGGGGGATGTAAAATTTTAAACGACCTTTTTCTCCGTATGGAGTCAGTAAGTAGCGAAGGAGGGTGGAGGATGGCATAGGGGAGCAATGTGATTGCGAGTAAAAACGCTTTGATGTCCGGGAAGGTTATGATGACACGCTACCACCTTGGGGGTGATGGACGATGAGGAAAAGGATGCTCCTTAGCATGTTATATTTATAAGTTATGAAGGTCTACTAAAGACTAACGTCAGAATCCGTGACGAAGAGAACAACTCGCATAAGTATAATCAAAACGTAATTCGAACGGCCTCCATATTCGATTTTAGATCTATTTGTTCGCCATAACAAAATAAAATTGAATCTCACGGTAGGGTTTCAAGCAAGTCAAAAGAGCCAGTACAAACTTCTTAAAGAAAACTTTGGTTTTAGGCATAATGCTTCATTCATTTACGGTCCCATGTAACAAAATAAAGTTCTTCCTAGCGGGAGCCCTTTCCACTACTAAGCCTTCGGATCGAATATTTTCTATTCATTAATTTTAATGAAATGAATTAACCATGAAGACAAGCAGCGTAGCATCTCAAGTCATTTTTTCGAGAAAATAATCAACCCAGTGCTTCTGCTGATTGCTTTTGAATTGAATTTCACAGTAATCTTCTTGCTCATAGCGTATCTTGCCGAAACAACACATTCATTTCTTCAAGTTATGAATTGATCTTTGTTTCATGTATTCAACATCTCATTAGTAGCTTTAGCTGTGGAACGGCGTCTTGTTGGGGAGGCTTGAGATATGAGAGGATAGAATTGACATTTTACAATCGTCGGCTAAAATTGTCAGGAGTTGGTCCACAATGGTGAGAACAGCTTTTTTTATTGATGTGCATACGAACTACTAAATACCAACTGAGATAACGTACTTACTGACTTCCCATCGGTTAACCCTTCGGTTAGGTCATTCGGTACTACTTACCTGAAACCAAAATTTGAATGCCACGTGATTATGAGACAATTTGCTTAAGGGGTACTCGCAATTAGGTACACAATAGTTAGCACTAGCTTAGGTACAATCCTTAAATAGTTAATTATATACATTTATTCTCCATTTATTATTCAATTTACCGGGAACTCCTATTTTCAGAACATTAGTAATATTTTAATTGAAACTAAATTTGAATTCATCATTAATTTCTTAACGGTAAATTCAAAAATACTGTACGAGAAGATCAGATTATGATGTTTCAGAAATACGGGGAAACTGGGTACATTGGAGAGCTTGATCATTTTTCTTGTTTCATGTCGAAAAAGAGAGTAATTTATATCGATCAGCCCCCCATCCCTTCGACCCATTATCTAATAAGTGTGATTCATGACGGAAAATAGGCCAGGCCGAGGGATATTTTCCACCCTTTGATCGTCGGCCAATTATTATTAATTCGGTGAACGTAATACCGTGAGAGCCATCGCCGGGAAAAATGGGAATACATTTCGAGGTTGCAACGTGGATTTTATAGTCACTTGATTTATTTTTTAGATGGAAGGGGAAGTGAAATTATCATTTTCCCATGATATTTAGCTCACAAATAAAAATTTCTCCCAGTATCATCAACTGCATTAGAACTTACATGTAGGAAATGAAAAATGTAGGAAAGAAAAAATTGCAAGCACCATCAATAAAACTCGTTTATTTATAAACTGGAGGCTGGATTTGGATATGAAGAGAGAAACTAAATCATAAGTTATATTTTGCATATATATGGCACTTTTGAGTTACATTCAACCTCATTGAAGCCGATGCTACATTTTAATGCACTTTTGTGGTCCTCGACCCCACTGTCCCATCGTATGAAATCTCGTTAGGGCCCCTCAACGTTGAGAACGCAGGTGAGTCACGTTATTAAAATAAATTAATTATTGGAAACGTGACGCGACGAGGGGCGCTAATCCGGATCGGCCCCTGGAAATCGATCTGTGACAATCGCTTTGGGAAGGAAATTGGCGGCTTTAGTAGTAATTGAGAATTAGTGCTGATTGCAATACTATAATCGTCGACGAGAGGGAGGTTTGGGTTTGTTGGCCGGTTAACAAGTTGAGCGTCAGGGAGATTCTCCATTTGGGTTCCATTTGGGAGGCCTCACACTTCGGCCCATTCAAGGGAATGAGGGTTCATTACGACGGACACAGTTGTTAGCACCCCGTGATCGTGATAGCCAAGGCATTTTGCAACACCACCAACTATCACCAAATATTCTAGCCGTTGTTGATAAGAAAGCGACCAGTGCGACAGCAGCTTCATATGTAATTTATGAATTCCCCGACAATAACGTTCAAAACGCCTCACTGATTCATGACATTCACCCCATCTGTTCGCTCATCTCCATGAGACACTTATAGCTAAATAGATGGCAAAAATAACTCCTACCCAAGGTCAAAATACATCGTCAAGGACGTGAGATTATGTCGATTCACGTGTTGTAAGAAATCTTCCAGACAGCATTGAACATATTCCCTCTTGTAACTCTTTTCCTCTTTAATCTGTAGCGATCACGATTCTTCAACCTGCTGGAAACGACCGGAGGTTCGTGAAAGCATATTGAATTCATGGTAAAACAAATCCCGGTACTTGTCAATTAGAACCCCTCCCGAGGGTGACCTGTTTACTAGCACCGTAACCTTCTCGTTGGACAGCGATATATACGATATATGGCAACGTAGCCTGCACCGACTTTAACATATTTCAGAATTATTTATTTATTTCAACGGTAATAACCATTTATGAAGAGGATATAAAAATTTTCAGTTCAGAACCCGAAAGAGGTTACAAATTTTTATACCCTATAAACACACATCAGCGCGGCAGCATAAACTAAAATTAACCGCTAACGTGGAGGTTATATATAGATCGATATATAGAAAATCGATTCATCACGCCATGTTTGGGATAGTTGGTTACCCTCGGGAGGGGGTCTAATTGACAAGTACCCAAATCCCATCGCCCACGAGGGATTCTGTAGTTCTGTAAGCACATCAAACCCACCGAATAATGGGGACGGAAACTTCTTGGTGTATCGTCTACTAACCTGCAAGAAATCCTTTTTTATCCGACTTCACCAAAAATGTATTTTAAAAAACCCTACGAAAGTTCAGATTTGATTAGAATCGAATAGTACTCTTACGCGTGTGCAAAAGTGAGGGAAATGAACCGGAGTGCTTGCCTGTCAACGTCAGCGTCGTTGCGAATGAGAATAGTGCGGCCTAATGATGAGGTAGAAACTTTATTCATCCCTCAATCGTTGTGCATGAACACTGATGTAGTTTGTTGGTTTTTTCCTTTTCCACTACGACGAAGTTTTTTTTCTCTGTTGTGTGCCTCTCAATAAATAATGGTACCTACCTAGTGAGGAGAAAAATCAGTAGTACCGGTAAAAAGAACGCGAACAAAAACGAGTGTAATGTGAGAGAGGCGGAATAGTGGGGAAATACGGAAGGGATCCCGAAGGTTTTTTCTATATTCAAAAGACCCTTCCAAGCGCTAAAAGTGTTTTCAAATTGGAAAAAAGGGGAGAAAAACAACATGCACTGGGTGGGACAAGCTGCACTTGCTCAAGTGCGCTCCATAATAAGCGGTGCGCTCAACCTCATCATAATAAGGTTAATTAATGACCAGTTCGACATTGAGAAGGAATCTGGACGAGAAGAGGGGATAGAGGAAAAAAGTTGGGAGTATAGACAAAGGTGCATAAGGGAGCGACGGTAATGACTGCGTGTGTCGATGCCTCTTGCCGCCGGATTTAACCCTTAACGGCAAAAGCCACAGCACAAACCCCCCTCATACAAGTACCATCCTGTTTCTATCCCCCAACCCTAGTGTGGACGTGGATGAGAATTCTCTTTTCCCTCAGGCAACCCGGGTTTCGACCCATTACCTTCAACCTCCTTCAGAAAGTCACCATCCCAACTCCCTGCTCGATAGTTTTCCACTCCTTTAAGCGTAAAAGGCGCTCCAAAGACGTGTGTAAAGACTCCCAGACGTACATAGGAGGGTTAAATATAGAAATACAATAGGCGGGAGGGTTGACAATGCCTTTCGTCTTATGACGTCAGTAAGTACTAATCTTTCTTCCCTCTTTCAAACCCCTTCAACGAGCTCTTTTGTTTTTTGTTCTTTCTCGTTACTTTTTAAATGTGTCAATGTGTGCACCTTTTTCCATCTTTCGACTCTCACGTCCTCTGCATCGCATACTTAGAATATTGTTCCTTCTTCTTCATGTGTGCTACTTTAGCTTATTTTGTCTCGTTTCGCTACCGCCATTACCATTACCATTATCGACATAGGCGTTCGAAAGAAGCTTCCATTACACACATCAGAGACGTTTATACCAGCGTAGCGATCATTGATCCTTTCCGTACCATTCTATGTAGAAGAACCTCTTCATACGTTCCTCAAGATGAAACTTAACTCTAAAGAAATCGTCCTTATATTGTAGTGTAAAATGTAAAACTTCACTTTTAGTTCTCTGGACTGACTTCTTTTTCGGGAAGAACGAAAAACAAGAAGAAACCAATGATTTTATTAGATGAAAGATAAAGCGCTTGCCAGAGCAGATATTTTCCCACATTCTTAGTGCCTATATCTGATTCGTTCATTTCGACATTACACCATGTACCTACGTAGTACCTCGATTTACACCGAAAGGATTCCAATCATAATTTCATGAAAAAGCAAGGAACGTTCTCGGGCTTCGTAGGAATATCATGGATTTCGATTGAATAATTTAACCGCTCCATCTTAACGAAGCTCTTCCAGCCCCCCTCTGATCCCTCGGGCGTAACTCGTTCTATTATTTATCCTCCGGGGACTTCCATACAATTGATTTTTAGCAACAATGAAATCAAACCACGGCATAGGAAATTATTGTTTACCGGCTGAAGCTGAAGGGAATAGAGGTTTTCCCGCGATTTGTTTGTCTTTTAGCCACGAATCGGTTATGCGAGACAGAAAAACCTGAAACAAAAATTGGCGATGCAAAACCACAAAGCCCGAAAAAAATAGTTAGTACCTTTTCATTCAGAGTAAATGCGTTGTTGTTCTTCGACCGATTGTGGAATGGAAAGTGTGGGAATAACTGGAAAAACGAGGGTGGAAACGGGGAGGGAAAGCAGTTTGTGAGGGCTTCCAAGTCAATAGCTGAAAAGGTTGGTATTGTATTCTATGCTTTTTTTCGCCTCCAGTCTGAACGTACCTGCGCTATGCAATACCGGAGAAAAAACCTTTAATTCTCAATTATTCGTTCGAAAAAAAAAAAGGTTTGCGGAGGTGGGATGGATGTTGGGGGAGAAAATCGAAGAATTCTTTCAACAGTCAGGATGTGAAACCGTCATCAATAATAACTGTCGAATAAATGGTTGTGAACAGAAAAAGAAAAGAACCTGGAATATGGAGGAGAGAGTTCTATTCGATCGATCCTTCAGATAATGGGCCCCGGAAAAATTGGTAAACATCGAAGATTGGTGGGGATCTGATTTTGTCATGATTCGAACATGTTATCATTTAAATGTCTATCTCAGAAGCTGAACAGAGCAAACCAAGCTAAAAGTAAGGTTTGTTTGGAAAAAAAAATTGTTTTTCTTTTCCTTAGAGATTTCAATGAAACTTGATATCAACTATCTTCTGACCTTGACAAAACCCGTGTGGCAACTGTTTTTTCATTGCAAGTGAGAGTGAAAATACAAGGAAAACTAGAATAGACAATGAGGGTCGTGTATGTATGACAACACACGGAAGGAATAGCATGAACTAGCATCAATACAAGCCGAATCTTAGGGAACCACTAACCAATAATTGCCAGGGAGGAGACAGTGGAAGAGTAATTTATTTTTGAGTTTTCCAATTTCAAAGTAACATTTATATATGCAGCAATCCGAAGTAACTTGATCAAACGGCTCACGTACCTTGGGCCATCCCAAGAAACACGTGTGGAGCAGCACAAGATGAGGAATTCTCGTGCGAGGATTTTTTCAAACTGAGCACATGTCAGATGCGCGCCTCATTCAGAGGAAAAAAACGAGAAAGGACAGAAAGAGAGGACTTTTAGGAAATTTGCGATGAGAGAGTGGAGAAGGAACAATTAAAATCTTCATTCGGATGAGCAAAGGAGAAGTTGCCTTGGATACCAAGTAGGAGCATACCTGTTTGTCGACGGAAAGATTAAAAACTGGTCATCAAGAAAAAAAAACATATTATATAGACTCAACATTTTTGGTGACCGAAGTAATGCATTAACATTGGATTGACTTGGAGAACAGTTGTAATATCAGTGCTTCAAACCTGTAGTTGCTCCAAGAAGCAACCCGGGCTGAGCCTAAATTTTTAAATTACGAGAGGCCAAAACCAAGGAAACATTAGAATTTAATAGCACTTTTTTCTACTATCTAATTTACTTAGAAGTCAAAGACGAACATTTATTATGACTCCTGCTAGTCGCATCAATGTTTCCGAATACCTATGGTACATACGAAAGGTGCATTTAATGCACTCAGCTTGGTTGAACGTATGCTAAATTCTAAAAAGTTTGCAGTAGTAAGTAGAGGTGTGAGTTTGGTTGTTATTCATTAGCTCGAAATCTGAGTGGTTTTATCTGTACTTGATATTTTCACTGACATAAACTTTTTTTAAATATATATAAGCCGGTGACACCAATGATGATAGACATGAACTGGCGCTTCAGAGCTTGTTACTAAATCATGGACGTTCTTTTTTGTGAGATTCTATCGGAGAATAGTTCCGAAAAATGAAGTCAAGGCCAAGAGACACACAAGAGTTGACTTGTATAAATGGAATCACGTAAAATATTATATATACCTACGTCAGATAACGCGCAAGTGGCTACAACTTCAACGGTTTCAGTCTCCTGTTTGACTACATTTCCGTTGTAAACCACAATTTTTATAGTTAAGTACAAACCATTCCCGTTCCCGAATGGAATGCATTCTTCCCGACCGATTTCGACGAAAATTCAATAATCATATTACGAGCGATACTGGCGTATTTTCCCAGTAGGGAGCTACTTTGGGTTCGGCCCCCTTTTGCAGAATTCACCTATTTGCTCAAGGATGTAATCCGACATGGGATGTAAAAGGAGGGGGGTATTAGCAATGCAAACCTTGGTGCACACAAACCGTATTTGCACACTAACCGTTACGATTATTGTAGTTTCGAGATCGGGGCGCAGAGAGGACAACACTAGAGAGGAACAAACCGTATGCATTGTGTACCAAGCGGTGGTCGCTTTATCGAACTACAGCCAAAACCGAAGAGAGTTTAATAATTTGAAGGTTTTGTCGATCGGCTGATTATTTGTTGAAATTTCCCGATAAAGGCGTCCATACTGATGAGTATCTACGAGCTTATTCAATTATTATTGGAATTAAGTGTCATAAATATTCGGTCGGTCTGTCGGATAGCCTACCATTGAGGAAAAATAATAATACTGAATAAAAAAACCAAACAAAAATTGAGCCTGAATAGCACTTAGAAGATGGTGGCATCCATCGATAATGGCTAAATCTTTGGCAGTTAAATCAATACACGTCCATTTTTTTTTTTTTTTTTTTTTTTTAGAAAAATAAATCTTGAATATAAAATAAACCAGTTTTCAACGGTTCGAGCCGAGGTTACTTAGATAAACTGCTGAAAAATTACTATGTTCGCTACTCAGAAATTCCGTTTCATGCACACTGGGGTGAGGAACTAAATGTGAACGTTCGTGGGGGTTCCCGGATCACCAGGAAAAAGTGCGCTGTGAGATAACTTGGAGGGCGCCCCAATCATTTTGAACGAGCATCTCTTCAATCAACAAACCCTTGATTTATGCAGAATCTATCCTCATCATTTACGAGAATACGAAGAAAATTGAGATCGAGAGGGTGTACAAATAGAATTGATCACGAAATGGCGCGCTTTACTAGCACCTACGAGTATATAGGACACGTTCCGCGGATAATTATGGCCACAAAGGTATGATTAACGAGGTTTCGCGCTTGTCAAATCCCTCACGCGTACGCATACTTGTTCAAACCCTACGCACTGCCCTCTCCAGAACCACTACCACGTCCGCTTTACGAATATTTTACCCCTACCCAAACAGTAAAACGTGCTGGGAAGCGATGGGCATAATGATTAGTTTTCGGATAGATCAATAACCGGTGGTTGGTGTGTGAACAGTTTTCGTTAATTATAACAAAACACCAAAACGAGGGCGTCGAGCGAGGCGGTGAGAAGCGAATTCCGCCAATATGTGATTAATTGAAATATTGATGAAGGAATCATGGTACGAACTCAAAGGGAAGCCGGATGAGCCATACCTGGGTTAGCAGGGAAACCTACACGTTCTAATTAAGTGTATCTAATAGAATTCGGGCTCTCGCGCCGCCCCGTGTACCGATTGATTACAAATCAGAACCTAACGTTTGGGAAAGGAGCGGGGAAAGGGCTCTAATGGATCGCCAACACTGCCATATACTCAATGCACAACTATCTAATGTAAATTAATTGCGTTAGGAGGCGCTTCTCTACACATCCCCTCTCCTCCAACGACGAAACTCGCAGCTTCGAAAGCGGAGCTAGCTCTCGACGTGGATGTTCCACTAACTACATTATCACATATGCTTCTCCCCCCCTTGTACACCTTAGTCACTTTCCGCTTTCCTGCTACCCCCTACCCTTACTCCTTCTCTATTATTAGGTTCCAACGGCGTTTCCAACAAGCCAGAGATTAAATTGTGTTAACAGGAGCAAGTTATTAGCACAACTCAAGACACGACCCACCCTGGCGGACTCGCACAATATTATTATAGCATGGAGTAATAAAGTGGTCAGTCAATGGCCATGTAATCCGAAATTACCCGAATCATCCGCTGAAATATAATTTTTAAAGCAAAGATAAATAAGAGACGGTCACAACAACCTATGACGAAAAAACGAAAAATAGCCCATAATTTACTTATAAACAGGTCATTTCATTATAATCACTACATAAAACGCCCTTGAAAGTTACGTAGAATCAATTATATAATCACTTCAAAAGTTTGTAGAATTGAAAATACGTAAGCAGCAAGAATCAGGAAAAGCACCTCTTCATCATTTGGAAATAGTAATTCCCTCCGCCCAACTTTCTGAAGCAGTGTTAAAAAATAAACGCCAGATGAGAGATATTTGCGTTGGCGTCTTATAACTAATACCCCGTTTTAGCAATATATTTTCGGTCTCATATCTAAAACGATTCCCTTTGTAGTGCTACAACAGACAGGCAGGCCCACTAGGATTCAAAAGCATTCCGTTCCTCCCCTTCGGAGCGTATCTTCTCGTAAAATATCTGATTTACGGTGTTTTTAAAAAGCTACTTCAGGAACAGAGCGTAATTAAATAAATGGGATCCTCTTTCATACCCAACTTTGTGGCTGTTAACACAATGACGAAGAATCCCACGATCACCCGGATTATCTACGTGTTTTTCCGAGCAAATCGATTCATTACGAAGAATGATAAAACCTCAAAATGGACATTTCTTGGACGGCGATGATACGAACATGGTTCATTGAAAAACATTCAGTTGAGAAACCGTTTCCGGTATCGCAGGTGCTAAGAGGCCTAATTTAATGGTAATTCACATTGCAGTTCATTGCAACTAAAAATAATGGTAGTACGAAATATCCGTTAAATATAGGACTTATTGAGAGCTCATGCCATTTTTTGAGCTTCCTGAGGTTTTTCGATGAGATTACTTGAGTACTCCTTCCTTTAAAATGATGAGCGCTATCTACGGAATCATTCGAATCTAAATCTAACGTAATTTCGCCGAATATCGCTATAGGTCATTTTCATTTATTACATGATCAATGATGGTTCATTGCAAGTAATTTAATCTCGTCTTACTTCAATCGGCAAAAAATCCTTCGCCTTCTAGTGAATTTTTAACAACTGGAAGAGGAGAACGTCTGAGTAATTTCACAGGTTTGCCCAAAATTATTTTGTTGTCAGTTCCAAAGTACCTAATCGAATACCGCTATTCCAGTTTGGAAACTGTTGAACAGGTCAAAGGCAGAGCGGACAGCTAGAAACTAGGCCTTTCATCAAAGTATCTTATTTTGCACACACTTACAATGAGCTCGCAAATGTCATCTCAAAAATGAACTTTTACATTTTGGGAAAGCTTTGGCTTCGTGGAAATACCTTAGTTGTCTTGAAAATGACACGAGAAAGAAAAACAGTCAAAACGCATTGCGTCTGGAAAAAAAATGCATACGCCATGCCATCATCTTTTATTTAGAAATAATAACCGATGATACTGATTCTTTTCAAGATTACTCAATTATTACGATTTGAGCTGTATTTCATAATAATAATGTGAAGAAATTATGAATCTGTCACAAACACGGACGTGAAGAGCTCACTTCTACAATAGGTACACATCGTCAAAACACCCCCTCTTTTCCTATAATATATTCCAATTTTATATTCCCAACAATGTTCGTATTTCTAATTTTTTCTACTCCGAAAACTCCCACCCCGAAGTTGTCCAGCACAAAACAACTCTCCTTCAATTCCGATACGGAATTGGCACTGGGACTTCGGAACCCATATATTGTTACTCGTATGAGAAAAAAAAGGGGAGAAACGTAATAGGAACAGCAGAAGAGGGGACTCCCCGGATAAAAATTTAATTCTGTTCAACTGAAAAAAAAAAGAAAAAAAAAGCAAATTGAAACAGGAGAGGAAGGTATGGGCTATAATATAACAAACCCCCTCCGTTGCCCGCGTCGGTGTCGCTCCTAAAAATTGAATTGATGTCCCTTTCGGATGTGCCTACAACGGAGACTTAATTTCCTACAGGAAAAACGGTCGAAGGAAGCTGAAACGATAAATTGGTCATCAATCAAAATAGTAGGTTGGAAACTAAACGAGTTATATTTTAAACTCCTTTCTCTTTATTTTTACTGCTGAAAAACTGGTAGGAAATCCAGAAATGCAGAGAAAAAAAAAAAACAATATTAAAAGCGGATTCTTGATAGTCATTCCGTAAGACTTATGAGTGCACACTAGCCTTGCAGTACTCTTAAGTTGTGTCCACGAATTAGATGAACTAAATTCGATTTAAATCTAGAATAATTGTTTTTTTGCGAATAAGTAGAACGGTCAAGAGGGACACGTTGTTTCTCATATATAAGTGTGGTCGTTCCTTTGATCACAAGTCGACGAGGGAGATGAGTGATTAGGGAGAAGTAAAAAATGAAACTATCCTGCGGGGTAAAGGAAAGATCCGAACTGACAAATGAGCTCTGTTTTCAGTTAACTAAATGTTTACAAGAGTGGAACGAGAGAGCGACAGTCGACGGCCTTTTAAATCTGGACAAATGACATCATTTTAAAAACCCGTCAGATAGGCGTAGTGGTGGTGAGGAGGGATTACACTTATATTTAAATATCTTCTGCTCTCCACTGATACCCCAACCCCTCTCCCAGCCTTTTCTAATGAGATTTCAAGGGAAGAAACCTCAAACTCTATTAATAAAGGGCTTTGGCAACTAATAATGAGAGGCTCTGTTGTAGCTGGGAGCTGAGAGATAACTTGACTGAAATATATCTTGCCCGTGTGATAAAAGTAAGAATAAGTCTCTCAAATTAGTGGGAATGCGGGGTTTCAACATGGTCAAGAAATGGCGATGTTCCACTCGCATCGATAGTAAGATAGAAATGAAGGCGTAGGTAGTCAAGGTCCTCTACAATTAATTGTTTTATGATGGGATTATACATATTTGAGGCATTTCGGCCTAGGACCTAAAATAAATTGATCATTCAATTGGTGAGAGCAGCTCTACGTGTTTCTAAGATGATCAGAGTCAGGAGTTACGTGTAGAGCGCTCGAGCTGACAGTTTACAGGGACGTTGAGATTCAAAATGTCTAAAAATGTATTGAAATGTTTATTTGAGACGCGTGAGGTCTAAGCATCAACTAGGACAGCATTAAATACTGTGAGAAGGACGAGGGTCCATACGTGTGCAATGCCTTCGCCAGCGTATTGACGATTTCCATCTACGGTACATGAGACGTAATATAGCATTTCTTATCATCAAGCACGTGAAACGCGTCCAGATGTTTTCCAGGATTTGTTTAGCTCGAAATAGCCACCATTTCATTCTTCCGTTTCCCTGATCGTTGTACACGTTTCTATTTTTCGAAGCTTCCTAAAGTGCAATGTTGCTCACGCTCACGTTTCCGGTTTTGGACATTAACCTAACGCAAACCAAAATAAATCAAATTACCTACACCCCTTTAAAAGGGTGACATGAAAAAGATATAAAAGCACTCATTTGAATATTCAATGTTTCTGTATAATGAGCGCTATTAATTATCGACGACCACAATTATATAAAGTGCATATAGTAATCTTCAATAAGTTAAAATTGATGCTCTGATAGGTACCGGTACTAACAGAAAAGCTATTGATACTCGGTTAAAATTCAACCTCGGGCATTATAGTGCACAACGTTGCTTTAGAAAAAAAAAAAGTTATTTTTATTTCAACTCAGTGGGGATAAATGCACGATGAAGGTTAAAAAAGGGCAACGAGTGGGTTTGCATAAAACGCCACCTAAATGGCACGAAAAATGCATTTTTATGATTTAAATAATTGGTTCTTGCATGGAATTGATAAATTGTGCGAAAGGCTATGGTTCGAAGGGTGGTATGTAATTCTGATGAAAATTGTGTGGGATTGATTGGGGTGTCCATATAGTGCCACAAGGTCTAGGAGAATGGAAGTCACGGTCTCCTTTCAGCTCCACAATCTAGTCGAATCATAGGAATTTTCAAACAATCTCAAACAACTGAAGATAATGCGTTCTGGAAATTCCTGTCTTTAAGAATTTGCCTCCTCGTACCTACTGTCAGCACAAGTTACGATTAAAGGTAATATTTGTTTATTTGATTTTCGTCATTGATTTAATAATAATTGATAGGACGTATTAGTAGAAGTTACGATGTGATGTTATTGTGATAACAGCGCAACGATGCGACGAATAATATCATACAATTCAACGTTCTTATGAACTTGAGCATGCGTCGATACAATTCCATTTCCAAAAAGGAGGCGCGAATTAAACGTTAGCCAAGAAATAAACAATGGAAAAACTGGTTGAGGAAATTTAATAATGATCAATTAATAGGTACGTATCTGACTATAGAACCACAGGTGAACGTCCTTTTTTTGGAGAAGTAAAAAAGATGAACTCAACTATTAAAAAAAAAGAGAAAACCCTACCTCGTTACCTTGTGTCAATAGGTACATTTTTTAAGTCCTTCGGCAGAGTGCATTATCGTTAGACACTATTCAAACCATCATCCACCAAAAGTGATGGAACTGTTGAAAAGTATCCAACTGAAAGTTTTTCTAGTCAACCAGCACGTCCCATCCACGTTAAACATGAGAAATGTCACAAGCCGGCGATGGTATGATGTAAAATAGGAACAAACCTTCTTTTTCAGGGCTACAACGTTTGAAATACCGACGCCACGCCGGTCGGGCCACTCACACGCGAAATTCCATTTCTGAAATCCTATTTTTGGGGAGTAAATTATGTAAAAGAGGTGGTGAAGACGTTAAACACAAAATAAAGCGATAGTGATCTCCAATCTGACAGACTGGCTTCTACGTGTTTATAGTACGAAACCGGTTTGGAAACCTTCACTCTGCAAGACATACAAACACCACACGGCCCTCATTAAATTGGACCATGCCCTGGCTCAGTTCCTTCATTGTTCGGACTTATATTAATCACGGGCTAATGTGTCTTCAAATTGCGTTTATTTTCGATGGTCGTTAAAATATAAATTGTACGTGCCAAGTTTTTTTTTCTCTCTGGTTTTAATCATTTTCTGAACGAAAGGCTAGCAGCTGCGGGGAATTGAATAATACAGATGCGCTCATCATCTCTGGCCCCTAGATGAGTCAAACCCGTATTTCACCGTGAGCGCTCCTTGTTTTCATTATTTTTTTCGTCAAGTCACGAGAAATAAGTTGTGATGATTCATCGCTCACCGCTGCTAAAGCTTGGGCGTCGATAAGGTCCCCGAAGAAACGAGGTTTTATATTCGTTGAAAACCCGCCTTCTGAACGACATTACTCAGAAAATCTGAGGGCTCACAAGAGTATTGTCTAGTGCCAGCTGCCAGCCTAATTAGTGCATACTCAAATGAAACAGTTGACTCGGAAACAAAGAAATCTCATGAATAAACTTTAAAAATAGGTAAGACCCAATTTCATTGAAGAGAAACGGAATGCCTTCCGTTCAAAATTCATCCTATAAAATTTCCATCCTCCGTCAAATTTGATCATACAAGCTACCCTTAGTCATCCGGCATTCCCACGTACCCCAGCTCTACGTGATATTTTATAATTGAAACTCATATTGATCGGTCATAACGGAGTTTCATATCTAGCTCGGTGAGACAAGTTCGAATTAAACTATAAATCAGACAATTTATTTATTGACTTCACCGGAAAACCCCCCATTGTCAACTGCTCCTACACCCCTCACTCGTCCACAACATAATATGACGCAGGTGGGTACGGTATCATCATTTTAACATGGGAGTGGTAGGAAATGGGTTCCAGGACGATCTGGTGAATATTAGATTACTACCAATGTGTTTACTCGAGCATTCCACGAAATTAGGCCCATGAGACATTAAACAGTGACAAACCTCGAGGTTTCATCGGTACAATAGCTCAAAAATCATGTTATTCGTATTCACGACGACTTGACTTTTGGAATTCTGCATTTTGGTTTGTCATAATATTCTGAAAGTAGGCATCCAGTTCAATCTCTGAAATTAGGCAGCATAGGGCGTGGTTACTACTTGAATGGGCGACCGCGGATAAGACCGTAACTTTCTCGAGTTATGGTTGATATAATACCCGTACACTTTTAACAAGCAAGATGACTTCATGATGGATTATCTGACAAGTAGAAAATTAATATTGCAGTGACTAAAATGAGTAGTTTCAGAAATAGTGTACACACGGTAAGGTTTAAAAAAAAGCAAATTATGAGCTAAAAATGAAATTTTAGCTCCAAAGCGATTAACATAAAATTGGGTCAAAAAGTTTCATTCTCTCTCTTCTGTCCCTAGCACATTGCTTCTTACATATTTAATAAAAGCCGGTTATCCTGTAATATTGAAGTTGTCAATATTTTATAACAAAAAACTGTCCCATGGTCTCTCTTGGCTTAATTTCCTCCCTGAAAAATAAAACTCCCCCGTCCTGTTGTTTTGTCCTATAATATGAGAAGCTCTTTATTAATTCTTGATAAGAGAACCTTATCAACCCTTGGAAAAGAGACAATGTTTCGCAATTTATTTTAATGATGCGAGGAACAAAATCGCCCTAGTAGACCGTATTTTTATGAATTCTTAAGAAGAGGTTGAGATAGGTCAATGCGAGAGTAATATTGTGAAGCTCACTATTTTATTAAACCGGCTTCTTTAGAAGCCCTTTCTGATGAAATTGCTATCTCATGTTACGTTTTTGTTACGCATATTCATCGAGCATAAGTAACAATATGGTTCATGAATGTTCGACTGCCTTTTTTCGCAAGCCTCCCCGTTCGCGTCAAAGTTAAAAATAAATAAATAAATAAATAAAAATTAATTTTTGTATTGCCGTCATCGTTCGTAGTTTTAAGAACCGTGCTCACGGTTCTACAAGATTTGGAAAAGAATAAGATTGAGTAAACGGAGCACTCTTCATACTCATCACTCAGTCATACTAGCCTACCTCATCGGACTCGCAGAATTTCTTTCCCTCGTAAAAGGCATTCGAGACTTCTTCTTCCCTAACATAGGCATAACCGGGTTTCCAATGAACCCTGTACCCAGTTTTTGAATGGAAATTATACTGAAGGCAAGAAACCCGGCCCCTACCTCAGACCAATATGGTACATTCTCGGACTCGTGGCATCTCAGCCGGTTTTTTTTTTTTTTTTTTTTTTCTTCATGAAAACGTTTCTTTTACGAACATATTGCCGTGAATTCTAATTGATTTCTTTGCTTAGAGAATCCGTTTTACAGTGCTTCTAAGTAGGTACTCTCGAGAAGTTGAGATATCGATCACTTTTGCGGAGTAAGAGGATTTTTTCTTCCTTTTTGCTCTTCTCTCGTCCCCGATCGAGCCTTTATCGCTTTGCTTTTTGCTTTCCCGTCCTTTTTAACGCGCATTATTTTATTATTCCGCTCAAATAACTTGATGAATGGGTTAACTTCGAAGAAATGCCTCCGTTTCTTTTCTTCCTCTTCGGCTCGGTAGATTCTCTGGCTCTGATCAAGTTATATAAATCACTCATACAGTAGGGGGAAAAAAATTCACGTAAATGATACATAATGAAGAGACATCCTCAGTCTCTCTCGACAAGAAAATGTACGTGCTTGAGTCCTACCGGCCATTATGAGAATGGAAAAAGATATGTACCACTATATCGTCCACGATGTGTTCATTTAAAATCATTGGGTGGGATTGCAAACATGGGTTCATTTGATCTCACAAATTGATAGAACCATTGAAAACTGTTGTAATGAGACGTAGGGATATCGATCCTAAAATAAACTCCAAGAGAATAAGTATGTTCAAATTAAACCTAGGATGGAGAAACAAGGTTTAAACACAATTTGCACATACGTAAATTGTCCTTACGTGAATACCTATAAGCAGGAGAGACATGTTTAAATATACTTCATAGTTTCCGTTCAACAAATAAACTACGGTTGTCAGCACGACATTGATCAAAGCAAACCGTGGCATTTTTATACAGTGAAAAGTAATTTATATTTTAGTAAATCTCCTTCTTTTTTTATTGTAGTACAAATTGTCTGAATGCATTTACTTATTCTTGTAATCCAATAAGAATATGAAGCAAAGAAAGCGTGAAGTATTGCAAGTTACAGTACCTTGACTATGCAAAGGGCCATGTCGTTTTCTTGTTGTGCTTAAAGGAGTTGGTGATGAATAGAAAATCGAATATTAATTAATAAGCACAAGAAACAATGATCGCTAGGTTCCCTCTCCTCACATAATTTTTACAATAGCACGAGTTTTGTCTATTGCACATTGAGGCAATAATCACAAAAAAGTATTTTTATAGAAAAAAAGTCAGCTCAGTCTTCTCAGAAATGTTTTAGTATATGTTTCTTCATTTTCAAAAAGCGAAACAGACGGAATTTTCGCAGTTTTAGATAGAATGTCTGTTTTTAACGTATGGTGATAATAACCAGGTTGCACAAGGTTAATTATTAACCTTCAACCTTTAACCCCTCGGAAGCTCATTTACTTCAGTTAGACCTTAAGAGGTCGGAATGTTTGCACCTTTCACCTTTAGATCGTGGTCAGAGAAAAAGTACGATAGAGCGCGTGAGCGTCGGTACATACCGTGAGAGAATCAAAAATATGTTATCGTCATTTCTAGCTCGAGATATTCTTCACAAATGGTATGTTTGTACTGTCGAGAGGTGGAAAGGCGTTTTCATCTATAAATTATTTACATGATCTTTGTTGTGACTGGTTCTCTATCCAACTCCTGCGAGGGCTTGACAGGTGACGCGACGAATTGATATCGCCCTCCCTCCGCTCTACGATGAATAATATATAAACCCAGAATAAATAATGGCTCCAAAATGCGACCTCGAGAGAAAAAAACTAGTTCTGAATAGGAGGTTTGATTGAAGGAGGTATTTTTCTCTCCTTTGAAGGGGGTCATCTGTTTGGTTTGAGTTCGGAAAGGACTCGCTAAGGAGGGGGCCTCCCAGTGCATTAAACGAATGCGTCATGGACTATAAATATATAACTCCAGATGGAATTATCAATATGAGCCGGCCACTTGTATGTCAGGCACGGTGGGAGAGGCGTTAATTTATTTGAGAATCGGAGGCCTCTTGATTTCTACATTGCAGGGCTGTTTATGGTCTTTGGTTCTTGTACAAGTGCGTTGATGAGAGTGTATGGTAGAACCTATATATTTAAAATTATCGTATTTAATACAGCGAGGAAATCTGATTGAGCTACACTAACGCGATATAATTTTTTTCAATAGAGTACAGTGTACAAGTTTTGTTCAAAATTATGGGCACTAGGGTACATGTGTTGTGTCTGAGATTCTAACTGGACCTACGAGCAAAGCTGACGGCTGAGGTTTCCATGACAAGAACCGGTCAGAGCATCGATGAATAATTTTTCTGCCTAGTTGAATATTGCGCTTGAAACGGCGGTGGAGTGGAACGATCAACAAATGTACCCGAAACCTGGTGCGTGGAAAACCAAATAAGACTATACAAATATTCGTATCCCCTTTCCTACCCCTGGTTGGCCAATTAATCTACTCAAATATTTTGGGGTCTCGCCAATCAACCCAGCTATACAACTTTGATTTCGTCCCGGGTTTCCGAATTCCCCCCCTTCCCCTCCAACATATTCTCACAAAATGGGAGCAATAATTGTAAATCAACTTGCATTATTGACGCTTTGTTGCAAGTTAATTGCCACGGCCCTGCTAATCGAGGCACAATAAGGGCCTGTGATTGAGCGCGAACCGAAACAAGCTACCTCGGCTTTCCCACCTTCGCTATTCAAAATAAGCCCGCCATGTGACGAGAAAGAGCATTAGAGAGCTTCAGGATGGCGCGATACTCCCATTAAACTTGAATATGGTCGAAGTTATACTTAATTCGCTATAGGAGAGCAATCGGATGGTCGCTGGGTTGTAGTTCTCAAAAGCAAGCAATTCGACGGCGTGGAAAACACCTGGCGATTAAAAATGAGTCTTCCCTCTCCTGCAACCCCATAGTTTTTAGATTCTGGAAAACCACCACCCCTTCCCCTGATTGATGCCTTTAGCAGAATAGTTATAGAGACTTACGCGGTATGAAGCCGAAGTGAATTAGATTCAACAAACTTACCTGAAAAAGAAAGAAACAATTATTTTTGGTTGATGGTACAACTATTTGCAATTGGACGGTTCCAAGTATTCTGATCATTTTCATTCACTCCAGTCCTGTTTCCCCAGATTCAGGAGGACATATAAAAACGTGACATCTCTACAATTATATATATTTTGGGCTGGCGCTATTTTCGCGCGTACAAATTTTAGTGTAGTAGCATCAAAACTTCAGCCGCTCGGACCAACTACTTCTGTTTTATTTTTTCAACTTTTTAGGGCTTCTTCTGTAATAATAGCGCACACTCAGAGCGCAAAAAACAACGAAGATTAGTTTTCCGGTGGCAAGTCGCCTGTTTTGATTACATTATTTTGACATCATGCAATGCTGAAATGTGACCATGATATTCCTATTCTAGCTAATGATGAAATAAATAAGTTTGTTCAGATAATGTTGAACCTTTTTTGTCGAAAATCAGTGTTAAAGACGCCACTATACAATTATTAGATTACCTTCACCAGATTATTACCAAAACAAGAATCTCCTTCGGTAACACCGCTCGAACACAATTCTTATGGGGATCAGCGTTCAACAAAAGCCTCTTTCAAGAAACGTAATAGGTTTAAACTGACGCGTTGTATATGTAAACTCTTAACTATAATGGCAAGGCCTTGAGCTGTAATGAAGTGCTCAATTCCTCAATTGTATTCCCAGTTGGGCACCCGCCCGCTTATTTGCAGTCCATCGTCTCTAAACTGGTCAGGAAATAAAAATATATTGCTAGACTCTAAATTCGAAGGAAGGCAATTACCAACCACACAAATTTTATTGTAAAAAAGGTTCGTTGAGAGAAGCAGATTCGTCGAAATTGTTTCTGACAAATAGGGCAATCGCTTCGAACTACTCGGGTTGGATAAAGCGAAGTGATATGGTAGCAATGACAAAAACATGCATGCACGCGCAAAAATATTAGTGAATAGGCGTTTTTCATCTCCTTGGCACGTTCATATTATATTTTGCTTTGATTCAATCCCTCATTAGTAATAACTTTTGGTCAATTTGACAACGATTTGAACGAGTACTCGTTCGGCCAGAAACAAATTTTTTCTCCTCAAATCTTTCATGTTTTAGGGTCCGACAAGTTCACCCGCCGTCCAGGCCAAAGAAGACCATAAAAATTGTTCAAAAAATTATACACCCTTGGCACATAGACACCGGGGTCTTAGTTGTGGCTACATCTTCGGTCTAGTCACCTCATAAAAAGGCCAGAGCGGGGGTTTTTTTTTTTTTTTTTTTTTTTTTTTTTTTTTTTTTTTTCTAGGAAATGTTAGGTGCTGAATTAATAGAGTTTAGTTTAGGACCATTTTCCGAGGACGGGGTATTGGTATGGGCAAGACCATGTGTATTTTAAAGATTGGTCTTCGATATTTCTTGAGTCTATGACGTAATTTTTCAGTAAATTTTGGACACCAATTTTGGACAGTAAATTGTGTCCCAAACCGATATCCGCTAACCAGAAAGTGGTACCTACCTAAGGAGCATGAAGGATACGTGCGCTATTTTTTTGAAAAATAAAACTTTAGTTCACATTATTCCACTTACTCCAAGAACCTCAATGATACGGTTTTCCGCAGAAAGCGTGGAATATTAAAACGTTGTGGAATGATCTGTAGCGTTTCTATTTCTTTTGATAGACCTGCAACAACCGGTGGATGAAGTCAGATTAACTACGCGGATTGAGCAATGACAACGAAACGTTGACCTTAACTCATCCCTACCATCGTTCCTGCATTTCCTCCGAATATCTAATAAACGGCGGCTTTTGATCGATAATATCACCACAATGTCGCACGTCATTCGAACTCATGAGTTTCATACTGATCAAAATAACAATATAAATTAGCCGAACTAATCAACGACCAACGACATAAAAGACTGCCAACTCATGTTGGTGTAGCGGCTCTCTTTGTAAATATCAGTAATTATTCCCATCCTAGAACAATTTGAACGGTTAGTTAATATTGCTCCGATGAAATAGAAATTACTCTCGGACCCTCGTTGAAGGCCGTTTCAAGGTACATCAGCCTGATGACCACGGGGGAAATCAACTTGATTGGAAAATTAGATATGAATAAATGTTAATTGAAACTCATTACTCAATGCATCACAATTAGTTTCTTGCTCACGAGTGATGATTCACTTGATTGATTTCATAAACCCTTATCGCTCGTGGGGTCCGTTCAACTTGTATTCGATCAACTGCAATCGCTCGCTGGACGAGCCTAGTGACTGTTATGAGAAATATTCCACAATTTACGGGCCTTGTCTGACACTGGTTCTCCGCTTCCAGTCACCTACAACTCCAAAAAGGAAGAGGGGGATTCTGAAAAGATGGTGAACATTATCTGTTTCGACTCGTTAATTGAGGTCTCAACCATCCTCTAAAAGGAATGGCGGATGAAAAATATACGAATCGGAATATCCCCTAATTCCATTAGGTACTCATTCATAATATTCGAGAATGATATTTTTGTCAATACTCTGAGTTTTTTGCGGATACGATGGAATTATAACACCACAATAAAGTTATTAGATTTACTTTTTTCCTTTAAATTTTGTTCACTTTTAAAAGTAGGAAAGTACCTCTAATACCTCGATTTACCTAAAATAATAAACCGTTTTGGAATAATTTAGACGTTTTGTTATGGCAGTGTTAGCCCATACCAGTATAAATTCAGATAAGATTTCAATGATAGAGTACCTACCTATTTTACTCAGAGGTATGTTAAGACACTGCACTTGCATGGCTGCCTCTTCGAAATGGGTGGACAATGCGGAATAAATTCCTACGCTGAATAAACGTTTTTAAAAAGGACCTTTGCCACGTTTGGTTATCATCGAGACCACACCCCCATTGTTGCGTCAAAAAAATCGATTCCGATAACGTGAATAACTCTGGGTGGAGTTATGAAACAATGGATTTCTCTTGAAGCCCATGGAGTGAGCTACGAAGAGAATTCGGTCGATGAGTGGGGTGCCATAAAGGACGAACGAAAACAAAAACAATATAATCTACACTGAATCGAAGTTCAAAGAGGAAGACGAGGTCATATGATTGCTTTCACATGTAGGTAACCCTTCCGAAAGCAGCACCTTCGGCTCTCCTGATTATAGTTATCTCCAGGAACCGAGGGCATTGGATTGAAAGAAGACGTACAACGGTGCACTGGGCCTATATTATCACGTCATCAACTCATATGCCCCATAAGTTCACCATCTCCGTGAAACTTCCTTCATATTTTTCTATCTCATTTTTTCAGCCGCGCGAATGAGTATTATTACATCTGTCATCATAATTTCCTAGTTTTCAGTCACGGACAACAAATTCCTGGTATTTTCTGTAGGCTTCCTCCCACGCGATAGTTTTGAAGACTACAAGCGCCAGAGATTGCTTGGATAGTTTGTTTCATCCGAAAAATAACCCCGAGGGCCCAATGAAATGGTGCAAGTGAAGGTACTGAGCGGTTAAGCCCAAGTAACTCTCACACTTTTTATCATTATGTTAAAAGCTATACGTCAGAGTGACTCGCCTCGGGCTGCACATCAACTTGATAATAAGAATCATCTAATGCCAGAGTGTACTAGCAGACTATATCAACACGTCACGCTCGACCACGAGTAGCTGCTGACATAAAAAGACGCACGATTGCCTGAAAATACTCAGTGGCACTGAATAAATTTAGCATTCAGGTGACCACATAACTCTCTAGATACCACCTAATTTCTTTGTAGATCCATTTTCTGACACCATTCATTTACTTAAGATACAGCTAATCTCTGAAGTTTCTCAAACGCTGCATCACCCGCATGACACAATACCGCATCGAACTACTTCGGTCGTACATTGCTTCACTGTCGATTGTCTTGAACGACGAAAGCGCTCAGCGAAAAAAAAGGAAAAATCAGGTCAGTGTCATGAACTGAGTTCAAGTGAACAATAATTCAGCGCTCTCGGAGCAACGTGGATACACATTGTAGGCAAAAATACTGAAAGCACGATATGATCATTTTAGATGAGTAAACTTTGGTTTTCGATCTTCAGTTCTGATGTTACAATGTTCTTGACAGAAAACGAAGAACATAGTATGACTCGGCCATTCTACTTCTACAGTTATTCTACAATCGAAGTAGAAAGAAAATTACAGGTTTTCCTGATACGAAAGATTCCCTGATCCCGCCTCATGTCTAGAGTTTTTAGAATTCACCCTTCCGACTGCCTTCGACCTTTTTCGTTTTCTTCTCCCTGCATTTGTCATAGCACGTAAGATTTACCGGCGGAGAAATGTGTACTCGATGGATCACGGGGGATTAAACTTTTTCGTTTTTTTTTTTCGACATCCCTTCACACACGCCTGAAAAAAATCCCTCGAAAGAAAACCATAAGGGTGGAACACAACCCGGATGAAGCATTATGATTTCAGCCATTCGCATCCCTCCATTCGCGGTAAAATAAAAACTCAAACATATTACATAAATAAATGAAAACCCTCCTAATGGATAGCCAAGGGATTACTTTCCCTGTGGAACTGGGTTTGTTCTGGTTTTTTATCTTGTTTTTGGGAATCGTTAACATTTTTATGTGGTTTTTTCCGCTCATATCAACGCGACTTCGAGGTCGTTGAATAAGTTATATGTTTTCTCTGGTACATCCGTATCGTCCGGCAGGAAAAAATCCCGAGTTCTTATAACCTGCGCATTTCCTCCCAGATTTACGTTTTGTTGTGAGGGATGAGGGAAATGGGCGAAAATAAAAATAACGGGTTGTAAAAAAGAAGAGAAAAATCGTTGTTTCCGGTTGCTGAGATGCCGAGGCCACGGTTTTGGACGAGGCTTTCATAATGTATCATCTGGGCTAAATATTTAAACGCATAAATGGCCTCACTATTCCTCCGGGGTTTTTTTCATATAAAGCGCTTCTTTCATCCGAAGGACAAAATACGGATAGAACACAGTTGCCGTCTGTGCTTGTAATTCCCTCCAACAATGCCCCTGTTATGCCTGGGATGACGTTCGATCTTGAGTTCGAATCTGTTATTAATCGAAGAAATCGAAAAAACGGCCATAAGTCGCATCAAAATAACATCCGAAGAGGTCCAACCTACTTATACTAATGGCGATATTAGGCGGAGAGGTAAATGTTATGCGCATAGTCTTGAAAAGTTCTGACATGACATTTATCGATTGACGCCAGTTGGAGGCCATCCTCTGCATCAAAGCAGACAATGACAGTGGAAACAGAATGTTGTTGTGTACACGGGAGGACATGTGGGACAGGTTAGAATATACAGTCCCAAAAGGCCACTTTTTATTGAAAGCCAAAGCCCTTGTGACTTAAAATCCCATTTCATTCAACATCCAAATGTTGTTAAGGAGTGAAGAAACATCATTTTCGTTTGTTCAATTACGGTGTTAGCATGTTGGTACCTTGTGGTAATTCAGTTCAAGTATGTTACCAAGATACTATTCATTCCGTGCGTTATAATAAGCTGTACATTGATTCAGAACGTGTTTTTCGGGTTGAAAGAGGACTTTCTAGCGAGTGATTAATTGAGCTCAGTTGCGAGAGGCTCCGAGTTCACCCTCGAGGTTTATTCATACGAATGTAAATATGGAAAAGAACTATTTAACATAATGACATTTCATTAGATCGTGAATTAGTTTAGACATGCAATGCAGCTCCAGCGTTGATTACCGGCTTACATGTGTTATTTAAATTTAATTATACAATTATTTACCGCATACTCTTCTCAGAGAAATATTAAATATGATAAGGGGGCCGAGATATACCGCTAGACGTCAGAGTTTATGCAAAGCATAAAATGAGTCGCCACAAAAAAAACGTCAATTTTTGGTTAGAAATTTACATCTTAGGTATGACATGGCGTGAAGTCTTTGCATGTCATGTTGTGTTTTGTTGAGGCTTCCAATTTTGCGGCAAAGATGAATAAATCAATTGGCGCATCAATTTGCTTGAAACATCAAGCTGTAATTTAAAGGATTTATTTATTTCTCTAACGCAATTGTTGGGGAAACTATGCTCGAAGCATCGTATCATAAAACAAGTTCTGATAGTGTTAATACGAGTATTACCTTGTTTTTGAAAAGGTTGCAAACAAGTTACTTCTAGTTAGTAATCTTGTACACATTGACCTTATACAATCAAACTACTCTTGCTCATTCAATTTTCAACACAGAACTACCGAAATTCATGAGGGTATTACTGATGCCACCTGGCGGAGCTGTCAAAAGTGCTTGACGTTCGGCTTACGCTACGTGGGTTCCTCTATATCAGAACTGCTTTGAGTGCACAGGAAGACGACGCTCGAACAGAGCGTGTGAGGTGTATCTATGGACAACACTTGAATATTTAAATATACGTTCAATTATTCTCACCAAATGGCACATTATTGATTTGGTAGAAGGTCAATTAGTCAATGACTACCTCTGAGTAACATCAACCTGACAGGAACCACATTGAAATGGCCAGAGTAGTACGAGTTGCTGATTATTAGGGACTTACTACGCAGATGTTATTCGTCAAAATTTCATTAAAATGAAACATACGTGCTCTCAAAATATTAACGTAATTCTCCCGCACGAGAAATTGTCAAAAGGAACTCGATGGATTTCAGGGACTTAGCTCAGCACGAGTGGCGTAAATATTGATTTAATTGTAATCACGCTCAGGAACCTCGGAATATGACGTGAAAAGAGGGAATGCGGCCCGAACAGGAGGGACAAAGTTAGCTTCCACGAGTTAGTTGTACAAATTAGTACCCCCTCGTCACCTTTAGCGAAAACCCCTCGTGACAGACGTACGGGAGCCCTACAGAGAAGATATACGAGTATATACCCACGCAGTGATTGTGATAATAAAATGAATCTCACACGCAGGGCACGCTTTCCTCTTCTATTGTCTTTTGGGCGGTCCCTATCCTCACCTGGATTCACTCATTCCTAACCTAATCAAATATTTAAACCTCTTCTCGACAACTCTAACCTTCACCCCAACCCGGCACTCTGCTGCGAGCACGAAGAACCTTCTGCATTATTTGAAAATCCAGAGGATGTAAATGTAAAATTAATTTTAATTCTGCAAGGTGTGCCTTCGAACCCTCTCCACCAGGTCTCTCCACTTCCCCAGTGTCTCGCCTTTTTTCTATGCTTCCATCCCCCTCAGTACGTACTGGAAAAGGGGAAAGGAGAAAAAGAACAATACCAGACAACCTCAGGTTTGAGAGAGAAAACATAAAACGTACGGTTTTCCCCAGCTTCAATATTCATATTATTTCGTATAAAATTTTCAGTCCTTCGCCCCGAAGTAGTGGTTTGGCAGCGCGGAGGTTAGTAGGATGGAAGGCACCGTCATTCCCGGTGGGCTTGAGTCATTCGTCATAAATATTAGAAGACCAGATTTAATATTAACAGCCTAGCGTTTTATATTTGAACGAAGTTGTACCATTGTTAGAACGAGCGCCGACCGCACAGGTGTGTCTTACACTTCAAATACGAGAGAAACGACAAGAAATCCCCTTTCTTATGATTTTTTCTCCCTACGACTCAGCTTCAGAATCTGATTACAGTATAAGAATACTTTGATATACAGTCATCATTTGCGAGCTTGAACTTTGAAAGCGGACTTGGCAACTTTGAGAACGACTACGTTCGTCGCGGATATCTTCACTATAACATGCCCATTTTGCGATATCTACTAGGACAAGACGATGGTTGGAAACCACCAGCTTGACCACAGAGATCGCCATGATATTTGGTGACCGATTGCATAAGGATCAATCACCCGAATATCGCACTAAAGATTTTTTTTTTTTTGTTATTCCGATGTGAATACCCCCAAAGACCCTTGTTTTAATGTATTTCACTTAAACGGGAACAAATACTATACTTACATGAATAATTATATTTATAATCAAGAGTGGGATTGTAGAAAAAGTTCTCATCTTTCACTTGAACCTGCACAGCATAACACAATGTACAACGCACATGTGTTCCTCAGAGTAATCGTTTTTTCCTCCGGCATAATATATATTTTTCGTCACATCTCATTTTTATACGAGACTAGGGACCTCTTGCACTCCTCTCACCTTATATTTGACCTACCATCAATCTTTATATAAACCCTTCGTTCTTTCCTCCGGCCTACGAAGGCATCTTGCTGATATAAGCTAAATTAGATCAGACCTTCGTAATTTCCTTATTGCTTCACTTTCCGTGGATTACATTTTCCCCCTATCAACTTGGAGTAGAGATAAAATATCATAATGGACATTCTGAAGTCAAATTTTCTTTTGCTCGTTATTTCACGAAGTTTCTTTAGGGAGAGAACTCACAACAGCTGCTAGAACATTTGGGCGTTAACCCCAGTATAACTAAATGAAGATCCATGAATGGCTCATAAAAACACGTACAATCACTCACGTATGTATGAATGATGACATACATTTTAAACATTCAATAGTTCTCTTTTAGTTTCCCTCAGTTCTCATCCAATCCTTTGAAGTGTAAAACGATGCTACCCGATGAAGGGAAAAAACCACCAGGAAAGTGGTCTTCGTCTACAAAATGACGCAACTGCGTGACGGAGGTTCTTTAGAGCGCCTGCCTCCTAACGCAATAATTGTGGTTAGCAATGTGTCCCATCCTCATTGAAGAAAACCTAGCCCTCGAGAACCTACCACTAAAACGGTATTAGTTTAATGCGATGCGTGCTCTCTTTTAAAAGAGTAACAACCCAACAACATCAGTTTTTTTTCTTTTATTACTATGACTCACGAGTTAGTAGGAGGAAACGAAATAATTTTTTTTCTCTCTTTTTTTCGCTCACTCATGACATCAGTTGTTTCTGCTTCTGACAGTATACATTATCAGGAAACCGCAAAATGGCTCGTGTGAACGATTCAGGACACCTTATTATAAAATTGCGGCCTTCGTAGGCGGTCGAGGGATCAGCGTAACTCACATAAGCGTGCTGTTAACTATACGTTCGTCTTTTTGATGGGAACAATGCTCCTCATCCGTGAGAACTACAATAGAATAACTCGAAATTCGTGGTTAGGATGAGAATAAAATATATACATTGAGGTCCATGTACTCCACTTAGTCAAGTTGGAATCGTTAAAAGACACGAGTGATTAAAAAAAAAGACAATTTTTTCTTTTGAGAAAGCAGGTTTTTTTCAATAGTTAAATTGAACGTTTTTCGCGACTCGCCCATATTTTTTTCTTCTTTAACAAACCGAAAATACATAGCGTATTTTCCAGATTTATTTTCCTATTCTTTCTTGCATCGCGAGTGAGACGTAGCCAAAAGTGACACCTCTCACTGATGATATTTGAGACAAAAAGCTTTTATCCCCTTCCTTCACCACATTTCCCTGTCCTAACCAGCTCCACGCTTTTGTGTAACAAACTCAATTTATACTACCCCCACCCCCTTCTCACCCTCTCCCGAGTCAAAAGAAATCATATGACCTTTTTGAGAAGAGCAGTTGGCTTTATGTAGGAATCGGTCGGGGAATAAAATAAAAGTTAGAAACTCCCCTCTCCTTCAAATGATGACCTGTAGAAAGGTGGTGGGGAAATCCTCATTCAAAATGTCATGACATTTCTCGCAATTACCACACCTTTTCTTTTATTGGGTGCAATAATTCGTTTCGGTTTGTTGCTCAACTGGCAGTAGGGATTCCGGGGTTTACACAGCGCATAAAGAATTAATGATGACCGCAATAAAGATAGAAAGAGTAGTGGGAGAGTCAGATTTTTCATTAGTATTTATACATTAAATAAATTAAACGATGAAGGTCCCAGCTTATTGGTTAAAAAGCGAAATAACTTAAGACATGATACCTGGAAGTCGTCCGTCACTCACATTCAGAGACTCCACCTTTTAAAGGTGCAATTCCTAACAACCAACCAACATTTCACTAAATTATTGGAGCGAATAACACGAAGAACGTATAATATAATAATATGATACGTAAGTATAGTTTTGGGACGAATGCTCCGTACAGCTTGTCAAACGAATTACTGCAACCAACCGACAGTAAAGTAATTGACTAGGTCTGAAAACCATGAAGCTCGTCAAAGTTAATATGATATGAGGAAAAAGAGCACTTGTATCCGCCATGTGTCATTTTTTTCAATTTCCGACGTGGGAAATATGTGTTGTTTACAGCTGTAGTTTCGAATTATTCAGAAGGCACTTTTGTTGCAGCTTATTTTTTGTGGCACCAATTGTTCATCGAGAAACCAGAGTTCTGTTTGTAGTTAATCGCCGGTAGTTGATCTAATAGCCTCGTGTTATATAGTGAGGAAGGCGGAGAACAAAGTCATTTCCTATTCAATGTTACGTGGACCCTTGCGTAACGGATGTGCTGAGGCCAGTTACGCGGAGTCTTCATTTTCATGAGATTTCATCTGAGTGACCAGTAAACGATACTTTGGAAATTCAGATGTTACTTGGGGACATATCCATAACGGCAGGTTTTCCGCCACGCGTTGAAATGTATATACAACTAGTCGAAGACATCGGAGTTCGCGGATTCTTCATGTCCTTCACGCGTCAGTTAATAGTTGGCAGCCTTCCTTCCCCTTGGTTTCCGCTTGAACGACCCACTATTGTGCCTCAAGTTGGAAGAGTACCGTCATTTTCTCTAATCTATTAACATCGTGTAATAATAGTGTTGATGGCATCCGGTGGGGGACCGAGAGACCTAATTTCCTTCAACATTCCTGTTTCTCCAGTTCCCTTCTGCCACGTTTTGTTTCCTGGCTGACTATTTTTGCTTCGAAGAAATTGTTATTTTAGCAAAAGCGAGAAGTGTCAGGTTTTTAGAAAATTAGTTCATTTCCTCGACAGTGAAGTTTCCAATAAAGCTTTGGGTGGTTTGTTGTCAGAGTTGTTCGACGTTCTCGTCTCTTTTTGCGTCAACTTTGGGAAACGAACTGACGTTGATATAATCATGGCGCTGATAACGTTGAGTATTTTCTCCGAAACTTGATTAGTAATTAAACGTCATAAATGGCAGCCTTGTTTTTCTACTTACCCTCTATCGCCCATATTCAGCCGGTGAGTACATGTATGGACAAACTACAGTACTACAATTTTTTACAAATGTAGAATACACTTACGGAAAGAAATCTAAACAGATTCCGGAGAACAGTTCCGTTTGATACTCATCACAGAAACAAATTTCTGCGATGAAGCGCGCTAGAGAGGATACACTCTCGGCGAGCCCCCGAAAAGGAAATAAACCAATGAAATATTCAAGGAACCCCATGACGTTTCACCGTTAACTTACGAATTAATATTCAGACAACATAAAATGTAGATCAGCGCCAGAAGATTGGTTATGGCTGGAGGGGGGTCGTCGGTTTACGATTAACCTCCGCTTCGACGGGATCACATATTGTCCCGCCCTTTCTGGTGCATTACCATACTTTGATTGGTCTATTAAGAGGCCAGACAGCGCTACATGGCGTCAGAGGCTCTAACCCCCTTTGACAATACCTGTTTCTATAATACGGAATTTAGACGCCCCCTCGCCCAGCTAAGTGAATTAACGGACTCCGCAAGGTGCCTCGTCGCCTTCCGTAATATGACGGATCATTAATTTATTTCAATACATCCACCCATTAATAGCGAACGCAGGCTAAGAACGGTTCAATGTCCGTCCTACAGGCTTATTATTTTGGAAAACAAATTATTAATAATATAATTATTTTAGTGCAAAACAAGCGTGAGGTCGATCAGAAACAAGTAAATACCCAAAACAAATACAAATAAAATGTGGTATCGAAATAAAATGGATGTTGTTTAAAGATGATCAGAAAACAACTTTCGTTAGTTCCAAGCTGCTTGAATTTTAACGAAACTCATTTCTGGTTAATAACTTGAAGAGAACGGTATTATTTCCCTCGGACCTGGGCCCGACAGACGGCTTCTCAAATGCCTGGAGCATGTTGATAGCCCCAGGTGACATCATTGAAAACCACCTGAAACGATTATCTTAGTTGCACTTGAAGCGTTTGAAGGCCACCGCGGTGACGATGAGAAATAAAGGTCCTGGAAAACCGGAACTCGCAACTCAGACGCTATTTAACTGTTCTGGAAAAATCACTGGGTAGGAACGGAGCGTTTCCTGGCAAATTACTATGCATAATATGTTATAATAAAATATGATTAGTTTTTAAGGTCAGTTATGCTTCCCATCAGAGAGAACTCTAAACGACCATTCGAACTGCAGCGGGTATTTCATGTTGTTTTAATAATTATTTTGTTGTGTGCCTAATTACTGTGCGGCCGTTCCGTTATCCGTCAAGAATCCCATAATATCAATACTTTATTTTCACTTTACTCGTAGACCTACAACAGGGAGACTCTGAGATAGTATAGCTGTTAGTGTATCAGGGGGTGGGTTGGGGGCTGTGGGTCGAGTGAGCACTTAAATAAGTAGACTGATATTGATACACACGTACAACTGATCAATAGTAACGATTGAGCTGCGATGTTTTAGGCAGTGCCTAGAATCTCTACGGATGATCCTTGCTGACTGTCAGGCGGGCAGTGGCCTGAATACTCTCATCAGTCTGATTCAATGTTGGCCTCCATTCCGATATCAAGACTGCTAGACCATATCAACTAGGAAACTCAGAGAAGATATTTTTCTATTCGGCCCTAAAGTGCAGGAGACTGGACTCACACGAGGCACCTTGGAAAGTTTCAGTCCGAACCACCCAGAAAACTAGCTCGTTCGTATGTACGTCGGGTAGGTGATAGAGGGCACCATACAATGGCTTGTAACCAACCGTTATTTGCGAGAATGGGTCGGCCGACTGAAGAAAACTCCAGAGCTCTCGACCGTAATGGCAGTGATAGGTGTAAATCCATTAGCCACGTTGAGTTGGAGGAGTGGAATAGGTCATTAAGTTAAAATGTTACCCACAGGCGTAAAATAGGCCGCAAAGAGAACGCTGAAGTGCCATTGTACCGTGAATTGAAATATATCGAGAGGCGTTAAACACCGGGGAGACGCGGTGGTGGTGTCAACTTAATAATAGGGCGTAAGTCTGAAACAGCGAGGCGCTCCCCGTTGATAAGGTGACATCCGACATTAGTATAATACAACTGGAAACAATAGAGGTCACAAAAACATTGGTCGACAATGCTAGCGAGTTGTGCTGGGCTCGTGGAAAATGGGTGGGGAGCGGGTTTTGCACGGTGACGAGGTTGGAAAGCTCTATCCTGTTTCGCCAATATCTGTCTCGCGTCAGGTTTTCACATCGAACCATTTACCTGTTTGACCTGCCACCTTGACAGCCTCCGATGGACGAAGAACCTTTGCCCTTCAAGTTTCTTGTGTGATATTCATTTTCCACTACGTTGCGAGACGTGAGTGCTGCTTTGAATTGCAAGATAGTTCAGAAAACGTGCAGACATCACAAAGACTTGATGCCTACTGAGAAAGATAAATATATGCGAAGACCATTGGGAACCTAGCCTCCTTGGAAAGATATATAAATACATATTATGTATTTATTATTTGTTTAATTGTAGCTGAGACCAATTACAGACGGGCCGAAGGAAACAAGGAATTTCGATTTCAATATGAATCGGGCGCACTAAACTAAAATCATTTTGGAGAAGAAGAACAGGGTGGTAAACTCGGTGTCTGGGATGGCATCCACGGTTATTCCGGGATATTTGACAGTCACCTGCACATCAAAAGAAGAGGAATTAACGTTTCAAGGAGGTAAACTATCGGCTTCAGAGTCTTCATAAGCATAGAAGCGTAAAACTCCTAGAACCTCCAAAAGAAGAGTGAATGAGCGTCAACTCTGCAATTTGGAATGCATCTCCTATGAACCCGGTCTTTTGAGTTGAGTTCTGCCAGGAGACGCTTCAGAAGAAAAAGTTCACCTGTGGAGGGGAGAGGCCGGCAAACTTTAATCAGTGCTTGCCCCCGTTAAAAATAATTCAGTTTTTAGAAAAAAGAAAAAGGCATGTATGCACTACTACTCTACGAATGAGTAAGGCAAAGTACGGTAATTCTTTATTACAGTTCTAATCCAATCCCGTCACAACGTTTCATCCATACGTGCTGAATTGTACGCCAAATCGGTCGGCCTTTTCCACAAATAATTTGAATGGCAACAAACAAAAACATTAAGTAGGAAATAAATTATAAGAAGATCCAAACAATGCCCTTCAAGATGAAAGACCTTACGCGGTCCACGCCGAGACGTGTTAAATAACAAAGAAAAAACCATCGATAGCATTGTGTGTAATGATAGCATCATCTGTGGTTTCTTTGTTTTTTCTTTCAATTTTTTAGTTCATTATTTCAAGAGTACTGACGCACACAGGGAAGAGGTAGGAGTCATTAGCAGACATCTGACAATTATCAGTTGGAGTAACGCGTGGTTCATAATTATCCTCTTTTTCCCTTGGAGAATGCTGAGATGTGAGTGGCGGGAGGGAATTCCTTCTCCTCGGGTGGTGGAAGACGATGCCAAGTGGTACTTCAACGACGGCCGTAAACACCTAGGAGGTCTTCCGGTTGTAATGTTATTTCTTATGAGGCTACACAGTCGACGTTCGATAAGCGGGATGTGCCTCAAGGCGCAAACGAAGGTGTAGAAACAAATAAATGAATGGCGAGCTGAGACAAAATATGCATTTATATGACATTCTACAAATACTAATTAGGTAGAAAGGGATTTCTGATGAAGGTAGTCGTACAGTCGTAGTTGTAAGACTAAGGATTTGCCTCCTTGTGCTGGTGTGCACTTGCACTGTGGAAGAAAACAGAGGAAACTACAGACGAATATTATTGACCGAGAACGAATTGCCCAAAGTCAGCCCCGTATTTCTTCAACGGCCTTTCAATTCTTCAAGATACCTAATTAATAAGCTGTAATCACTCGGCATCCCTTGATTCACAACCATGCATTCAAACCGAAGAAAAAAACTGAAAACTAGGATGGCAATTAACCCCCAACAAAAAACTTCCATAAATCCGGTCACAAAAAAAGAGCAGACCGGCCGGAAGGGTTCTAATTATGGGGTTCGTTCTATCGGAAAATGTTTTCTAGATCCATAAATTTGTGTTAGTTACATGTGTTCGTGATATATTACGCGGCATCATATACTCAAGTTTCTTGTAGTGGACATACCCACTCGTTGTGTAATTAAAAATTTTGATTAATTATTGTCAGAAGAAAAAATATGAACTGGAACGCACAACGGTTGATTGAAGACCTTGAGAAAAAATAGATCGATCGATTGCGACCAAGCTATGAGAAATTACTATTGTTGTGGCTGAGAGATGAGTAAAACTTCAGGGTATAAAAATCGTCTGCTAAACGAATCAGTATCAAGTAGTCGAAATGCGATATTTCTCGCTCAACTATGTAGTTTATAACTTGAAGGATGGAGAAGATGCAATCGCTGCGCCCTTTTGTTTTGCAAGTAAAACATAAAAAATCATCTAATAAAAAAAAAGTGAGAAAATTTTTGGTTCTGTTGTCAGGAAAAACCCGAAACCTCCTCAGCTTCTCATATCAGTTCCGTTTCTTCTTAATGGTATTCATAGAGTGAAGTTCTAGAACTAATTCGTCCGACCCACGCGAACAACCACTTAATAATATTATAATAGGTTCTCCTCAATTACTCTGAGTGAACATCCACCGCCGACAGTATAAAAATTATAAGTTGGTAACACGGTCAATTTCAACTGAAAATCATCTGAGTCAGTATGCATGAGAGATAGCTCGATATTTCGCATTGGCTGAGACCCCATTGTGTGTCTCAGTGAGTGTGTCTCAAAAAAAAAAACTAAGTAGCCACATTGTTATTTGCAATATTTTTGCATTTCATCTTCCAAATTCACGACAAAAATATCAATAAACCCTCTAAAATTTATTTTAAAAAAAGTAAAAATTAATTAATTATAAATAAGATGCAAATAATTTTTTCAAGTCATTGAATCATTCAATGTAATTATTATGGATTTCGCGCTGTAGGAAAATTTACTAGGTACCTTTTCCGTGCTCATGGATAAAAAGTGACCATTTCAGGGCGATTGCATTCTCTTGATGGTTCAAAAAGGGGGCCCTCCGTAAGTGGAGTAATCTTCCCACACAATGCCAAAGGAGAGCTCATCTCCTATGGTTACAATATTTTGAACCTCTTTTCCCTTCCTAAGAAAGAGGATTATGGGAGAGAATTTCCGAAGGGTTCGTTTAAAACAAAAAACATCATAATAACACTGACCATAGAGACAAGAGACTCGGAAGAAGTGGAACATGCTTCTGCTCTTGATTGAAAAAGTTGCGGCACTATGAGAAAAAAAAATCTTCCATACAAACTTTTAATAATATCGCCACTCATTTCCCTCCTTTTGTCCTTCCACTGTGGATATTCAAACTCATTTTTGTCGGAACAAAATTTTCGAGGAGGGTCTAAACAGGAGAAAAAAAATAAAGAAGGGGAGGTTTGGCATGTTGGAATATGTTAATCCTTCGCTCAAGAAGTTTATTCATCGATGAACTCCCCCTCAGATGTTCGAAGAATGCTTATGTTGAAACCGAGTTGACTCGATTATAAAGCGACGGAAGCCCGAAATGAAGAGAATCTACATGTTGCAATATCGTCGTTGAGATTTCATTAAGTGTTCATTAAAATCTACGGAGCCCGCTTAAATACCATAACGTTGGGAAATCATCCTAACACGTTGTAGCAATTGTAAGGCGTGAACAAATCTATACAATTCAGCATAATAATTATTCCGCTGGTTTCTCATTTTAGGTGGATCTCGGAATCAATCATAAAAGTCATCAAATTGACTAACGGACAAACTTGGATTGTATGAATTGAAATAAAAGTCCTTCGGATATATGCGGCTAGAGAGCTACTTATCCATGAAAGTAGGACAGTGGGTGTGGCGGGTCCCAGACCCATTCTAATCGATTCAGGGTCCAAAATTTAGTGGAAAATTATACCCCACATGCCTAGGTACCAGAGATCTCGAAAACAGACATTCGAAATGGGTAGATTGGTACATATTTTGACCCATGACCTCTTCCAGTGGGTGCCAATCGTTCTGGGACCCTTTTCATTGGATTCAGCGTCCAAAAGTTAGTGGAAAATGATACCCCACACGCCTAGGTACCACAAATCTCGAAAACATATATTCAAAATGAGTAATAGATACACATTTTGACCCATAACCTCTTCCAGTGGGTGCCAATCGTTCTGGGACCCTTTTCATTGGATTCAGCGTCCAGAATTTAGTGGAAAATGATACCACACACACCTAGATTGCAAAAAATCTCAAAAATCCATTTTTCGAAATACACATTTTGATCCCTACCCCAGCCAAATTCGGTCAGAATTGGATTGAAAAGTTTCAAGGACCAACTAAAGCCATGAACGGACCCCTGACCAAAATTTCAGATTATTAAAGAAGAAACATTGAAACGTTCAGATAATTTTTTGGGAGTGATTGACTTTTTGCATGAAAACAGGTTGGTTATTGAAGGAATAACCTTAAGGTACTCCTGAGGTTTGTTTCGTTCCACTTATGCCGTATTTTTTGATTGACTAGTTCACAGCGGTCAAGTTTGGTAATAAACTGTCCTACATTTAATTTCGTGACCTGTCAACAAAAGCTGACGAGAAATATCACAGTGAGGGATTGAGGTCGTTTCCTGGCGACTCGACACCTTCAGGATGAGAAGAAGTAAGTGGGAATGAGAGAGGGTAAGACGAAGCGGAGGGAAAGACGGGAGGCGAGAGAAATAAAAATAGGGTGGAGCGGCGGTGAAGGGAAGAAGGCCAAGGCAGGGACTGTTGTGGTTTCAAGAAGGAGACCCCCCCCCCCCCTATTTCACTACCAAAGCGGGGCGGTGAGGTGGCGGAGATGTTTCACTGATAGAGCAGACAAACCCGCCCTGAAACGGCCGGCTACCGGGCTTCACCACCTTCGGCAACTCTCGCGGGACCCACCTTCCCCACAACCTGAGACCCTTCTTCCAGGCCAATTTGTTAAAAGCTCAAACCTTTTCCCATCTACAGTACCGACCACCATCTTCAACCTGGCGATCACATCTACAGGCGGGAGCATTCCCTGTGGGGTGATTTTTTTTTTTAGTTATTTTTTTATAATTCCTAGAATAATGACATATCCCTCAGATTGGCTTCAAAATTTGACCTTGCGCGTTTCAAGATCAAAACGCTGCAAACTCTTCCAGAATGGTCTATTACTCCTTGGAACATGAGTACCATGGGAAAACAGTGCTGTCCAGGACTCATACCAATCGATTCAACAGTCAAAATTTTGTGGAAAATGTTACCTTGCACGCATTATTCCCTAAAAATCCTCGTTTCCGAAACATCCCCCAAAACGAGTTATAAAAAAACCAATTGTTACCCTACTACTAAAAAGTTGAAAAAGACCAATCAGTGCCGGAAAAAGGCCCCTGGCCAAGAGTTCAAATTGTTATAACATGTTCTTCTACTAAAATCAGTGTATTGCGTACAACAAATTGAAGAGATCACCCTCTGGCATGGAAACATAGGTTGGCTATTCAAGGAATAATAAACCAAAACCGATATGTCCCTGTCACACCATGCAGACAAGGAATACAAAACCAATTAGGTAAGTATCCGCAAGCCAAAAAAAAATATCGAATAAGCCGACAATCATCCAATGTCGGATGTGGAATGTTGAAAGTTAATGTTAATGTCCAGGTCAGAACTGAAAGATTTTAAAAAATGTAGTGGTGCCGACGGCGGTTTTAAAACGTTCAAAACAAGCCAAAGAAGTTAAATCGGACACGGATAACGTGCTTTTGTGAACGTCGGGAACGCTCCTTGAAGGTTTGTTGAAGTTTTGAAAGTTTTTTGTGGCACCTTCTAGACAATTTTTAATGTGCAGTGGAAAAAGACGCATTTTAAAACTCATAAACCCTTGATGTTTGTTATAAGGAAGAGTTTTCATGTGGAACGGATTTGGATTTACGTTTGATTCCTAGGATGTCGTACGCACCGTGTCAAACCTAAACTTTTCTGTTGAAAAGTGCCAAGTTGAAGGAATAATTTTTTCCTGTTTTTTACCGCCTTACACTCGTGTTGTCAGCGCGTGCGAATAGGTGGGAGGTCGGCGCCAGAACAAGAGAATGCGGGTTCTTGAGAAATATTCGAGGAGTTTCAATGGTGAGAAATTCAAGAATGATGGTGATAAACCGGAGAGCATTTACACGCAGTATACTTGACTATCTAGAAAACTGGCGGGTCACCTTAAACGCAATGCGACGGTGAAATTATAGAGAAGAGAGGGAAAGCAACGGTGAGAAAGCTATGTTAAAAACAACGTTTTTTGGCCGAAGTGCCCGGAAAGGCACGCATGTTGAAGATTATTGCCATTTTTTATACTAGGTACGTATAAGCTGAAAACGCAAAAACCACCGATAATAATTTAAGAAAAAATAAAATAAAATCAATACATTCAAAGAAGAAGGAAAGTTACTTATTGTACATTCACTGTAGAGACCCCTCCCTATTATCAATACCCCAACCCAGCCAATTTTTTGAGTCAACAGCAACGGTGAAAAATTAAATTTTCAGCACAGGAATATACTTTTCCCAAAGTAACTAAATTGGTCGTTCGTGAAAAGGTCCGAATAATCTCATTTCTGAATTTAATTTTGAACACCGATATTTTTAGTCGAGAATACCGATTAATGTAATAACGAACTCGAATGAAGAAAGAGCACGTTTCTCCCGTAAATTGAATTTCTCCGACCAATTGAGCTTTTTTTTCTCACCAATTAGGGATGAACGGCGATACAAAAGTAATCAAATAAAATAATTCGCTTCCCCGAATAAAAAAAACCTACTTTACATTTCTTTTCTTCGAACGGTTTTTTTTTTTTCTTTTTTTCTAAGTGAGAAGATTAAATATTGGGGTGAGAGAAAGTTTCGAATTTATCAGGTCCCTTTTAATTGATTAGGAAAAATTGAGTCACTTCAGGCGCTTAAAGAAATGTCATGAATAGAAAATTTTTCTTCCGAATCATTCAATAAAGGTATGCTGATACCAAGTTTGTTCATTCCTTCAAGAAGTACTCAATCCTTTTCTGTTAGCAAATCCTTATTTTCTCACGTTCCTCGACTTGTTGATGTTGCCCATAAAATAGTTTCATTTGCATACAAGAGTCTGCATCGAGCCTTGGAAGCGAGAGCACGTGAGTTTGTTTACCTCCGTAGTTATCTTTAAACAAAAGTGGATTCTTGACCGTTTTCCGTCCTTTTTTTTGTGCAATAGTGCGGATCACACTCTCGTGTATCATTTAGTTGAGGCTGATTCTATTTGCTCGCTCGTTTAAAGTTGTATTGAGCCCTTTTTTGGTGCTTTGTAGGGCTATCGGCTGTATCATAATACGGAGAACTTAACGGCCCTCTCGACTTTGACCTTGATTTCTCGAACGATACCCGCACTTCCCCATCACACAGTCTTATCGCTAGTGCCCCCTCCTCTCAAGGAGCTATTCGCTGTCCGCGTTCATTACGCTTTCAGTTACCCCGCCCCTACCTCTTCTACTTCAGCCGTCCCTTCCAGGACTCTCCGGCCGCGCTCCTCTCCCCGCTCCCGACAGCGTTCGTTTCATCACTGATCTTACGCTCTCCATTGGCAACGTCTACCGCCCGACCAAGTAGCGCTTTAAGCTTTGTGCGCTCCGATGTCGGACACCCCCAAATGTAATAAACCCATCGATCAATATTTCACGCCTAAATCTGCCAACACTGGTGTTAAACGAATCCGTTCATCTCCTGATTTGGGCACTCCTTCGAAAAAACAGGTGCACGAAATGTCGACACTCAGCGAGGACACTGTTAACTTGCTAATGACCAAGTTCGGGAATATGATGGATGTCAAATTAATGGAGGCCACAAAAGATCTCGTTAAGAAATCTGATCTGAATGAGCTCACGACCAAAATGAACCAAATTGAGCATGAAAACGCTAATTTAAAACAAGAGGTATTTCAGCTTAGAACAGAACTTCAGGAGCGAGATAGACGCCTCGACTTCATTGATTCTACAATTAGGCGAGAGAACCTCGTTTTCTATGGCTTAACTCATGATGGAACAGGCGACCTAGCTGCAATTGTTCAGAATTTCGTTTCTCAAGTTTTGAATGTTTCAAGACCAGTCACTATAAGAGATGTTATCCCCCTAGGGGGTGGAAGACCAAACTCTGGTCTCCTGGTAAAATTCGGAGGTTTTGGAGATGTCTCCTCCATCCTAAGTTCCACGAAGCATCTCCGAGGCACGAATTACGGGGTAAGCCGTGACTACCCAATGCCAGTAAGGAATGCTCGCAAACATTTATTCGCATTGAAGAATCAGATATCCCAAGCAAAGTCATCCCTGAGGGTGGTGGTTCGCTCTGATTTCATGCTGGTAGAGGGGAATCGCTTCACTTGGTCAAATACGGAAGGCATCAGGTTCAAGAATGAAGATGGTCTATCTATGCTGAACTCCCTGGTTGGAGCGAACATGAAATCTTTTATAGAGGCACGCATGGCGGCGGACTTCGCAGCTAGTAGCGGGGGACCAGGTGTGATTAAGGCTCAATCTTCAAACGCAAGCAGTATGTGAGATAAGGCCGTCTGTCAGAGCATCATTGACGTAGATTCATCCCCATCACGAATTAATGTTTCTTCCTATAATATAAACGGTCTTAAAAATAAGTTGCTACTCCCTGGTTTCTTCAAATTTATCAAAGGTTATGATATTTTCTTGTTATTTGAGACCCACGTCCTCTCCGAAAATACGGATCAGTTTGCAAAATATTTTGAGGGTTTTGAATTGTATTGGTCAGGGGCTATTAAAGAATCTAAATTTGGTCGCAGCTCGGGTGGTACTCTAGTGGGTATTCGGTCTAAAGCTGAATTTAGGTCTAAAATAAATTTGCGTGTTATTAATGGTTTTTCCATTGTTGAAATTGTCCTCTCACAGAAATCAATTTATGTTGTCCCAACTTATCTGAATTGTAACCATTGGGCTTTGGATTTCATGTCTCTCAGCGAATTAATCAACTATTTATGTGGGAAATATAATGAAGTGATTCTTATAGGGGATTTAAATGCAAGGGTGGGCAATGAGCAAACCATATGTCCGGAGGTCGGCGTGGATTCTTCAAGATTCTTCCTGCAGCGGGCCTCCAGGGATTCTGTCTGTAATTCCAAAGGTACACAGCTGATTGAGCTGCTTGATGAATATCAGTTGTTCATATTGAATGGCCGGTGCATGGGAGATACTGATGGGGCATTCACATATATTGGAGCCTCAGGATCGTCAGTAATAGACTTATGTTGTGGCACCCCAGGGGCTATTAAGGATATTGAAAAATTCGAGGTTGGATGTGAAGTTTACTCCGACCACATGCCCTTATGTTTGTCGTTCCTGCTTGAGCAGCCCCATTCTGAAAAATGGCTTTCACTTCTCCCTCGGCTTCCTTGGAAGGTAAATCACCGAGCTTCGTACCAGGCACATTTGGAAAATTTGGTTTTGGACATGGATTCTCCGCTGCATTCCGTTGATGACGAATCTGCAGCGCTTGTCAAAGCGCTTCATGGGGCTGCTTCAGCATCGGGGATGGTTTCCACTCAGAACCTGACTAGCAAGCAACCTTGGTGGGACTGGGAATGTAATCGAGCCAGAGAGCGATCCTTTGCCCTGCTTGGACTACATCGTAAATCGAACAGCGAAATGGTACGCCTGGACTACCTGAAAGCCAATACATACTTCAAGAACCTGTGTAAGATTAAATCGGCTGCATTTTATAGGGGGCTGGCAGACAGGTTTGCGGGAGTGAAGAACAGTTCTGAACTATGGAAATTAATAAACTCGCTTTTGCCGGGAAAGGAAAGAAAAGTGGGTGATATAGCCTTGGAGGAATGGGTGCAGCACTTCCAGAAGCAGTGGAGCTTGCAGTCGCTTGCTCCAATCATCAGGCAGGATCTTGTATTGGAACACCGTTCTGAGCTGCTAGACAATCCTTTCTCCATGTCTGAGTTGACGGCAGTGCTGAGTAATTGTAAGGACCATAAAGCCCCAGGACCAGATCGAGTGTGCTACGAGTTCTACAAAAACGCTCCGAGCAATTTTAATCAGCGCCTTCTCAACCTGTTCAATGCAATTTTGGAGCAGGGGCGAGTGCCGGGCGATTTTGCTTTTTCACTCATATATCCTCTCCACAAGAAGGGAGATATTAACGTTGTTGATCACTACAGGGGACTGTCATTCATAAATTGCATTTCAAAGATATTGGCAGGCTTAATGGCTAGGAGGCTGGAGACGTTTGTTGAGACTGGGTCAATACTAAATGAGTGTCAGGCTGGTTTCAGAAAGGGATATAGCACCACAGATTGTGTTTTTACGCTGACAAGCCTAGCTCATTTGAGAGTGAACTCACCGGGGAAGAGGTTCTATGCTTTCTTCGTGGACTTCAAAGCAGCCTTTGATTGTGTTCAACATGACCTCCTGTTCCAAAAACTTAACCACATTGGGGTGAGTAAGGGGTTCATCCAGGTTTTGGGTTCTCTGTATGCTCAGGGCACTGCTGCTGTGTGGAGTGAAAGTGGAATAACTCACTCTTTTGGAATTGAAAAGGGAGTTCGTCAGGGTTGCCTGCTGAGCCCACTGCTATTCGCCCTATACCTCAATGATCTAGAAAGTATTCTGCCCTATGGTACGCTGGTTGGCAAAAATAAGATCAAGCTCCTCATGTACGCAGATGACATTGTGATCACGGCTGAGAGTATAAACGCTCTGCAAAGAAACATTAATGCGCTGCAGTGCTATTGTGAGAGATGGCAGCTTCAGGTGAATCTGGATAAATCCAAGATCATGGTGTTCCGCAAGGGCGGTCGACTCAGGAATTCGGAATCTTGGTCATTCAATGGGTCTCCCATAGAGATTGTGGGATTGTACAAGTATCTTGGGGTTTCTATGACTTCTGGGCTATCATTCATGTCTCACCTCAAAGAGAGAGTTGCTTCTGCAAAGGCCAGTATAGCGATTATGTACAGTTCCCTGCTGAGGCGACCTCAGGTGCCACTCAGTACTAAGTATGAAGTGTTCCGGGCTTCGGTTCGTTCCATTGTTTGCTACAATGCACAGGTGTGGGGTTTTCAGCAGTACAGAGTGGTTGAGCAGGTGCTGAAGTTCTTCATTAAGCGGCTTTTCCATCTTCCCCGCAATACTCCGGACTATGTCTTGTACTTGGAGGCAGGAGTTGAACCACTGTACTTCTTCACACTCTCCCTACATTGCAAATATCTGCAGAAAGTAGTGAATATGACGACAGGCCGTTACCCACGCATGTTAGCTGAAGAGATATTTAAACGTCGGATATTCTGGAATAAGGCTCTCCAAGCATTGTGTGAGCAGAATGGTTGTGACGTTCAACTCTCATTTGAACGGGGTGGAGTGCTAAAGAATCTACTTGACTCCCTCCAGCAGAAGATCAAGGATACATGGTCGGCAAATATCAGGAATAACGCATTGGCCTCGCAAGACCGGATATATCGGCTTTTAGATCATAGCGTGAGGAGTCTGGACTTGACGGCGAAGTCCCAGAGGGCATCAATGTTCGTGCTGGGGTGGGTATGCAGGACTCGAGGTGACCTGCTGCAGCTCAATGGTCGACCGTACTCTCCTGATGATGGGGATGGTTTGAGCCAAGCGTGCTCACTCTGTAATTCGGGGGAAAAAGAGGACATGATGCACTTCTTGGCAGATTGTCAGGTGCTTGCGGAGTTTAGAAGGGCGAATTTCGGTACATCTAGGCTGTCGCACGAAATGGTTTTGACCATAATGAATGGTTTGAACTGGCATTCCCTTGCTAAGTTCTGCAGCGCAGCATGGGCCTACCGAAGCGAACTTGTGAGCCACTTCAACTGGGATCAGAGTTAGGGAACGACATTATCTCTGCTTTGACCGTGAAATGTGAAAAAAAAAGAAAGTTATAATCCTTAAGAAAACAAATGTGGTAAATCATAAGTTAAAAATGTATTAGTGTTCCTAAGTAAATTGTAAATATAAATCAAAGTGTAATAAAACCTAGCATAAAAGAAAAGAAAAATTATATGCAGACCTCTGACAGACGGGCATAGCCCATAGTCATATCATGTATGTTGTTTCACAATGATGTTTATATGTCAATATGTTAAATATATGTATTTTCTTCTTCTTCTTCTTCTTCTTCATACAAGAGTTGAAAAGCTAAGGTAGTTAACTCAGGGAAATACCTTCAGTGTAGATCCTCATGAAAATAATAGAGTTTGTCGATAGGTTATTGCGTGATAAGGTTCAATAAGAAAGGTATAATATTTTGTGAGCGCCTACAGTGAGTAAAACGCATCAACGTCGTCGGTAAACTCAGAAATCTATTAAAACAATTTTTTTTTCCAACATGGTATATTCGCGCGAAATAATAACAGTCATGAGAGTCAATTACAAGCTACCTGAAGCCTCGAAGAGCAATTAGGAGTGGAAACCCGCGATACAAGCTCTGCGTAAATTATACGCGGAATGAGTAGTTAGGTGTGTACTTAGCCAGCATCCAAGGTCAAAGAACCAAACCAGATTGTGGCCAGTGACGTTCGAAATGGATATGCGCATATTAGAAGGCGAAACTATGTTCTTGGGGCCCAATCATCGAGGGTGAGTATTATTTAAATTAAAACCCTGAGAATTAATCGAGAAGGGTAATTTATTTTGCGAAATCATGCTCGCGTAACTTCGAAAGCTCCAAATCGAGTGGGACAACCTTTCTTTCAAGTGCCCACCTTTACTTGCATTCAGTGTAATTCTCCAAATAAAACAATGGTTAAAAGATGAGATGACTTTAAACCCTAATCTATCGCAACAGATTTGTAATTAGTGGAAATTTAACTTGTAGGAAAAGTGAGTAGATTTTGTGGGTATATGGATTGAGGGTTGTACGTATTTAGGTGTGTTATCTGCTCCAGTCAGTCCGGCCTTTCCGATACCTAGTTTGAATGGCATCACTAGACATAATGGACCGCTCAGTGCGTCCAACTGCTCCCGACTCTACAGGAGGGGGTGAAATTTCGCCGTATCAGAACCCCCACCCATTTCTATACGGTGGCCATTTTCCCTCTTTCTGACAACGTTGTGTATATTGTTCCCTAACTCTGCGGTATTACTCCCATTCCGTGAGAGGATGGTTTTCCTCGTATATTTTACAGTCGCTATGGCTGGGTTGCCATCCCCCCCTCCACCATTAATCCCACGAACAACACCAATAATAACAAGAGCGACGAGTCATAAACAAAACGCCTGTGAAATAATGCCCCCCTCCCCCTCCACACACCGTCATACTAACAGATCTGGGCTTTTGCCCAGTGATTGCGCGAAGCCACCCCCATACGCGCAAAGCACTCCCTATTTAACAAGTGTCATTTTCACTAGCTACCCCGTGAACTCGGAACGTAGACGCTCGACCGTTATTTTTGACGCCTATCACAATTTACACCCTCGTGAGGGCCCTAATTTATCACATCTAACGTATACGTGTAGGTATGCCTCCACATACTCTAATATCCCTGGCTACTTTTAATCCTTGACTGACAAATAATTTTCACGCTATGCAGCTTTATGTAAGATTTACAGAGCATTCCAATGTTGAAATACATGTCCATTTCAACCAAAATGACTAACAAACTGAATGCATCACATTTGGATGGTGAGGGATACAGAACAAAAATTGTGTCAATCAAAAACAAAAGATATGACCTCCCTCTCACTTTTCCCAACCCATTATCTTGATTGGAGGACGAGGAGCTTGTTACAATAATCGCCAATCTGATTGTAATCCAGCAGGTTCTCATTGGCTATGAGAAAAAGCCTTCCAAGGGGAAAGTAGAAATTAGAAGAATGCAGCTCAAATAACTGCAGAGGATCCACTCATCGCGCACGATTTCTCGATTTTTCGCAATAATCCTTTCAAGAGTCTAAACTGTGAGGGAAATTGATAACCACAACAAAAAAAAAAAAGGAAGATAAGGAGACGTTCGCGGATGTATGTTCTCCCTCTTCATCTAGTGATGTTCTCCACACTCAGAGAAATAAGTCACCATTCAATAATAATTATATGAATGTTATCTTTATTTTCCCTACGTCTCGTCAGCAAAAAAAGGTGTTAAACACTATTTATTTTGATTTTGCATTCAACCTATTTGTTGCTAAAAAACCTAATTTTTACCAATCTTCCAAAAATCAGTCATCTGAGTCATTACCTAATATGATTTTACTGTGGAATTGTTGGCCAACCGTCCGGTTTATAGTCATGAAAAATAAAGGCCACACCTGATAGCCTCAATTCTACGGCTAAACATACCTATACATCCTCAACCCTCCTGGAAATGTCAACCTTCAAATGAAAAGTATGGAAAACTTGAATACACGGTCACTGTAATAAGCTATGGGTGTATGATTGATCAAGAACGCGAGACGAGTAGAACGGTAATTATTTTCCTTTTGTATGAAGGAAGCATGTAAATCAGAGAGGCTGTCCCAGAATGATGTTCATATCCGTCCCTGTGACCATTCCTTAAAAAAATGACCTCAGATTCCCTCTAGAGATAGGCCACCAATAATATAAATACGGATAAATTGAAGACAGAAGATTTTATATTATGCGACCAAATTTCTCAGTCGTTTAACCGATGGACTCATTTCAAACGTAACTGACCCAACTTACTGGTGTCGAAACAACTAAAACAATAGTCCCAAGTTCACGCCATAAGGAACAAACGGCCGGTCATTGAAAGTGTTGAAAACGCCAACGGCGCCAAGACAATTTTTTGTTGTTACTTTTCGAGGTAAGAAAGCAATTAAGAACAATGAGCTTCAATTCTGTTATTTTTTCCGTTTGAGTCAGCAGAAGTCAAAACAAACGTTACGTCATATAATAATTTGTAGTCTGAAGGAGAGTAATTTCCCCTATCGAATAACGATTAGGATGAATAATTGTGATACCTATCCCACGCGATGCGTTGATGTTTTCTCAAAACTTAATAACTGAAAATCAAATCCAGGATTTTCGGAACTCTTTTTCTGAATACTTTTTGATTCGAGATACTTTCTGTTAAATACTAATGTCGTTTTGATTTGACTGAGGCTAGTTAGTGTAATCTAAACATCTTCAGCATGGCGTTTCACCAACTGCCTCCTGGCTGTTTTATTGTAACCGCAGATCTGAACCGAACCAATTGCGTACTCGTCAGGTGATTTCTGAGCAGCACCGCACATCGAAATCCTCTCCTGCCTTCTCGGGCGAACGAGAAAGCTTCTATTACATCGGATGAACTCCATACTCGGAATTTGGTTCGACAGTTGTGCAAGTCGATCGAAGTATTCTCCTCTTGAAATGTCTTTAGAGCTGCACGAACGTACCTAATACCGACGGGCTGGTTTCACATTGACGAAGGAAGAAAGTCGACGATCATAACTCGCTCCGAGACAAGCGGCACCGTTTTCAGAGCTCATCCTCCTCTGCTGACGGGAGACCGCCCAAATAAGAAAAGCTACCACCAGATATCAATTTACTTATTACCATACAATAACCTCCTTCTCGTGATTATCATACGACAATCCACATCGGAGGGTCTTGCGGATGGGTTTCCTTTTGTTTTTACCGATAGGAAGAATAGGCCGAAGACCTTTTTCCTATCCCGTACTCGCGTCATCTTCAATAGTAATAACGAGAACCAACGAGCTTGAGCTGAGGCTGAATCAACCAATCCTCGACTGGGCTACAGTGCGTCTTGCGCACCTCATTGTGAACTGTGTAATTATTCCTCCACAACGGCCCCTAGGAATAAGTGATTTGGATAGTTTGGTGAACTTTCGAGGGGCTCCACACTTGGATCAACACTGTCTGACGGCACGTCGAATTATTTCCCCGAAGGAGATCCTTCTACGACGACGGCCAAGCCCGAACCGGTGAGAGATATCGACGATTTCGTACTGTTATCTTGGTGTGCAGCGGCCCAGAATACTAAAAACGTGATTAAAATCCCAAAAGAAATGACTTTCTTAGTTTTTCAAACAGAATGAAACATATTTTTAAGAGTTAGAATATATTTTTCGGTTCTAATCGTACCGACGTAACTTTCATTAATTTCGAAATTCAATGCAATAAATACATTAGGAATGGAATTATAAACATTCGGTTGTTCCTATCGGTTTACGTCATCCGTTATTTCCAAAAATGAAATAGCTACCTAACCAAAATCAAAATAGAATCTTTATCTTCTTTAAATAATTTGTACTACACATCTGCTCATTGTTGTGAAAATGATCCAACTTATAGAATTGCTCACGTCATCTCCTACAGCATATCATAAGTTAAAAGCATTGGAAAGCATGATATTTTGTTTCGTCTACTTTGTGTTCCAGTTGGTGGTGGGCTTACAAAAAAGGGGTGGCGAGATTGGTTGTTTGGCAGTTGAAGCATCATTTTGGGGAGAACTTCAAAAATGGAAGAGATTTGATTTCAAGGGAAGTTATTGGGGGCATTGTTCTAAAAGGAGGACTTATCTTCCCAAAGTATACCAGCCGGAAACTCAATACAAGATGTAATAAACCTGTGTGGGCGCTTAGCCTAAAATCCAGCATTGATTTTTCCAAATTTGATAACGATTCGGGGATTGTGTACGAGTGTGCAGTGGGTGAACAAATTCACGAAGGAAGAAATGTGGGTTCATAACATGCATATGCAGTGTACGTAACTCGAGGAAGAAATTCCAATTCACGGAATTTCGTGGTCAGCGAAAAGTCGACATGTTTAAAGAGGATCTTGTCTCAGGAATCTTACTTAAGTCACCGAGTGGGAGAAATGGGGGAAGGAGGGAAACAATAGGTCAGAATCAAGGGCAGTCGACCGAACGAGGGGGATGACCGGGAACCACCACCGGGAAACGGGGGAAAAGGATAGGATCAACAAGTTGGGTAACCCGTCCCCCCTTTTGCCACTTGCCGCCGTGCGCTTTCATCCCCTAATACGGTGGAAGTCGCCCCCCCTCCCTCCTGTGATAGCCACCGACAGTGACAAGGAGGGGAGGGGGAGCTTTGCCGTCTAGTCAAGACCACCCCTTGCTGGGTTTCCCTTCCCTACATCTCCTTTTTCCACGTTAGGCAACACGAAGAAAGATTTTCAATGAATAGTGCACAGCAGATCGGCGAATTCGTGCGCCAGCAAGAAAACTGATATGATTCAACAGCATGATCCGTAATATTGTTCAAATCTAACCCATATCCAACTAATGGACGTGTGATCTCGGGGCTTTGACATTTACACACAGGATCGCAGGAACCAACCCTGAAGATTTTCTAGCGTAATGCATAAGTAATGCATCCTTTCCTCTACGATTTTACTTATAGTGGTGTTATTGTACTTTTGGCCGAGGGACCGCAACACAGCGCTTATCAATTTCACTCTTTCTGATTGAAATGTCAAAGGATAAACGTACTGATATTTTGATGTCCCCGTGGACGCCACGATGCAATGTAGCAAGTGGGACTTTTAAAAATAGGAACATAAATATCAGGATCCTGGCGTTTGGGGATGCCATTTTCCACAAAATTTTCGACGCTCAATATTGATTTAGTTGGATTTTCGGCCCGGTTGTCGTACACCTTATGTGGGTAACAATTGGTATTTCTAATGATTACTATATTTTTTAACAGGTTATAAACCATTGCGGTTGAATTTGTTGCGGTTCTGTATTCAATTGGCTGATTATATTTTAGAACGACTAACAACAACGATAATCAAACTTATAGGATTACTGTTCTAAAATATTGATAATATAACCTCAAGTTTCAAGTTTAGTGTCAGTTGAATATAAGATAAATGTGTTTAAATTTAATAAGAACATGTTTGATTGCGAGTTTCTATGTCACTAAGCAAAAAGGATCTAATTTTATGATGAAATGAGATGTTATTTTTAATTTACCGTCCCCAATCATGTTCAGGAAGGATACTAGTTTAATTAAAAAATAACTCTGTAACAAAACAACATTTAGATCTTTTCCCGTCATATATTAGGAAGACCATCTTAATAGTCCACGTTAAGGTTCCTTTCAAGCAAATTGGTTCTTTTTCAATATTGTAGTTCTTGCCCGACTATATCCCGTTCATTTTACTGCACTTCTCGTATGACACTTTATGATCCCTGGGCTTATCGATATTGAAATGAGCCTCTCAAGTCAGTAACTGATGAGGGGTTACTCCTTGACGATGGTATTTTGTATATTTTTTACGGTTAATAAAGTTAGCGCGCGAAACCTTTAAAAGAAGATATTGCATTACAATATTCATAAGTTTGTAGAGAATTCGCTTTCCAGGAAAAGGAGGGGCTGTCGTCGGTATAAAGTTGCCCCTCATAACATCGGAACATTGTTATAACCCTCCAATAAATAGTGTAACGCAGCAAGGTTGTTAAAAATCGACCATGTTGGCTGGTTTTATGTCGTGAAAGGGGGGAACAGGCTGCGATACTGTTAGCCAAGTTTTATACAACAAGTTTACCGTCGATATACGCTTCGAACTTCTGTTCCGAGCAGTAAGTGGTTGGCTAGACGGGGGGAGGGGGGAGGGGCTGAGAATTCCCAACATTTTAAACCTCCCAGCCCATTGCTCATAAGAAACATGACGGAGGAACTTTCGATCGCTTTCATTGGCTTTAAACTGACAAAAATTGATAAAATAATTGAAAATCAGAGTCATAGAGAATTTCGAATCACCAACATTTCAATCAATCTAGTATTAATTTAGAGTCTTGATTCAGAAATTGGATATACATAGACATAGAAACAAAATTGAATTCACAACTCTCACAGCCGGGGAATGTGCATGGCGTGAAGCTGGAGCCCTCATTTTCTAGAAGAGAAACTCATAGGCTCCATAGCTGTCCTGAATGCCCACGAGAGGAGTCCGAAAAACTTTTCGGCGAGACAATGAAGGAAACTGCAAAAAGATAAGACTTCCACCGAGAGAGGAGTGAGTTATATTTTAATTAAAAAGACCAACTCTGAACAATTGATGGAAGAGGCGAAATGAATTGTTTAATTAAATATTATATTATTCTATGCATGGCCAATGAAGGCGAAACTTCATTACGAATTTTCGCTTTTGGTCAAAAATAAATTCCCCTCCCTCGGAGGAGGACTTAGTTTCTCTTCTTCTCATCTCCATATTTAATGCCCTCCAATTAAAATATCATTACATTTTTCTCCGCTTAAATTAAAAACAACTTATCAACAAGTCAGTTTTAATTGTATTTGTTCTTATAAGAATGGGAAGCCCCTCTTCGTGGTGAAACTTCGTTTTCCCAGCTTGAAATTGCAAGGAAAATTTAATTTTTGAGGAATAAACCTGATTTACTATTCATCATTCGAGTCGTTTCAGTTAATTATTCATGTTTGGAGCCGTGGGACTATTGTTGGCCAGATTGTGAGGGAACCGGTCGTCCATACTTACACGCACGGCCATGTTGCAAGCGTGAATACCAGCTCTTTTTTATATCCCAAATCATAAGTTTTGAATATTATTCCTTTAAAGAAACTTTTTTTTTATGTACATGCAAGGGACTATTTCCAAGCAGTATAAACATTTTAGGAAAATCTGCTTACGACGTCTGGCTAGTTCCACATTCAAGTATTCGTATGTTTGATGTACAGTAACATGGGATGAGTTTGTTTGTCATAGTAGGCCAAAATAATCCTTATTCTCAGAAATTCTGACTTGGAAATTGAATAAATAACAACATCATCCTCACCAACAAGATTCTTTCTCTGCATATCTGACCGTTATTTCGTCACCGACCCTGCATCCACATCGTATCGCTCCGAGAATTGTTCACGAACATACTTTATTACTGAGCCGTTGAGTAACATCTTTCCATCCGACGAAACCGTCTCTAATTAAATTCAGAATAGTTTTTGGGGGCCTTTGTCTGTCTACAAGCAATTTCGGCCATAACTGTATTGTTGAAGGCGAGAAATGGACGGAAAAACCCCAATAGAAATGAAAGATAATTAGTTCTTTTATTTAACAGTAATGAAGAAATGCAGGAATTGAGACGCCTTTTTTGCTTCAATTTTTGAACTACGGGTATTTCAACTTTTTCCTCTCAACTTGGTGGTTTTTTTTTTTCAAACCCTCTCCAGGCTGCTCTTTCCCTATAAAAGAAAATTTGATCTTGGAAGGAAAAGGATAATTACCTTCCACTTCCTTTTGTGTCCCCACCACCACTGCCTTCAAACCAACAGCTTCTTTTCCTCTTCCTAACCTCGTTGAAAAATGGCCGAGATATTTTTATGGGGTCAATTAAAAATGCCGGAGAAAAATAAAGGTTTCGGGATGAAGTGGAGGGGGATGGTCGAAAGGAAACCTTACAAAATAAAAAGAAGATGTGGTGCTTCAGAATGATTACTATAATTACAACAAAAAAAAACACGCTGTTAGAATTTTTTCTTTTCTGGTTCGTTTTGTGGTGAGACGGAAAGTCTACCGTCCGTTTGGCGAATTTATAATTGACTTTTTGGTCGATATCCCTGGGGATGAATATCATGAATTGGAGGGGGGGAATGAGTTCGAAGCTGATGATCAAAGTAATTTTTTATTGACAACATTTCAACGAAATTTCGAAGTAAAATGCTATCCTGCAGTTGCTCCTCAAATGTTTTGTCCCAATCATTTCTGACCTAAAGGTTCATCATAAGAAATTTACTGGAAATATTTGTCTAACGATTGATTCTTTGAACTTGCACCAAATTAGTAGAGCGTGAAACTTCATAGAATGATCAGAGAATACTGAAAGTTTGTATAAATTGTTCAATGTGAATCCTGGTAGTGACGTTGTAGGTATTGAAATCTTCGCAAGAACTGACTCGACTTCATTTACACAGTCGGTAAAAAAAATGTTGTCTGAAACGCCATACGAACAACGCCGACAAAAACATTCGGGAAATTCGTTATGATCGAGGGCATAAAATAGGGGGACAATGAGTTGATAGAAACTCTGAGCAGTGTCGTGGATTAATATTGAAAAACAGACGATATAAAAGAGAAAAAAAAAACCACTCAAAAGGGAAAAACGCTGTTAGAGGGACTCCTTCTCACGTTAGAGAACCAAGCAGGGGTGGAGGCGAACAATATTGGCCCGCGAACGGACGAAAACCCCTTCACCGATGCAATATTACGGCTAAAGTCAATATAACAAGATAAAAGCTCGGAGAGAGATCGGAAAGGAAGCGAACAAAAAACCTAGCAATGGGGTGGTGGGGGGAATAACTCGAAAAAAGTGCATAGCTTGACTAAGGCGAGTATAGAGATAGGGGTGGTTCAAGGGCTGATCGAGCGTATGTGAGGAGGAAATATTCGGATTTGCTCTGCGAAGAGAGAAAAAAAAGGGGTGAAAAGCTCATCCCTCGCTCTTACATATAGGCGAGTTTTATATCTTCATACATCCGCTTTGAAACCCTCACTCAGTGTCACCTACTGGACAAAGAAGGGTTGGTGGCACTGCGTTGAAAGTTGTGATAATTTCGCTGCGATAATTTTATGAAGACTATTCGAATATGATATTAGAAATATAAAGTTAAGGCACATTTGTTGTGTGTTTTAAAAACAGCTAGTGTCATTTCATGTTTGATTCATAGCCAAATGGCGTTTTCATCAGATATCACAACCCTGTGAGAAACCCTTTTGATTTTGGTTATTCTTCACGATTTATAAAAATTAGATTATACAAGCATTGTAAGAAATGGATAGGTAAAGGACAGGTAGGTAGCTTTCAGCAGACCAATTAATTCTAATGGAGTGCCAATTTCTCAAAAATTTCCTACAAAATGTTATCAACATCCATGTTCCATCGTTAAAAAGAAGTCACTTTCCTCGGGGGCTATCTCAATGCCTTCCCGCTGTTGTAGCGCAGTAAGGGATCGGAGCACCCGGTTGTTCTCGATGACTCGCTCCGACCCCTTATCACGTAAATGTTATTGTCCGTAAGCCCTTATTCCTCTCTGATGGAACTTGAATAAACAGATCGGTCAGAAGTATTAACAATGTACCTCGGGAGTCCTTCTTCTCTCTAGTCGTTAGAAAACCCTCCAGTATTGTTGGGAAGCGTCCTCCTACAAGCGAAAGCCTTCACCAATAAAAACTTGCACTATAAGGCCGTCGAAACTGAACAATAGGCATTACAATGGTCTTCTGCCGGAGGAAGTCAACTCTCAGAATGCTTAAGGCCAACTTGAAACGGTAAATCTTGCAAGTTTCGCTGTCCTCCGTTTCCCTTCAGGCCTTTATGGATTTATCTTCCAGATAAACGGAGACGTATTAGACTCGCTGAGGGTATTAATGCCCCATTTACCCAAGATACGTCCTCGCATAAGTGAAATATACTAAGCATTACCGAGTCTGGGGATACTCAGTCCCAATCCGTCTCACTGAACCGGACGGATCTCCGTTTCGTCCGATAGTTTCTGTTTATGCCTACATTCATCACGTTAGATAGTCCATTATGAGCTCCAGATTTCTTTCCGTAGACGATTCCCATTTCTTGAACTGAATGTATTGTTGGGATGAGCAACACTATACCACACTAACTAAACGTGAGATTGGTTGGGTTGTACAGCTGGAAAGAAGGATGATGAAATAGAAGTGTTTTCTCCCATCATAACGAATATTTTTCATTTCCAATTTTGACTCAATTCGAATCCTTCTAAACATTTGTTCTAGTCGCCTCAAAGTTCGATTTAAGTGAATTAAAAGACAGTATAAAAATAAAAAGACCGCAAACTACCTGGAACATTTGCGTCGAACTTCTTTTCACGTTTGAAAGAAGATATATCAAATTTTTTTATCGAAAAATGCGGTTATTGGACGTAAGGCGTGTCAATTTTTGAATTGTAGATACGATGCGGGTTCCTCCTCTCCGGACAAACGATGATCTCAAAGGATTTCACGGTCTACCTCAACAATAAGGGACGAGTTCAGCGCCCTCTGCTAAGCGCCAAGCGAACGAAGGTAACGACCCACCCGCATGCATTATGTCAGGGGGGAATGGCGAACTGGAAACTTTTTGCAGATCAAAATCAAATCGGTCGCAGTAATAAAATTTGTGTAACGAAGGCGGAGGCGAGTTCTAAGAGGTGGTTGATCTTTATTTCTGGGAGCGACTTGAGAGTATCTGACGGAAGTCATAGTCACAATTTTTGAAATTATGTTCCTAGTTCCATTCTCAAACTATGAGTCTCAGTTGAAAGGCTAGTTCTCATCGATTATGCATAGAAAATCGCACGAATATTAAGACATTGCCGTAATCAAGCTGACGTAATATATACGGCCGTAGCCCTATTCCTCATTATGTATGTACACAACAATTATTTGAGTAGATAATGAAAAGATTCCCTTCCGGAAGGAGCCTTCAGTTTTACAGTATTGAGGTTGAAGAGAGCCCCATATTCAGGTTAACCCAAACATGTGCTCAATCGTTACTCCACTTTGCAGAAAAAAATAGTTACCTATTAGTGCATCTGATCTGGGGACAAATTTGTTATTTGTTCGGAAAACCTATGAAACGCCACGTTTTGCCCTGATAAACGAAGAAGGGGTTATCGAACTCGATGTAATCATGTTTTGGACAACGCATTGGGGACATATCGCCTACGCGAGTAGCAGAAACCAATTTCGCTCATAAAAATGTATCCAACGTTTTATGATTTTCCTCAGAGCTCATGATTTCTTTATTTTTTCATTAAATGTTTGAGTAATTTTTCCATAATATAATCGCACTATATAGGTTATTCAAAATTTGGAGTAGAGGGTGATAGTGGTGTACGAAATGTAAGTAATGTGGTGGCTCACAAGAACGCAGACACCACCAGGGAGGGATGACCTTGATTACAGTGTCTGATGCCGTCTGTGGAACGTTCCTATCGCGACGCCCTCGTTTTTCCCAAGAAATTCTCGTTCGAGCCGAGTTTGTTTTTACCCTCTTTCTCTGGCCCCTGTTCGTATTTTCACGGAAGGTAACCGGCGCAAAATGTTATCTCTGGCGCCGAGGGTCGAGAGCAAAAAGGAGGAAATCATCAAGGATCGACGTGAAAATAATCTCTCGCATGGCCCCTTCAGAGCTGAGGTCCGCGAAAGGGGAACCGGCGAATGATGTCAGCAGCCGGCGTTTTTCAGGAGAATCGACTTGAACCGAGAAAACGTTCGATGCAATCCCCTTCACTTTATCAGCAATGAGGACGTTTATGGAAAGTAAATTGATTCTTATAGGAATATCCAAGCATAGCAAGATCGACGGCACCCAAGAGGCGGCAAGAAGGTCGTGTCAACGTCGGGCGTTTTCTACAAACACCGACAACATCCTGCTAAATCAGGAGATTCGTGTTATCAGAAGAAGTTTGTCTCTCTGATGGATAATCTTAGGGATAATAATGTAGGGCTTATCTTGTAAAACTAGGTTGGAACAGCCCGCGAACAGGCTCATAGCGTTTATCTACGAAAAAGAATCAATCAGTAAATTGAAACGTATTTGGAAAATGGTCAAAATCCAATCGTTATTCGTTATTATTAAAACGTTGAAGTCACACTCCCAGTCATCTAATCTGGAAAACAATTTCCCCATCATCTAATTCACATCATTGACACGCGTTTCGCAATTTACACGGGTTTAATCCTCTCTCAGGAAAGCGAACGACGAAATCCAATGTTTTTTGTTTCAGTAGCGCGGAATTGAGGTTGTGCAATAACGACAGGTTCCTACGTCCTCAGAATTATCTGCTGATGTTTAGTTAGTTTATTAAAATAACAACACACCTCACGAGTAAATATCAACGTAATAACCTCGATTGACGAAGAGGCCAAAAAGAAAAAAGAATCAACGTAGGAACAGAACAATCATGACGCGATATATTTTAATTGAGAATGAATATTAAGTGTTAGGAATTTTCTTTCATACGGTTGTATAATGAGTATGATTATTTTATACCAGTCATCCTAGGCTACCCGGTGGCGTATACATATATTCATTAATGAAAACCTTGAGGTAAAATTGTGAATGAAAATCGATGAACTAGTTCAGAAATTTCTCATTTAACATTCCACCGAAATTGTACTTGTGACTCAATAGTTGACTAATTAGGAATGTCTGTGGCCTTGACTGTTTTTATTTTTAATTTTCATTTTATTGTACGCTTTTGTTTCTACAAATCACCTGGGGGTCGAAGTGAAGCTTCAAAATGCTCTAAAGAAAATCACAATTCACGTTGGAGTCGAACTTCTGAATTCGCTTAGCCAGGAAGCCAGGATGGAAGACGACGTAAGCAATATTCTTTGTTCAGTAGTCATTAACTATGTCTAGTTGAGTTGAACTTTTGTTACTCGAAATTACAAATACAGCCGCGTTTGGAACGCGCACAATAAATTCTGAAATGAGACGGATTTAGAAGGGATTAGGATAGGTCGTTACCGTGATTGGCAAGTGACAAACTACGAGTTGAAAAACCACCATAAATCAAGAAATTCATTACTTACGCCCCAACCAAAATAAACCAGTGAAGCACTGAAGAAAGTCGTAAATGACAGGTAACCCAACTCCTCCAGGTACATTGTTTCATTTTATTATGTTTTTGAATGATAGAGAGTAAAAGCTATAAACTGAATAGTTCACGGAGTCCCAGTAATAAAGCACCGACAAATAATGGTGAGAGTGCCCTTTGACGGAGTGAAATGCCAATAGGGTGATATATTATTGAAAACGGCGGGTAAAAGAATTTTGAACGGACGGTTGCAATTTTCGTGAAGAAATGATGTGTAATTGAGACCTGCCAGAGTTGGTGTCTTCTCCGTGTGGTCTGATTGCCACAATAGCGTATTATTTTGCCCATGTAGTGAAGAAATGATGAGATCGTTCGGGTATCAACATCCTTCATGATGATCGGCATGACACACTGAAGTGACGAATTCAGACTTGGTCTGATAAAATAAAGCTCACACCTCTTCCAACTTCTGCCAACACCTCCCCACCGAATAATATGATTCGTGCTTCTCTTCGGCAATAAATCGATTGGTACCATGGAGTACCTAGGTGTTGCCTTAATCAACTTACCCATGTCTTGGCTTAACAATTAACATCAATTTTGACTCTCTGAGCGCAGGGACGCGGGAGTGCTCAAAACTTATTAGGTCCTAACTTCAACCTAACTTACATGAGAGCTTAACTTCCTTCCTCCCTCTTCACCTTTCCGTTTCTCTTCCCCCGAGCTCGACAAACTATATTTGAAGTTAAAACTTATAAAGTAGAGGATGGCTATTATAAGTGTTGGAAAACTCTTGAAGTTGAGCCGGTGTTTTGTGAAAGGTTGTTCTAGGCATCTTGAATTCGTAATTTCATTCCTTAAAGCGAGAAGTGGTGTTGGGATGTTCCTTCTCACCTTTTCGCCAGGCCGAAAAACAATAATAAATATTGTGAGGCACGATTCTTCACATGTGATAACTGTTTCCTCCGTCAAAATCACCCCAAAAGTTATAACCCTGAATTTTCAATATAATATTTTTTGTCAAACTCTTCAAATTATTGAGTGAGATGTCATTACGCCAATTTGGGCCACCGTGATGATCAAAAACTTTTCGAACATTGATGAACCAGCAATGATGAAAAAGGCGGTTCAGTATTACAGTGTTTGAATCAATCCGAAGACCACTTCAAGCTCAAAAACATGAAGTACAACAACTCACCATTTACGAGACTGACATTCAACCTTCACTTATTGACTTGTTCAACATACCTGGAACAGAGAATTTACAATAATTTGTTAGTTTACTCAAACAGTTATTCGTTTAATCCAGAGAGAGCTCCGTTTGAAGATGGGTGATAAATGAAAAATAAAGGTACGTATTTATATTATCATTGGTACCTCAAATAATAAATAAGTACGATGGAATAAATTCCACCACAGTACCACAGTTGCAACTGTTGGAATAAGGATGCCATTAGTACAGTGAATTTGAGGCAATCGAATCATTCTCCACGGGAAAGTACCTATTACTGCTTCTCTTATGACATTTTCGGGGGTTTATTATCTTCAACCTTAAAAAAATATCAAATCTTAGAAAAGTCGGCATAAAAACTACATAAAAACAATATAAAATAGTCACTCGTAAAAACGTAGTATAAATTTCAATTTAGATGTATTTAATCATAATCGTCTACGCCGATTCTGGTATTAGAGAATTTTCTAAATCTAAAATTCGAGTCAGGGACCAGTTTCTGGGTCTAGTTGGTCCTCAATACTTTTCAAACCAATTTCCAAACCAAATTTGTGGTGGGGGGGAGGGGGAGGGGCTCGAAATGTGAAATATTAAACATGAATTTTCATGATCTAGATGGCGATGTAGGCATGTGGGGTATCATTTTCGACTAAATTTTGGGTGCAGAATCCAATAAGACAGGTCCCGGAACGATTGGCGCCCACCGGAAAAGGTTATGATTCAATATAAGTTTCAGCCCGATCGGACCTAATTGAGGAGGGGGGGGGGGTTCAAATTGTGTACTTCAAAAAATGGATTTTCGAGATTTCTGGTACCAAGGCGTGTGGGGTATCCTTCACTAAATTGTGGACGCTGAATCGACTGGAATGGGTCCGGGACAAGCCACAACACTCACTGTTTTCCCCATTTTCCCCGTGTTAGATATTTTTGACAATTTAGGCGTGTGGGATATTGTTTTCCACTAATTTTTGGATGCTGACTCGATTGGAATGAGTCTCCATGCTCCTTGTTCTTGAGAAATTACCAACCCCTGTGAAAGAATTAGCAGCGATTTCTAAATGAAACTAAACAGTTTGCCTGATAAGTTGCATGACAAATCTATTGTTTTGTTTTAGGAAGAAAACTACTTGGAAAACGTGATGGTGAAATGTGAAAAATCGTCGGAATTTGGTGAATGAAACGCATTTATTTTAGGTAATGGTTTTCCCAATTGGCCATTGGGACTTCGTAGGACTTGGTTTGCAACCCATTTATGACCATTTTGATCCGTAATCATCATACCTAGGAGCCTACCGGCCTACGATGTTGAATCAACCGGATCTTTTTCTAATTTCACCGAAGTTAAACAGCATCGGGGCGTGGTAACTACTCTGATGGGTGACCGCTGATGAATAGGCCCTCCTCTCATGACTACTGCAAGCTGAGATAGCACAAGGAAGTTATTCTTCTCCACTCAATGTCCTTATATTGAACTGAACCTCGTCCACGAAATATATTACGGTAGTTTCACTTTCCAGACTAAAATGCCTGCTTACTTTACCTGATTAGCTTTTACAATAATTTGAACATGTCATTTCTTCTCATCGAGTGTACCTTGTACGATCTAATCCCGAGAGCACGAATTATAAATTTTCAAACCAACAATATAATATCTGATACATGTACCTATCAGATTATAATTTGTTAGTCGTACTTTATTTGATTTATCGAATAACCGCGTGAGGTTTCCGTGTGGGCAGTTAAAATATCAGAATGGGAATATTCATGAACAGGACATAAAACGTTGTGATTTACTTTAGAGATTTCTCAGTGTTTTACTCTTCAGGGATTTTGATTAGGACAATATATCATTCGGGGCATTAATATTTAAAACGGGGATGCATATTACTTCGGAGTCTTCGTTGGACGATAGGTAACGCGCTACGCTCTCCAACATGCGATTGGGTTGTGCAAATGAACCGAACCCTAATAACTATGGAAATAATCGCCATATATATGGTTGGGGCCCAAGGGGATCGATATAGAAATAATCGCAAAAAAAGGGAGGGGAAACGGTGCATAATATGCGAAGGTTGGACGATCGGATTTGGCCAACAATCTGAATACCAAGAGTGTGTAAAACACGGCAATGGTTTGCCATGACATGTATTGTCCAATAACTGGTGTAAACATTCTTTTTCAACTCATTCAAGCCACCAGGAGTAACGGTTCCTCCCACTATAGAATTAACATGGCCTTAGGAGATTCACAATACAATTAATGCCTTTCATTCTCCGTTGTCTGGGCATAAAGCGCGATCAACAGAATCTCAATAAAACACAAAAATTCGCCCCCAGTTGCTTATTCATTTTGGCATGCAAGACTGAGAGAAAAAATGAGCACAAAATATCTCAAAGAGGAGTTTAGGATGTTCTGAAAGCTCAAACATTGCATAGTTGAGCGATAAATAATTTATTTTATTTCAATAATGAAGTTATACGTAGTAGTAGTTAATGTAGTTTTCTGTTTCAAAATAATAAAAATAAATTGTCTACATATCTGGTGTAGAAAATGGTATTGAGTGCTTGCTCATTAGTGAGGATACGGCTGAATCAGGATCAAGAAGGTAAGTTTGTCCATGCCTAGCCCGTCCTTTTGCCAACGTAATTCAATATTTAAAACTCAAGAGTAGCTTTGTAACAGTATGATTTTTGTGATTTGCTTGAGTACCAGCGCTTCTCAAATGGGTGCGGAGGGTTATAGATATTTCATGTCTAATGAAATTAGTGTTCTTCTTGGTATAACTATCATGTTTTGGATCAGGGTCCCGGAACGATTGGCGCCCACTGGAAGAGGTTATGGGTGTATGGGGTATGTATCTACCCATTTCAAATGTGTTTTTTGGAGATTTCTGCTACCTAGGCGTGTGTAGTATTATTTTTCACTAAACTTTGGACGCTGAATCGATTGGAATGAGTCTCCATGCTGCTGGTCCAAGAATGACCAACCCCTGTGAATGAATTTGCAGCGTTTCATGAAGCCATAAAGCCTTTTCAAGCCATGGTTTCATAAAATAAGGTTGGTGGATTATTTATGTGTTCTATGGTAATATTGTGTGTATGCTGGACTTCTTGTAGGGTTGAATAAGGTGTTGCATGGCCTTACGGAACCAACCTCACAAATCTAATACCACACATGCTGATACGTTTACAAAGTGGTGTAGTATAACACAAGACAATGCAAATACTTATACTAATATTATTTTTGTACATTATACCTAATCGTATGAACCAAGAAACTTCTTCGTTAACGTTTCAAAGTGTGCAGATTGAAAAACTTCAATTTCTACAAAACACCCTTCTATTCCATAAAAGTCCATAAAAATGCGAAGATATATATGCACATGAACTCATTTTCGGTCGCCGCGAACCGAGGCAAAGTATGGTTTAAAATGGATACTTACATTGAAGTTTTATTTTGGGGGACAATGCTTGGAAAATTGCTTTGCATTGCTTTGCTTTCATAGGAAAATTTTAGACATCGATTCGATTCAAATGGGTAAAGAAGAGATTGCCGAATGAGGGTATGAGTCAATGTGAGGACTTTTTCGGGGGAGGGGGGGGGGGGGGCCTTGGAGTGAGGCCAAATTTCCCGAGGGATTTTTTTAAAATTATTTTGGAGACGCTGAAGACACGCTAATCTCAGAAGATCCACCTAGAAAAGTGAACTATTGTGAAATAATTAGCGCAGCATTTTTCTTAAGAGGGCGTTCTGGCACACGAATGAAACATGGAACTCGAGTTTATGACCAAGGATTATGGGACGCGGATTGACGTATCACGATCGGAGGAATGAAAATTCCCGAGTGGGTGCCTCCGGGGGTGGCGAGGGGATGGGGGAGGGGGAGGTCAGCCTGGGGGAGGCGGAGCGACCGATGGGGTTGGTCAGAACCTGCCCAGGGGGAGGGCCGTCCGGGATATTTCGCTAGATGTTTAAACAATTTCGAATCAAACAACCCAACTGGAAACCCCGCCTCGCATGTTCAGTACCCTGAGAATTTGTCAAAAAACGGCCAAAATATATCCACAAACGAACAATAAAACAAGGATCCCACATGGAATCAGTTGAGTTGTGCGGAACCCTCAAAATTACTAACGGAACTGATCAAGGCCGAACATCCCTCTAAAAGACTAACGCCGAACCTCTTAACCATCGGCAGGTATCAATTTATTGAGATACCCAGACATGTGACAATATTACAATGACGAAGAAACTGAATCGTAATACATTCAAGAGTACAAGAGCAACCATGCTTTGCCAAATAATATTTACGCCTAGTAAAATATAGAAAATCATTAATCAATTCTTTTCCATCACTAGACAAAAAGTGCCCTCCTCAAAAAAATTGCCAACTCCCCAAAAAGAAGACCATCTAATTTCATTTAATTATGACGACGTGATAGAATGCGATTGTATCGTGAATATTTTTGATTCGTGAAATTCAAAGTGATAACCGCGTCCATCAGACAATTCCAACTCTTCATAACAATCACGGAGCTACCGCTTCAAGTTTCAATTTTACTGCTAAATATAAATAATAATTTATAGGCATCAGCGGCCAACCTCAAACGCGAAAGACGAGATTTTTATTCTGATTTTACGGCGCTGTTTCACCAATCGTTTAAAACTATTGCTGTTCCACCAATCGTTTAAAACTATTGTTGAGAGCGCAAGTTAGTACGTACATTAAACAAACGTTAGATTTGGTTTTGAATACCTCGGTACCTAGAGTAGCCTCAAGCACGCCGGCATTTCGTACCTTAGCGGTAGCTCAAAATTAACAAAACAATGTTATGGAGCGGTATTTCTTGGGTCCTTTTTTTGAAACGATATTTACGAGAATTTACGTAAAATTAATTAGTCTTAGTGTGGCCTACTCAAATACAAGGAGGAGCTTGGAGGCTCGTGGGGAAACCGGAGATTCGATTCGATGACATTCACAATCGGTTTTGTCATCGTTAAATCCAAATATAAAACCTGTACGATCTGACTTACATCACAGAGGACATACCTTTACATTGATTAAATTCATTATCATCCCAAGAATAAAGAGTTCCTTCAATAAAATACCAATCATGACCCCCAGGACAAAATCCTTCAGTTCTTCACTGAAAAGCCAAGCTTGTCAAAATCGGAGAGCCGTTAATCCACTTCAGTAATCGCCTTAAAGAAAGTCCAACGTTAACTGATGCCAGTAAGACACATAAAATAGCAGACAATGTCATACATTCGTTGAGAGGCGGGAATGATAAAAACCCCTCAACCTTCGGGCTTGCGGTGAAAGAAATAAGTTTCAGAATCAAAAACCTGCTATTATCGAGAAAATAATTAGCGTTCGCAGTTAGCGCTAGGTTTGGTTTTCCCACGATCAAATGCTACTTGATTGAATTTTAAAACGAGGAAATGAAGAACGAGACGTGTAAGGAAATCGCGGTACAGTGAGAAATCAGTGTGGAACGTATCACACACGTTACACTGTTGAGAGATCTGTAGTAGAGTACGATGGCAGATCCTTGGAGGATCACAGGCTGGCAATCATCAGAGAAAGTTACAACGTTTAGAATGAATAGCGAACCGAAATCATAGGCCATTTGAATGTACGAATGAAAATAATGTGCACCTATCGTCAAAGTCGGCTGAGTTTAAAGTCTGCCCCAAGTACCTGGTCCGTTTCTCACTACCTCACAAACCTGATTTCCTTCTTTTGTAAGTGAATTTATTGTTCTCCGGATGGCCATTCTGGGTATCTACACTAATCGAGAAAGGAGCAAGTACAAACTTCCTGTGACAGGGTTCAGAACAAAAATGTTTTCTGTTCCAAAAATCATATGAGAACAAGATCTTGGAAAGCAATATTGATCTATAAGGCAGCCTAGTAAAATCCATGATAGTTTCAGAGCCGCTTATAATCAAATGATACATCTTTGCTTAAGACTCTGAGGAAATAGAAAAAATGAATCGGTGCCGTTGAACAATCACTGCAACTTTTATGAACAGCGATCCCACGAAGCTCATTCAAAATTAGCAAGAAAAGAGACGTCACGCCATCAGCTACCAATTTTATTGAAGGTGACCAACACTAGCTAGTCGTTAACAAGTCATGTCTAAACCAATAAATGAGAATTTCTACCGATCCAGCAAGGTGAATCTTTTTTGAGAACCCCTTGGAGAGTTAATAAATGGTAAGTTATTGGCGTCGGTTGCTAAGTTTGTATCAGGACTTCGATTTAGATGTTTAGACTCTTGTTGATCTAATCACGATTCATAGCTAAAAATAATTAAGATGCAACTCATCGGGCTACATTTAGAGGCTCAAATTGAACAAAATCTGAATTTCTCCTGAGATGTAGATGTCACAAAAATATTTTACATGTGCATTTCCAACTATAACAGGCATAAACGCACCTAAATGTACGCTTTGAAACAATAATATTCAATTCATTTTTAGCCATGGTGCGGTAAAATTATTTAATATAATATTATGAGGGTTATTGGAACGGTTCATGTGAAAGCTGTGAACCAGAACTCATCAATATAACAATTCAGGGGCACGAGGGGGAGTGTTTCCATGCTTTGGAGGTACACGACCCCCTCGCTAAATATGGATCTATTCGATACAAGTGAAATAGAATTTTCTTGTTTTTCCCCAGACGTCTTGATACAATAATGTATTATTCCACAAAGAATAATGAATCAAAAGATAAAGAGAGAATTGGCATAAAACATCTTGGAATATTAAAAGTCCCGGTTTTAAAACCCATTATTATATCATCGGATATTGGCTAACGTAGAATAATACCTTCAACAATATTGTTTTCGCCCAAACTTTTTCTGACGTTTTAAATTTTGTGAAAATTCAGAAACCAAAGACTGCGTCTATGGAGGCTTCAACAGTCTTCAAAACCTGAAATTTCCCCAGTAGTCAAGATTTAGTTTAACCTGATTAACAGTCCTGGTTAGATTTCTACACGCAAAAGGCCTGAAATTAAAATTTTGATCTGTTGCTTTTTTTGTTGACGTGCAACATATTTGTTTTAGTAAATTTGTCATAATTTTATTTTATTCTTCAATTTTATTCATTGATTTTTTCATGTATTTCTAGAGGTTTTGGCTTAATGTGGGAAAATGAGTTTGAACTACGGTTATATAATTTCTTGCGTATAAAAGATACGTGCTGCAAGTTAATATTATTCGATCATTTGTTCCTAGTTGACAAGAAACGAGCATCGAGAAGAGGATGTCCGTCATTAGGAACACTGGAGTCACATCGATAATCACGATATCTTCACAATATTGGTTAGGTATGCCAAATCATACGTCAACATTCGTCCAGTCAGATTACATTATCGACACGTAGGAACGTGAGCGGATCGGAGCATTTGAGGACGCAGAATATTAAATCGGATTATATTTTGACTATTTCACATTGCTTCTAGATGGGGTGGCAATAGGTTTCAGGTCGGAGTAATCAAAATAATTATTTTACGACGATACAACACATCCTGCTATCCTGAGGCGCAGTGGTTTACGCAACAACAAACGGCGCCTTTTGACGATTTTTTGTTCTCTCCAAGAAAACTTCCGTGTATTTTATGGACGCTGAGCTGAGTGGAATCTGCTTCTAACGAAAACCAAAGATGAAACTCTTTTTGAGAGCTTTTCCTCGAATTTCAGATTTAAAAGCAGAATTTCGCCTGAGTACTAAGTCGTAATCAGTAACCTCACAGGAAAAAAAAGTCCTAAATGTTAAAATTTCAGGAGACAATTTTGGCGCTAAATCGGCTTTTTGGCACTTTGAGAATTAGCGGTGCTTAACGCATAAAACGACGTCACGAGAGAACTTGACCATCGAGAAGAAATAGTAAATTGGAAGATATTAAATCTATAATAATGACAAAAAACGACAACTCGATGAAAAAGTGCAATTTCGTCCCTACATAAATTGTATTATTTTGTGAAATTTATTTTTGAAATTTTGAGTCAAAATGAGAAGTGAAATTTCACCCAGCCGAAAATCCCGACGGTTATGAGGAGGTTATTCTGATTTTACATACTTCGGAACGTGAAACAACCAATAAGAAAGAAGAGAAAGAAGGTTCCTACTTGGTATATATTCACCAATGTATATTATAGCAATGATTCGGAATAACGGTCTAGACGATTAATGGTCTAACGGTTAGAGATTGAAATTAGACGCTGAAATTATAATATGAAGAATGTTTGGGGTAGATAAATAAGCTCACGACTTATCTTCTTAACAGCTTCATGAAAATCCCTCAAAAATTGCTTGAAAGAAACTAACTAGGTAAGTAAAGTAGATTATGGTTGTTATGTCAGCTTGTCCTATGATGGTAATGAAATCGTCAATAGCAAGGATGAGGTTATTTAGTTTGTTTTTAGCGGAATAAAGTTTTCAGCAGTAGGCCGGTGTCGGTTAGTTAGTAGACCTGGGTATGTTGGGTAATGTCCGATGAAGAGAGAACATTTCTTTGTTTCAAACAATATTCATTGTACGAGATATATTTAGATGTAATGTAGTAATTTTGCGGTTCAATATCCTCACTGAAATACTACACACTTGAATCGACTTTTTGAAAATTATCTTTTTTACGTTTTGAAGAGATTGGAGAGCCCAAAAGGTGTCCTTTAATATTCGCCTAGAAACCAAAAAACTTTGCTGACCAACCATTCGGGTCCGAAGTTGATCGTAAATCAATCCCAACCCAACCACCCAAAATGAGGCATGGTAAAGGTGAAAAAGGGTATTTTGAAAATAAAGTTTTAAGAATTTTGTGGGATTTTGACGAGTGAGGTGTCATTTGGGGCCACTACATTTTGGACGAATTATCCGAATCATATTGCTCAAAAGTAGATAATTCTAACTTATAATATAGGTATACATATTATAAGTAATACAGGGTGCAAATAAAAAAATATTTTAAAAAAATTAATTTAAAAAAAGAGGTGAAGCAAGAAGTCCTATTACTTTCTAAAATGGTGTCGCATCCGGCATTTAAAGTGGCCCTAGAGAAAATGTTCATGTAGACTCAAAATGTTTCAACTCGGTCAGAACAACGATCCGAAAGGCAACTGATAATTGGAAATCTAGCTCACTGAAGATTCCAATCTCATTTTACACAATTTGTTATCAAGAAAGTAAAATGTCTCTCAGTGTCTTTCAGACCGACCGCCATCTGGCCTGGCTAAGGAGCAAGGAACTGTGCGAAACGTGGAACAAAATATCATCGGAAGGATGAAAATATTAAAGAAATAATTGCCGGAAACAGGCAAAATTAAATTACTGAAACATTTGGTTCGTGAAGGTAGAAACGAGTCAATCATGAATAATCACCGCTAAACTGAGGCATTCGATTTAGTTAAAGAGTAAACCAGCATGATGGAAAATCAATCAGTTATGTCAGTTAAAATCAGGCGCTTATGTAGTCTCCCACGATCGGCATATTGCATTGCAAGAAAAAAACAAAAATATTTGTTTGATAGTAACAGTACATACAGGTGTGCCCCGTTATTTCATAAAACGGACGTAGGACACCTCAACCAAACATTTCCTAAAGACGGTTTTATTGTCGGTAATGTATTGACGAGCCAAATAAAAAATCAATAAAAGAAAAAACATAGAAAATATTTTAGGCACAAGGGAGAATATGTGTTGAAAGTCACCCTGGCCGACAGAAGAGAGGTATTAATGGAATATTCAGAGATAATCCTTCGAAACTGTCAAATCCCGTCACACTTCGACATAAAGAGCTCGCCGAAATCAGCCAAATGTGATACAAGAATTCTTCAAATAATTTTATCATCGTTGATTTTCTTCGCTAAAATAAGCCGAAAATGCCGAGGATGGTGGGAATGTGGAGATGGGATTCTTGTAGTGCGAATTATATTACACGGCGATGTTGAGAAAATAACTTTTAAAAAATATATGCTTTAGAGACAGAATTCTATTCAGGATACTTGGTCAAGATCATGGACAGTTTTGCTCCAAAACCACTCTCGCACAAATAACGTATAAGTAAATTTCGTACTGCTCAAGAAATGTGGTTTTGCCGGCTTTTGACCGGGACGCGGGTTTGAAGCCGAGAAATTCTCATTTGGTCTGGTTATGACCGGGCTATGTTTTCTTTGCTTTTTAAATGAGTCAACGCTGAATTTGTCTACAATTTGGGCAGAAAATAATAAATTGAGCATGTAAAAGGGGGCATTACGATTCTTTAAAATGTTTTGACAACAACATTCACGCGCGCATCCAAAAAGGTTTGTTCCCTGGTGGGGCTTTGATAATATTGTAAACATAATATTTTGCTACGTAATGCTAAAGAATTAATTTTTGTTGATTATCACCGAGAAGCAGAAAATTGTATAAATCGAATTAGGTTGATTTGGTGCCAAATTGTTTTTGTAAGTAAAGAACCTTGAACCCAATGTGAGGGGATGGTGTAGGTTATAAAACAGTTATTTTATCATTTAAATTTATTGCCAAGTTGAATTTTTTTCCAAAAATGACGAAAATTTGGAATTTAGGACGAACTTTTCGGGTGAGTTCTGAGTGTTACGTCAACTAGGTATATGGCAGGAAAATATTCAGATTTTCTTGGTACTGGAGATACTTTGGAGCGTTACACCTGCACCTGCCTGTTATGATTTTTTAGATACCATACGGAGCCTGATTTGGTTGGTGGAAAAAATGCATTTTGGATTAAATTAGGAAAAAGCTTACGTTAGCGTAGGGTATAATTGTGAGTATTATCACGAAATGTTGTCTATGAATCGGGTATTAAGGGTATGTATATGAAGGAGGCTATTTGATGTACGAGTATATTAAATATCAAATCAAATTTTGATTCTAGGAGGATATTCTATAATTCTACGGGAAGTGTGACAGTCGTCAGACTCACCCTTTCTTCCTCGCGGATCATTTCAGCAATGCCAGGTTTGATCTCCAAGTCCTCGGGCTGCGACGTCGACGACTGTTGAGTCGGGGGCGGCGGCGGTGGAGGCCCGAGGGGCAGTGAAATGAGCGGGCTCGGCGTGTTTTGAGGCGTCGGGGGAGCCGACGGTGGAAGCGACGAAGGCGGCGACGTCGTCACCAACTCTAAAGCACCGCCTTCCAATGACTCGGCGACGGAGCCGTCGGGGCTGTTCGGGTCGACGGACGTCCGCCGACGTTTTTTCCTCGACAACGAGACGTCTTCAAGGCCTTTACCGAGGTCGTGTTCGCCGTTGACGTCGGCAAGACCGCGGATTTTGAGCGACTCGGCGACTTTCAACAGAGGGCCGATTTGCTCTTGAGACACGTTGATCTCACCTTTGTACATGAATTCGACGACAGCCTTCATTTCGGGCCATTTGATGTCCTTCAAGATGACGATCGGATGTTGGCATGGGTTGTCAAAAAACAAACTCTGGAAATACGGGCTGCACGCGGACAAAACCATTTTGTGAGCTTTGACTGAGTGTCCGTCGCAGGCAAGTGTCACGTCGACAAAACTCTCACTCTGAAGTAGTTGATCAAAAACATTGGTCAGATTGCTCTGGTAATTGTTCCACCTGAGGCAAAACTGCTGAGGCGAGGCAGATGGCCCGCCTCCGGAACGCGGGTGCATTTTCGTACAAAACCGGAGTACGAAAACGCTGAACCTTTCACCGTACTAAAGAAAAAACAAAAATTACCGGACAACGAAAACGGAAAAAAACACTGTTGGAGAGATAACGTACGATATTGTGATCACTTTCGGCGGACTAAAGGGGGTTCTACACCGTACCGAGTCCCGCACTCGAATGAAATCGCTAGACACTCCCCTTACCCCCTCCAAGCGGCCGCCCGCCTCTACGACTCCCACCCCCGCCTACCCCACCCCTCCACCCGTCTCCGCCCCACAGCCTTCTTTCCCCCTTTCCCTCATCACCACCGCTTCCATCCCCCATTCCCTCCCGCCCCCACGATCTTCTTCCTTCCCTCGCCGTCGCCTCATTTATTTATATAAAATGAACATGTAATACGGGAAGGGGTGTGAAATGAGAATATCTTCCAGTTATGCATAATGTACACCCCACAGCGGCTCCTATTGATTTATTGATGCACTTCCTTCTCATTTTCCTTCTGATTCATAATATTTTCTAAACTATTTTCTCCCACTAGTTTAAGAATAGTGTAACGACAACAACGAACAGTACTAATACCAAAATCAATTTAAAAGAAAGGGCAATTTATTTAAAGAAATTACAGTGAAGTATTTCTATATATATATAATATTTCGTTGATTATGAGGAGTGAAATAGAATTTAAATTCAAGACGATAGGTAAAAATCGATAGAGCCCTTACAGCCAACCATACATTTAAGTTGGAGAAGTTCCGAACGAAAACTTATATTTTGAAATCATGGTGCGATATCGTTTTGCCATAATTTTTCCTGACTAATGCGGTAAATTGGATCTCAGCTTTTGGTTATTATAAAAACATACACATTTGGTAGGACTAAAGTTAGATGCTTCGGTTCATTAGTGTGAAGCTGAGTGGTTCAAGTAATTACGATTCAATCGCCATAGTTGCGTCTGGTTGTTTCACTCAAAACTTTTCGTTCGGGTAAGGAATGAGTCAGACGATTGAGCAATCATTTATTTTGAAAATCAAGTGAGTGCGCAGAGATGAGTCGAGAGACGAGCGAGAAGAGCAAGAAGACTCGAGACACAGAAGGACTGTTCTCATTCGCGTGCAGTACTACCACAAATCTCATCAATGTTGTCTGAATAGTCTGCAACTTATAATAAAACCTACAGAAGTGAGTAAAATACGTGTCGTAAAGTTTATTACGCGGCAATATAACAATAGGCAATCACATGCATCCCAAACCTTCTCAATGCAATGAGCCCAAAAGGATAGGTGACCTAATTGGATGTATGGTGTGCCGAGGGTTCTTAGTCGAAGACCCTTCATATGTCAGCACTGAGCCTTCTTTAAGTGTCGTGCAAGGTTAATTTTAGCCAAAAGTGTTCTTGTTTAGTTTTATTAATTTTCATTTTATTAATTTATTATTTTAACTAGGTAACTACTTATTTATGTATTTTTCAACTTTGAAGTTCGTGTAACAGATTTTACTCCTTTGTCTAAAAACCCTGGATGTTTATTTGTGTTATTTTCTGTAAAGTAGGTTGAAGAAAAGGAGCCAAAACTTCATCTTTCTAACTGACTAAATACCTATTTTAAGGACTTTCTGATACTGCAGTGAGAGAAAATAAGTATAGTTAACAGCGAAAACACGTTTTTCCCTTCAAAATCTTAGGTTTCACTTTTAGTCGAACGGAGAAGGTTTCTAACTGCTTTATTTTCATTCCCAGATAGAGTTGTTGATGTGACACTTTTCACCGGAAATTATAGTAGTAGTAGCAGAAATTGGAAAGGGGGCGACCATCAATCGTGTGTTGTTACATCCAGTAAGAAGGATTGATTCATTACGTCCGGAGGTATCACAAGTTTTAAGTTGCATGGGGAAAATTTTCACTGATGTTCTTGGCTCGAGTGACGCTGACGTCGACGATTGAGTTCCAGCTGCAGATAAGAACGAGAGGACATTTTTTGGCGGCTACAGATGAGCCAAGGAAGCCAATTGAGTTTTTACAGGACCTCTAACAAACTTGTCCTTCGGCAAAAACAGGTTTCCAGAAATTTGGTTTTACAGAGCAATTTTGGCGCCTCTGTGTTTTAGAAGTGAGAACCCACGAATAGTAATTACTACGAGCCAATGGGAAAGATTTAGCGTTATTTACAGGTCCTGTTACTGTCACTCGTACACAGAGTGCAATTGAGTACATAACGCTGAATGAGCAACTCAATTTTGACTCTATGAGGGCTGTATCAAAGCAAATTCATTAATCTGGAATTCTCTACGTACTAAGAACAAAGAAACTAAAAGAAATTAAACATAATAGAAATTTATACGTGAAGGGGAAAATAATTTACTTATAGCCCGGATTTCTCAAACATTTCAAATGAATCCGAGAGAATCAAAAACGGGCTGACGGTTTCTTCGAGGAAAAAATCAAACCTTGCGCCTTCCATCGTACTCACTTCTTACCACAGAGACCGATCGGAAATTGCCATGTTGTTAGAAATGTCGTCAGGATCGAGGCTAGAAGCGAAATTCCCTTGACATGCAACATTCAACATTCAACGGAAAAGAAAAATATTTGCTCAAAGCAGTGAAAAAAATTGAATATTCTTGAATTTTTTTCTTTTGATAATAATAATAAAACACAGGACTCTACTGTCTTGATGTCGCACTGACTGATGAAAGCTGTTGACATTCTTCATAAGACGACCTCGAGTCTTTCCAAATAATATTGTAGAGGTTGTTTTGTCTCTAGGATTCTCTCATTCAACTGCAGCGGTGTCATGTGCTCTGTCATATACACTTATGTTGTTCTCCATTTAATATTTCTCATGCCGGGAAAACTTAAACAAAGTCATGCTGGTAACTATAAAGTTATGAAAAAAGGTTTGTTGGTGCTTGACAAAGTTGGATTTAGAATTTAATTTCAAACTCAAGCTGTATAAAATGAAGGAGTCTGCTACTCACGACGCAAATCAGAATAGCAAAGACTTGGAAAAGTCAGCTGAGTAACAATGAGGAAATAAAACTATGAGTTAAGTTGCAGCTAAACATAACAGCAACAAATGGTGCCATTTTAATTGCGGGGGAAAACCACTAAAGCAGTGCATCTCCATCAAATGCTCTTGTACCAAAGTATTTCTAGGGCAATCTGTTAGACCATAAAAGCATACATTGCTCTGAAAAAGTTACTCAAGCTGTGTGGCATCTTGAAGGGTGTTGACTGGAGGTAACATTGATGCTCTTACTGACACTGGAAGCCCTACCTCTCAGGAAAAAACTAGCCCGACAGATGCTCCTAGCAGAATCATCATAGAAGAAGCTGAGCCGCATTATCCTTGCTATCACATCAGAACATGAGAAGTTGATGAACATTGGTATGGATTCAGCACCAGAGACAAAATCCAAGATGAAAAGTTTGAATGCCAATTTGTCTCCCAAGACAAGGTCCATCAATAATGAATCGTCAATAAAACTGACAGAGCAGACGCCATTTTTGGTTCTGTTCGGATTGGGGTTGTGAAGAAGAAGGATAGGGTGTGCATTGACTACTGCAAGGAGAGATTGAAGGTAAGAATGTTATCCTTCACCTCTGATAGAAGACCACATTGCTATGCTAAACAGAGCTAACGTCCAAAAAGAGAAAAAGTCAAGAAGACAAAGCAATAGCAAGGCTGGAGGAAGCCTTGCTGACGTCCTGTGCATATGGGCTTAAATGAACTGCATGAAATGCCAGTTTTTGAAAGAGGAATTTAATATCATGGCCAATGAGGTGACCAAAGAGGGCTACATATATCCATCAAAGACCAAAGCAATTGAGAAGTTCCTGAACCATTAACTACAAAGTAGGTGTTGAGAATTCAAGGATGACTGGATTTTCGTTGGTTATTCCTTGAATAATCATCTCTGGGGTCGATCATCTCCGATTTTTTCGTGTATTTTTCACGAGGCTGCAAATTCTTCCACAGGGGTTGGTTTTTTTCTTAGACTAATAGCACGGGGAAAATAAGAGCTGTGGAGTGGCCCGGACTCATTCCAATCGATTCAGCGTCCAACATTTGAGGGAGAATGATAACCCACACTCCTATGTACCCAAAAATCTCGAAGACCCACTTTCAAAATCCCATGTGACCCATACCCACCCAAAACAATCAAAACAAATATGGTTAAAACAATTTTTTTTTTTTTAATAAATAAGCTCATGGATTGAAACGGATTCCGGACACGGTTGGTGCCCCAAAGTACAATTCATTCTCACTTTAGTGGCCTCGAAGACAACACAATGTCCCTCTGAGCGTCCTTATAATCGTAATGTCACTGACAGTAACACGATAGCAAACCACATCGAGAACCACCGGTTTAGATCAGTACTTGACCACATTTGTAAAGTACCCTTTTTCACTAACATTCGTTGAACTAACAGCCATGGCGGCAATGTTATTCGAATCCCCTCTTGAACCAACCGCTCAGGTGACAGCTCCTTCTGACCCCTGTCCCACTCTTTATCCAATTACCATCTCCATGGATGATTCAACCCTGGAGAAAAGGAATAACTATATCGGATATTCACTCCCAACTTCGTATAAGCTTCTACACTCATTTGAATCGCTTTAAATCTCTCTGAAATTGCTTATTCTGGGTCGAAGAAGCGCGGTATGAATAAAATATAAAGCAATTTTTATTATCAGAAAAAAAGTAAGTGGTAGATGTGAAGAAGAGGAGGGATACGGTGTATGGTAATTTTCGTCGTGAATAAATGTTTACTTTATTAAGTTATGTAACACTAGTCGGATCCAAACTTTATTTGTTAGGAATTGGAGGCGATCCAAAGAATTTCCAAAGTAGCCAGTTGTGTTACGATAGCAATCATTTCTACATCCACGTCGTAATAGTAAAATGAACCAAATTCACATACCCTGCCTTCGTGAGGTAATCGCACAAATAGTTTTTAATAAGATTGAATCAACGGATCTGTGTCGACTGTCGACCGAGCCGGTTAGGTCTGCTCTGGATGATCATGTGAAGCGCTTTAGAAGGCAACGGTGTTTGTAATAACTTGCAAGTTTGAAGCAATTGTGTGTAAACACTTAGCACCCTTCTGATGCTCACGAAGGACGATAGTGAGCACGACAGAGGGAGAATCAGCGTCAAACAAACCTTATTACAGGTCGTGTGCGATCTGCCAGCAGTAAGTCATATTCTCTCTCAAATAGACTTATGTACTTGAATTGGCGTATTTGAATCGCCAATATCAAATGTGCGTCGAGATACGGTCGTGATTCGCTGACTAGCAGGTAGGTTTCTCAGACTACACGCCTTCTGAAGCCTTGGTCTAGTGTGCTTTGAAGGAACACGGTTCGAAACGAAATCACCTGCACTTGACAACTGAGAACTGACGCGAAAGCTTAGTTATGTTAATTTCAATGCAATGCCGGGGTATTTGTATTTAAGCAATGTCAGTTCTGTTTGTGAAATCATTCGTGCGCCACACGTTCGTGCAGAGAACTGAAAGTGACTATACCTATGAAAACCAGCTATCCGTTTAGTTCATGCCCTCACTCTGAGTATGTAATTTAGTTTCTCACATCTATCTACGATGAGAGATAAGCAAGTTTATTGCGGGTTATGAACTCGCTGTTCCTGATTTGACAAATTATGAATTCAGACTAAGAAGAATACTTATTCGCAATATTTAACCAACATTAAGTGCCTGTGCAAACACCCATAACAGTATGTAAAGAGAAATCCCAGAAGAACTCGACAGAAAATGATGCAAAATGTTATAAACGGCGAATAGCAACAAGGGGCGCATACACAACAACGCAAAAGGTAAGGCGAGGAATCATTCTGACTATCGGATTCCAATTTTGATACACTAAACTGGCTCAGTGGCAACAGTGCAAGTAGAAAATCGAGTGTATCCGTGGAACCAACTGATTCGGCATTAAATTATTATTTCTATCACAGGTACAGATAGGAAAACAAAAAAAAAAAAAAATCTCGAGTCTTCGTTCTGGGACCCATTTAATTGATTCAGCTCAGGAACACCTACTCCCTACGCCCAAAATCTCGAAATCATTTTCAAATTTGACCCACCCCCCCCCCCCCCCCCCCAAATTCCTATCGGGCTGAAAGTTTTGAGGACCCGTCTCGGTCGGGAACAGACCCCTGACCCAAATTTCAGATTTTTAGAAAATTGTCTACTACCAAAAACGGCGCGGACGATGGACGGCGTACGGCGGACGGACATCGACCTTTTTTGATCTAGACACCATGAAACGTCCAGAAAAAATTTTGAATTGATTATTCAAGGAATAACCAAACTGTGTTTATTCAAGGAATTTATTTATTATTCAAGGAATAACCAACCAAAATGCGACTTCGTGATAAGCGCGCCTGGTCAAAAGAACCTCTGTGGTAAAAGTGATCTGGTGGGCCGCAGAAGTTGTTTAAAATTGCAGTCATTTGAGTTCGGAAAATTCGAAATCAAGGTTGGTCCAACAACAACCATTGCGGTAGGCAGCCAGAGCGCAGGTTCTCGCGTCAACGTCAGCATATTTTGGCTATTCGGTTTAAACTGATGGTTTACAATCCGAGATCCAGTTACCACTGAGATTCAGGTAACTGCGCTAAGAGATTCCAGCTCAAGACTATCAAAACTATTCAATCGAGTTCATTGAACAAGCATGCGCATTTGTCAAGCCCCAATTACCCACTCATCCTTGCTGCCTACCGAACAATGATTTTGAACCCTTGATCTGCGAATACTGCTTCCTGACACACTCTAGCTAACTAATAATCATTCGGGGTCTCCAATCCTGCACAGATTTTGTTTTTTCTTTAAAGTCAAATTTGATGAAATTTGGTACATTTCTTCTAGCGCAAGTGGCCCTACCCGGAATAATTTATTCACGACGATACCTGTCTAAGTACTTTTCCTCGGAGAAAACAACTCTGAGCCCCAATCAAAACGCTGCCATTGATTTCCGTCCGATCTTTGGATGGTTTCCATTAAAAGGAATGACTTGAATAAATTATTCGGAGTTGCGTCCCCCTCTCAATTTGGTTGAAGCGATTTCCGCGAGACATTCATAACACTCATTTCATTAGCAATAATTCAAAAGATAGGAGGTTGGGTGCCTATTCGAAAGAAAACATTCTCAAATTGCCTAATTTGACTAGGTTAACAATGGAAAATTCATGTTGACAAACTCTTCCAAGGGGAGAGTTAGGAAAGGCTGACGGCCAATTAAGTGTTGTTTACTTCGATTTATCCTCATACCACTCCAACCCAAATTGAACGACAGCCATATACTCCACAACTGACTAGAAGCCTCGGTCATATAAATTAAAGCAAATATGTCATTTACGATTGGGCTAAACAGGATAATTTTGAAAATAGCTGAATGGGCCGGAAGGTACATCATTTCATTAGAATTGGTATTTCAAGGGTCAGGGTTCACACTCAAAACCCAAGCTGTTGCCTATTGAAGTGACAGCCTGCTAATTAGCAGTCCAATTGGATATCTCGACATCACGACCACCCGCGCCCCGTTACAAACTTTATACTCTCTCGCCTAAAAGGGATGATCGATGTTAACTTCATAGGTAACAATGATATGAGCCAAAAACTTGAAGACGCCTATGTAACTTGAACGGCTCAAATCTACGAAATGATGTCAGCACAACCATCAATATACCATCACATTTGTTCGTAGAAATATTGTGAGACAATGCAACTGAAACAATACCACCGAATGCAATCAATAGCTGATCCGCATATCGCGAAACGTACAATAAATGAATTTTGCGCAGACTTACACTCAAGTAAATTGAATAAAAAAAACAATTACTTTGAAACATGCGACGAATAGTTAGTACATTGCAGAAATGCGTGATTCCTCGGACGCCGAACTTAACAATCGTACATCCGTGCTCAGGATGGGCCCCACACTCTAATTATATAATTGCACTCTAAGGGAAGCTACCCATTTTGAAAAGTGAGGGTGAGAGTAATCAAACAGGCGTCTACTAGTCAGTTACAAGAATATGCAGTAAAAATAACTGAACTCACCTTTGGATGTACACACTCCCGTTGTATCCCGAAAGAGCAGTGCGCTGCCCACTCACGATCAAATCCGGCTTCACCTACAAAAATAACATGAAGTCGTATAGTAACGTATTCATAGCGGTGTGAAATTATGTCTCATTACTTACCACGATCTACAGTATTGTGTAATGTATTCGACCCTTCAAGTTTTACTCGGATTACATCCCGAAGGAAAAACTTTTTTAAAGACAGGTTCTCTATTTCCGTCAGTTTGGATGAGTTAACTTCCCACACATTATGTAATACATTGACGAAAATACATATCTACTGTTACAAGGGTCGGAAATATTTTCTTCAAGAGAATTGAGGGTGTTTGAACGATAACAATGGTTTTCTCAGAGCAGCCATGATATGATTATATGCTAATGCATAGCATAATGGGTTGTGGGACAGTTTATTTAAAGTATCTAATTTATATTGATATCTACAACCAATTTAATTGTAAGAAAAATCTATCCTCGAAGAAACTACTCCGACGGGTTTGGCCGTATAATGATAATCGGACATATCATTTTATTCAGAATTTAAATCGCTGTTGAAATACTGCTCGAACTATGAATGATTCTTGGAAGCTAGAAGGTATTTTATTAATGGTATTTTTCTCCTGTAAGTAGTGCGAGAGTGCTCTCATGATGGAGCATGAGCCATGTTCTTGGTATTGATTGTGTCTTGAAGATAAGTTATTGAACATTTATAATCTCTCACCGATGCAGACAAACAAACGAGAAAGAGAGAAAACCATGGCCGTGGGCTTTTGCGGCTGGTGGTTTGAATTAGTTGAATTAGCAATGCTATGCAATAATGGGACGAAGGCGAGGAGAAGGGATATTACAATGGATATTAGCGGAGGGTTGTTACGGAGGCTAAATAAGGAAAGCTCATTGTCTGCACGGTATTGTCACAGTTGTCTATTAATTCTAGAGATGACATCTATAACTCAACGTGTCCCCTTCGGCTCGGGTCCTCTGGTCTCTGCATTATCATTTTAGGGGTACCAGCGCGGCTCCTTGTGAGGAGGACGTGCAGGATGTTTTCCTGTATTAACATGTCCGGTCCAGGACCCCGTCGCATTGGATGTCAATGTCAAACCCCATCACCTGGACGTCCTGAGTGCGATTGGGAAACCGTTTGGGAGCCACTGTAGAGAAGGCAGGACACTGATAATGTACGGTGACAACCCCTCGAAGATGTTGGAGATTTAATCTAATAATAATTCTAGTTATCAGAGCGCGGAAACAACCCGAAAGCACCGCAGCAACGGGAGGCAATGCATCATGTAGTTGGCCGCAGCCAAAATGATTGTTCATCAGCTACTATTCCCCATGCAAGATTCAAGATTGATAGGAAAAGTCCTCTGATAATATATATCGATGAGCCCTCTTCAGAGATAGGCAGCCTAAATTCAATCCTTCAGTAGTCTGACCTTGAATAATAATGATACGGCGTGAGATCAACTGTGGTGTGTTTTATTCCTTGTTTATGCATGAAGAGCTTATGAGCAAGTTTGTATTAGACGCCTGTCAACTGTTATGGATAATGAATTATTAATACTTGAAACACGTCTTTATTATGTTAAGAAACTTTAAACACTTGAATGCGAACATGGAATAGCGAATACTGATACTAGGTCTTTATCACACGAGCAATAGGCCTGATAATGAGAAACGGAATAAGAATATCCATGGCTGACACAATATTATTTGAATACAACTTTACACACATTACACTTTCCCTTATTCAAAAAATTACTTCAAATTTATTACTGAACTGTAAAAAGGCTTTCCTTAATACAAAACTTCATGTCAACCTATATTTTCAAGTCCCATTTTGCCACGAAGAACTCGAATGCGTGGAGCAGTTAAAGGCTTGGTCAGGCCATCCGCCCATTGATCTTCTGCATGAACTCCCTTGACTTCCAGTCTTCCATCACTGACGAGCTCTCTGATGAAGAAATGCTTTTGTGCGTCGGTGGTTCTCAGGATTTTCAGCTAATCGAACTGCTGCTGCATTGTCAATTTTGACTATAGGAATTTGCTTCAAAGCTGTAATTTCACTGTGAAGCCTGCTAAGCCAAATGACTTCCTTTGCTGCCTCACTTGCGGCTACAATTTCTGTTTCTGCTGTTGACTCTGTTACTGATGCTTGTCGTTGACTAAACCATGAAATTGCACCATCTGCGTATTTTACTAGAACGCCTGACGTTGAGCGTCCAGTCTTTGTACATCCTCCAAAATTGGCATCACTGTAACTCTCAAGGATACCCAACTCTGCACATTGATGGTAAACAATTCCAAAATCCAAGGTTCCAGCAATGTATCGCAAGACTCTTTCAAGTTTTAGTACATCCTCAGCTGTGGGTTTCTCCAAGGACCTGGATAGAAAACCAACAGCATATGCTATGTCGGGTCTAGTTCCAAGCATAAGATACATTAAGGACCCAACTGCCTGTCTGTAGGGAAAATTGTGCTCCGTTTCAACTACTTTTCCTGAATCTGAACCTGGACTTGCAATCATGGGTGATGAAACTGGATTGCATCCGGCAAAATTGAACTTTTCTAAAATTTTCTGAGCATAGGCTTTTTGGCAGATCTTGATATCACCATATTTGTCAAATTCTTTATCTCAAGGCCCAAGAAATAATCAGCGTTCTTTGAAGTAATTTTGAACTCGGTCCTAAGCTGATTAAGAAACTCATCCAGCTCCCTCTTACTAGTTGCTGCAACTAAGCCATCGTCGACATATAGGGCTAAGATGACTTTCTCTTTGTTCTTTTCTCGAATAAACAGGCAAGGGTCTTCACAGCTAGTCTTAAAATGCAGATTTTCTAGAAACTTGCCAATACGCTTATGCCAACATCTAGGCGACTGTTTAAGCCAGTAGAGACTCTTCTTGAGCTGCCAAACTCTGTTGGTGCCATCATTATACCCATCAGGCTGCATCATATAGATGTTTTCCTCCAACTCACCGTACAAATAGGCTGTGGAAACATCAAACTGAGCAAGGTTCATTTTTTCTGTTGATGCAATGGCTAATATCAAACGAATAGTTTGCAACTTGGCAACTGGACTAAACGTTTTGTTGAAGTCAATTCCTCTCCTCTGGTTAAAGCCCTTGGCTACTAATTTACCTTTATATTTCAAAATGAAACCATCAGGATTTAGTTTTAGCCGAAAACCCCACTTACATGGGATTGCTCTTGATCCTTCTGACAATTCAACCATTTTGAATGAGTTATTTTCCACCAAGGAGGCCATTTCATTGTCCATTGCTTTCTTCCAAGCTGTACTGTCTGATCGCTGAAGTGCTTCTTCATAAGACTGTGGCTCCTCCTCTGTGGTCATTACCATGACAAAATCATAATAATACTTCGAGGGTTTAATGCTATCTCTGTCACGCAATTTTCGACTACCCTCATACTTTTCTTCAGCCTCTGAATCGGACTCCTATTCAGCTTTCTCAGAGTTTGATCTGCTCTCAGATTCACTATCTGGAGGTTTAGTGATCTCTGGCTCTTCAGCAGATTTTCCTTCCTCTGTTGGTAAATTCATGAAAGGCACCTTCACTATTTCACAATCACTAATTGCTTCTTGAAAAATAACATCTCTGGATAAAAGTACTCGCCTTTCCTCTGGAATATAAATACGATAGCGCTCATCTCCATTATAGCCCACAAGGTACCCAATACAATCTATAGCTCCTACATGATAATCAAGCAAATCTCGTACCTTTCTCTTCCAAATCGGCCAGTCAGTTTCTCCTGTTAGAGGTCTGATATGCTTTGCAAACTCCATTCTTTCCATAGATATGCACTCACCAACAAAACCGAATCAACTAAGCACGGCACAAACTATTTACTGAATCTCTAAATCTTAACGTCTCTAGAAGCGTCTGTTCCCATAACCTAATGAGTTATTAATACTTGAAACACGTCTTTATTATGTTGAGAAACTTTAAACACTTGAATGCGAATATGGAATAGCGAATACTGATACTAGGTCTTTATCACATGAGCAATAGGCCTGATAATGAGAAACGGAATAAGAATATCCATGGCTGACACAACATTATTTGAATACAACTTTAACAATGGACACAATTGACGGCCGACTAAATCTCGGGATTGTGTTGGCACCAATCGATCCGGGATTCATCTCACTGGATTCACCGTAAAAAATCCGGTGGGAATTGATACCCTTCACTCCTAGACTGTCAATAACCTCGAAAAACCATTTTTTGAAAACACATTTTGACCCCTAATCATCCCCACCAATTCGGTCCAATCTGGCTGAAAAGTTTCGAGGACCAACTGGAGTCGGAAAAGGTCCTTGCCAAAATTTCAGATTATGTATTAGACAATTTTCCATCACCAAAACGCTGCAAATTCCTACACGCTGGTTGGTTATTCCTCGGACCAGGCGCATGGAGACTCATTTCTTCAACATGGGGGAAAGGGGGGAACAGTGGGTGCGGCGGGTCCCAAACCCATTCCAATCGATTCAGGATCTTTTTGGAATTTTGGAAAAATTACCGCTGGAATTGAAGGATGTCGCGGGTGGGGGGTAATGTCCCTAAAAAGCAGGGGACGCGTCATAGTATGTACCTTGCCCTATAGACCAGTCCCCTACGAAGGCGCATGTACGTATCACCACAAAACGACGAAATGAAAGAGGATTACCTTCAATAGCTGTCAGGGTAGGCAAAAGATCTGCGTCGACTCGATCGGAAATTAATTGGCGGTACCGCGACGACATACTACAGCAAAAACCATTGGATCGCGAACGGAAATCACGGAATACCGAGTTCTAATAGATAATTAAACGTTCTGTAACTCAGCTGACTACACAAACGTAAGCGTGTAAACGGTTAACCGATAAGAACTGAAGAAGCGACGACGATGCCAGTATTACCTGGCCGAGAATGGAGCATAGAGAAGATATGCGGCGGCGTTCCCGATACATTAAGAAGGGATTAGTCTTTGTAGTACCGTTTACCTCTAAATTTCTAACGCTGAATCCATTGTGATGGATACCGGCCTGATCGGTGCCCTCTGGAGGTGGGTATGGGTCAAGATGGGTACCTTCCCACATATCTTGAATGGGTTTTCGGGATTCACGGGTACCTATGGACCTGGAGCATGAGAAAATGTGTAACAGTATACTCATTCAACCCACTTTTGAGGTATGTATGTAGGTTCCCATACCCACTTCCAGAGGGCCCCACTCGGTCCGGGACTCATCACAATGGATTCAGCGTCAAAAACCAGTGGTAGGAAATTCAGTCAAAGTTCAGTAGAAAGTTAGTGGTGGAAAACTAATCCTTCATGATGCTTCATGCTCATCTCTTCTCTATGCTCTGTTCTCGGCCCTGTTATCTCGCGTCGTCATTGCTTCTCCTATACTTGTCGGTTAACGCGTAGGAATAGTCTTCGCCGTGTGTTGTCGCTGTACCGCCAATTAATTTCCGATCGAGTCGTCGCAGATCTTTTGCCTACCCTGACAGCTATTGAAGGTAATCCTTTTTCTAATTTGAACCTCGGACCAGGCGCATGAGATGATTTCTTCAACATGGGCGCATGGAAACTTATTTAAAAACATGGGGGAAATGGGGGAAACGGTGGGTGCGGCAGGTCCCAGACCCATTCCAATCGATTCAGTGTCCATGATTTAGTGGAAAATGATACCCCACACGCCCAGGTACCAGAAATCTCATAAACACATATTTAAAATGAGTAATATATACCCAATTTGACCCATAACTTCTTCCAGTGGGTGCCAGTCGTCCTGGGACCCATTTCATTGGATTCAGCGTCCAAAATTTAGTGGAAAATTATACCCCACTTGCCTAGATCGCCCAAAATCTCGAAAATTCATTTTTCAAAAAACACATTTTGACCCCTACCCCGCCCAAATTTGGTTTGATCAGGCTGAAAAGTTTGGAGGACCGTCCTAGGCCGGGAACAGACCCCTGACCCAAATTTCAGATTTTTAGAAAATTGTCTACTACCAAAAACGGCGCGGACGGACATTGACCTTTTTTGATCCAGACACCATGAAACGTCCAGAAAAAAATTTTGAGCCGAATCGGAGAGGTTGACCATTTGCATGAAAACATAGGTTGATTATTCAAGGAATAACCTTAATAATTTTCTACTAAATGTTGGAAGCTGAATAGATTGGGTTGAGTCGTCGATCCTCCACACTCACTGTTTTCTCCATATTCTTGTTTTCTAGAAATGATCAAGCAGTGGGCACCTTTCATTTTGGTCATTCATAGTTCTCTCAGTGGAATTGCACAATCTTTGAATGCGAGGAATGTACGAATGTTCCCCATTTCCCATACGAGATTTCGAATTTATGAGTTGGCAACGCTGCTCTTTGGTCATGTGGCCGTTGTCCCGTTTCTTCACGCATCGCCTTGCTAGCCACCAGTTGTCTATACATATTTTTAGAGAATGAAAGAATTAACGAACCTCCCCCCCCCCCCCTACATCACAAACCTTGAACCGTTTGTTTTCTTATGACATGAACTTAACCCTCCTGCTAACACGTACCCAATGAGAATTTTAGAAGCTACAAACAAGAGAGCAAAATCGATAAAGACGGAGGGCACGAAGCGCCGACAGAAGTTACCAGACGCCGATGTAGACAATATGTTAATCAGAGGAAGCTAAAGAAACTCCGCCTTCCCTTCGCCATCTGGTTCCTCTTGTTACCTGTAGTCTCGCAAGAGGCTAACCACCCGGATCATCATCTATAATTATAACCTATAACAACGTAAATCGTAGATTAGTTCATGGGCGCTCTACAATAGGAATACCCCTAGCGAATGAAGAAGGATTTTTCGATATAATTTTCTTGAGTTAAACGAACTTTTATTCTGTGAGAACGTACTATTTGCTACCAGAAATTGATGAACGATGAAACGCTAAGAGGGATAAGCATGATAACCAAGGAAGTAAATCCCCTCCAAATCAACCTAAAACGGTTGTTGATATTGAAAATAATATAAAGTATGTTCCAGAACTCCTCCTGAAATTTTTGTCATGATTAATATTCGTAAAAAAAAACCCTGCTTGGCAGGATGCTGGTCACCACCAGTAGGCACATCGGTCAAGCAAGACGAGTTTCGATTGCTGCGCGGCTGCTGTCATTGATTAAACCATTTAAAAATTAACGAAACTATGAACACCCAGGGGTGCAGGGTGCACCCAGTAAATCAAGAATCTTACGATCACGAGAAGCCGGAGAATCGATCACACAACAAAAACTCATACAGTTGTGTGAGCACAAAATTCCTTTCACGAGTGAAAATGCCTGTTAAATTTGAATAAAAGCTGCAAATTATTTCTAGCTTCCTTTCAAATTTTAGTAATAATAATTATTTTGCGATGGTCCATTACTCTGGGTGCAGTTAGCTCGTGGGGTGAGAACCTATCTTTGAAGCTTTCTGAGTATGTATCGACCTATCTATTCAGAAAAAGAGCAGACAAACAACTTTTTCACACAGGTACCCACTTCCAGTATTTGGCGCTGGATCTCACTCAATCGGTTCAGCGTCTAAAATTGGTTGGAAAACGATACCCCACTCTCACATCCGTCTTCCGAAATCTCGAAACCCCAAGTCTTCCACATAAATAACCTTCGGACATCCATGGGGGTGGGTTTACCTTGCTTGGGATATGAGAGTTAGTTTATCATTTCTTCTCTAAAGAGATAGCTTGGGCAGTTTCAACAACCTCTACCTTCATAGATTAACCGGGTTCTGAATAGGATGCTCCTGGGTATATCGATAGATTGCTAATGTTGCACACACACACAAAAAAAAAACGGGTTTCTATTGTAAGAACCTCCAATCAAAGACCATTACTTTGTTCCTATAAATCGATTTGTTTTCTATGAGCACTAAAATAATATGATAATAAATATATGAGAGGGAAAGAGGCAATCAATCTAACTATTGTATATCAAGCAGGATTGTACTCAGCTTAATCTGCATACGCATACGTATGATGTCGCATATTACGTGCCTTTGAGTTACTCCCCCAAAACCCAACCATTTCGCCTCATTCGAATCGCTCGACTCAGTAGGCACGTCCATTGCCCATTATAACGTGTTCAGTTCGTTATTCATCGCTTTCTGCATAGCGACCGGACGTTCGCATTCAACTTGTTTCCCAGAGCAAATATCATGCACCTCTAAATATTTCTAAATGCTTTCCATTCCCACGCCGGACGTCGCACTTCCACAAATGGTTCGGGCGCTGGTTTTCGGGGTTTCGTACATATATCAAGGACCGGGGAGTTTGTACTAGAAATCACCGTCCAGAATGTAAATACGGAGTACGAGACCGGCGAGCAGAGATTCTGTTTTATTAGGAGCGAATATAAATTATAACGAGGTTTTCCGGCTTGGTCAATGTATTGTGATTTCCCGATGGGTGGCAAAGTTCGTATTCTCACTCCGAGTCCTTGTAATTGGGAGTGATAGACCAACCGTATTGATTGACTAGGTGGAAAATTAAAAAAGAAAACGGACAAAAGAAAGCAGAAATCAATTATGAAAGTCGACAAGGGAATAAAAAGATATTGATGGTTATGTAAGAATCGATAAACAGGAAGACGAACTTGCACGACCAGGTCCATTGCCACCGCACTTATCTGAGACAAGAACTCGAAAATCCTAAGCAAGGCTTATTCGCACTATGCGTTTTCACTTCCTTCATCCAATGTCACTCCACAAGAATATGATGTCTAGGGGAGACAGCCGTCCATACAAATTACGAGTATAAGGATGATTGACCACACCCGTAGTTGTTCATCTCCTTTAATTTGTCAGCAATATTTCGGCGCCTTGATGGCCACCCTCCTCAGGCACACAAAGTCACCGCTGTAAATTCATTCACAGGGGTTGTTTATTCCTCGGACCAGGCGCATTGAGACTCATTTTAATTGATTCAGCGTCCAATGTTTATTGGAAAAAGATACCACACACGCCTAGGTACTTGAAATCTCAAAAACCCACATCAACCCAATTCAAAATAGGTAGATGAATAACCATTTTGACCCATAACCTCTACCGGCGGGCACCAATCGTCACGGGACCCCTTCCCATTGAATTCAGCGTCAAAAATTTAGTCGAAAATGATAACCCACGCGGCTTGATTGCCAACAAACTCAAAAATTCATGGCTGAAAAGTTTCGAGGACCAACTAGAGCTGAAAACGGGTCCTTGACCCGAATTACAGATTTTTAGAAATTTTTCTACTACCAAAATCGGCGTGGACGACAGACGACGTACGGCGGACGGATACTTGCTTATTTTGATCTGAACAACTTGAAACACCCAGAAAATTTTTTGTGCCGAATCGGAGAGATTGACTTTTTGCATGAAAATATAGGTTGATTATTCAAGGAATAACCAACCAAAAAGGGAATATGGGTGGAGTCACATTATGTATTAACTAGAATTGTTATCCCCATAGGTTATATATATAGGCCTAGGTTTAGATATATACCTATTAGGATATATATAGCTTATAAGAATACCAATTCTACTTAATAGATGATGAGACTCAACCCATATCCCTTTTTCAATAGATAAATTTATGTGTCTGACGAGGGCTGCCATCATGGCGCCGAAATACTGCTGACAAAATAAAGGAGAAGGACAACTACGACTGGTGTGGTCAACCTCATAATATTGAACATCGACCGAATGAAAAAAAAAAACCAGTATCCTTACAAATATTATTTTTTTCACTGATCTCAAATAAAGTTATTTACTAGAATATAAATACAGAAAGAAAACGCCCAAATTCTCCTTCGCCTGGAGCTTACAACAACGGCCAGCTCATGAAACATTAAAATAACATAAAAAAACATGCAATGGGATCAGAGGGAAAAGGCTGTTATCGACGTTGGTCCTTCACTTTTCTCCCTTCGCTCAATCCTCAACAGAAATAAATATAACAAGCAATATTTACATTGTCCGCTTCAGATCAGATTGCTTTCCGATAAATTGAAAAATTTTGTTTACTTTGAGAGAAGACCAATATCCTTCCAGTCTCCGGTCAACACAACGCATAAATAATATCATAGCGAATGGAATGAGATTGTTGAGATTTACAATCTCTGAGTCTGATCGCTGTCTGTAACGTATGTGCTCGTTTCTATTCCTTGATTTTCTTGGGAAGCTGGCAACACAATTAATTAAGTACTGTTTTTAGCCCCAAATAAGCTTTTGAAGACAAAATGTTCTACCCAACAGGATTGTTTGATTGCTAGAAATTCTTAGGACCCTGTCTTTGCTCCTGGTGTCCCTTGCAGGTAAAAACTGGAAGCACTCATGCATGTAGCAAAGGTACTGATCACTCTTATGTCTAGCCAGAAGGTACCTTACCCAGTCAAGACCAGGAGTATTTTGTGAAATATGGTTGAGTGACACCCTTTTTGATGAAGAATTCCTTCATGGTGCGAAAATCAATCGTTTAGAATGGATATCCTCACATGGCGACAGTATCAAATTTAAATATTGAACAAAGAACGCTTCCTCCCAGTTGCCCTACTCTTAAAAAAGATTCAATGCGTATTGACACAAACCTAAGAAGCTTTCTATCATTTAACTGAGATGATATTCAATAACACGCACTTCAGAAAGAGGATTCTCCATCTTAAAATGCCCACGGAGTTAGATCATCGGGGAGCGGATATATGGGACAATTCATGATGGTGTTAATCTTCTGCTACAAAGAGTTTAGCGGTTAATTAACTGTGATCCGGCGTAAATACGGTGTCAGAGAGGCAAAAGAGTCGAGGAGTGAGAGAGGGAGAGAGAGATGCTTGGGTGGTGCGAGTGCAAAAGAGACAGGCGATGCCCGACGTACAAAAAAGCGCAACAGGTCGGCGACTGCGGTGGGAAGCTCGGTGCCACGAAGGGGAGGGGGTTTGTTGAGCGGAGGAAAAAGAGGTGTTCCACAGGGATAATATTCCTCTTAAATCCCATCTCCCCCTCCCCGATCACGGCAAAATATAAAATATGATTAGAACCAGAAACAGTGTCCTCTCATTAATGGCCACGCTGTATATAATAGTACTTTGGATTGTTTTACGCTCAAGTCGTGAGCTCAAAGGACATTAAAGGAAGTTTACTTGCAGGTCGTGATGGAAAATTATGACGCCTTGATCTTTCACATTTCATACTGTCTTCACAACCACATTCACGACTTTTATCGGAACTCTGAGGCCCAAAATCTGGATACGACGAGGTTGTAATCAAAGAACAAAATGCCAAAACAGTCCATGGAGTTACCAATTTCTATTCCAGCAGTTTCATGATGGCTCAGGTCTGATGAAGGACTAACACCTTTGCGTGATGAGGTTTCCAGTATTTTAATGGAAGCTAATGATAAAAATGCTCCAAATTCATTGAAGGGGGTTGGTTATTCCTCGGCGCATGAGCATGGAGACTCATTCCAATCAGTTACCATTCCAAAAATTAGTGGATAATGATACCCCACACGCCTAGGTACCAGAAATATCGAAAACACATTGGAAATAGGTAGATAAACCCCCATTATGACCCATAACATCTTTCAGTGAGCATCAATCGTTCCGGGACCCGTCTCATTGGATTCAGCGTCCAACATTTAATCGAAAATCATACCCGACACGCTTAGATCGCCGAAAATCTCTAAAATCCATTTTTCAAAATACACATTTTAACGCCTCGCTCCCAAATTTGGTCCAATCGGGCTGAAAAGTTTCAGGAATCAAAAAACGGGTCCCTGACCCAAATTTCAGATTTATAGAAAAATTTCCATTACCGAAATTGGCGTAGTCGGCGGACGGACATTTGCTTATTTTGATATAGACACCATGAAACGCACAGAAAACATATTTGGGCCGAATCGGGAGAGATTGACTTTTTGCATGAAAACATGGGTTGGTTATTCAAGGAGCTCTCCTTCAAAGCTGACCACGTTCGAGACAGTAACATTTGAGCGATTTAAACTAGCGTAACTTCCGGGTGATTTTTCAGGCGGGGGCAGACTATCAAAATGGGATCTATATATTATGTATATACATTCTAACAAAATAATCAACTATTGGCAACAAGAGCGTAGCGTACCTGTGGAATGGAAGGTACCACACCCCCTCTCATAATGTCCCAGTCTCCTACTGGATATACCTTTGCCAGGAAAAAATGCAGTACTCTCCATATTATCTGAAATATTTATACTCATTGTATACGTAGAATATTTATGGTGCTGAGCCAAAATGAAACGTTTGTGGAAAATTACGAAAGTTGAATAGAGCTGCAAATTACAAATTCGTCCTACCTGCTTAAATCACAGCATTAGTTCATTGTAGGTCCTACCTACAATATGTACAACATTCTGAGAGAATGAGGTATGTCACCTTACTGGGATTTTACCAGGATACCCATCTCCAGCCTTCAGAAATGTTCCAGATACCTGATTTCCTCGTCATCGTTCATTCAACCTCGCACGAAATCCGCGTAGGGGATCTCCGTCAAACTGACTGTGAAAGGCGCGAGAGGAGGAATCGGCTCGGATCACCGGCCTATCTATGTTTGCCTGACTTGTTCAATAAATAACGCATGAACGTGTAATATAATGTGATAATCGAGTTGGGAGCGCTTCGAGCTACCTCTCAACACTTCCAGATAAGAACAATAAATCAAAAGTTGGCCCCAAAGATAGGGGAGGCCCTTTTGCCGTATTTCATTTCCATTTTCTTGTCATTCAACCGGTTGATGGTGCTGTGATCGTTATTTTTCGCTTAGTATCTCTTACTGTGGTCTATCTCTCATCTCAGTTTCACTTCCCTTTGAACATGTTGTTAAACCTACCTGAACCTGTGTGATGGCGCCCCGGAACACTCCTCTCCGCGGTTTCTTTATCTTTGCCTATAATGATAAAACACCCTTTTCAGATGCTGCTGAACAGGATATGAAAAATACTTGGCTTATAGTTCCATTTTTGCTTTACAATAAATACAGGAGAGGTATTAAAAATGATAAATGAATAATAAAAATGATAGTTTTAAAGAAACAGCAGGCGCGCTGTAGTAGAAGTTTGCAAACAACAGAATATAATTGTTATTGTTAAAAAATAAAAAAGTTGGGCATTTATTACTGTAGAGGAATGGCAGTTGTAAGCTACTTGGGGAGAGAGCAATGAACGGGAAGATGTAATTTATTGGTTTCTCAAACATTACATATTACTTAACCACTATCCACTAAATTCAGAATCATTGAATGTTCTCAATCGATTGGATTCAGGGCTCGAGGTATAAAATAATGTTAGGTTATAATAGGGGAAGGATGAAAGACCATAAAGGAATATAACCCGAGTATAATGTTCATCTACTCCTGGGCCCGTCCATTCCCAAGCGCATTATGCGAGTTTCTTATGATGTCTTTATAAAGCTTGCTCAGACCGGTCCCATTGCACACAATACAAGTCAGGTCTAAATTATCTCGACGGATCGGTACCTTTACCCTCCGATTCCCAGTCATGTGTAAGATATCAAGGAAAGTATATTTCCTTTTTGCTGGTCGAAGCTGTTCTTTTCTCGTAAGGATGAGGGCTCTTTCAGACTGGGATGTTCTGCTCTGAAATGAGCTCAAAATTATAGATATCAAATATTCAGTTATCCTCGTAGTGTCGAAAGTACCTAGAGTGCTAGTTATGTTTATGTATGCTTCAATACTTTATTTTCGCTGATAAGCTTGTTTAGAGCTAAATATGATAGATAAGGGTTCCTTCAAAACATCCAAGGGTTCATTCTAAACGTGGAATGTAATTTAAGGGATTCATTTTCATCGAGGATTGCGGTTGGTTTATGATGATGCAGGTATAATTTGCTGTTTTGTGAAATATTCAACTCAACTTCTCGTTAGTGGTATTCAGATTGTGCTGAAACCTTTGTTCTACGATGACGTATTAGCGCAAGCCAGCAACAAAGGTCACTGAAAAATTTGTAAAAATCTTGTTAGTGTAGAACGTGTCAAGTGTTTTGATGTCCATTGCAGCGAAACTCGTGATATTCATGTGACACGTAACTGCATAATGTTCTAGCTTCAAACGTAATCAAGAGTGGGAAAGTTGACCAGAATCGCCAGCCGCCCCAGTTTTTGCTGAGGCCGCTGTAATTTATCAGGCGAGAGAATTCGTTCTCTCTGAGCATTACTGAGAGACGGCATTAATATGTAGTGCGGAGAGTAGAGGCAAATAACGAGTAAAGTATCCGACGGTGGGAGAGGAACGCCGCGGTAAGGTTGTAGGAAGGTTGTGGAGGAGGGTGGTTACAACTTTGTGAAATATTAGAGTAAGTTAGGGTTGCGGACAAGTCTCCGGATAGTGTTTTGATGATTTAGGAACCGCCTTTGGAGCTTGTAAAGGCGACGGGGAACGGGGAGTTGGAACGAGGCAACTGAAGGCGACCAGGGTTGAAGCAAGGAAGTTAATTACGAGACTAAAACTAGACACTTTACCAAATGTATCTTTAATGTAAATGTAATGCTCAGCCATGTTGAGGCTAATATGTAAAACCCAAGAGCACACCATACTTTACCTCCTTAACTAAACAGTGGAAACTTTATATAAGTTCAATATAAACCTTCCGGGAAACTCTTGCGTTGTTATATATCATCACTTCCGCTCCCTTTGTCGAGGTCGCGGTTGGCTGTGGAATATCTGGGAGAGTTTCCTTTAATGCTTGGAACGGCCTGAGACAATGTTATGATGTTACTTCCTCGTGATGTGTCCGGCTTTGGAGAAAGGAGAATATTTGTCACAATGGCAAAGAAAAAATACTCCTTGATCACGTTGCAGATCTTGTTGCTGTGCCATTATTTTTTTCCCCATAATGGATCAGAATTCATTGCTGAATGGAAAAGTATCGTACAGTCGATGCGTCAGAGCATTCAGATTTAGCTGCAGGTGGTATTCATCAAATTTGGTTGAAGAGCTTTCAGCAGAACATACAGCCCTTTCATCGAGGCTTGGCCATCTATTGTCTGGAAATCATTACTTTAGGAACTCAAATATCGGAATTGTCATACGTTATCTGTTCTTCATTTCAATGAAAACCATTCTAAATTAAATTTGGATCAATTGCAGCACCACCACCCCCCCCCCCTCCCCATTTAGGTTGTGCTGATAAATCAATAAGAACGTAGATCAATCATGATTTCCGACTACTAGTACTACCATCATTGTCTGAGCCCAACGTTTAGTTAGTTTAATTAAATTAAAGCCAATGTAGTCGCATATTTATGGTTGTGATAGTAGTCCCGTCATAGTTATGGTGTGGAAATTACAGCGAACTGTACCGACTCTGGCACAAGGTTAGAGGACATAATAAGTTGAGTAAATTAAGCAAAAGGAAGATGAGTTACCTTGGAAATTTTCCCACTTAGGAGTAACTCATCAAGAACATTTCTTCCCTCTTCTCCCTCCCTCAAGGGATGGAAGGGCCTGTACCTTGTCTGTTTGTCCTCTTGTCAGAGGCTGTACCTCTTCCCGACATATTATTATATTAGTAGGTTCATAGCTTCACTCACTTACCCTCTTCTCCTCCCGGCCTTCCTCTGCCAAAGCCTTCCGAGGTAGAGAGAGAGAGAAGCCTCCCTATCAAATTAGGCCCCCTAATGAAATTCAATAACATAAAGTAAGGCAACGTCAGAGAAGACATTGCCTGGGTGCCTCTAAAGCAACGCGTCTACGCTCCTAACTCAAACAAAATTATTTGTCTTCGAGGGGTAGTCAGTCTGGAAAGGGGCTGCGGGGCCTAAACCTACCACTCGAGATTTCTCCGGGAACTTCTCAGCAAATTACTAATTCTCATTTCAACTAAACGCTGCCAACAGTCCCACGCTCGAGAAATCGCTGGAATAATATTCGATATTCCACTTTACCAGATAGTCTACCTTCAAGATGATGGAATATGCTCTCAACTGTAGGTTATAGGTCCTACAATTACCTTCAGTCGTTGGCTTCAACTAGACCCACGTATTCGGTCTTCTAGCCTTCTTTTCAAGCAAAATGAAAAGCTACTCTTTAAAAAGTGAATTTCCATTTGAAGCCTTCAGTGTCCTCTTAAATTCACCATAACTTCTTGGATGAGCTCTCCAAAGTGGAAACTCATAGATTTTGAATGAGTTTGGTCACATTTTCATGTAGAATCAGTTTTTTTTTTTTTTTTTTTTTTTTAAAGATCTCTCAAGTAGAAATTAACGGATTTTATCGATTTGGATGTCCAGACAACCTGCACTAAGATTTGTTAAGAGGTAAATGTTCATAGTACTTTCAAGATGTTCAAACTATAGTTTTCATGAAAATGCGAATGTCGTACGCTCATGGTGACTGTACAGACAACCTCCCTTGTTAGTAGAATTTACCCTTGTTTTGGTCAACATTACAGAAATTTTTTTCTTTGTTTCTAGTACTCTTTGACTAATTCCTGCTTTTATTTTGCAGTTTTACGAGTTCATTCAATGAGATTTTGATATATTAACGCTCCACCATTCTCAATGAGAAAACATGTAAGGGAGGAAAAAATTGCTCGTCAAGATTGCGTCTCACGATATGCAAAATGTATGTGGAGGCATGAGCGTTAAGATCCGACATCATCTTCAAGGAACCTTTATGGCTTTCCAATGCTGTTCGACATTACACACTTACATTAAGATACCGTCGGAGAAGCGAAAAATTACAAATCAAAAATACAGAAGGTATCAATTATATCACACGAACCCTCCCCTTGCTGTTATCTGTAGAGCCTATAAATCAGTAGATTTATCTTTCTCCTCTACCTTCGAGACGGGGGCGTAGTTTAGTTTTATTGCCGACCTCACATCTTTTGTGGAAGCCATTTAGGTTAACGTAGATTTCGAGCACGCAGTTTGACATTACACATGCGGTTTGTGGCGAGCGTATATAACTTGATATCTTGATTCATCTCAACCATCTGGTGAAACTCCCTTTTTTCCTTACGGAAACTCGGAAAACCGCCTTAATCACAATGACAACCTCGTATTCATGTGCTAGAGTATAACTCAGGTGATGTGAACAAGTTATTATATTCGCAAAAATAGAAATCTATCATGGCCTATTATGGCTATGAACGATTTTCCAATGTGAAGTTATCTCACGAGAAATTTCCAAATTTCTAAATATTCCGGGACAATATTGTCCTGAGATATTCCACGGGCAACCACATCTGCCGTTCAAAACTCGTTATTATTCACTTCAGCGATAATTTGTTCATGAAATAACAGCCCATGATACACCAAAATCGCATTCCTAACTCTCCTTGTCCTGGAGCCTGATAAACCAAAACAGACGACTGTTAGGTTTCTATCTGAAACGCATTCCCGCATTAGAATTCTCCCCTATTTCAATTTCTCCAGGACATACCGAATAGATTTTAACGTTGTTTAGATTCGCGACGCAATCGGTTTACCTATTATTTGTAAGGAAACGAGTTTGCTAACTAGCAGCAACCACAAAAGACAATTCGTTACCGCAAACAAAACTATTGCATCTGCGGTTAACACGGCGAAAGGGTAAATGTTTATCGGGCAATGTAACCTTTGTCGAGGTACTATGGAATATATATGCTCACTAACTGGATCTGTTTGTTTTCAATTTGCGACACGTTATTCACCTCGTCAGAGCTCATCCAATAAAAGAAATTATACAATCCAACCCGAAATTCAGACTAAATGACCAAATGTTCCTGCGTATTAATTGCGGCGATAAAGTAAACCTCCTTTTTGTCTTTATTGATTAAAGGATACATTTCCCCGTTTATTGTAGAATTTTCATCAGGTCGTATGTGATATTTATTGGGAGTCGAATCTCCCTCAAGGGCTTGAGGTTATTCTACCGGCACAATGCTAACTTTGATTATTATTGAATGATTAATTGGTCATTTGCCAGTTGAAAGGAGAGCTGTGTAATTAGGAGGTTAGGTAAACATAACTTGACCTGTCCCATTACCATCAGTACGTAATGGGGCTCTTGGCTGGAGGTGTTTTATCAACTGAGATTACTATTTATAGGCTTCCTTTATCATGTGAAGAAAGCAAGAGTTGTGTGATTCGACAGATCTGGCCTCAACGATGTTTACTCACCAGAGGAAATCATTTTGTAATTGAGCAGAAACGTGACGACCTTAAAAATTATGCGATAATGCTTACGACTCAAGCAGGATGGTTTCACATACGAATGTTGTGCTAGCGACCGACATAACAAAGTCTTTATTATTTTCGATCCCTCCGCGAACAATGGAGAAGAAAAATAATTGACTTCAACTTTCTTATGTTGAAAACAGTTCAGCAGATCCTGGAGGAGTGGTGATTTGCATTTCTATGAATGAACAATGGATCTTTCCACAGTTAACGAATGTAAATGTATCATTTACTCGGTAGGTTCGAAGATCTGAATTGATATAGATAAATTTATTGCCGTATTTTCTCTCAAAAAGTGAATCATTGTTCGGTATCGCCGAGTATAAATAAAAGGCTTGAAGACTTCTGATGTAGTCGTTCCTCAAGAAGTAGTTAGTCATTAACATGGTATAATTCCATTCGTGAATTTATCGCTTAATGGAGGATAGCGTCCTTCGGGAGGACCTTTTTTTATTGTCAGTTGGAAATTGCTAGGTACTGTCATACAGTAGAAAGTGTGATCTTGGTCACTAGAATTGGAAGCGGTTAAGTAATGTGTCAGTTGGTCAAAACCGATTCTAGATCGAAAGCTCATCAAATATAAGTTCCCTGATTTTATGAAAACTTATAAACCAGGCGGAAATTTCCTACGCATTCAGCAAAATCTAAAAATTGGAGTGAAACATGACTCGTCAGAGAATGTCATGAATTTTTATTTCATGTGTACGAAAAAAATGTAATTGTGGAGCTGGAAAGTTTCTTGTTTTCAATAATTTTAACTGCCCAATTAGAAACGAAGACGGTTTGAGCAACTAAAAATACAACATTAGACTAAACCATGCATGAGAAATAATGTCATTGCTGCTCAATCCAAAACGTTATCCACGACCAACGTTATCACTCAAATCAGAGGAGGAGGACATTTGAAGGACTTAAAGTAGCGACATCTCTAGCTCTACCCGTACGACAACTCGAAATTTAAATAGTACCGTTCCAACTCGAATAGATGAACCATTCTGCTAAGTTGAATTGGAGGACATGGTTCCGTCCACGAGAAAAACTAAAAGCGCTGCAATTCTTTCACACGGGTTGGTGATTCCTCGGACCAGGCGCATGGAGACTCATTTCTTCAATATGGGTAAAATGGGAAAACAGTGGGTGTGGTGGGTCCCGGACCCATTCCAATCGATTCAGCGTCCAAAATTTAATGGAAAAATATACCCCAGAAGCCTAAGTACCCGAGATCCGTTGCCTAGATCGCAAAAAATCTCGAAAATCCATTTTTCTAAGTACACATTTTGACCCCAACCCCTTTCAAATTTGGTCGATCGGGCTGAATAGTTTCGAGGACTGACTAGAGCCGACAACAGACCCTATACCGAAATTTTAGATTTTTAGAAAATTTACTACTACCAAAAAAAGCACACACATTTGACTTCCTTGATCTAGACACCTTGAAACGTCCAGAAAAAAATTTTGGGCCGAATCGGAGAGGTTGACCTTTTGCTTGAAAACATGGGTTGATTATTCATTCACCAATCAAAACGCTGCCAATTCATTCACAGATGTCGGTTATTTTTCGGACCAGGTGCATGGATAAATGAGGAGAACAGTGGTTGTGGAGTGTCCCATCCCAATCGATTCAGCATCCAACATTTAGCGGAAAATGATATCCCAGAAGAGATACCCGAGATCCGTTGCCTACTCTAACAGCTATTGAAGGTAATTTTTTTTTCTTGACAGCTCTATTGCACCGAGTAGTCTCATTAACAATATTGCGCTGACCTAAAATGGTCAAAGTGTATATTTTGAGAAATGGATTTTCGAGATTTTTGGTGAGCTAGGCTGAGTGGGCATGACTATTTATATGGGTTGATTATTGAAGGAATAACCAACCATAACTAAGAAAACGCAATATCTGACCAAGAGGAGAACAAAAGGGCTTTCAGACGTTTAGTTTTATCGTTTTTTACACAGCATTTTTCCCCCTGGAGAAAAGGCATTATGTTTCGATACGATGTGTTCATCCAGAGAGGTTGCTAGAGCGGGGAAACGGAGGAAGCTGAAACAGAACGTGGAAGTGGATGAAAAAAGTAATTAAACTTGAAGCTCAATGAATCGGAGTTGAGAGTATAGTGTACTCTCCATATGCCCAACGATTTCAATCGCTCTCGAAACAATATGAAGCTTTGGGTGAAAGTAACCTTTTTCTGCTGTGTGAAGTTGCGTTGAAAATTTCAAAATGTGCTCCTCCAATTCAACTGCTTTAGATTCCGTCCTTATAATTCTACCAATAGTTAGCAACTTCCACCACATTTTGGTTGGTTATTCCTTGAATAATTAACCAACGTTTTCATGCAAAATGTCAATCTCTCCGATTCACCCCATCATTTTGTTCTGGGCGTTTCAAGGTGTCTAGATAAAAATAAGCGAATGTCCGTCCACCGTCCACGTCGATTTCGGTAGTAGAAATTTTTCTACAAATCTGAAATTTTGATCTGGGACCCGTTTCTGGCTTTAGTAGGTTCCTGAAACTTTTCAGCCCGATCGGGCGAAACCAGATGGGGGGGGGGGATACAGGGCCAGTTATCGGCCAACTTCTCTCGCGAAAGACGTTATGTTTGATGAAAGTGGCCATAGGCGTATCCTTTTTACAGCGATCGGGTAAATTGTTCGCGATAGAATTATATTAGGACCAGGTAGCGAGGATTACTCATCCTCGTAAGGTGAAGTTGTTTCTTGATTTTATTAGGCGACAAACACGTATGATTCGTCATAGTTTTGCGATTTTCAAGCAGTTGATGGATTTGTAGCCAATTGAACGCGATGTAGTGAAGATAACCGCAAACTGCCAGTTTCATCTCTCTCTTCTCAATTACCTGTCGATCAGGATGCGGCCAGTGATGATTTTGTGTGGGCGAGGAGGAGGAGGATAGCCGAGGAATGAGGCTAGCCATTCCATCAGTGGCGTCGACTGGAAGAAGGGCGCTTGTCAAATCAGATGGCCACAAAGTGGAGCAGGACGCGCCTGTGGAAATCGCCCAACGTGAAGGGAAGGAGGCGGTTAGTGAGAGAAATTGTGGGAGGAAGTCCACCCCTTCAGGCCCCCTGGTCCCGTCCCTTTGCCTCCACTTAAACGGCAAAACCTGCCTCCCAACGGTATTACTATAACTGTGGAATCAATACACCGTATATGATCTAATCTAGGGAATACGGTCTGATGAATAGAAACGCCGGAGCGACGATAGGGACTATCTCCGTTAGCTTGCTTCTGGCTTTCCCGGTTAACAATGCTCACTCTCGTAACTAGATTAGAGTCGGGAGAATGAAGGGGATGGAAGAGAAGCGGCGTGCTTAGCTCTGAACGCCAAACCGTTCTATTCCCTTCGTCATCCATATCAAACCTCCACTTGGAGCGGAATCCGCGTCCCGGAGTTGGCTGGCTAAGAGAGGGCTCAGAGCTTAGCCCTTATATCGGCGCCTACTCAATCAAATAGCTTCCAACTTATCACATTACGGCCGTAGGCTCGTTGTTTTCCTCTTAATTAGCTCCGTTGTTTACTGAACAATCGACAGCAGTATTGATTAATAAATACGAGGGGAATGGGTCGAGGGGGAGCGCGGTTGGGGACCAGGACAACTTCCTGTCCTCCTCAACTGACTAATGTTTTAGCTGCATTGGTTTGAGGTTGACGTTCACTAATGCCAGCTCTTGTTTCAGCAGAGCTATGCGTTCAGTAGCTTAGGCTCCTCCATGTTGACTCTATACAATTCTCAATAAATCCCATATCGTGATCAGCCTAGTATGTCTAAACATACTAGTAGTAGTTTAAGCATGAAGAGAGACCTGTTTCTCGAGTGTAGTTTATTAAAGATAATATCTAGAAATGATCTCACATTCAATTAATTATCATTCACGAATTTTCATTTTCATCAGTGGCACAATTTCGGTTGGTTGATCACCTCCTTGAATAATCATTATAGGTCAAAAGATTTTTTGTGATCCAGGCGTGTGGGATATCATTTTTGGCCAAATTTTGGACGCTGAATCGATTGAAATGAGTTTCCATGCGCCTGAGCCGAAGAATAACCAACCCCTATGAAAGAATTTCCAGCTTTTTGCAATTAGCTAGCGAGTACAGATTCAGTATCTATCTTTAGATTAGCACCAGAATGATTCCAGCATTCCTGAATTTCATTTTTCAGGGAAATATGCATTTCCGGCGAAAACAACCCCAGGGGAAACTTGCTCACTTTCCCGTCCCGTGATATCTTGTAATAAAATCTCAAACCAATCACCAGCAAAATGCGGAACGATCGAGGTAGAATATCGAATTAGCGGGCAGAGTTCCGACTCTTGGGGAGAAAAAAAAGTTTCGTCTGAAATATCATGCTGTCAACGTTATGTAGTAAAGGGTGAGTTCTCCCCATCGTTCCTATGATGGTGCAGTAAATTACTTGTTAAATGAACGCGTTGCTGGGGCTCTTTTCCTTACTCGATGTCTCCCCCGTTCCTGAACTCCAGTTTTGATTGGGTGTCCAGTGACATCTGGGTGGACTAGTATAACGTTTCACCGCATCCATTTTAATTGTGACTGTAATAGCAACGCAGTAGTTAGAAAAAAACCTATCGCTTTCAGTCGCATAGAAAGATTTTTTTTTTTTTTTTTTTTTTTTTTTTTTTTTTTTAAAGAGGAAGAAACAGACTATGATTGGCAGTTTTAACATTTATTTTTAACGAGAATGGTCATAATTATATAAAAATATAAAAACCAGCATCAAATAACGTTCTATGTCACCCTTTCGTTTTTAGTCGAATATCCTTGTGAACCGACAGCAAGTAGGTTCAAAATCAAAGTTCTGATAGTATTCTTATTGGTTAATCGTTTGAGTACTTCCGAAGATAACCTACCATCACCATACCGATGAAATAAAACTACACAGGACACAAGAAACCCCGAATATACACAGGACATAGAGTTGTGTGACTTTTCTTGAGATATGTTACGGCCTTGAAAATGAAATCTAAACAATAGTCTGTGATAACGAGGGACGCTGGTAGAATGTTCACCGATGAAATACATACATGCCTTCTCGACACTGGAGAGCTGCTTGTATTCCTAGTATTTTTTCCTCAAAAGGCGGGATTATTAGCGCATTATTTATGGAAACGATTAATGATTTCAAAGGATTGAAGCTGCGATGAGCGAAAAAAATAGCAATTATTTAATTAATATTACTACCTATCTGACGCAGAGGTATCCTACGAAGGACGATATGACGCCTATGAAATCAATACTGAAAGCGTGATTGAATAGTAATAATTGAATAGATGTTCGCGTGTGTCAAATTGTCAGACGTAATCCGTGTCCTTCCTCCGTGCGTCGAACGGGTAAACGGATGATAGTTGTATATATAGTGGTGGAGCCCTGTTGACATGATCTGAACATCAGGCCTCTTGATTGATTCTCTTGGTTGATATGTACTTGACAACTAGTCATCTTTGCTGGAGCGCTATGTAATTTGAGAGAATTGATTGCTTCCATAGCAAAGCTTATTGGCGTTTAAGTTCCTCTCACCGCCAAGGTACCGTCGGACATGATGCTGCTCACGTTTTTGTGGTCATCATATTTATTGATTATTATTATCATTCTAACCGTGACAATGTAAGGAAGTGAGAGTTCGGAAATGCCCAATAACTGAGTCAGCATTATGGGAAATTTAATGGTTTCGTCGGGGTCATTCAAGTATTCAGGAGATTGAATTGCATCAGTTGGTCCTTAAAAACCCTAATAAGCAGGTATTCGTTAAACCTTTCGAACTAAGGGGGCTTCTGGGCTTCCTGTGCCTTAGAAATAGAATCAATTTTTACAGAATAAATTTTTGATTAGGACGAAAGGTGAGCGGTGCTTGCATTTTTTATGATTTCTGTGGAGCTCTCAGTAACCGATAAGTAACAATTACGGCATTTTTTTCCCCTTGTTATCATTGATGCAAGATGTAGAAGGTCAGTGTCCTTCCCAATAGCCTAAGCTGCTTGTGATAATGAATTGATATACCTCAACGTTAGAGTACGTAGGTATAGCGACGTCAAGTGTCCACGCAATCATGAGCTCCTGGTGGCGGTTGATCAATTAAATATGGGCTCCTTTTTTTTTTTTTTTTTTTTTTTTTTTTATAAAAGGCTACCGTTCATTTTCACCATAGGGAAATGATCTCCTGCTGCTTTTTCCGCTAGTTATTATTGTTTTAAATCATTTTTGATAGATTTAACAATAAATTATTTTACGTGGGGCTTTCTAAAACAAGAAAGCGTGGTTATTTGCAGTCGGGCTGCGGCTCATTCAAACTTTCAGGTATTAATAACGCGTGTGGTTTCTTCCAAAGGAAACTAGCAATAAATCAAATCCCCCTTTCCTACTCCGACGACCCCCAACAACGGAAAGACAGTTATTATGACTTTGTTATGAACCACATTGATACCTAATCTAAACAAAACGTGGTATGATATCGACATGTCATCCGTCTGTCGGGTTGACTGGCATCACAGCTCAGTTATTTCTTTCTATTTGATCGTAATTACTACTATTAGATTACTCTTAACATTTTCATTGATTTCCAACGGATTTTCTTGTTCTAGCTTCGCTAGAGCTAACACGCTCAGACGAGGTGAAGCGAGTGGAGTGGGGTAACAAGTTGTGGTAACTTTTGTGACTTAATGTTTACGATCTGCGATACGACCGCGAGTTGGGACTTGTCACGTATACCGAGCAAAAACCACAGTATTTTCTCTTCCCAGCGACCTCTCTACACCGAAAACCCCTTGTATCCCTGGAAGGAAGAGACGGGAGGGTTGTAAACTGCTGGAAAATCCTGACTAATAAATCCTCTAGGGGAGAAGCCTTGTTTTTGCAAAGGCCGGGGGTTTTTCAACTGAAAGTTATGGTTCTAACGACCACGTTATACGAATAGGTGTCGAAAGGACATTGTCGCAAGGGGCGTAGTGGCGTTTCAATGTGGGAGCCACACAGTATGTCTTTATTTGAGAAAACGCGCCTCGAAAAGCGTCGGTCTTGTCAAGTTTCCCACCAGGAAATAACTTTATATATCGCCTTATCAGACGTGAGAGAACGAGAATGGCGTTCTTAACGGAATTCCGAGAACAGTGGTGTTTTAATAAGAGGTACTTATCAGACCTCCTGTCAAGCTTGGTGACACCCCATTTACCTTCCGACGCACCTATCTCGAGGTTATTAATTTCGACTAGTTTTCCGGGAGTGGGCTGAAGGGAAGGACATTTTCACCTTATCATTGGTGAATTTTAAACATTCTTGTATAGTATTCCATTAAGATCGTTAAAAAAATGTTTCCTACTCAATTGTTAAGTTTTTTATTAGAAAGAAAATTTTAAACTAAAAATATCTAAAAAAAAAAAAATCTATCCTTTAACTACAAAACATAACTGTTTCAAATTATATTTGGGGCCTAACTCTGTTTCATTTCGAGTGCCCCACACAAAGGCCAGTTTTCGGCGAAAACGGATGTGTTGAAAATGGAGTTGGACCTCACTAGACAGGTTGTTTTGGACCTAGGGGTGTGGATTCGTCCTAATTTCGGGCGAATCGATTAAGATGATCTAAAAGTAGACCGACCGTCGCACGCCAGAGGACATTGCTTAGATACAAAAGGGGCGTAATATTAAAAATGGATTACGGCTGTAAAAAATAATTAGGGCATCGATACATGGAATTTGAAATGATAAAAAATGATATGTTTTATTCACTGGTTGTAGGTTTCTAGATGAACAACTAGACTAGTCTATTGTTATGGAAATCATTTGCAGTTTTTTTGGTGAGTCATGAAAGGATAATTACCAAACGTGACCACAACCATCAGTTATTCACCATCCCTACCCCTCTATCAAAGAACCCCTAATCAACAAATCGTAGGGAAATTCATATGAAGCTATCCAAAAGGAATACCATGAGGATGATGATAATCGTCGTTCAAAATCAGGGGCCAGCTTGCGGAACTCGCCTAACTAGGTTCATGCAGGTTTTCCTATTGAATCCACTAGAAGTGGATGATGTTCGATGGTCCCAACGTTACCAGTAAATTGCAAAAACTCACTAAAATCTTGAAAATATACAATCGAAACACCTGAACGTTTCTGTTCTGATTTACGCCACGATGTAGTCCGAGCAATAAAAAAAAATCTGTTGACACTGAAACATGTTTCAAACGTGTAGACCGTTAGGATTGGATGGGGGAGTGTGTTTGGGTGGAGGGTGGGGGGACTTAAAATTGCCAAGCCCGCCAAGAGCACTTCAACAGCAGCTATTCCCGAAGTACCTCAAAACATCAGAAATTATGAATCCACGGTCGCAAATCTGCCCTATGGCAAGGTTTCCCGGTTCGCTAACCGTTTGTCATGGGGAGATTTCTAACAGCGGGAAAACCTCTCCGATGTATGGGCCCTGTATAACGTGCCGTAACCTGTCCGCCATGTACAATGTATATACTTCACGAATCCTGACACCCACGATCCTCTTCACAGTTGCAGCAACTACTCACTTTATATTTCCCCGACAAGTGAGGGTTGTGTTGTTTTGGTGGAATTGTGGGATTGAATCTTCTGAACCTGTGCTAAATATGCGTTATTATTAGAAAAATTACTCCTTTAATCACTGCGAATTAACTAAGTATCGTCATGTTAATCATAAGGCCATTTTCACTGAGGCGTCCGAAAACTACTACCTATCCTGTATAAACCCCTTTGTAAAATCATATCCAGCATTAAGTCAAGCTCGGTCAACCCCTGCCGAAGTTTCACTTACGAAACAGGCTGTTCTGTGGCTTCGGATTCAATCAACGTTCGTATTTTCCACAGATTTATAACTTGAAAGAAAGGAACCAACTTTCTTTAGCACTTCTAGTCTGCTGCCTTCAATGTTCTTCATAAACGTAAGTAAAACGCATTACTGTACCATAAAAATTACTGGATCCTCCAATATTACATTCCCGACAACGTAATAAACTGTTTATTGTCAGTAACTGATCCCCTCGTTCGGGTTGTACTCAACTTTCTTGTAAATGGATATGATACCAACGGAAATGATATTGGGAAATAAGAGACCGCTTACTGGCTTACCTTCTTAATATAATAAAGATAGTTTGTTGAACGTGGAAATTATTGCTATTAGATATCCTCTCACATGGAAATAAACAAGCGGCATATAGCAAGGAACAAAAACCGTGGGCGCTTTTTCAACAGTGTATGACTATGTTGTGCATGAGTGTGGCGTAATATGATGTCAATGTAATTGTAATTGTTAGAAAAAGCGCCCACGTTTTTTGTTCCGTGCTATAAATATGCCGCTTGTTTTCTTCTTTTTAGTACTGTATAAAACGTGGTTTTTCTAGAAAATTTTTTTTCTGTTAATTATTTTCTTCTTTATATTTTCTTTTATTTTCCTTTATTATTTTCTTTATTTTCTTTATATTAAACTCAAGCTGTATTTCAAGGAATTGACACAGTTTCTTCCCTGATTCTTCTCCTCTTTTTGCATCAACTCATTCTCGTTCTAGACTTGAAAAAGGGTCTCACTAGTTTAACTGGACTCTTACAAGGGGACACTCCTTATGCGTTCGAATCATTAGGTTGAATTTCGGATTAGATACGTTGCAGGGAATCAAACCGTTGGGCAAACTCAGAACTGTAGCAGTCTTCGTGTTCATGGCTGGTTTTATCTCGTTTCTTGATTAGTACTTGATACCATAACTGCTACTACGTGCATCACGTTTTCTTCCAACGACGCTTCTGGGATCTTTCCATCACGATACGATCAGTAACGAGCCTCCCTTATTTGAGAAAATGCTCTAATAAATCTACGGCAAACACGACGGCCTCCCCTTATTAGGTGCCGATCGGCTCGTCCTCAGTGGGAAACTCAGTTTATATATCTGGCAGAACTGGCGAGACTTGACAAAAAATATAGTCCCAGCAAATAGGCCAATCGGCGAAGATGCTCCGTTCGAATTAGGTTATACAATTAAAAGAAAAAGGAGAGCGCGAGAAAAAAACAACAAGTAAGCTTGACACCGTAAGGAGCGACGTGCCTGGATGTCCGTTAACGCGTCTGGCGGTGCAGTCGGCATACTTATGCGTCCAATTTCTTAGTAAGAGTTGTTTCTTCGGACCCCTCGAGTGCTTCGGCCTCAAGTGGTTTCTCACGAGCATTAGCCACCTCAAAGAGTAATTGAAATGCTTAATGGGAGGTTTTGTTGGAATGTAAACAACTTGAGTTAAGAATTAGTGCGAAATGAAGAGCTTCGGGCAGGCCATGTCGGCTTCCATACCCGTATGTTAGTATCAAAGTTGTGCTCTTGATGAAGGTTGATCACTTGCTTAGACGGAGCAAACAACCTTTTTTTCTTTTTAGCGGCCACGATTATTTTTTAAATGCAGTCGGCTCAACTATCCAATTCTTTTAAAAGAACTTTTTTACCTCGTTCCTGGACTCCTCCATCTTACTGAAAGAGTGTTTGGAAATATCGATATGAATCATTTCGAAAAGCTGCGATACAAAAACATTTTCATTGGGAAAACTAACTTAGAGTGTCCGCTTCATACTAAGGAAGCCATCTGAATCGCTCCTTAACCTACTCATCACGTTCCTCATTGCATGTGGTTTATCCAATCTATTATGCGCTACTATTTGGCCTCATTAATTAAAACTACCGACGAGATTTGATTTGAAACCATCGGGGGTTTGCGTCATTAACTTCCTATTGTGGCACGCTGAAGGGGCTTCGATTCAATTTACCTACGTCGAAGACAATAATCTCTCGTTTGCCGCATTATAATAAACAGCTATATTATGTACCAGGTGAAGATACATTATGCACAGGCCATGATTCGATTAGTATCACCTGACAAGCTAATATTGAATCGTTAATACATTATTAATCGATAGGACCGTACGACAATGGCTGGGGTTTGTCGGAGGGTTGATTCGGGCTTCCGCCTTGCCTCCGTGTTGCACGACCGTTGTATTGTTTCATATTGTTGGTGTGGACGATATAACTACGCTACATTTGCATACGGAACCGATATATTCACGTAAGTCTCCCGTACGCAAGTGAGGAAAATCACGACCCTGTTATCGATCCACAAATAATCATTATCGAATATTTTTTCTAGAAACGTTGTTGAGAGAACGAAATCCCCCCCCCCCCCCCAAATAAACTAATATAAATTTTTAAAAAAATCCTATCACTCAGGATTATTATGATGCAAATCCACTCTGATTACGAATCATACAAGTTTGGATGTTTTGGAATTCTTCTACTCTGCGTATTTTCTCGTTCATAATATCCCAACCGTCCGCGCAGTAGGTTACGCGGTAATCGTTTCCTGTACAGTTGCTTGCAGAGCTACTTAATAATATAAGTAGAATTTTGTAGAACCATTATTCGATACTCAAACCTTATTATTTTAAAATTAGTGAAACTAACTAATTATCGTAAAATAGACGCCTAAGAAGAACAGAAACAGACTGTTTATTCTACTACCGATCCTTACTGCACTCAGGGTAAAGCCTCTGATTTGGTAATGAGGATGGTGAGTAGGAAGGAACCTCCTGAGTCGCGAACGTACATCCATTAATTTGCCCATATGGGTTAAGCACCATTTCCATTAATGGGGACGTTTGAAGCGAGCAGGTGGCGCTTACCTATGCGGTATAAGTAGTGGCGCTTATTATAATTTAAACTCTGCATTAGTTTGGACGAAATTCTCTCCAAGGAGAAATGTATACGAGGTAAGGTTTGCATTTGTGTAAGGGGCACCCCATCCAAAGGAGTTGTATCAATGGAGGTGCTTGGAGTGGGGTTATGCGCAAGAGTTTCACATTACCGGGAGGACACATGTAATATGCAAATTAGCGCAGCTAAATATGTTAATACGGACCAGGGGAAGGGGGAAGAGGAGCAGGTTACCACGTAAGAAGCCGCGCGGTTTTCTCTTTGATCATCACATTCGAGCCTCACAGAGCTTTCTGCTTAACAATTTACTTTGGGTAACTAAGTAATTTATTATTCTTCGAGACAGAGGAATTCAGATTCTCTCGGTTGAAATTGAGTGAAAAAGCATAGCTGAGATGATTTTGAAGCCTACAGCCGAACAATGACGAAACCACTGGATCCCATTTGATCCCTCGCGCTAAGCTTTACGGGGGTGTTGATAGGATTTGATGGACTCTTGGATGGGTGACCACTGATAGGTGGGCCAGCCGTTCAGAAAATCAGTCGCGCCAGCCAACATAATACATATTTTAATAATTTCAAAAAAGAGACATTGGAAGATTGTTGCTTTGTTGTTGTCACTATATAGTTTAAGGGCGGTGGCGTCGGTATTACAACGACCGATTTTCTTTACCAAAGTCCTAATAGATGCTTTATGTACTACCTACTCATACTTCTGTTAATGGTCCTCTTGGCTCCAGGACAAGCTGACATTGGTCCGCTACTACTAATTGATCATTGGTGATCTTAATTTTACTACTCGTACTCCCCAGTTGATCGGATTCCTTCATTGTCTCCTTTTCTCTGACCTCTCATTCGGACGGGGATGAAAACCCAAAAAAATGAGAGCAGGCACAAGTTGGCGCCTAGATGGTAGGTTGACACGTTGCCTTCCTCAATTGTAATATAATTAAGCAGTAGAGTATGTGATTGTAAAGGACTCTCGACGACTTTGCATACGCCTTGGAGCCCCTCCTTAGTTCACCTAACACTTATCACCTTATTCACAAATTTTCAATGTAAAAGCACATTGCGCATTGCATGTGGGATTTTGTTGCCTGAAATTATACATGCGGGTGCACTGATGATACAAATTGTGCAGTTCATTGTGGACTGAGCCTCTTTTTTAGAAGTTGCGGTATATTACGGATTATTATGAACTAGGTTCAAATGAACAGATAACCGTTGATGAATGATCAGTAGAACGAATCTTTGATGGTCTGAAGAACGGATTGAGCACATGAATATTATAAGACTCCACCAATAAGCTTTGAACTCGATTAATACACTGAACAACCGGACCACAGTTGGCAAAAATGGCAAAAATATGGAACAACGGTCGAGGGCTCTTCTTATATCTGAGAGTCGAAGAAGTGTTAAAAGTTTCCAACTCTGTGCTATAGCCATGCTCTCTACTTTGTGTAATAATATCATAACGAACCCACTGCTACTCTAAAATGATTCGACGTTAGTAACACATTGGATTTTTGAGAAGATCAGCATCGCATGTGATTCTATTGCAATTTCTGATCGCTCACAATGAGATTAAACTTGGGAATGGTGAAAGTAGAGAATGTCACACTCCCCTGCGTAATAATCACCCGGCAGATTGATAATGTTTGGGTGATGTCCCATCAGCCTCACAACTGCATACGCTGATAGCGAAAACCTCTGCATTCCTCTCACGTGGGCTCGAACGAGGAAAGGGCGTCCCCTCTCAAGGTGCCAATATCCGCAGATCTATTATGTGTGGACAGTTGTTACTGCGTTTGTATACCTTCCCTCTGAGCGAGTAAACTAGATTTTCAACTAGTTTCGAGGAGATTGAAAGCTAGTCCCTCTCCTGCCTTTCCCCCTTCAAATTTGGCGCGTTTGCTTTACATTTCTAACCCATTTGAAGAGGGGAAGGCTGAGCACTGAGCCCTACCTGTGTCTTCAAAGCACGTAGTTAACCCTTTAAGTATGGTCACATCCAGGACTTGCCATACGAATCGCTCGTAACGTTTGCTAATCACTCTTCGAGGACAGCCGTATCGTCCCTTCAGGTCTTCTAAGCGAGAACGTGCTCGGAATACGTTCATTGATTTATTTAAAATTGGTTCGGTCGGTGGGGTACCCTAATGTAGTTCTGCCGGTTCTAATGAACCGTTTGAAGTGGTAGAGTTTCCCTGGGGGGGGGGGGGGGGGGGTTGTACGGTCCTTTGTCCACTCACTTCTAAGTTGATATGTCGTAGAGCGATGAGTTTTGCTTTGTCCCATTCCGACTGCCTCGAGGCTTCTTCGGCCAACGTCCTTCTTGGACGAGGAAAGCCAGAAATGGTTTTAGGGTCAGGATATCAAATTATCCATTCGCCTAGCTTATAACCTCCCTCGATCTCTTTATTTTTCAACTAATTACCCTTCCTGCGGACCTTCGTTCGCTTCGGATCCAACTCAATTTACTCTCCTCTGCCAAAATTTCAACATCGAATCAGTCACAGCTTTTAATCAACTTTCCCACATGATTTCACTCTTCTAACCCCTCGTGACTCCAGAGATTAATCTCCTATCTCAAAGGTGTATGCAATACCGCTCTCCTCGATCCATCCTAAGGGAATGTAATTTTGTGACCGTTATATATTCTTTCCCTTCCTTTAATCTTGCGGAAGATACAAATCCGTTTTGTGAGTGGCCCTTTGAAACATAGTTTCGGCTTGCTTGGTACACTAAAAGAGGATGGAATTGAAGCTCAATTGAACAATAATAAAAAATGAAGACATAGCAATCGTTGAGTCCAACCCTAAAGGAGTTATTTGAAGAGTACCTATGTGAAGCTGAAAATACAAGGGAGGAGTCATTATTGCGTTATGTATACCTTATCTTGGGAGTTTTCCGGATTTAGGTTGCATCTCTTTTCTCATTTGACGCTTTATGAAAATGCTCTTTGATCGCTTTATTTCGTTCTGGAGGTAGACGGTCTTGAGCTACAAAAAGTGTATTTAGTATGGGGGGGGATATTTAGGTTTCTCAATACTAGTCATTCTACAATAACGTAAGTCAGTCTCAAGAACGCTCTGTCTGATTGGTATGTTTCCACAAAGTAATATAATAATTGATATAGAAGTAAGTTATTTTGAAAGCCATACAAAACCATAGCGATCTGTGAATATTCAATCAAAAACCAAATCCAACATTTTCACAGATCATCGAATTTCACCTTGTGAACCTCTGCTCTCTTTTAACTTCACAAGTGCCCTTGTAAAAAATATTGTTTCAAACATTGGGAGCTTACAGCTTGGTCTGACTAATTATGTTTTTGGTGAATGACATTAATAAATTATGTCCTTGTGTCTATTGTAAGGAGAGTTTGAAATCTCAGATCTCAACAAACTCGACTAAAAAAATGCCATTCGCCGAAGGTTAAAAAAACCATCTGCGAACCCTCTGGAGATCGAATTACATATTAGGGCAAACCAGGGGAGGAGGAGAGTGACAGGGGGAGTTGAATATGCAAGACAATGCGGCTGTCAATGAAGCGAGGTTTCTATCACGAGCGATAACAGGGAGAGAGGGAGCGCTAGTGAGCAAAACAATGAGTTCTGGTCCGCGCTTGCGGATCCTCAGCTCCACATCAACAAAAGAGCGATGCAAGAGAAACAGTGGTAACCATAGAAAGGGGGTGTGCGGGGAGTGAGCGAAAAACACATCCAACCACCTTCCTACGCCCCGACCTGTCAACCACTTTTGGCTCTCCGCCAAATGTTTATCTGCTGCGTGTATCATTTTCATCTCGTCAGAAAACTTCGGCGGTCGCAAAACGGTATATTAGATCGCTTTCGACAGGTCTGCCTTTGGAAAGCTTGACCAGGTGGGCAGTTATTGTTTGAGTTTTTTTCTTGTGTTGAGCATAACCTAGTTCTCAAGATAATAATTGTATATCCCTTTCATTCCCCCTGTTGGTTCCTCCTTTCATTGATCTCTGGCCACGAGAGTGTTGGCTCTTTTTGGACAACAAAAAATTATTTCCTCTATGAACGGAATGACTTCTTCAAACGACTTCTTCGCACAAAAAGAGGTTTCTATTGCGATTTGTTTAATGCTTCTACAAATTCAGTCATCCTCATCCGCTTGACCTGACCTTCTTGCAGTGTACTTTTTAATTACCTATGATACGACCGCCAACGTCAGCCCTCCAAGGGGCACAAGGGCTGGTGGTGATTCTCAAAGATTGAGCATCGGACACACTCCCCCTCAATAAGTATTGAGTAGTATATTAACTCTGAGGTCTAACCGGAAAAAAAGAAACATATAAATTACTACCTCGATTTGGATCGATGGCAATAATTTCTTATAAACCCGATTGGAAAAAATCACCACAGTTTCCTTGTAGCCAGTGTATGTGCAGAGTTTAGGGTGACAGTTATTTAGTACGCCCCCAAATTCTTCGCATTTGGATGAGCAACGCTCCCCCAAGGTGGGCAAATCACGTCTGGAAGTGAATCGCCGTTATTTTAATTTTTCCAGTTAGCTTGGGATAGAATCACCATAACTTTTCCAAATCAACCAAAAAAATAACCTTTTTTTTTTTTTTTTCTCTCTTTGTGAACTGGCATTTGAGCGTACTGGATGTGCTTTGAAATATGACATTATCGCACTCATCATGAATTAGGAAATCTTTCATATACTGCAACTGAGGAATGAATTACCATAGTTTTTCCGAAACCAACTGAGGAATAAAAACTAACTTGTTTCTCAATTGCTGGAATGAGAGTTGTTTGTTAGACCCTAACTTTTTTCCTTACCCACCCAAACTTTTTACGCGTGTGAGGCGTAAGAGAGTCACAACTGTATTTCGTCATGAAATCTGACGATTGGTTACACTCGTTTCATCTTCGGGTGTCATGGCTCTTGGATTCTCGATTCATCCGTCGTAAATAGAACATATTGTCCCAGCGCTCTGACGTCGATGCATCGTGAAAATGAGAATGAAGTGGAGTAGGGAAACATTGAAACAACCTCCCATTCAGCCCGCCCTTTCTATTTTGCCGTGATTCCCAACGGAGATTTACGGTTGACGCTAATGATTACGGTCCCCGGCCAACGGACGAGAGCGGATATTTTACAAGATACGTATAACGTAAATAATGCTCTGAGCGTAATTTACAGATAGTGGGGGATGATCTCCGGCCACACGGTGTTTAAAGGCAATCAGCCCTGATGATCAACTGTTGGATAAAATGCGGCATTTACGAGGTTGTTGAGGATGGGGCTTTTCGCAGAAATAGTAGAAAGCTGCTTGTAACGTGCGCATAACAGTTGCGATCTTGCGATACAGTAATGATGAACGTCGCACCCATAACAACTATTGTTTTTGCAGCATCTGGGAACACTCGGCTGATAGCATACAATTGTTCTTGTTCTCCTCGGAGTTGTACCGAATTCTTGTCGTACCGAATTCAGTTCAAAGCAATTTTAACATAGGACATGTTTTAGCCTTTACCTAACTGCCAAAAAACGTTACACGAAAGTGGAACGCGGGAGTGGAACGCGGGAGGGTAACGCCCGACGGGTGACGCGAAGAGGAGGATGAAGCCGCCATCCCATTCCATTTAAGGTAGTCGTGAGTCATCTGAAGTGTTGTAAAATCGAGTCTTCGTTTACCTATCATATAAGGCTAAAACATGTTCCATGTTTTTGAATTTCAGCCGCAGGCTTTAAGCGAGTAAAATCGGGGGTCCAGGGGCGCAGCCCCTGGTGAGGCCAAGGGGCAAAACCCCTTGCAAAGCTCGCAGCGCCGAGTTTTTTTTTTTTTTTTTTTTTTTTTTCAATCTTGGTGAGATTGATGATTATTAGCGACTTGGTATTCGTTGAGGACGGCGATTTTAACCTTGGAACGCTATTGACTACGAAGCTGCAAGGATAATATGTACCTAACTACCTACGATATAAACACGTGAACTTTGAAGTTCGATCATAGTGTTATTTGTCCCTGCTGCTCATGCCTAATTACTTCCCCGGTCAACCTTGAAGCAGAAATCCCTTAACAGGGTTGTTGTAAGTTTACAAGTCAAAGCTGGCAATTTCAGTGTCCATACAAAGCAAAATGTATAAATGGCCACTGTGAATTTCTCATAATGCTGTTCTGAAGGGGACCAGAAGTCCTCTATAAATTGGATACGAGGAAAGATTCACCCGAGTGTAAAGGACATATGCGATAGGAGTACGAGGCAGGCACAAAGACCATATAATATCTGAATACCAGAGGAATGAGACGGGGCAGAGTCCCTACTTAAGATCCTGATGGCTCCGGAGGTCCTTCCCAACTTGTCAGGTTTGGTTGAAACCTTTGTGGTTGATTGGCCCTTTGCTTAATCAGTGGACAAGGGTCCGTTTCCTTCCCTTCTCGCGCTCTGATTTCCTGATGACTTGTTTCAAAGGAACCAACCACCCCTTCAGTGTCCAATCCCTTGACTTCTCGACCCGTGGTGATCTTGACTAGGTGGGTTGGGGTTTGTTTGGTTAAGGGATTGTTGTGGAATGGGGGCCATTTCAAGACAAAGAGACGAGTATCCCCCTTGGGCTGTTCAAGATTCTAGGCTTACGAGAATCAAAAGCTGAAGATCCCTCGCCCCTACGAAATTCCCCTCTACATAATTATATATAAATGTCTCTTCAATATTCTGCCAAATTGTATAACCCTGTCTCCTATCTCAGTTTTGCGCTGCAACAACGCTTTTGGTCAACCATATTATATACTATATTTAACATAATTATATATTATCATTATACGTACATAACACACATTCCTCCACAGCCCGCTTAATATAGATATTACCTATAAAACCTTAAAACCAATACAGCCCAGGTTTAAGAAACAACGCAATGTTTCGTGAGTGAACCTGAACGTCGTTTTTTTTTCTGGGTGTTTCAAGGTGTCTAGAGCAAAATAAGCAAAAATGTCCGTCCATGTCTTCTTACCATGCCGTTTTCTGTCGTTGAAAAATTTCTTAAGATATGAAATTTTGGCTAGAGACCCGCTTCCGGCTTTAGTTGGTCCTCGAAAGTCCTCAGCCCGATAGGACCAAATTCGGGGTACCCCGATGGGGTACCTATCTACAAATTTCGAAAGAGGATTTTCGAGATTTCTGGTCCCTAGGCGTGTGGAATCATTTTTCACTATATGTTGGACCCTTAATCGATTGGAATGAGTCTCCATGCTCCTGGTCCGAGGAATATTCAACCCTTGCGAATTAATTTGCATCATTTTATGGTATAAAAATCCTTTTTCTCGGATGCTCTGGTAAAAATAAGCCTTTTGTTGTGAGAATAATTTTATGTTCGTGACGGCTCTTAAAATTGACGTTTACCAAATTAATGAGGTGCCCCAAAGAAGTTGAGTAATTTCAGATCATGCTCTCTATTTTGATGATCCTAATAATCTTGCCAGAGATCTATCGCTCTGAGTTGAAAAATGTCCGATTTGTGTTTCATAAAAATTTCATAAATTTCACGTACACACCGATTTTAGCAGTAGCACGCTGACTACATTCAGGTGGCTCCTGAAACGGTTGCCACGTACCAGAAGTGGGCCCCCTGGGTCAAGAGAGACAATTTAATATGATGTGCTTATTATGTAAAAAAAAGTTACGGTAATTTGTTTGGAAACATCAAAGGTACACGTTCCCACACGAGCAAGAATTACCTGGAATAATAATAAATTTTCAGCCTTCGGGATGGTCCTCAATTTAACGATGATGAAGGTACCCCGCCATGAGAACTTCCTCATTTAACTGGAGGGTACTGTCGAGATGTTCACTTCTCCACAGTAAGAATCTTCTCAGTTTTTCTTCTTCTCAATTGATCGCGGTAATACATACACAAGTAGAAGATCCCAAAGTAAGGGTAGTAAGGAAGTAACGGGAGTCCAGTCCGTTCCTATTTCATTGTTGAAGATGTTTTCTTAAAAATTCTATTCAGGTTATACATTTTGAATGCCAATTTATGTTGCTCTTTCTATACAAATCTTCACCTTCGAAGACTCATCATTGTCGTCAGTAAATTATGGGGACGACATAAGTCGTGGACTGAAACTCCGGCGCCTATGCAGCTTAAGGCTCCGGAATTCCCGACAGTGGACAAAAAAAGTACACGTTCAAAACATATGGGCTGAGCAAATACCTCCTTCAGGAGCGTGCTAACTGCATCGAAGAACTCAAAGAATTCAATTTTCTTGATTTCCACTTAGTACGCCAATTAGATGAATGCAACATGATGGAATGTACGAAGAAACAGTTGATCGCGGTGGCCGATGCAATGACAGGAGGAACAAAAAGACAAAAAATAGCGTCCGCAGCAAAAAGTTTCTATACGCGCTGTCCATGCCAAGATGAAGCCTCTGAGGTCCGGCAGGTGCCCACCGGTGACAGATAAAAAAGTTTGACACTTGAAAACCGGAGGACCCGGTGGCCCGAGCTCAAAAGGGTACGTACCCTCATTCAACTAGTAACGTTTTTATTCTCTCCCAACCACCCGATCGGAAGCGGACCTCTCTTTGCAATATTTATGTCGAAAATGTAATGGATCGTTAATGAAGGTTTCTTTCTTTTGAAATTATTCAGACAAGAAGCGCGCCAGCAATGCGACGTACGCCTTGATAAGGAAGGAGAAAAGTCGCTGGAGGCAGAGGTATTTCACATCAAGATAATACGGGCAGTGCACCGACCTACCCGCAGACCCCACTGAGGATGCCGAGGATCGCTGATACCTAATTATGAATGTCAATTTATGGATCACGTTCACTCCAGAACTTGTCTCTCATTTTAAAAATCTGAGAAAAAAGTTAAAAGTGGTCTGCCGTTAAAAAATTCCATCGTGCCCTCAAATGTGCACACCCAGTTTGAATGCCTTTCACGTAGTAGTTTATGGCATTAGTTATCCTTCAATGGAAACTATTTACGTAGTTTAAACATATTTCCTGCTCCGTACGTTTCAACTTTTCATCTGTCGAAGAACGATTGAGCTCATGCAGCCAGATTACCTAGATTTCCAATGAAGGGTAAATTTGACACTGGCCTTATTAACTGTTGTTAATATTTAAAAAAATTTGTTCATCAACTCTGATCGCCCTATTACTGTCTTTTGCCAGCCTTACCGCAGCACCCTACAAAAGGAATAACTAGGTATGAACAAGCAAATTTTTTCCTCTGGTTGGTTATTCCTTAAAAATCAACCTATGTTTTCATGCAGGAAGTCAACCCCTCCGATTTTCCCAAAACGGCGTTTCAAGGTGTCTAGATCAAAATAAGCAAAAATGTCCGTCCGCCACCCATCCCGCTTTTGGTAGTAGAAGTTATTCTAAAAATCTGAAATTTTGGCCAGGGACCCGTTTCCGGCTTCAGTTGGTCCTTAAAACTTTTCAGCCCGAACGAGCCAAATTGGATGGGAGTGTAGGTCAGACTGTGTTTTTCGGAAAATGGATTTTCGAGATTTTTGGCGATCTACGCGTGAGGAGGATGATTTTCTACTAAATTTTGGAAGTTGAGTCGATTGGAAAGAGTCTCTTGGTCTTAGGAACAATTAAGCCCCGTGAAAGAATTTCCAGCATAGTTCAATAAGTTTGAAGGGATTCCAACTAGTGAGCTTTCATATTGATTTTTCGATGCAGAGTCGATCGAGCTGGGTATACGGTCGATTACGAACATCAAGAAGGTTTTAGATGAAAAGTAGATTATTTCGAAGAACCTGTGAATTTCTTTTACCGCGATAAATGGAGACAGTAGCCTCCCAATTAATTGAAAACGCACACGTCCAACTTCCTCAGTGTGCCTCTGAACTACATTCTTATTCCATTCCAATTAGTAGGGACTTTTATCGTCCCACCACCGTTTTGTGGTACCTAGTCCTTGGGTTGAGATTGTTAGAATTACCCTGGTGGGCTCTCTCAGAGTTCACGATATTTTTTCAAGATAACAGCTCTCATAGACCAGATATTTGCTTTATTATCTAATGAATAACCAACGTGAGATCGATTTATCCGGTTTGCCCGAACCTTTGACATTCGAATTTCAAGGGGAATTATTCTAAAAAACTTATGTTCAGGTTAGCATATTCGGTCTATTCTTAGTCCAATCACCCAAAATGGAGGGAAGATGTAGGCGGAAATGAGTATGTGGAAAGTATGTGTTCGAGATTTTCGGGGACCTTGGCGTTTGGGGATATATTTCTCTACTGAAGCATTCTGGTCGAATGAAATGCGTCCCGAAATTATAAAGCTATAAATGAAGGCAATGGTTTATACAAAATGAAAACTCATATTTGTATATTTTTAAACTCTGGGGTTTTCTGTAAGCCTTGAAGTGGGGGTACCATTTTTCATCGAGTTTTGAACAATGAGTCGATTTAGGTGTGTCCCGAATCGATTCCTACAGAGAGTGCCTATCAGATTAGAGATCACGAGATTACTTCTTGAAACGTTTGCTCTTGAAAAAAACTGTGTTTGATCTTTTCATTGCCATATTTTCTAAAAAGGTACTTGGGAACTTGACTCTCTCACATGAGCAAGATCCACCAAGAATAATAAACCATTGTGGAATTATTTGCCGCGTTTTACATGAATTCTCGATCGCATCATCTTGTATCGCTTCACGATTCAATAGTTCACTTCTCTGCAAGTGGTCGTCCATATTTTTTTTTTTTTTTTTTTTTTTTTTTTGGAGCATTTGCCCTTCTTATCCCTCGCCCATCGGCTTCATCACCCTTTTCCACCCAACCTTGTCCACAGTCTTTCACTTTCACGAGGCTTCCACTGGGTTGAGTTCAGAAGCAAAAGAGGCTGGGCGCAAAACCTGAATTATTTCTGCAGTCTACCTGCATGAGTTGCGAGGAAGTGTAAATATTTAAGAAGCTTTATAGCGTTTGGGAAAAGGAGAAGGTGGGGGTAGAAAGCGCATGCTACACCCCTCTCCTCAACCATACCCCTCTCTACCTCTGTTACAAGTTGAATTAGTAATAGCAACTTCTCCGAAAACACCAGGCTCAAAAGGCACTGCAACCCCCCCTTCTTCTCTTACTCCTTTTCTGTTCAACCTTATTTAATAAATTAGAAGTCACCTCGATTCATTATTAAAAATTCGATATCCGCTATGATATTGCTCCATGCGAATTCATTATCGTAGATAGAAAAGATTACCCATGAAGGCAAAATTAAGTACCTACATTCTGATTACTTCTGCTTCAATCCTGTTTCTTCAAAGCAAGAAGAAGTTAATATATTTGACTGAGGGGCTTATTCACTTGATTGTAAAATTACTAGTTTAGCCAGTTCCTACTTGTGGATATAAATATACTAAATAAAGGAATATCATCGTGCAATCACCCAGTACTGAATTATCTGATAAACTGAAGCGCATAAAACCGTTGAAAATATTGCCCGCATTGTGACGATTCCGAATGCAGTTGACGAGTTTTTCCCTTTCTGACAACTTTCTGCTTTATCAAAGTGGATGAATAATGAGGTGAGGACGACACTGTATCAACAATAAAAGGAATTACGATGGAATGAAAATTTCATTTTCTTGCCACAAGAGAAGAGCCATGGAACAAGCGGATACTCCTTAACAAATTGAGGTAAAACGGATTATCCGAATAAAGTCGAGTTAGAAACGTCGGAGTTTTAAATAAAACAAACCTCTAATAAAGTAATAATCTAAAAGGGAGAGGGTGAGTTTATTAAAGACAAAAAGACTCGAATCGGAGGGTAGATACGAAAGAAAACTCTTGAGTAGAGATGGAACTTATCAAAAGAAGGAAAAAAATATAATAATAAAGAAGAATCAAATTGTGGTTACAGGCAAGACTCTAAGAAGTTCTCTCTGCCAATAAACCTAATTAAAAACGCTTACAACTCAGTGACTGTTTGGCGAGACGAATTGGAAGTTCACGTTAAAATACCCTTGTTGAGGAACAAGTTTCTCCGTGAGACCTTACAAGAGTTCATTTACGTGGTAATATAAACCGAATTTGGTGTATGAGGAAAAACGGATTATGGGTACGAATTGAAAGCTCAAAGATAGCTAGGAACAGGAAAAGTTCCGAGTTTAAAGGAAATGAGGCACTTCAAGGATTGTAGGGACGGCAGGGGGGTCATAGTAATATTAATATGGAATCTATTGAACAATTCATAATGGAAACTCTAACTAGGAGCCCCTGGTGGCAAGTTGAGACCTTCCACTGCCTTCAAACCCTGCGTTGGATTCAATTATAAATTAAAAATTCAACTTGAGAGAACCGGGGCAAAAACTACCTTTTATAATTCACAACATCTAGGCTTATTTACACCCTTCAGCGTCTCTGTTCTCTCCCCCACCTATATTTCTCTCTCTCCTTTTCTCTCTCTCTCTCTCTCTCTCTCTCTCTCTCTCTCTCTCTAACACTTATGTCAGAGACACATATGTCTCTCTCAGTGACACTTTTTGTTTAAAATCATTGCCACATTGAAACTTATATATTTCGCACAGCAGTACTACTCATTTTTAGTAATTCATAACCAAGATACAAGAAATAAACACTGTAATTATTGAGTGCCACAATGTCGGACTACCAAATAGAGAAACGAACCACCTACCTATTTAATTTTTCGATGTAGAACTATCGGGAAAATAACTTTACGTAACTGGAAGTACTTGGATGAGTGCTCAAGTATCAATTAAGAAGAGATACCAATTTGCATGAAGATACATTCAAATTCTCCAGTCGGTTATTTGGTAATTTACGTAATAGACCGATTTCATAACGTTCGTCCCGTGAAAATTATCATTAGCTCTTAATGAATACGAACTAGGTTGTTGCACATTTGATAGCAGCTCGGACATTTAGGGAGGGAATCAAATACCAACCAAAGAGACGTATTTGAGTTCTCACTCAAAGACTTGACTGAGACGATTTGCCCTCAATTGAGAGAGCTTCTTTGAATAGCAGCATATTGCTCATGTTGCCATGAGTTCTGGTCTCCTGTAGTACACCTAAATAAGGTCAATAACAAGTGTAGTGAACCAGAGGACAAATAGCTTCTGAAAGATTTACACTACAATTAAAAAGTTTTCCTCGAAGCTCACTTTTTTCACAGGATTTGTTATAAGAAGATAGAAAAAAAAAACTAAGACGGAAAGACAAACATTTCTTTCTTAAGTACAGTATAACTTCTTGATGTGCTTGGGAGTCGTAATGTTTAAATATTAAACCTTTTTCTAACCCTTCCCCACCCATGCTGCTCGTTTCAGAAGCCAGAAACGACACCGCTTGAAAATGTAATGCCTCAACCACTCCGCGCCATCCCTCCTCTGCGCTCTTGGTATACGTATCCTCTGCTTTATGGAGCACCCCCGCCCATCTCATACACAGGACGACTCGAAGTGCTTTTCTTTTTGAATGCTTATAAATCTGCAATTCGTCGTTTTAAAGAGAGACATACAAAGTTTCATATGCGCGGAGATCCCTATTTTTAAATGACACTGTTTTCAACCAGAAGAGACTGTTGTTTCTTGTATTTTCACCTTAATATCTTGTCTACTCGTCAACAAACGACGGGAAATACGTGCCCTGGAGTATCACCTATATAATTGTACGGAGAACAGTTTCTTTCACTCAATCTATCCACCTTCCTGAACACATGTAGGCGACTATGATCTTATGGTAATGATCCTGTTAGACTAGCTCGGCAGCCTTCCATGCCATTTTCCGATCAAGGTATTTGTCCCTGGCTGCCACTTGTTACATTTTTATCTTCAATAGTACCCACTGTCTTTCTTGTTCCTTGTTTCCTGCAATCCATCTGGGACCTACCTCAGTCGATTCAGCGCGAAAATGAGTGGAAAATGGTACCCAACATACCTGGGTATGGCAACATAAAAAATCCCATGTAGAAATCCTGTGTATGAAAATTATGTGTCTATACGTATGTGTTATTACTTGGCACGAAATTGTGCCAATATCAAATACTGAAGAAATAAGAAGACTGACGAAATACAGAAGAAAATATATGGAAAAACACAATTAACGGTGGATCAATCTTCCTGGCTTCCTGATTCTTTCCTCTGGAAAAAATACAGTTTTTCTTGCTCAGCCTCAGGCATCCAAGTAGACGTACCCCCACATACCTCCCGCAAGTATTGCCTGCCTGATGAGATTTTCAGTTATCCACTGCTTGTACATACTCAACAAATCCACAAAGCATTCAATTTCCTTTAAGGAATTTATTTGCGTCTTCTCATCAACCAACTCGGTTATTAGGCCCCTATGCTCACCTTTCGGCCAGCAGGAGCTTAACCAACACGTTAGTCTCGCAATTGCGGCAAAAATCAATTGTCCATCTCCGTTGGAAGGCCTCTAGCCCGCGAAAGCTACAACTGATTGCGAAAATCAAAGTTGCGGTCGTGTCGCGAATCTTTCAGAAGAACGTTATTCGGCCATTTGATTTGCGTGTTCCATTCGTCCTCGGTTACTTCATGATAAATTCATACTTCGCCACTAATCAGTATCATAACGGTGGCAATAAACCGCAACTTCTCGAAAAGTCCTCCTCTAAGGGTCTTCTGAAAAATTCACCGCTCCAAACAATATGTAAACATTGCAAGCTGGAGCACTGCTGAAACATTCATTTCCCTTTTACCTAGTTCAGGAACAGTGTATTCTCTTTTAGTTTAATTGCGAACTTCGATGTTCGTTTTGCAAATATTTAAACAACGTTCAAGCAAAAGATCTATCTAATTTAGCTCTATAATTGATCGGAGTGATTTTTCTTGGATGAGCCATCGCGTTAATATCACCCTCCCGCGCATAGGTTATTCTCGGAATATAGATCGATGTTCGGTGAATAAACTATCTGACATCATGTAAATATTATTGTTTCCTCTTCCCAGTCTGTTGTTGTTTAAGTAGATGCAAGGTGGAGGGATGGAGAGAGGGGTTTCTAGATGACGTGACTATAACTTCTTCGCTTGAAGAACTAAATACGTTTTCTTTAGTGGAATCGATTGTTGATTACGTTTGTGCTCACTCCACCTACAATCTTATTTTTTTACTCGAGTTTCAGCTTGGTATATGGTCCAATAGACCTACTCGGAGCTTATTAGACTGCTCAAAACATGATAAGTCAACATAACAAAATAAGGGGTCTTATATTTTGTATTCCATATTTTGTGATTGAATGCAATTTCCCTACATCCTCAATCTAATGTTTTATTGTGTTCTTTTCCAGCGGGGATTCACCTTTTTTGCTAATAATTTGTTGGGTCATCCTCTAAAAGCCTGTCTGACATTAAATACTTAATTGAACTCTTGGGATGTTGGATAGTTTTCACGTTTCTTGTAGGACGCTACATTTTTTTCCAGATTGATCCTTTTTCCAATAAGCATCGGTGCGATTCATTTAGATATATCAAAATATCTGGTTAAAATCCGGCCCGGTCGCTTATTATTCACGACTCGTATTGACTTTTCTATGAAACGTAGGGAATTTTATTGATCCTATCCTCACAGTTGCAGCTAAAACAGCGGAAATCGGTGTTTTCGCAGTATTGGCAAGTTATTCCGATTGCGTACAAGCCCCTCTAATAGTCAACTGTTTACCAAGTCGATCAATATGCGGGTGGAGGTGCATCCGTTGCTAATCGTCGAGTGAAAGGAAAAGACCCTTGCGCATCCCAAGAGTAACTATGCAGTCGATGCACCTTCCTGCTACTTACTCATATACCAAAATTGTTAAGTTCCAAACTGATTTGGCTTGAAGAATAAAGATTTTGTTGTCATTGATTTAGTTCCAAGCTGATTTGCAAGTAACAAACCAACACAAATTTAGTCTCAATTTGGAGGTTTCAATATTTGAATTTTTATTCAATCCCACTATAGAAAAAACTGGTTTCATATCTGCCACCCTAGCGAGTATTCGTATTGCGCGTATCCTCGCGAATCGAGGATAAACAGCTTACTATTGGCCCCAGCAGTGCTTCTACTTCCACAATCTTTACGAACGGTCAACGTTGCGTCTTCCACCAGTCCTGTCCGGAGACTGCATTTGTATTTTACCACCGCAGGCTTCGAAGACAAGTGCGATAAAAACCTAGAAAAACAGTTATAAAAAGTTTACGGGTACAAAAAAAAAAAGATTTAAACAGTCGGCCTAAGAAATACATTTAAAGCGTAAAAAGATGGATCCCACATCTCCTCCATGGTTTAAGCCTTGCGCGAACCGAGAGAACCACATCATTTCCATTGTAATGCAAAAACGAAAAAACGCTGCAAATTCTTACACAGGGGTTGGTTATTCCTCGGACCAGGCGCATGGAAACTGATTTTAAAACATGGGGGAAATGGGGAAAACGGTGGGTGCGGCGGGTCCCAGACCCATTCCAATCGATTCAGTGTCCATGATTAGTGGAAAATGATACCCCACACGCCCAGGTACCAGAAATCTCATAAACACATATTCAAAATGAGTAATATATACCCTATTTGACCCATAACTTCTTCCAGTGGGTGCCAATCGTCCTGAGACCCACTTCATTGGATTCAGCTTCCAAGATTTAGCGGAAAATGATACCCCACACGCCTAGGTTCCAGAAATCTCAAAGACACATATTCAAAATGGGTAATATATACCCAATTTGACCCATAACTTCTTCCAGTGGGTGCCGATCGTTCTGGGACCCATTTCATTCGATTCAGCGTCCAAAATTTAGTGGAAAATGATACCCCACTCGCCTAGATCGCCCAAAATCTCGAAAATCCATTTTTCAAAAAACACATTTTGACCCCTACCCCGCCCAAATTTGGTCCGATCGGGCTGAAAAGCTTGGAGGACCGTCCTAGGCTGGGAACAGACCCCTGACCCAAATTTCAGATTTTTAGAAAATTTTCTACTACCAAAAACGGCGGGGACGGCGTACGGCGGACGGACATTGACCTTTTTTGATCTAGACATCATGAAACGTCCAGAAAAAAATTTTGAGCCGAATCGGAGAGGTTGACCATTTGCATGAAAACATAGGTTGATTATTCAAGGAATAACCAACCAAAACGGCATATCATGTCGTGGGATCGGTTGTCGTTATGCGGCTTTTTGAAGGCTCCTCTTAACTCAACTGCATCTATGCATATGTAATTCCATATATTACAGCTCGTGGAGGTGATAAAACTTGAAATACTAATGACCTCAGCTTAAGACGTTCGGTAAGCTGGAGGAACCATTCAGGATGGTTCACTGGGGGCTGTTGGAACAATGTTTCACCCAATATGACGCTTATGTAATTATTGTTAATCAAAATTTTTGCAAAAAAAAAAAAAAATTTAAAGACAATCTGTGAGTTGCTCAATATAATGCTCCCCGCTGCTTTCCTGTATTCTGTTAGGCTCTTTTAGAGTCAATTCGATTCATTTATTGTCGTTTCAGGTAACTTGCTCTTCTAGAGTCGAGGTTTGTTGAGGCCCTTAAGATGGCCCCATCTTCTTGCATTTTGCATGGCTCGGAAACTAATGTCCGAGTTTGAAAAAGGGTTGCTCAAGTGTACTACACATGCGTATAGTTGTCTTTATGGCTGCCTAGTTATCAGTTAATCAGCATTTTTTTCTAATTATGATAATGGTTGCAATGATTAAATCCACAAAATACGGTATGATGACTGAAAAGTCATCATCTGCATCAACTTCTTGGAATGGAATTCAGAGAAGGGGACTCGACGAGGATTAGCACATTGGGCGGAATCTTGTGTATCTTAATGAGAACGGCCAATCGGTCTCGGACCAACGGCTGATAGAAATCTGCCATCACTCGGGGCCCTGAAACTAAACTGAATATGCATTCGAGGCCCTCGGTGGGTCAGTGTTTGGATTCGGGGTACATACGAGATGCTGTCACTCTCCGTAGCTCCTAGATACTAAGGTAATGATAGGTAGAGAAACATGGGAAGGGGCGGCCCATCGAAGCGAAGGGCAACTTGGAAACCGCAGTTCCCATACTATTTGTTCTGATAAACATACATCAGTGGCATGCATCATTCAGCGATCCATCAGGTGAACATCTGGTAATGAGAAAACCGATGAATTATTGATGACTGGGCTTCCCTCCCGATGTATACCCTTGTCCCCTAGTCAACAAGACTTCCAACTCTCCACTATTATTAGTCAGTTAATGTTTAATACCAATACTGTCCTACCTACAGCAGAAAATCAAAAATTAATCCAAATGAACTTCACTCATAACCTTTCTTTCTTTGAAAAAGTAGGAAAAATACACGTGCTCGTTTAAAAACGACCTGTTAAACATCATATTTTGACTTGAAATAAATTGTGGTTATGAGTCGTTGAGAAAATACCCAAATCAAATCAGGCAGGCTAAAGCCAGTGGATAGGACGGGAAAAATCCATTTTTAAAAATTGATTGCATTCCTGAACTTCAATTCATTTTAAATGAGAAGGTTCTCATGGCTCTGAGAAGTTCAAGCCTCACTCTAATATAGATGGAACAGCCATCAGATATTTATAACCCTTATAATGTCTGAAGCAATCAATCATTATCTAATATTAAGGAGAACTCCTTCTACTTGGAAGAGACATTAATTGAAATGGGGGTATTCTTTGGACAGGGGGTTGCAATTTTTATCGCCACACAATTGATGTAACTTCGTCCCGTAAGCGAAAGAAGGGAACAAGACAATCTTATACGAGGTTTGCCCAATCGTTGGGCATCTCGTGGTCAATTGTTGAGAGATAAACTTTTTACAACCTCTTAACGCCTACGACATTTACACACCTGCCTACAGATGATGGAGCAAACTCACTCTTAGTGGGTCATTATCCTATAGGGAAGACTTTAAAATTATCGCCTCTATAGAAATACCGATTCCATAAATATATGTATACTTATTTGTTCAAGTATATAAATATAATCTAGGCATTGAAAAAAATCTAAACTACCGACCTAGTAAACCGAATCACTGGGATATCAATCGGGCGAATTCACTCATTCTAGTACCACCTACTACACTCTTAGTACAGGACAGATTTTCTGGTTAGATCTCAGAAGGTGGACTCGTCCCCAATCAGTCATAAATGATCCTGCTTATTATTATGGCAACAACATGTGTGAGAACCCCTTCGACGCACAATGATTTATTGTGCAAATCAAAAACGTTAATAAGATCAGAAACTGCTTAATTTTTAATGGTGTGAGTTGATCAGTCTCTTGCCTCCCAGTGACAGCATAGCTGCAATGTCGACAGTGAAGTTGTTATGGATACAAATAATGTTACTTTTCATCAAGGGGCCGGTCGCTGTACCTGGTGACTCTAAGATCGTTGGTGGGTCGGCCGTGAAAATAGAGACCGTACCTTTTATAGTGAGCATACAGCTGACAAACGTCGGGCACTTATGTGGTGGATCTCTACTCTCTTTGCAACATGTAATTACCGCTTGTCACTGCGTCGCGACTGATCTTAAGATTAATGTTACTCACGCACAAATCTCTATCAGGTACCTGCAAATAAAATTAACGAAAACGCGTGTATGTGAACGTAAATATGTTGTTTGTGCACAATTTTTTGATGAAAAATTACCTACTTATCTTTTTGTGCTGAATAACCTTTTCAGACCTGCAAACCAACTTCATGTGATAGCTGGCTCTTCAGTGCTTGATACTTCTTCAAAAAAGAAACTCCGAGGGCGGGAAGTCATTAAAATTGAAATCCATCCGAAATGTGATTATAAGCTGATTCTCTGCTACGACTTTGCCATAATGTATTTAAAGCGACCGTTCCGTAAAAGTAGAAGTATCCAACAATTTGCGTATCCGTTGAAAATGTCTTTTGAAGACTTCGACAGGAGGACTCGCCGATTGGTGAACAACCGCAAGAATCGTTGTTATGTAGCCGGATGGGGCGCAACTGCGCATGGCTCGGGCGTTTCGTCAAGCGTCTTGAAAGCTGCCAGGATGAGAGCCATAAGTGGTATGTTGTCCACGGTGTATTCCTAGACCTTTAGGAAAATCACGGACATTGCTTGGACATAGTACTGTTATTTATTAATTACAAGGAAGGACTGACTGACTGACTAATAACTGACCTTTGGAATGATTTTGTACAAAAAACGCAGCGAATTCATTCACATGGGTTGGTTATTCCTCGAACCAGCAGCATGGAGGCTCATTCCAATTGATTCAGCCACAATTGTCTGGGCGACAGGCGACGATTGATGGACACAGGACAGATCAATGGGTGGCAATCGATGAGATACAGAAGGCAGCGAAACCGCGCTCAGTTTGAATTGGGAGGGAAGGCGAGAATTCAAATTTTTCCACGCCACATTTTAGACCCCATTACTGCTCCCATTACTTTCCTTGATTTAATCTCAGTTAGCCTATTGAGGCTAGGCATAACCCTGCCAGTTGCAACTTATTGTGGGAAGATTATTTTACAAATTTCTGTGGAGTACAGAGGTTACAAGTAGCGTTAGTAACATTGAACATCAATTTACTACACAATATAGTTGCTAAGTCCAGTGCATACTATGCATTGATTAACTTCAACTCCCTGTTCTCAGATGAAACGTGCGCGGAGCGGCTGGGTCGTTATAACCGCAAATTCCAGGGATTCAAGTTCGGTTTAAACACTCAAATGTGTACTTTATCATTTGGACGGAAAGTGAATGCATCTGAATGTGTCGGTGATTCGGGTGGCCCGTTCTACTGTGGTCGTACCGTGTATGGAATCGTAAGCTACGGCTTTGTATGCGGTACGTGGGATTCTCCGAACGTTCACGCCAAATTATCCTATGCTATGTCTTGGATCAACACGAAAAATGTATCCATCGGTACTAAGAAGTACCACCCAGCCAGGACGCTACCCATTCATCGAAGTGTGGGGAAGTCGACGGCCCTGATCCACTACAGCTTGACGTGGGTCATTATAACGACACTAGTTTTGTCGGGAGGATGTAGATTACCCGCACTCAGCTCATGAATCTGTCTTTGACTTGTTGTTGGATTAAACACTCTTCGACGTCAATGGGTTCAGAAATATGTCGAGCACACCAAGTTGATTTCCAAACATTGTAAATTATGTTTTTTAGTCTTCGTTGGTATTTCGTAGTGTGGTATGGTCGCTCCATCCTGGCTACTTAGCCCTTATCCTGCAACTAAAAAGGCGCAGGAGGGAATAATTGTAGTAAATATCTTTAATAGTAAATAGTCTTTATAGTAAATATCCTCCTATTTCTACTAGACCGAATGAACCTTCCCAATTTCGAAAACAGTCTAAATAAAACCTCTCTGCCATCTTTCGTTCTACTAACACCTCTGCATTAAAAACGCCCTCAACGATAAGGTGATGGCCATCCTCTTTATAAGGGCGCAATAACACCGGTGAAATGTTGCAAAGAACCGCATTACAACTCCTGTAGCGTTGGGGACGAGCTGAAGCGAAAGAAGCGAACAAGACAATCTTATACGAGGTTTGCCCAATCGTTGGGCATCTTGTGGTCAATTATTGAGAGAAAAACTGTTTACAACCTCTTAACGCCTACGACATTATTAATGTCGGGAATTTATGTAAGGAAAAGATTTGCTAGCTTCCCGGTGTTTCTCGCAAACTTGAGCAACCCTGTTTCTGTCGCGTTGGTAACGTGCTAGCGGGTCTCTCCGCCATTTTAAGTTTCGTGCGAATTTATCTGTCGTTCCAATTTTCGTAGATCTCTGTTTTCCTACGTTCATCCTAGTTAAAATAGTTCGGTTCGGTTCGTCTCGGTTTGTGAAACATTAAACATTAAATTTGTGTTTCTCTATCAGCGTTGTCTCCCCGAATCATATTCTAGTCGATAATTTTTGTGGTTTTTCGACAAGTGGCATCCCTTGTGGGGAAGACAACCATGGCTGATGAGTTGACCAAATTTCGTTCGGAAAGGACGGTGATTCGTCGCTTATTCACTGTTACATCAAAACTCGTGGAAGCGGCCCTGGATACCGATCCAGTCGATGTTCGAAAGGTAAACCTAGAATTTGCTAAGTTAGCAGACAAGGCCGAGCGTTTGTTTGCCATCGACAGTCACGTCAAGGAAGCTATCTTCAGCGACGTCAAACTCTGTTCGGACGAGAAAGAGCTTGACCAAGAATTTGAGGGAGCAGAGCAGTACCGCGATGTTTGGGTTTCGCTTGTTAACCGGAGACAGCAATTGCTCGATCGTCAAGAGGTTAGACTTGAGCCCCCAGGTAGTGTGACGTCATCCAATCACTCGGTGGGACTGAACTTAAAACTCCCCAAGCTCGATTTACGTCAGTTTGACATAAAGCCGGCAACTTGGATTGCCTTTTGGGCGGCCTTTAAGAAGATAGATGAACGGGAAGACATAGATGCTGAAGACAAGTTTCAGCTTCTGTTGCAGATGTCACGTGAAGGTACAGTTGCTAAGGAGTTACTTGAGGGTTATCCTCCATCTGCACAGAATTATCCCAAGGCCCTGACCCACTTGAAACAACGTTTTGGACGAGATGAATTATTGATTGATCACAACGTCCGCGAATTGCTCGGCCTAGTGCTTGTACAGGCAAAGGGGAAAATGGCTGCGGTAGATTTGAGACCGCATTGTGACAAATTGGAGGCAAAGCTGATGGCCCTTGAGAGCCTGGGAGTGACAAGTGACAAATTTTCATGCATAGTAATGCCGTTAGTGGAATCATCGTTGCCTGAGAGTGTTCTTCGTGCATGGGAAAAGGCCAGACCGGTGGACGAGGACGCTGCCCTGGACTCAGTCAAGCAAATGGAACAGTTGAGAGCGTTCTTGAAGAAAACCGTCATTACCGAGGAACGGGTGGTCTTGGCACGTACTACCTTCACGCCCCCTAGAGCTCCTGTCGGGAAATTGCCCCAAGCTGAGAAGGAGCCAACCCCTGGAAAAAGAGTGCCTACAGCAACTGATTTAATCAGCCTGGAGAGCTCCGAGACTAAGAAAGTCTGTTTATTCTGTTCTGGTGAGCATTTCAGTGAATATTGTCGAAAGGCTCGAGGGATGAATTCAGCAGTTCGCCTGAATATTCTGAAAGAGAAGAACGTTTGTTTTCGGTGCCTGAAAAGGTATCATGTCGGTCGGCGTTGTCGATACAGTCCAAGTTGTTTGGTATGTGGAAAATCCCATACAACAGCCATGTGTGCAGAACCATTGAGAGATGGAGGGGATTCTGGCCCCACTACCAAAGAAGAAAAAAATTTGAGTAATACCACGCTCACTCCCGTTCTTATGCAGACACTCAAGGTTAACGCCATCACCTCAGACAGACCACCAGTAACTGCCAGAGTCTTACTTGACACTGGGTCGCAGCGAAGTTATATTTCAAATCAGCTTGCACAAAAGATGGGCTATAAGTCTCAAGGAGTTGAAAGAGTTGTCCACTCATTGTTTGGGGGTGACAAGACCGGAGTGAAAACCCACCAGAGGTATAAAGTACGCCTGCAATCATTAAGTGGCCAATACAGTTGCAATTTTGATGTCCTTGACACTGAAACAATCTGTCAAACTGTCCCAGCTGTCCCAAAAGGGCCGTGGATTTCAGAGCTTCGTGATAGCAAAATTGTTATCTCAGACACGTGTGAAGGTCCAGTGGACATTTTAATTGGATCAGACGTTGCTGGTAAGTTATTCACTGGAAAAAAATCTGTTCTCAGCTGTGGGTTGGTAGCCATGGAAACATGTTTGGGCTGGACCTTGATGGGCCGAATTCGTGATAAGCAGACTGACACGATGGTAAATGCTACGTCCTTGTGTGCAATTGACCTATCGCCTGCCGAACTCTGGAAGCTAGACGTGATTGGCATTAATGAACCAGCCGACATCAGCACTCAAGAAGAAGCCTGCACAGCTGCACGAGAACATTTTTTGCGAACCGTTAAGATATTGGAGGACGGGCGTTATGAGGTCAGTTTGCCATGGTTGATTGGCCATCCGATTCTACCTCCGGGTCTTCAGCAGGCCACTAGCAGATTGGAAACCACGGTGAGAAAATTGAAAGCCGGAGGATTGTTTGAGGCTTACGATGAAGTATTCAAGGAGTGGCTTCAGGATGGGGTCATTGAACGAGTTGACCATGAGAATTGGGATTCTGGTCACTATCTGCCCCACAGAGCTGTGGTGAAGGAGGGCAGCACTACGCGTGTGAGGCCGGTGTTTGACGCGTCGGCAGGCAAACCCAACTTGAACCAGTGTTTGGAAAAGGGTGATAACCTCATCGAACAGATACCTTCTGTACTCCTGAGATTCCGTTTGAAAGAAATTGGAGTAATAGCCGACATACGACGGGCATTTTTGCAAATATCGGTGAGTGAACCCGACAGGGATTACTTGAAATTTTTGTGGATGGATCATTCTGGAGAAGTGAGGATTTTCCGTCATAGACGGGTTGTTTTTGGAGTCACAAGCAGCCCCTACCTGCTGGCTGCAGTTATTCATCACCAAATTGAGGATTTCAAGGAGGTCACCAGAAGATCAGTCCTCTCTGCGAGTCAGAGGCTTTTTGACCCTCTTGGAGCTTGTGCACCTACTTCATTGATCCCAAGGATGATTATCCAGGATAGTTGGAAAGATGGCGGTACTTGGGACGCTCCCCTATCAGACAAGAGCAGAAAGTTGTTCGTCAATTGGTTGTCTGAAATCAGCGCCTTGGACGAAATTGCAATACCCCGTTGGATTAAGGTTTCCATGAAGGATAGTGACGTCACGTTACACGTTTTTTGTGACGCAAGTCAGTCGGCTTTTGCCACCGTTTCCTACTTGCGAGTGGAAAATGCAGAAGGCATTTTTGTTACCCTGATAGCTGCAAAGTCACGTGTAGCTCCGTTGAAGAAGATAACTATTCCACGTTTGGAGTTGCTACCAGCCACCATTGGAGCCAGACTCGCCTCCAATATTTGCAAAGAACTTGGTCACCTGAAATGTTATTTCTGGAGTGACTCGACAACAGTTTTGAGCTGGATCAGACGTGAAGAACCATGGGGTGTTTTTGTGTTCAATAGGGTCAAAGAAATTCGTTCCCTGACACTCCCAGAGGACTGGCATCACGTTCCAGGTATCATTAATCCAGCTGACTTGGCCAGCCGTGGTTGCAGCCCTAAGGTGCTTTTGACTTCGTCATGGTGGGAGGGTCCAGATTGGCTTCGTGAACCTGCTTCAGAATGGCCATCGGCCGAAGATGCGCCCAACGAGATGGAAATCATTCAAGAAAGAAGGAAAACAGCGATAACCACCATCGTAACCGACACAGTCGCCCTCGCTTCAGCCGATTTTGGGAAATTTTCAAAACACTCAAGAAATGTCAAGGTAATTGGATGGATTCTCAGATTTCTGTTCAACAAGTTATCGGATAAGCCAAAATGTGGAGGAGAACTTGAAGTCAAGGAAATTCAGCGTGCTGAAAAGTTCTTGTTGGCCATGGTTCAGAGGGAAATGTTTGATGGGCTGGAGGATACTAAACTCAGGAAATTGAAACCTCATATTGGAGCCGATGGTTTGATTCGTCTGAGGACCAAAATTTGGGCTCGGAAGGATTCTGAAGATTTTCGGTCTCCAATAATACTGCCGACAGACCATGAAGTTGTGAGTAGATTGGTCATGGAAATTCACTTGGAAAATGGACATGTCGTTGGTCAAAACTTACTGAGTCTCATTCGTGAGCGCTTTTGGATAGTTCGGGGAAGACAGGCAATCAAAAAGATTTTGGCAAAATGTTCAATTTGCCAGCGCCACCGTGCCAAGTCATTGGAACTCGAATCACCTCCGCTCCCCGAAAATCGCGTTCGCGACGCAAATGTATTTGAGATCTGTGGGGTAGATCTGGCTGGCCCGTTGTACCTGGCTGATGGAAGTAAAGTGTGGATTGCACTTTTCACTTGTGCCGTCTATCGTGCAGTACATTTAGAACTTGTTTCTTCCCTCTCGACGGAAGCGTTTTTAATGTGCTTCAGGCGGTTTGTGGCTATTCGAGGACGCCCATCAATTATTTATTCGGATAACGGTCTGAACTTCCATGGTGCGAATAATGCCATGCAGGAAGTTGATTGGGACAAGGTTTCCGCAAATGGAGCAGTCAGCAGAATTGAGTGGAGGTTTAATCCCCCCCGTGCGGCGTGGTGGGGAGGGTTCTGGGAGAGATTGGTCGGAGTTCTCAAAGTAATACTCAGGAAGATCTTGGGGAAGGCTTCCCTGATCTACGAAGAGCTTGCAACCGTTATCTATGAGTGCACCAACTATGTGAACCAGCGGCCACTTACGTACCTTTCGGAGAACCCTGAGGACCCTATTGCCCTCACACCACAGATGTTTTTACATGATCTTTCACAAGATGGAGTTCCTGAACTTGACGCTATTGACGCCAGTTCTCTGAAAAGGAAAATGCGGCGACGAGTTTTGTTGAAGAAGGAACTGAGACGTCGCTTCAGAATTGAATATCTCGGCCAACTTAACGCTTCACCTGGAGGTTTTCGTGAAAAACGCAGTCCTAAGGTGGGAGAGATTGTCCTGGTTGGATCTAAAGGCGACAAGAGAGTTAATTGGCCTCTGGCCATAATTGAGGAGACCATCGTTGGCAAGGATGGTAAATGCAGAGCTGTTGTTCTACGGACCGCCAATGGGCGACTCAACCGTGCTATCCAGCACATTTTTCCGCTGGAAATTGAGGTTTTTGACTCAAACAATAACCCTCAAGAGATTACTGCGCAGCCCCCTGGAGTGATGAAGTCATCTCGATCATCTGAGGTCTTCCCGGGAGTATTGGATCGTCAGAAGCAAGAAGATGAAGAGCCAAATAATCCAGGGGAGGGGTTCGCTCACCATGTTCCAGCCAAATTAGAAGAAGAAGAAGACTTGTGCGAAAAACTTGCGAGACCCGTTGTGGGCGTAAGGTCACGTTACCTGTTAGGTTTTTAGTGTGAATTGGGGTCAACTTTTTGGGACAGTGAGTCACTTCATTCCTCAGGTGGGAGAATGTCGGGAATTTATGTAAGGAAAAGATTTGCTAGCTTCCCGGTGTTTCTCGCAAACTTGAGCAACCCTGTTTCTGTCGCGTTGGTAACGTGCTAGCGGGTCTCTCCGCCATTTTAAGTTTCGTGCGAATTTATCTGTCGTTCCAATTTTCGTAGACCTCTGTTTTCCTACGTTCATCCTAGTTAAAATAGTTCGGTTCGGTTCGTCTCGGTTTGTGAAACATTAAACATTAAATTTGTGTTTCTCTATCAGCGTTGTCTCCCCGAATCATATTCTAGTCGATAATTTTTGTGGTTTTTCGACAATTAACATACCTACCGACAGATGATAGAGCAAACTCACTCTTAGTGGGTCATTATCCTATAGTGACGAGGTGAAGACTTTAAAATTATCGCCTTTATAGAAATACCGATTGCTTAAATATATGTAAGATTCGTTCGTACTCTCATCTTAGATACCATAAGACCGATGCGAGCAATGTAAACAATGTTTTCATGTCGGAGCCCAGTTCACTTCAGTAGTTGTTGTGTATGCCTTTGGAAAAGACATACATTTTAGATTCAGGTGAGCAGTATTTTAATTTTTAGTTGTGCGTTAACAGAGGATTCAATATTATTTTCATTCATGTAATTTTGTTATTATTTTCCAATTAGTGTTGAAAAACTGCATCTGGCGTTTTATTGTTGAGGATAGACGAAAGATAGACGTTTGAAGATAGACGAAAGATTAGACCTATCTTACATATATGTATACTTATTTATTCAAGTATATAAATATAATCTAGGCATTGAAAAAAATCTAAACTACCGACCTAGTAAACCGAATCACTGGGATATCAATCGGGCGAATTCACTCATTCTAGTACCACCTACTACACTCTTAGTACAGGACAGATTTTCTGGTTAGATCTCAGAAGGTGGACTCGTCCCCAATCAGTCATAAATGATCCTGCTTATTATTATGGCAACAACATGTGTGAGAACCCCTTCGACGCACAATGATTTATTGTGCAAATCAAAAACGTTAATAAGATCAGAAACTGCTTAATTTTTAATGGTGTGAGTTGATCAGTCTCTTGCCTCCCAGTGACAGCATAGCTGCAATGTCGACAGTGAAGTTGTTATGGATACAAATAATGTTACTTTTCATCAAGGGGCCGGTCGCTGTACCTGGTGACTCTAAGATCGTTGGTGGGTCGGCCGTGAAAATAGAGACCGTACCTTTTATAGTGAGCATACAGCTGACAAACGTCAGGCACTTATGTGGTGGATCTCTACTCTCTTTGCAACATGTAATTACCGCTTGTCACTGCGTCGCGACTGATCCTAGGATTATTGTTACTCACGGACAAATCTCTATCAGGTACCTGCGAATAAAATTAACGAAAATGCGTGTATGTGAACGTAAATATGTTGTTCGTGCACAATTTTTTGATGAAAACTTACCTACTTATCTTTTTGTGCTAAAAAACCTTTTCAGACCTGCAAACCAACTTCATGTGATAGCTGGCTCTTCAGTGCTTGATACTTCTTCAAAAAAGAAACTCCGATGGCGGAAAGTCATTAAAATTGAAGTCCATCCGAAATGTGATTATAAGCTGGTTCTCTACTACGACTTTGCCATAATGTTTTTAAAGCGACCGTTCCGTAAAAGTAGAAGTATCCAACAATTTGCGTATCCGTTGAAAATGTCTTTTGAAGACTTCGACAGGAAGACTCGCCAATTGGTGAACAACCGCAAGAATCGTTGTTATGTAGCCGGATGGGGCGCGACTGCGCACGGCTCGGGCGTTGCGTCAAGTGTCTTGAAAGCTGTCAGGATGAGAGCCATAAGTGGTATGTTGTCCACGGTGTATTCCTAGACCTTTAGGGAAATCACGGACATTGCTTGGACGTAGTACTGTTATTTATCACTTACAAGGAAGGACTGACTGACTGACTAATTACTGACCTTCGGAAAGATTTTGTACAAAAAACGCAGCAAATTCTTTCACAGGGGTTGGTTATTCCTCGAACCAGCAGCATGGAGGCTCATTCCAATCGATTCAGCGTCCAAAATTTGGTGGACAATTATACCCCTTTACGAATCTCGAGAACCCACTTTGAAATAATTATGTTTGTAAGTATGTACACATTTTGGCCCACTACCTCTTCCAATGGTCGCCAATCGTTCCGGGACCCGTCTCATTGGCTTAAGCGCCCAACATTTGGTCGAGAATGATACCCTACACCTATAGATCGCCAAAAATCCATTTTTCGAACATTTTGTAGCGATCAATCCCAGTGTTGGATATTGTAGATCAGTGTTGCTGTAAATGGGACTCGGGCTCAAAAGCCAACATTTTTCAGTTTTAGGAATTCCCAGAAATGAGATTCATTACATCAATTTAACAGTAATTATTATTTTTTGTGACATAGACAAGAGACAAGTGGGGATGAACCCTCGGCAATATATAAATAAAGTGAGTAGGTAAAGAAGGAAGAATTAAATTGAATAGAATAAAATTTGTTTCTGTTTAAAGGAAAAAAAGAAAGAAACGAAAGCCGATACTTCTCAGGGTATTCTTGTCACAGGTATAACCAGAAGACGATAAATTGCAAAAAAAGAAAATTAGAAAAGGGAAATTAAACGTTACTTGACTATCTAGCAGTCTTTGTTTTAGCTGCTAGCTAGCACAGATACATACAGCTACTATACAGATTTTACCTGTTTTCGACGGCCGTGGAAAGTAAGACTAGAATTTTAGTCCTACTGGTTTGTTGGGTGGAAACAGATGGGAAACGATACGGAACGGGATATTTTCAAGTTGTCTTGCACGATGTTCTAGACAAAGGGGCGACAGATGGCGATAAATGGTATACATAATATTTTCGAGTCGTCCTTGCCACGATTTTCTGGGCGACAGGCGACGATTGACGATAGCAGTAGAGTGGTAACCCGAAACTGCGGGAATCAATTAAAAGAAAATTAAGAGGTTCGACTTGATGAAGGAGGAATGGGAGAGCTCCACAGAGGTTATCTTTGAAGGAATTGCGAAACTCACCATTATGGGACGATCCTTTTCCATAAATGGAATCCAAATCGGCGGTGACCATCTGCGACATCGATGAAGCTGAACGGAATTTAAATTCAACGAAAAAATTAAGAGCAACCAGCAGGCAAAAGCAGAGACAAAGGGATATCAGAAAGGCTCCACGAGGAAGATGATAGAATCGAGAAGACGCCAGTTGAGGAAAACTTTGCTCAGGTGGCAGCACCAGACAGATCAATGGGTGGCAATTGATGAGATACGGAAGGCAGCAAAACCGCGCTCAGTTTGAATTGGGAGGGAAGGCGAGAATTCAAATTTTTCCACGCCACATTTTAGACCCCATTACTGCTCCCATTACTTTCCTTGAATTAATCACAGTTAGCCTATCGAGGCTAGGCATAACCCTGCCAGTTGCAACCTATTGTGGGAAGATTATTTTACAAATTTCTGTGGAGTACAGAGGTTACAAGTAGCGTTAGTAACATTGAACATCAATTTACTACACAATATAGTTGCTAAGTCCAGTGCATACTATGCATTGATTTTCATGATTAACTTCAACTCCCTGTTCCCAGATGAAACGTGCGGGGAGCGGCTGGTTCGTTATAACCGCAAATTCCAGGGATTCAAGTTCGGTTTAAACTCTCAAATGTGTACTTCATCATTTGGACGGAAAGTGAATGCATCTGAATGTGCCGGTGATTCGGGTGGCCCAGTTCTACTGTGGTCGTACCTTGTATGGAATCGTAAGCTACGGCTTTGTATGCGGTACGTGGGATTCTCCGAACGTTCACGCCAAATTATCCTATGCTATGTCTTGGATCAACACGAAAAATATATCCATCGGTACTAAGAAGTACCACCCAGCCAGGACGCTACCCATTCATCGAAGTGTGGGGAAGTCGACGGCCCTGATCCACTACAGCTTGACATGGGTCATTATAACGACACTAGTTTTGTCGGGAGGATGTAGATTACCCGCACTCAGCTCATGAATCTGTCTTTGACTTGTTGATGGATTAAACACTCTTCGACGTCAATGGGTTCAGAAATATGTCGAGCACACCAAGTTGATTTCCAAACATTGTAAATTATGTTTTTTAGTCTTCGTTGGTATTTCGTAGTGTGGTATGGTCGCTCCATCCTGGCTACTTAGCCCTTATCCTGCAACTAAAAAGGCGCAGGAGGGAATAATTGTAGTAAATATCTTTAATAGTAAATAGTCTTTATAGTAAATATCCTCCTATTTCTACTAGACCGAATGAACCTTCCCAATTTCGAAAACAGTCTAAATAAAACCTCTCTGCCATCTTTCGGTCTACTAACACCTCTGCATGAAAAACGCCCTCAACGATAAGGTGATGGCCATCCTCTTTATAAGGGCGCAATAACACCGGTGAAATGTTGCAAAGAACCGCATTACAACTCCTGTAGCGTTGGGGACGAGCTGAAGCGAAAGAAGCGAACAAGACAATCTTATACGAGGTTTGCCCAATCGTTGGGCATCTTGTGGTCAATTATTGAGAGAAAAACTGTTTACAACCTCTTAACGCCTACGACATTATTAACATACCTACCGACAGATGATAGAGCAAACTCACTCTTAGTGGGTCATTATCCTATAGTGACGAGGTGAAGACTTTAAAATTATCGCCTTTATAGAAATACCGATTGCTTAAATATATGTAAGATTCGTTCGTACTCTCATCTTAGATACCATAAGACCGATGCGAGCAATGTAAACAATGTTTTCATGGCGGAGCTCAGTTCACTTCAGTAGTTGTTGTCGATACGTCGGAGAGTGCACACCCTTAGTAAATCTTTTGTTTCTGAATCTGCCTTTGGAAAAGACATACGTTTTAGATTCAGGTGAGCAGTATTTTAATTTATAGTTGTGCGTTAACAGAGGATTCAATATTATTTTCATTTATGTAATATTGTTATTATTTTCCAATTACAGTGTTGAAAAACTGCATCTGGCGTTTTATTGTTAAGATAGACGAAAGAAGAGACCTATCTTACATATATGTATACTTATTTATTCAAGTATATAAATATAATCTAGGCATTGAAAAAAATCTAAACTACCGACCTAGTAAACCGAATCACTGGGATATTAATCGGGCGAATTCACTCATTCTAGTACCACCTACTACACTCTTAGTACAGGACAGATTTTCTGGTTAGATCTCAGAAGGTGGACTCGTCCCCAATCAGTCATAAATGATCCTGCTTATTATTATGGCAACAACATGTGTGAGAACCCCTTCGACGCACAATGATTTATTGTGCAAATCAAAAACGTTAATAAGATCAGAAACTGCTTAATTTTTAATGGTGTGAGTTGATTAGTCTCTTGCCTCCCAGTGACAGCCTAGCTGCAATGTCGACAGTGAAGTTGTTATGGATACAAATAATGTTACTTTTCATCAAGGGGCCGGTCGCTGTACCTGGTGAATCTAAGATCGTTGGTGGGTCGGCCGTGAAAATAGAGACCGTACCTTTTATAGTGAGCATACAGCTGACAAACTTCGGGCACTTCTGTGGTGGATCTCTACTCTCTTTGCAACATGTAATTACCGCTTGTCACTGCGTCGCGACTGATCTTAAGATTAATGTTACTCACGCACAAATCTCTATCAGGTACCTGCAAATAAAATTAACGAAAATGCGTGTATGTGAACGCAAATATGTTGTTTGTTCTCAATTTTTGATGAAAACTTACCTACTTATCTTTTTTTGCTAAAAACCCTTTTCAGACCTGCAAACCAATTTTATGTGATAGCTGGCTCTTCAGTGCTTGATACCTCTTCAAAAAAGAAACTCCGATGGCGGGAAGTCATTAAAATTGAAATCCATCCGAAATGTGATTATAAGCTGATTCTCTACTACGACTATTCCATAATGTATTTAAAGCGACCGTTCCGTAAAAGTAGAAGTATCCAACAATTTGCGTATCCGTTGAAAATGTCTTTTGAAGACTTCGACAAGGAGACTCGCCAATTGGTGAACAACCGCAAGAATCGTTGTTATGTAGCCGGATGGGGCGCGACTTCGCACGGCTCGGGCGTTGCGTCAAGCGTTTTGAAAGCTGCCAGGATGAGAGCCATAAGTGGTATGTTGTCCACAGTGTATTCCTAGACCTTTAGGAAATTCACTGATGTAGTACTGTTATTTATCACTTACAAGGAAGGACCGACTGACTGACTAATTACTGACCTTCGGAAAGATTTTGTACAAAAAACGCAGCAAATTCTTTCACAGGAGTTGGTTATTCCTCGAACCAGCAGCATGGAGGCTCATTCCAATCGATTCAGCGTCCAAAATTTGGTGGACAATTATACCCCACACGCCTAGGTCTCGAATCTCGAAAACCCACTTTGAAATAATTATGTTAGTAAGTATGTACACATTTTGACCCACTACCTCTTCTAATGGTCGCCAATCGTTCCGGGACCCGTCTTATTGGCTTAAGCGTCCAACATTTGGTCGAAAATGATACCCTACACGTATAGATCGCCAAAAATCAACTTTTCGAACATTTTGTAGTGATTCTTTGTAGCGATCAATCCCAGTGTTGGATATTGTAGATCAGTGTTGCTGTAAATGGGACTCGGGCTCAAAAGCCAACATTTTTCAGTTTTAGGAATTCCCAGAAATGAGATTCATTACATCAATTTAACAGTAATTATTATTTTTAGATCCCATTACTGCTCCCATTACTTTCCTTGAATTAATCTCAGTTAGCCTATCGAGGCTAGGCATAACCCTGACAGTTGCAACTTATTGTGGGAAGATTATTTTACAAATTTCTGTGGAGTACAGAGGTTACAAGTAGCGTTAGTAACATTGAACATCAATTTACTACACAATATAGTTGCTAAGTCCAGTGCATACTATGCATTGATTTTCATGATTAACTTCAACTCCCTGTTCCCAGATGAAACGTGCGCGGAGCGGCTGAGTCGTTATAACCGCAAATTCCAGGGATTCAAGTTCGGTTTAAACTCTCAAATGTGTACTTTATCATTTGGACGGAAAGTGAATGCATCTGACTGCGTCGGTGATTCGGGTGGCCCTTTCTACTGTGGTCGTACCTTGTATGGAATCGTAAGCTACGGCTATGAATGCGGTTCGTGGGATTCTCCGAACGTTTACGCCAAATTATCCTATGCTATGTCTTGGATCAACACGAAAAATGTATCCATCGGTACTAAGAAGTACCACCCAGCCAGGACGCAACCCATTAATCGAAGTGTGGGGAAGTCGACGGCCCTGATCCACTACAGCTTGACGTGGGTTATTATAACGACACTAGTTTTGTCGGGAGGATGTAGATTACCCGCAATCAGCTCATGAATCTGTCTTTGACTTGTTGTTGGATTAAACACTCTTCGACGTCAATGGGTTCAGAAATATGTCGAGCACACCAAGTTGATTTCCAAACATCGTAAATTATGTTTTTTAGTCTTCGTTGGTATTTCGTAGTGTGGTATGGTCGCTCCATCCTGACTACTTAGCCATTATCCTGCAATTAAAAAGGCGCAGGAGGGAATAATTATAGTAAATATCTTTAATAGTAAATAGTCTTTATAGTAAATATCTTCCTATTTCTACTAGACCGAATGAACCTTCCCAATTTCGAAAACAGTCTAAATAAAACCTCTCTGCCATCATTCGTTCTACTAATACCTCTGCATTAAAAACGCCCTCAACGATAAGGTGATGGCCATCCTCTTTATAAGGGCGCAATAACACCGGTGAAATGTTGCAAAGAACCGCATTACAACTCCTGTAGCGTTGGGGACGAGCTGAAGTAAGAGGAAACGAGAATAAACGACCATTGCATGATATATCGGCAGTATGCGAGAAAAAAAAGTGGTACAGTCATGGGGGGACGGCATCGCGGAGGAGGCAGTACGAGGACAATAGCTTCGCGACCGCTCAACTTATTCATCAGGAGATGATCCAAGCACAAAGAAACGCACTCACTAATTCAACTTCTTCCTACCTCTACGCCACGTTTATCTCCTCCTTACCTACGACTCTCATTCTCCTGTCTGTCATGAATAAACATTCTTTAGGGCTTATATTTTCTCGTTCATTTCTTTTTTTTGGGTGTATTTTCCCTGTATGATTTGGACTCATTCTTTCGCCCATGAATCAATATTTAAAGTACCATCGCCGATTCCAAACCCTCTTGAGGGGAATATTCTTACCCACGTTTGATTCCTACTTCTTATCGTTTGAATTACATTATGTCGTGAATGCGGGTACTCTGAGCTGACTGTTCGTTTTTCCCTGGTATGAAGAAAGCTATTATTCTTTACAATCGTTGCTAGCAAATTTGGGTGGGGCTTAGGGGCTAGCAACTTAAAAGTTATGTTTGTACGTGACAGCTATTACTTTAACATTTTCTCTGTCACAGCAATTATTTCTACATTCTCGACCCACCACTGATTGTTCTATGTTTGACCTTATTGTCATGACTAATGTACGTCTACCAACATTGTGTTAATTTGAGCATGATACTACGTCAGTCAATTTTGGTTGGTTATTCCTTAAATAATCAACCTATGTTTTCATGCTAAATGTCAATCTCTCCGATTCGCCCCAAAAATTTTTTCTGGGCGTTTCAAGATGTCTAGATCAAAATTAGCAAATGTCCGTCCGCCGTCGACGCCGACTTTGGTAGTAGACATTTTTCTGAAAATCTGAAATTGTGGTCAGGCGTCCGTTCATGGCTCTAGTTTCTTACTCTGTAGCCTAGTATTGATTGGGACTTTTTCACGTCGGACTCACCGAGTCCCGTTACAGACTCAAGAGTTGGGGGCAAAGTGGTTTAGTATTTTCGTCTATTGAGTCTCATCCAAGATTAATTAGGGGAAGGAGGGGAGGGGGGTAGGATCTATTCACGACTCATTTCTGGAAATCAAACCGTCCTTTTTGGGCAATTTTTTTTTTTTTCGGTTTTTCAAAATTTACGGAATTATGTGGAAACCAACTTTCTTCTCCAATTCTCCCACTTGAAGAGGGACAACACTCTAACCACATACACACACACTTCCTTCAGATCGAGGGACAAAGAACAAAACGCTTGCTAAGTAGATCGGTCTAGATTGGTCTAATGTGTGCTAATTTCATTCCCAAACGATGTGTAAACAGTTCCTTTAAATATATCCTCATTTAATTTTAATGGTCCGTTCCATTTGGTCCAGCCTTAGCTCGTCCAAAAAATTCCGCTCAAGGTAGTTTCCTTCACAAAGTAATCCGTTATCTAAACAAAATATTACTATTTATCCGTCAATTGCGCAAGAGCTACCTCACTAAACCAAAAGTATAGATCAGAATCGTGCTAAACCAACATGCTCCACGAGCGAAATGGGCTAGTATTACATAATGCGTTTAGACTAAAATTAGTGCATCTCATCAACAAACGATTTCTTCGTGAGAGTTTCTTGTTTCTAGTGATATAATATCACCGCTGAAGAGAGTGCGGAAGAAAATAGAAGGGAGCCTTCTAATTAAACAATAGAATGTACGAGTGCGTCAATGGAGGGAAGCAGAATGCATAATTCATGATCAATATGATAATGCCGCTGGTGATCAATAATATGTGGTCTGGAGGAGTACACATAGTTAGCTGGAAGGGCTTTGGTAAATATTGTATACATATTCATAAATAAATTGCGATGGGAGAAGGGCCCGAATCAGGGGAGGGATAATGCAAAGGTTCCTCCTCTTGTAAAGCTTGAATGTCTTCGGTCAAGTTTGGTCACGTTGCTTTCAGCGTACTGTCCTCTCTCTCTCTCTGCGTTACTTGAGCTTCTATTAACGGTGAAATTCTTCCTCAGTATTAGTGAAATATATCAAACATCATTATTTGTCTGAACCCCTCCTACTAGTCTGCAATATCTTCAGAGCGAACTGGAAGAAACTTCTCGAGAAATTCATCGCACTTCTTCAAAAATTACGGCAACTTACTGAGATCATCAGAGTTCGTTCATCTCTACGCTCAAGCATTTCAACGGTGAATTTCCCAATTGAGGCGAGGAAGAAAAGAAGACAAAAATCCCCAAAGAGATGAACACTTCGAGGTAATTTAGACGAAAGTCTTCGAAGTTCGTAATGATATCGAAGGTGGGAAATCAGGCACATCTAGCTTGCGATTGCCACAAGGAATCCGAACATGATCAAGATTCGAAACGCTCGTTGCTTCGGTGGAGGCAATGCGCCGGTAATTATCCTTTATTTCTCACATACGTCTCGAGAAGTGATGATGATAACTTGAGTGTAAAACCGGTAATGCACGTTCGATTTGCCGATGTGAACGACCGTTCGATTGGGCCAAAGTTGTGTTTTCTCTCTTAACCTGAATCCAACATCCGGGAAAGATCTGTGAAGACTGTGCAGTTTTCGTTACTAGACCCTCTGTCGTTCTAGTAGTTTTTTTTACTCAGAATCAGAATTGCTGTTAATGTGGCAAGCATGCTTTTGGTTCCGTATTTTGATGTGTTGTTAGGGACAACGTAGGTAGTAGGACCCTGAACTTGCAACCCTTAATAATATTCATAAGCTTCAGCTACAGCCAACAAATTTATAATATTCTTAAAATTACATGAATATCTTTGATCAACGGCTCGCTGTGTGATGCCGGCGGAGAGTTTGATACCTGGTTTCATCCTCAGCAGTAGTTGAATATCCCAAAAAAACAAATTTTCTCCGATCTAAGAGTGAGTTGGCGTGAATCTCAGGCCTCCAAAAGCTGACAGGAAAGTAAAAATACGTTTTGTAAATAAATAACTCTGTTCCATTGTACTCTCCGCAGTTGGATTCTCGCTTGGATTGCCCAGGGTCTTGTTTTGATTGCTCATTCAATTTCAATCAACCCCGTGTTCAGATTTTTCCAAATATTTCCGTTTCGCTTCAAATGGCTTTCGGGGTGGTGGGAATGAATTTGTTTTTCTTTTTACCGGGAGGGGTTTCCCTTTTTCCTCCGAGGAAAAAAATTGAGGGGGTCGACGGTACAAGCGGATGACTTGTTGAACAATATAAAGGCTATTATTTTTACTCCCTGACGAATCTGACAAGAATAACACGAGCAAACGAAAAAGGGTTAGGAACGACAGGAAAATTCCATTAGCGAAGCCGCAGGAAGAATTCGACCGAGTTTACGTTCAAAAGCCATTGGGAAAGTCGGTTCATAGATGAGCGCACACTGCTCAAGTCCTCCTCGCGCATTACAATGACAAAGGCATCATTGAATAGTGGAAGGAATTGAGGCGAAGGAATCAAATGGTTTCGAACTTCTCTCATCGCGATTCCACTTCTCAGTCACATCCCGGTCAGACTGGTCCCAATCTGAACCAAGGATGATCTCAAACCCGAGGGAACTCACATATAGGCTCATCTGGGTGTCCAATTTACCATTCACCTGTATGTTCATGAGGCCAGGCGTTTTGTTCATCAGTCATGTTGTTCATCTTGCGTTTTGTTGAAGTATGATCAAACTCACCACCGAAATAATAACGGGGCCAACAGGAACTATCTACTCCCTACGCGTGTGTGCATGTATTCTAAAACTAAGCTCAAGAGGGTATTTCGTCGCTCAAAATAACTCTCTCAACCTTTCAGTAGATATTTATGATAGAGAGTACTTTTTCGTGCTTCTTTTTCTGCACTAACTTCCTGAAAAAGGTAGACTAACGTCTATAAAAATGTGTATAAATTTTAGTCGCGCCTCGCTGAGAGTAATGGTCGTCTTGAGGGAGGGCGATATGAATATTTGATTCACAATAGATTGAACACGAAGGCTTACTACTGGGTCGGAATTGCTTCTACACGAAGGAAAACGAAGCTTTATCTCTCTCACCTCTTTCTGTTGGCGTGTTGTTGTGGAATACGATAATATTAACTTATCCAGCAGCAACATGTCATACCTAAATGATGAAGGTTTGGTCCCCACGTTCGTAACAGTTTTTGTTTTCCTCTATGTTCCGGAATGTGTTGTTCTCTCGTCTGGACGACTATGCGGTCCACCTATTCTCGTTCGTCATTTAAAGTAAGTAGATAAGTATGGACGAATACAAAGATTAAGGACTGGATTATTTCTGAATGAATAATATCAACAATAACTTTAAATTACTCGTAATGATCGAGAAAGTTTCGTCACTTGCCCAGTCAAGAGCTTCATTCAGCAATGGTGCGCCCTTGGACGAGCAACCTCATTGAACTCCAACTGAAGTGAGGTGAAGATAATCGTCGAAACGTTGGAACAAAAGAGAACACCAGATGCTCATTAATTTTCGGTTTTGGCTCCAAAATGAAAAATCTTGTTGCTGTGACTGCACATACGAAAGCTGTTTTCTTAGTCTTTCTTAGTCAAGCTGTTTTCTTAGTCAAGAGTCAGGGGCTTGTCCACGTGCATGGATCGTTTTCAATTCACTGGCGAGCAGAAGCAGAAAATTGCCATGAAACCAAGTAAATAGTCACTTTTTTTTAACTTGAATTCAGATGACTGAGTTTAGCAAAATAGAGTTTACTTTCGAAATCTATTAATAAGTAGGTGTTAACCCGACTCTGTGATTTATTTGATGTTGTCATCAAGAAACACTCGCATTAACCGATCACTCGTTCAGTCATATCTAGAGGAAAAAGGTGAAAAAAACTGTTTACATCGGATTCAGCTTCATCAAATTCCAGTCTTCCAGTGCAAACTGCATGCGACGAACAATATCTCTCGCTATGCTTTACGGTCGTTCCTTGATTCTTATATGAATTCCACCGTTAAAAAAAAAAAAAAAAAAAAAAAAAAAACCATGCGACCGTGCAGGACTGACGTCGATTGATGTATTTTAATTACTCCATACCTCCCTCCACTTGCCAGCAGCATATCTCCGTAGATAGAGAATATTGCCCCTTAATGAACTATACGACACCCAAGCCGGCGGCGGACATCTCTTTTTTTCTTTTGATTTTTTCAGTTTTTTACCCCAGCTCGGATCCATTCCCTCTGTATCTTCCTGTTGAATATGGATCGTTCGTAGACGACATATATGCGTGTTCCTTTAATTAGTTTACAGGACCCTATACAGTTTCCATTTCTCATCTCACCTGAATGCTCTTTTGTACAGGGCTATTCGTCCAGCAGTGCCACCTCCTAGGTACACGTGTCTTTTTCCGGTCGTTCGATTCTTATCAATAGTTGAAAACCCATTATCGGCCCTCGATTGAAGATCTCGGTTCGGACTTGTTTTTATGCAACCCAACGTACTTCAAGCTTTTTTTAAAAAGAGAAAACTCTTTGGATCTGCTAGAGTGAGCCCTTAATGGATCAGAATTGACTTTTTATTCTGGCTCCGAATTATCTGTATTTTCCCTAAAGTGAGTGTGAACCAGTGCAAAGCCCGGAGATAAAGAGGGGAAAGACGAACAAAATCAGAAGGATTGGGAGTGATCGCTTTTTTCCGTTCTACGCCCGAGGCGGATAGCTCTTGGGCTAATCTAAAGCGCACCATCAATAGCACAAACTCATTTCACATATTAGCAGTCTTTTCTTTCATCTCCCATCAGCACTGAAGCCTCTGATGCTGGCCCATTAGCCATCAGTAGGAGTTTTTTTCAAATATCGACTCTGGAAAGCGCACAATACCGCTGTGTGCTTTTTGCTAACTGAGTAAAGAACATCCCTCTGGCCGGTTTCTGTGATTATCGACACAAAAGCCTCCATTGATAATATCTAATCCTACTGCGTTTTTGATTCCTAGGTTATTGCTTGAAATTTTGAAAAGTCTGTACAGAGAGATGAGGGGCAACTTAATGAAAATATGTAAGGCTACAGTGGCGTACAGTGTCCACTTTGGAGAAGAACACACGTACCAGATCGTATCTTTTTTGTAATTTTGTTATTGATATACATTTGAACAATTTAAGTATCACTTTTTAGGCCATGGTTCTCCCTGTCCTTAACCTTCAAGCGTTCGCGCTAATCCGAGTCCCACCAGCGTTCGCGCGACGGTCAGCTGACCGTCCACATGTTTTTGTCCACATTATTATGCGGTTTCACGTAGGTAATCTAACTGCAGCAGTGTGAACAGAAGTCGGAGGGCGCTACTCGACAAGTTCCTTTTCTATCAAAATTCTTTATTAAAAAATATGCATGGAGGCCTCCATTCATCTAATAACCCTCTCTCCGGTAACAAAAACATTTCCTTCGAAATTTTTGGCAAAAAAAAAAAAAATTTAACCTTAAGACTGCTAATTTTAAGTGCCTATCATGTGTAAAGGCCAAAGGAAAATATAAACTCTTCAATACATAAACATTGAAAAAACGTAAGCCGTCGTCTTCTTGGTCCATGTCATTGTGTTTTTCGATTTCCAAGTCTTCGTCAAAATCTGGGTCATCGAAAAAGTCATCAAATGCATCAAGCGGCTCATTTTTGTCTGAGTCCATTTCAGCCATCAGGTGCTGGCAATTTCCTCGCTTGTTGCATACCGCTTCCCTGTATAAAATAAAATGATTACTAGTTTCATTTGGTGAAAGGAGTAGAAGGAGGGAGAGGGCTATGAAGTCTCAGAATAGTATAAATGAAGTATTATAGGAGGTTTGAACTTACATTTTGCTGGCTGAAGAAATATTTTCGTCACAGTTCGCGCGACGGTCACTACACCGCAAACATCAACAAAAATATTTCATACCCGATCGCGTCATTTGACCGCGAAATGAACATGTTCAAGTTTGGACTTGAACTGAACAGCTCGAGTGAGATGGATCACCGAAACATGTGGCTAATCTTGCGGTGGGAGACCTAATTAAGGAATACATGTCCCTCCAGTCGCACCAAGAACTCACCAGCGCTCGCTTTTTTCGGAATTTCAAAAACGCGGTCACATGACCGTCCGCGCGAACGCTTGAAGGTTAACAACACTGTAGTACGCTGACCCATGGACAAATTTGAATGCTTACATCGTCCTAGCATATAGACTGACCCGCATCATTCCTGAAATATTGAACCGAATCCCGACATGTTAAATTTTAAACAAAATTGTGATTTCAGAGCGCGATTTCTTCATTCAGGAGTGAGAACAATGCGGATAAAGCGTCCGTTGCTTCATTTGGAAGCTCATCATTTGAGCGTTGGTCATTTTTAATGAGATTCTAACATCATCAATTCTACTTCTGCACTAAGTTGGGAGCAAATCATTGTTATATGAGTAGGAGTAGAAATTACTTTGACGAACGAATCTCATAACGAGTGGGAAAGATCTGTTAATCCTCGCTTTCTCATTCTCTCCTGTCTGACCGACGTTGTGTTCAATATAAAATCCCACCATCCCCAGGATTACTTCTGTCACAACGGTCATTTGTCGTACAAACGTCAAGGTGACGACAAGGTTGGACAGGTTGCTCCTCCCTTCCCTGTACAATGCTCAGTGGTGAAAGCTAAGAGCACTTTGGAAAACGGCCTCAGCTGTACGAAAAGGTGGGGCGGAGTGGGGAGGCATTAAGATTAATTGTTATTCTAAGTAATGTTGTGATGTCAGGAGTAGGGGGCTTTCTGGGCGTGGCCAGTTAATATACCGACGGCTCTTCAACACGCGAGTCCACAATAACAGTAAATTAAAAAGAAAACTCAACCGAAAGGTAAAAGAATGAGGTCTTTGTTCTTTATTTCCCCCTCTTATTGGCATTTCTCGACGAATATTTTTTTCATTATAGATTCGTAGAGCGTTTCGGCGATTGTTGGCCACGTGAATTAGATTCTTTAGATCCAAATAACGATCGATTAACTCTATACGATCCTTACACATACACACACATGTTCAATGAGAGAAGGGACTCCGGTGAACCACTATAGCGTGTCGCTCCAATTCTTAATAGAGTATTGTAGCAAGGATTACCTGTTATTGCAATTATTACGTTACTAACCTACGTGTTACTATTCTTACAACACTATTGGAATTTCATACTGTTTCTGGTAAGGTATGACAGAGATTAAGAGAGAATTGGCATATATGGTATGTGAGCGTACCTGTTTGTTGAAGATTCCTCCCCTAATAACTCCACTCAACAAAACGATTTGAAAAAAAATTTGGTATCATTAGCCAATTTTCACCCAATGGTACGGGACGCATTTCCTCAAATTCCTCGGTAAACACGTAACGCCCTATCGCGTTCATGCCGGAGGCAATCGTATTTGTCGCCTGAAAGCTCAAGCTCACTAATCTGATTTCGGGCACGATTGTTTTCATCGTTCCAATTTATATGTCTACATGATCCTATTGGATGGCACCGTTGAAAAAGAAGAAAAAACTAAATTGAAGGGGAAACACTGGAAAAATGATTCGCAGGATCAGGAAGAAGAATGTATAATGAAGGGCCGCTCTTTCACCACGCGAAACAATGATAAGTCTGATTTGTTTAAGTTTTTTGCCGGCCGAAAAATCCATTTTTAGGACCGTATCAATGGTCCTGCCCGATAAAAAAGAGTCAGAGATTAATTCAAAAGCTCCCATCACGCCTCGCCGCCCTCGCCAAAAATAATCCTAGTAATTGGAAGTTTGATCAGGTGGGAATTGGAAAGGTTTGCAAATCTAATGAAGTCTGGTGGCGCGGAAAACTTAATACATAGCCCGGGCCTGATGTATTGAAACCCGTGAAAAAAGCCCAGGAGAAAATTGTATTCCGGCGGCCCGCACTTGGTGGAGGCGCATCGAAAATCCCTCGGTGCACTTTTGCACGTTTCGGAAGAGCGTCGGTGCGTTCAAATGTCAAGTTTTCCCGTCATCCAATCCATTATTCAGTATGTAAATGCTCGAACTGCCCATGACTTCAACTAGACCCTACGGCCTGTACACTACGATTTCAGTAAAGTTGAGCCTTATAATAATTATAAGACTCAACTTCTGCTAATGATTAGACAATTTCGAGGCGCGAAGATTAATTTGAACAATTTAATTAATGCACACGGCAATTTCGTCACTGCTAAAACGATTAATTTCCCATAAAGTGCACAAATCGGGTTAACATACTTTTGAGTGTACTGCGATGAGCTTGCACACCTTTTGGCAAAAACCCTCTCTGGGACGGGTTTCCCGTCGAGGGAAATTTTCTGCCTGAATGGTTGTTATATTTACCGTCATTATCGTCCTTCTTAACGTCGTCTGTCCATCTTAAACCTTACTTATTGAAGAGTGTCCGTTTTCTCTACGTAATGGTCATTCCGGGGCACGATCGTGATTATAAATTTGCTGCCATTTATGCAGCTCTAAAGGATCCCTGCGCTGCTGTATAAGGCCTCTTTGTCCGTTATAGCTTCTTTTGTGATAAACAATAAAAAAGAATAGTAAGACAGTCTCAATAAAGAAAGCCGTTTTTCAAAAAGGAAAGCAATAATATTTAGGTTTTTATTCATGCTCTTCAAAAGAGGAAAGGCAGAATCGTTATACCGGTAAACTATTAACATATGAAGCGGGAGTCAAATAAAGTGGGGACTACTTCTTAAGAGGAGGGCGAAGAAGTCATTGAAAAGGTTTCTAGGGTCTTCTATGAGAAAACCCTCCGAATGATACATGAGCGTTCCATCGGCCGTACAAAAGCGAATAAACAAAGAGAGATTAATGAGATGGCTTGAAGTATATTTGCCAATGAAATATGGTAATTAACTGATATAAAAGGATGAGGAGGAGGGCGGTACTCGGTTTTGACGTCGCCAGTTCACCAAAGGAGCCAGGGCCACTTCAGCCATATCTACCTGCATACCACTGTCATTGATTTTGACCGTATATTCGTTGTAATGCTCTGGATCAAGGACGTACTTGTGCGCATGCCATCGCGAGTACTTTCACTAGGAACGTATCAATCCCAACCACTGGGGCAGTTCTGAGCTGAGATCCAGATACTCTGGGGAACCAAGTCATGACGAGAGTGGTCAAGATCATACTCAGTCATTCTTTTCGTGCTGCTTTACTCATGCACATCAATCACTCTTGTGACAACACTCAAAGTACAAATTGTTTGCTGAATAGGACCCTTCCATACGTTTACTAATACAACTCTCATATGAATCGAGATAGTATTGACTCAACATTTTGAATGCGAGCTATTTTAAGGTTAACAACGGCACGTGTCCACCTAAAATATCACAGATGGCGTGTTATGGGTGCCGAATTTAATTCAACCAGGAAATGCGCGCATTCCAGATTACGGAATCATCTAGTTTCACGGCAGGCGGGGGAATGAGAAATGATGAGGGTAGTGGTATTCAGCTACGCACTTGCAGGTGATAATTTATTTAGGGGTGAACTTGACAAGCCCTTCATAATAGAAAACGAGGGACGGGTTTCTGCCTCGTAGGGAGAAAACATAGATAACAAAAACACCCGAGAGATGGATCAAAATAATTGTAGTGACTACGAATGCATTGTAGCGGTGTCACCGAAAATCTCGACCCTCTTCTGCAGTTAAGTCCGACTATGCCCAGTGAAAGTTAATTGGTTATCGATTTTCCTCTACCACTCCCTCGTCCCTTACCATCACTTCACTATCCGTATAATTCACACCACTCATAAAACCACAACAATTATTTCGCTAATCCAAATCCGAAATCGACGCCCCCGGTGGAAGGGGCTCATGTTGCCAGAGGGGCGCCCACTCCAGAAGGGTATATTCATCGAAAGCATTTCTGCGGAAAAGAGGAAAAGTGGTGTATGGGGGAAGAACGATTTGAATCGCGGGGTGCAATTGAAATATTCGCGTTGCTGCACACATCACGTGTGATTGTGAAAGCCGGTAGTGCCCCCCTCACCCTTCCCCCTGAGTCGGTAATCCTTAGAAAAGCAAACAGTGCAGCGCTTTTTCCCTGGTGCACGAGCAACATTTCCCTATAAGGTTTTGAGAGGGTGCAACACTACACTTAGTTCCCACTACCCACTTCGCGCATGGGCTTCCCCTCACTCTAATTAGCTATCTTTCTTATTAGCCTAACTCTTCACAACAGCCCCCTTCTCAATGCTATTCTAAAAACGCAACTTAGCTGGAGTAGGATGGTAATACCACCTTTTTCCGACAAATTTTCATGCTCGCGTTTTCTCCAATTCGTTTTCTCACAACCAACGCAGGAAATGTTTTAGAAATCAGGTTGCACTAAGGGTGCTCTCGTAGTACTCAATGTATACTGTACCTACATGCATAGCGAATTATGTATAAGTAATGTACTTACACATATTTTGTCCAAGTAAGGACATAACATTATTTCGTGAGTCATCATCAATCACCAAATCCCCAGTAAGGCTTATTCTGACCGAGCAGCACTGCCACTCATGTTTCGGATGACCAAGGACTTACCTCTTTTTCGTAAGTAGTAGGTACATACCTCAGTTACTTACCTTGAGCAACCTATTCTGAGCCTACTTTGGAAGCCCATCCAAATATTTGTCACCATCGCACTCGTCTGTAGTTGATGGGGGTCATTGTACTCAAGCTATTCCAGTTACCGGTAGTATTTTGGATGAACGAATCAATGTTTCTAGGTACCTGATGATTACGTTACTCTAAAAAATATGATGTGATATTTAATTCTTCGAACAACGGTCTGATCGTCCGAATCAGTAGTGGTAACACCGCTGGCGGCTTTCGAAATGATTTCAAATGTATAAAAGAAACCATAAGACCCCGACTGAGAGAGAATGGAGTTCTATTAATGATGGAATAATATTATAATCGACAGTTGAATTTGTATCGGAACCCCCCCAGGGGCTTCTTGGTATCCCACTGGGCTACAACGCCCCATCTGTCTGTCCATCAAGTAGTTATCTTCTACGATTTCCATATGTTCCACTTTTGCTGCGTCCTGTATAACTTAAATGAAAACTATTTAGCGTCTTTCTGATGTATTACAACGTTTTTGAGTTCTCCATCGATGAGGTGGCAAGGATAAACCTAGTTGGCCCCAATCGTGATGTACGCCTTATCGGCGCTGATCTACGTAATAACGTTTTTAATATATTCTAATGATAGATAACTGCTTTCAAGGTCAATAAATACAGTACGGTAATTGAACTCTTATACTACCTTTAAAAAGTACTTAAAATGCTACTGAATACAACAATTATTTTTTATTATTTACTGAGTTCTTGTATGTTTGGTCTACGAAAGTATAATATTTCTCAATGGTCAGTTCGTTCTACTAATTAAGTTCGCACATTGTTCAAGCGTGGTAAGTTCGCTCTCACACCCAGAAGACGAAGAGAAATAATTGCCGCGTAATTTATTAAACAGCATGGCAGATAATTGTTGTGTCGTTCTCCAGCTTGAAACATCTATTAAACTGATGAACTGAATTCTTTATGTTGTAGCCTTTGTTAATTGTGGATTATTAAAAAAAAGTTGCTCTCACATCTAATACGGGTACCGTGTTGTGACATCATTATTGAAACGTGTATATTTAATCAGCGATCTAAAATTTGTTGGTGACTAACAAGACGGCGCTTTTTTCAGCCACCCAGGTAGCGAAAATAGATTATTTCTAAGTGGGAACACAGTGCTGAAAAATGTCTATTGAATTTAATACAATGAACAACCATGTTGATTGGAGGTTGATGTCAAAGTAAGCGGAAATTTGGTCACAACTGCGTTGTTACAACTCAGCGAATTTCGGATTCGTCACTTCGTTATTCGTTTATTACCATTCTTCCTGTCTATTAAATGCGGATACCTGTGCCTCTTCCATGTCACTGTGTTTTAGGTTAATTGTAACATAGGTTGTATTCGTTTTATTCTATAATAAAAGGTAGTCCCTTACTTCTTCACAGCTTCAAGGTTCATGGTTCACCATGGAACAATTTTTACTTACGGGATATCACAGATATTTGGCCAAGATCTGCAGATAACAAGAAATTGTCTCATGTAGATCCACACCTCAGTGAGTGAGATAGTTTCAACAAGTCCCGATGATCATTATTAGACCTCGCTGAAAGAAATAGTTGTACAATAATTATTGCACTCTACAAAACGACGTGTTGCAGCTTTATCCTGGGTAGGTAATAATTTTATTTAGTCATGTGAAAAGCGGAAAGGTAGAAATATACTCGCAACCATAATTAGTAATAGTCATCAAACATGCTTCCATCTTTCTATCATTTACACGACTGAATACAATTTATAAATGAAAAACCTGAGTGACGGCGGTGGTACCCGAGTTGAAAAGGTGAGGGATCGGCGAACGGTAGGCGCCCCGGGGTACAGCTACTGGTCTCCCACTTTGCGTCTTTATCTTCCATCATCTGTCTAACCCGCCTACTGTAATTTTCCTCCAGGAAGATCTCATCGCTCCTAAATTATCTCAGTTTCTTCTTAGCGTTCTTGTTGAAGTTTCTAGTTCAAAGGTCCATGAAGTTGGCTGTGTTACGAAACTCAATTTGGTCAGAAAAATACATCAGATTGCCGTACGTCAGATTGCAAACGGTTTGTGTTTTCCCTGCAAGTCAGACGTTCTTATAAATTGAAATAATCAAATCTTAGGCTAAAGTTATAATTTTCATTCAAAATAAATTAAACTTTGTATGCTGATTACCTCATGGTTGCAAGACCTCTTACTGCCTAGTACAAAGGTACAGAGTTCTTGCGGTACCCGGCTAGAGAATTTAGAGAGATCAGTAGCGGCATCCGAGGTATTATAGATGGGTTGGTTACAATAAATATATTGATTGCTTCTGAAAGGCATCAGGCGGAAATCGAGAACATTGGATTGTTGGGCATCTTAATCCACGAAATTAATGGTTCACTCTTGTTTACTTCATGCATTTCATTCAATTCAAGCGCCATTAATCAAATTCCTGAATACTCGAACCCAATGAGCGGGACATCTGGAGCAGAACTTGTGACGGCGCGGGACCGCGAGCTTTTATCATGAGCCGCATTGTTTTGGTGAAGGCTCACGGGGCGCGACGGCAAATTCGCCCAAATGTTGGGATCATTATCCCGGGAGCTTGACAGTAAAATTAAGTTAATGGCCTCGAAATTTGAATAATAGACGGGCTATAATGATGAGTAAGCGACGGGAACGAAAAGCGGTGTTTTGGAAGGCCGTGACAGTGTGGGGGAGAGGAGAGGACGAAAACGCTGAGAGAAGTGTGGTACGGTGAAAAACGATGGAAACGAGGGTGTTATGGCGAGTTGTTTCACTGAACACTTCACACGGGAACATGATTGCTGAACAATATCATTCAAAAACGAATAAACGCCTGATTGGTATAAACTTATATTGAGTACCTACCAACAGTGTACAATTTATTGCGAACTGAACTAGACGATGGTATACGTATGTACAATATATACACCTTTTTAAAAATTTGCCAAAAACAGGAAAACGGCGGAGAGTATTAGTTGTTTTCTAATAAAGCTATTAACTGGAGGTCTCAATGTGATTCGTCAACCGGTTTACTGAGTTATCGCCACCATGACTTTTCTCATTTTTTGTGGTGCAAACGGTAAATTAAACATGAAAATCTATGGAATATCTATAAAATCCATGAAAATATAATCACTTGAAAAGTTTCAGAGACAGGGAAAACATATCTCGGAATGTTGAAGTTTGTGCGTAACGACCATGATGTTATTTAGGCCAGTTCACTCACAACAAATGTAGTACTCGTCATGTAGCATTCACGCGAATTTTTGCCGATAACCTAGTTGATTTACTCACTCCTTAAACTCAAATTACATACTCCGTAAACTTACTTGAGAAATACTCCAATTGACTTTTTTTTCTCGAAGAAATGGCCATCTTCGTTGATTTATAGTTTCCAGTGATCCAGCCATGGCATTAGATCCCGTAACGATTTATGACCACTCCGCTTATACGACTCAATATGGAACTATGCTAATGTAATAGCTTATTATAAGCCTTAACGCATGGCTTACAGCGTTGTTTATCAGAGTGGGGGGAGAGAACCGTGGGACATTTTGAATTTTTTTTCTTTCTCTGGAAAAAACTCCTGAAATATTTCATGATCGCCACACAGGTTGGAAGAGGTATCATTTTTTCACTTCCGATGTGAAAATACAACCTTTGTCTTTGAATGATTGGCCAGGTTTTTATCCCCTGATTCTATCGTTAGGAGCCTCTCACTGTGTTATCATAAACTCTCTGAAACTGGCTCTGGTTTTTTTTTTTTTTTTTTTTTTTTTTGCTTTGTTTAATTTGTAAACTACTACCTACTACATGACTATTAATGAAACTCTTGTAATTGAATATCTGAATCAAAGCCAACTAAAATGCCAAAAAAAAAAAACTTCACTCACATGTATAATTCTTTCAATTTACAACAAATTTTATTTTTACTCGTATTACTCCAGCTTGAACTTTCAAAGAAAAAGAAACCTCTTTCCGCGTGTGACCGGTGACACGTTTCCTCTCTGCCAACAATATTGTACTGTCAAGTAGATACATACATTTTGGGATTTGAGGAATCAGGTACGTCAGCAACCTGGTGAGTTCAACCATGCTCCATTTCAGTTTTTAGGAGACAAAGAAGGTTCGGAAAGTGTGAATTTTCCACGCCTGAAATGGGTAAAAGATCAGCATACGCGGTATATTATTTTTCTGTATATTATGATCTTTGACACGCGGGTATTTGCCAAGTGCCACCGTCCGTTGAGCCCTGAACATGATAAAAAGAGGAAAATGTGAGGAAAACTGGATAATAGAGGAGGGTTCTTTAATTTGGCCTTATCATTGGGTAACTGGTCATACGTTACCATTGTACGATCCCAATACAAAGATACCAGACCTCATCGACCTTCTCCTTCGTTCATATTCTTGAACAATAATCGATAAAAACTTGTCAAGGGCCGTATGAAGCTTGAAATAGTCCTGGATTTGAAATAACAGTGTGAGAGTTCGTTCTTGTTTCTTGGAAATTCTAAATTAACACCGTTTCCCAAGGCTATGTTCTGCATCATCGCCCACGATTTAATACAAGAAGTGAGGATTATATACGTTTTTTTGAAATATTGCATCCGGTGACGGTTAATGATGCGATATGGCAAGCGTTCCAAAAAGGTGTTAATGAACGAAGAGAACAAGGAACGATTGTTTACGAGCCCGGAGATGCGTAACACCGGTATCCGCTACCTCTCCAATAGGTTTACCACTATTGTTAATTAAGAAAAACATTCCTCCATCGGATTTATTTTTAGAGTTGGCTCCAATGAATGGATCCTTATAGAGAAAATTCAAACGATAAGTTTTAGAAAAATTGTTCTCACATTGTACATATAGTTTGCCTCAATAAGGATCACAAAATCATTGTGTTTTCTGAATCCATCTATTTTACTTTACTTCACTTCATTCATATATTGTTTCATGTTAGTCTGCTCAATACTGATTCATTATCACCACGAATATTCAACTCATCCATCATTCCACCAATCATTCAGCGCCTCTAGGACGGCGTTTGTGATCATTCGAGGGAGTGATGTTTTCAACCTCCTGGTTAGTTGCTGTTTTCTGCTGCACCATTTACAACAGTACATTTCCGCCAGGGCAAATATTGCTAAGCCGATGATGAGGATCACTAACGCGAGTAACAACTGACTCTTAGTGAGCGTTGTTGGTTTCGAGAAGGGTACCTCTTCCGGCGTTCTGTTAGAAAAAACAAATGATAGTTTTTAAAAATAATAATATTCTGATTATGATTTGATTATTCATGGTTGAATGATGACAGACTTCAATGCCCAAAGAAGATAAAAGCCATTTTAAAATCTTACTAAATGAGAGTGGTTGAAATCACATCAGGAAATAATGAGTGAGACGATCAGCAATTCACCGATACGGTATAAAAATTTCAAATGTCAAAAATAATATAAATCCCTAAATCCCCGTCCTATGACCAGTATATCTGACACCATGGTTCCTACATACCTCCGGTGTACATCTTTCAGCGGTTGAGTCACTAGTGAGGAAACATCCAGCGTTGTAGGTTGGGTTTTTGAACAAATCTGGTGCAAAGGACATCCATTGCAGCAAGGATCCGTAGAGGCAGACTGAACGGATGGTAGCCCAAATGATGTGTTGTTCACGCTCGTGGAGGAATCTCGGGTGTCGGGGTGGAGACTTTCTTCGGATAAGTCTCTTGAAAACGTGTTTTCTTCCCCTTTCTCTTCCTCTGCATGTTTACCACACCTGCATAATATTCACGGAGTTCACTTCGAAAGCAAACAAGATGAATTTATGATTTTTAGCTGTCGTCTTTCGAAATACACCAAACCGTCTTTTTCACTCGGTCTGGTCTAATAAGTGCTGATCGGTAAGACCAGAAAAAGCTAATAATAACCTACAGTTTTACACAGCTTCTTTCTACTCAAGAAGCTCACCCAAATGAAGCATTGCTTATTCCTGTTGTCGCATCACCTGAGCCTCTAACTACTTCACAACAAGTGATTCTTCTCCCTCCAAAATCAGCTGTCGATCGGTAGACATTTCTTCCCCATCCGGTAATGGAATTGAAATTGGAATGTTTGAGACAATCTTGAGGCTCGTTCATGATCTCATTGCGGTTTAGAGAAGAACCTATTTGAATATTATCGATAATGCTATCAACAAAAAACCCAAAAGCTTGTGGCCATCACCTTCGTGGCCGTTATAGTGGTAATGAAACGCCTTAAAAATGCGACCAAGATTCATGCTCATGACTCCAACATTACGTGTGCAAACTACGCATTTTCCACCGCGCATGATTACCGTTGAATCCTTTTTGTTTTTGGACCACTCGTCCGAAGAGCTCTCGGCGTTTTTCGCATGGCGGTATACAGAACCCCACTGCCTCAGCCTCAGCTAGCATATCACGATCTCCTTCAGAATCCATAATTCCTGCGTTCAAATTACTTCTCTGTTTTTGGGAAAGCAAAACAAACAAATAAAAACGATATAAATTACTCTCATCTGCACCAATGGTTGTTTTCCAAACGTTGGCAAGCCAAAAGGGGTTCCTAGAGATTGGACAAAGTTTATAGTGTCAGTGTTCTTCTACAACAAAAAGACTCGTGCAATGAACTGAAGAACAAGTACCTTCGTGTACCCACCGTAAATGGGTAATACAATTTCAACCAAACGAGAGGTCTTTGCCGAAAAGCTGAAATTTCGCCCACTTAAATCGAATAACGGCTGATTCGCTGAACGCAGGGAAGTTCTTAAATAGATACGGTCCCCAGCCTCAGTTGGAAATAGAAAATAGAGTGGCTAAAAACGTTTGCCTAATGCCGAATTACCACCGCGTGCTATTCGAAAATACAAAAGAGAAATTCCCTGAAAACCCCGTCGATCAAACCGAAACGAACGCGTTGAATGAAAATTTATTCTAGGGCTTCCCAATTACTCATCTTTTACGTTCGGAAATCGGTTCTCGTCCGCCATTATCGAATTACCACCTCGAACTCAACTGAAATCGATTCGAATGATTGAAATTGGGGGAAAGGAATACATTATTCATAATCGATTCGTTTCGTACTTCGGCCGCTCAAGTTATTTCCCTTAATGGTTGGTAGGAAATTAAAAAAATCCTAATTTCGTCTTGTCAATGGATTTTTTGCAAAGCAGGAAGTTTTCGATTTCAAAATCCGAGTTTCTTGACATGGAAAATATTCTGTGCTTGATGTTCACAATTAATATTTACTTTTGTGCTCTCTGGTGCCTCGATGGATCTATGACTTCTCACTCAACAACATCGTTGGGAAGCTGTGCAGCTTCACTCAAGGCAAAATTCTCATCATATACGAGTTGGATGCGTATTTTCTATCTGGGATAGTGCTAGAATACCCAAGTTTAACCTAGCGTGAATAGGCGCTTATATACCGAAAACGTTCGATGATTCCACAATAATGCGCATCGGCACGTTCACATTTTCCCGTTCGCCGGCCGAAAAATGTGATTCGGTCGAATGCTGCAACTCCTCTGACCAATCATAATTGATCCGTTCCAATCCCTTTCTCTATCTACCGTCTGCCGGTATTTTCGAGTCGTTTGAACTCGAAAGGAACACGCTCAAATGGCAGGGACGTAAATCTGGAAGAATCGATCATGACTTGATCATTGATCGCCCCGTGACGATGACTCCGTTCGATGGCATGGGTTGACATACTTAGTGTAAGAATAATTTGTCAAGAAGTAACGAAATTAAAGCTTTTTCGAGAAAGTGATAAGGCCGCTTCTTTTAAGAAATTGGCAAGGAATTGGAGAAATTGGGGACAGCACCTACTACATCACTTCGACTGCTTCCCTATCTCAAGTTTTCGTTTGAGAAGTGCATTACACTCGTACTTAGCCCCTCCGAGGGATTCATATGCGAGTTTAGCGATTTAATAATTTGAGACAATTCATTTTGCAGTCTTGACTGCCATCATTAACCCCTTATTTAAGAAAACTGACCTGCGGGCATAACCAGTTCAATTTATACCTAGTTGTTATTTCACCACCAATTAAACTTACCTAAGTTATTGTTGATTCGTCAATTTTCTTCTTCGGGTGGTTTTTATTTTATTTATTCATTTTATTCATAACAACTTTATACATGAGTGATACCTATATACCAGCATAATAACCTGACATGACAAGTTCATCCTCATCCATCCTGGCTTTAAACAATGAACAAGAATTTCAATAGACCGACAATGATTTCTCCGAAGGCCTTGTCAGCGTGTTCCTCCACCGAATCAATACGATACCTGCAATATAATTGCCACTCCATTGAATACTGTTACATAACCTCGCTTCTTACATTCCGTACACTATAATCTCATCGCTCCCAAATTATTTTGCTACCCTTTCAATTCTTTCTTGGACTCAGTATTATTTAACTCGTGGTTCCATTATTCACTCACATGGATTCATTCGACCAGTTAATAAAAAAATGGTGCATGAGCAGGCAGATACTCTAGCCTTCACATGAGAAAGAAATACGCCCGACCTCGCCATCAATATATTATTTCCGATCGAAATTATAACTTTCCCGTGAACTCGGGACGGCGTCGGGGGCCGGCTTAGAAACTTCGGGCAAAACCTATAATCAGAACTCTTCCGAAGTAGAGGAGTAAAAGATTATAAAATATTGAACCTGTTTCAAAAATATAATGGAACAGAAAAAATGCCATGACCGGTTTTTATTTTTACGTCCGTCTTTTTCTTTCAAAGCACATTCCCATTACCAATGATAATGAGGGAGTAGCCGAGTGTTCACACGGCTTCAAAAGTTGCTCACCTATGATTTGTAGGAATTTTTTCTCCTGTTCAGATACAATAATTATTTATTTATAACTCTGGGAGCAAAAGGGAGATTGAAAGCTGTTGGATCACGAATCGACGATTACATTTAAATTTTTATTGTGGCAATGATTGCCGGGAGATCGCGGCGCGGCGATGCAGTTATTTAACAGTAGCCATTCCAAATACCCTTATGGTTAATGGCCGACGGGCAAGAAGGCAACTGATGATTATCCTGTGCAAGACTATCTTCTAAATCCGAGCTAGTCATCTTTTACCAACGGAATGCCTACTATTTTTTCGTTTCCGTTCAAAACGATTACCTGTAGGTATTCATCACTTGAACAGACTCAGTTGACTCCGCGCATCGTTCGGATTATAGTTGCTGAGATTATGTGAATTTCGTAGCCTAAAACTACTCAAGGCATTGACTGAATATGGCTTGAAAAATAGCCCCTACCTTGGTATTCGCAAAATTCATCTCACGCATCTCTTTCATACGTCATCTTGGCAATTTTTTACTTTTTCCATGAAATGTTGGGACTTCCTGTCAGCATTTTGGATGTTTCACTATCAAGTGAAATACAATTAGATATTATTATTTGCTTTAAGTATTTAATTTTATTATTTATTTAAATTTTTTTAATTTTATTCTTTTATTTTATTTTTTTGGTACATTTTTTTGGTAGTAGAAAATTTTCTAAAAATCTGAAATTTGGGTCAGGGGTCTGTTCCCAGCCGAGATGAGTCCTCGAAACTTTTCAGCCCGATCGGACCAAATTTGGAGGGGGTAGGGGTCAAAATGTGTTTTTTGAAAAATGGATTTTCGAGATTTTGGGTGATTTAGGCGAGTGGGGTGTCATTTTCCACTAAATTTTGGACGCTGAATCCAATAAAATGGGTCCCAGAACAATTGGCACCCACTGGAAGAAGTAATGGGTCAAATTGGGTATTTATTACCCAGTTTGAATATGTGTTTTCGGGATTTCCGCTACCTAGGCGAGTAGGGTGTCATTTTCCACTAAATTTTGGACGCTGAATCCAATAAAATGGGTCCCAGAACAATTGGCACCCACTGGAAGAAGTAATGGGTCAAATTGGGTATTTATTACCCAATTTGATTATGTGTTTTTGGAATTTCTGCTACCTAGGCGTGTGGAGTATCATTTTCCACTAATATGTGAGTACAGATTGGTAAAATTAAAGCCACTCAGCAAATAATACATTTCTTGTAAATACATTCAGTTTAATTCAATATTTTTCATTTTTATTATTACTATGGTTATTTTTTGTTTTTCAAAAATTGCACCTACTTCTAATGTATTGGGATTTTTTGAATTTATCAACCTTGAACCATCCATGATTTTGGAAAATTGCTTGGTCATGGATAGTCTTGAAAATTTTCCCAGCTCCTTTTGTGTTTGTGCATTGAAGAATCCCAATGGGTGCGTACTCTGTATCTCGTGCAGTTTATCACCACGACGCCCACTGACAATCTTATTTGGGTGAGTAATCAGGGCTGAAACTGACTTGCTCTCGTTGGAGGGAGACAACATAATTATGAAATATTACCCAGTCAGTTTCGGATTACCGGTAATTGAAAATGATCCTCAAACTCTGAGGGCGCCATCTCATTTCGAGTGGTGATAGGCAAGAGGGGGTAGGGTGAAATAGAATGTTACCGGATAAGTTATTGGTTGACAAGATAGAAGCTCATGGATGCGGTCTAGCTCATTACGTGAAATTATATTGCAGCGGTGACAAGAGCGGCAGGCGCTGGATTCCTCTTCATTATTCACCAATTACACAACGGCAAGTTTCTATAGGATATTATTAACCTCGTTACGGGGAGTCGGTTAATTTAGAATTACACGGCTTGTTTGTTCCGGTTCCTACGCATTATACGACGAAGCTGACTCCCATGGAGACAGTGATGTGTTCGAGAATCGATACCGCAAGCGGTTATGCGGAAACAATACCTCTACCCAGCGAACAGGATGGTAAAAACCATAAGAGGAAGGATACGACCTTTTCTCAAAGTTCGATGACTGTGAGTGCAATGAGTGTCATTCTTATAAGTACCGAAATCACTTCAAAGTTTATTAGAATAAGTAAACAATACCAGGGATGAAGGCAGGAAAATGGTTCCTTGGCGCATATAGAGAATTGAAATTACGAGTAGTTATTTTTTTTGGTTGTTTTGATGAACTTTGGTAGCTATTTCATCGGAGGTCCAAGTTATCGTTATTCTATCAATTTCGTGAGTTGACTAAAACGATTCTCGAACTCTCTATCCATCGCATAATTTGAAGGGAAACTCGGCGATAGAGTTATTGTAGGGCGGGGGAAAACTGGAGAGTTCTAATTTCCAATCTCACATGCTAACCGTTTCTAAACTTTATTATGAAGAGTTTATAAAATGATGTAGTAATATCAACTTCGTTGAAAGGCGTGCCTCACAAAACATGGAAAGGGAGCCGGCGCTCCCGAGAGAATTGAATCGTTGTATAGTGTAAGGGAGTTGTAGGGTGGAAAGTGGTGGATGATGCGAAGTACCCTAAGGAAAACGAGGCTAACAAGAAGTGGAAGGCCATGACAGGAGGGGGCAGAGGGAGCATCTGTTTTTCTTTCCACTCTGTTGACACAAGCCATAGTTTAATTGAAATTATAATTACGTTAAAGTTGAAACTTAACTTTAATTATTCGCCGGGATTCTAACTGAGTTATTACAATCTACTCTCCTTTCCCTTGTCTCCTCAGTCGGTTCCTTTCTATCCAATACCCCGGCTTATTCTATCCGATCCTTTCTTTATCCGTCCAACTGAAGAGGAGAGGAAGATATTAATTTGTTATAAAAGACTCAACTCGGCAAATTAATTTCTCATGGTATTGCGTCGAGCTCAAAGGTTCTCAGGCTCGATGTGGTGCTGATTAGTTCTTCGCGAAGAACTAATCAGTATCACCGGGTTGCACTCGAGAATATTCAGCCAACTCTCTAGAAGATGGCATTTTGATGCAGCTCTCAGGTATTGAATCGATTGCTTGAAGAAGGGTATTTTGAAGGTACCATCATCGTCCAAACTTATTTCAATCTCACCATTCGACCATGGGATCAAACAAAAAATGTCCTGGAGGTTGGGAAAAGCGTCTGTATCTGCTGAGGTTACAACAGCACAATATGAAGCGTTTCCTGCGAATTTCTTGGATTATATAAGCGTTCATAATATTACACAACCTAGTATTAATGCTATCCAACATTCTATTGCGATACAAAAAATCGAGTTCTGTTCGAGTTGGAAATGTACATGCCCTTCTGAACACATGGACTGATCCATTGCGGTCATAGTATGCACTAAATAGACAGCTCTGTCAACAATCATGTTCCCACAAGCGTCGATGTCTGAATGCGGAATCCAAATGGGAAGCTACCTGTCAGTGTATGGTCAACATTTAATTACATTCTTTGGGCGAGCGTAGATCGTTGAAAAGGCCACATCCTCATTGATCCTCCAAACAACTGTTGAAACCTCAAGATAACCAGGGAAATAGAAAAATACCCTCCAAACGAATTGTTATCCCCTGTTATGATGTAATCAAACGAAGAAAAATCATTCAGTCGAGAGCGGGCAGTTGTAAAGACAAAAGGAGTAGCCAGAATAGCAGATGTTGGTTGTTTTTCAGGTATAAACCGTGGGTCCGTTTGAATGAGCGGTGAGCCCCTGGGCTGTGTAGAGTAAAGTGTGGTGTTCTGGCATGAATTACCCGAGAAAAAATAATGAATTACGTTGTGAAATCAGCAGTTAGGTATTCAGAGAGAAAAAAAATCTTCTTCATAACATATGTGAATGTTATTAACCTAATGACTGAAGTCCTTAGAAAATGAGAGAAAAGGAAGGTATTTAGAGGTTAAAAAAAAATATTTCAATGACCAGGTGCATTCATCTCTACAGAGGTTAGTTTGAGGTGAGAATTCATCCTTCTTGAGGATTGGGTAATGTTTTGGAGTGGATACAATGTTTATGTTCACATCACTTCTCATGTACGTACAAGTAGAAAGAGTAGGTAGGTATGAACGGATTAACGAGTTTCCTTTTACGAAATTGAGCAGCGTATAGTAGAATTTTTTTTGTTGTTCCTGATTTTAACATTTCACATCGTAAGAATCTGATATGGTTAGAATTCTTAAATTTCGTAAATGTTTTACATTATCCGTGCGATGTCGGATCTGGTTTTCAATAAATTGCTCGTTTGATGTTCCAAGGTCCCTCGTCTAATTTTCTAATTGAAACGTGTTGTATATTTAGGAACCAACCCCGTATATTCATGTAGCCGTGGTTGACTCCCAGGAAATTGAAAAATAAAAGAGTGATCGAAGTTTTGCAAAACTCATCTCCCATGCTGCTTACATCGCCTGAAATGCGGTATCCAACTTTCCTCTGAGGAGGACATCACGTTCGATTGAAATAATAAAGCCGTGCAATACTCGAGTGACATGATCCGTAAAATGTACAATTCCCATCTGGGGCGAAGCGTCTTCTGTAAAATATATCTTTTAAAATATATGCCAATCAGTCACCCGTGCTTGTACGCAGGAGGATATCTTTCAATTTCTCGGTACAGGAGATGAATCCAACCGTGACATGCGTTCGTTCAGCGTTTTGAAAAGTATTCCACCTCTCACGTACAAGTTATACAGTATGAAAGACTCAAGAAAAGCCGTCGGATACTCGTTTCTTGTCATTCAGTGAGACGCAAGATCTCAATTTATTATAGTTTCCTCAAAATTCAAGTTTTGCATGCATATAATTTGTTCGCTTGATGCAGAAGCAATACTGATAGACCGACCGTCAGCTAGGCATGTCGTTGCTTTTAATTTCTCAGTTTCCTACTCCTTTATTGATAAACACGAGGGAGATCAGGGCTGTTGTTGTCTGAATGCACCCAAATTGGGTACCATTTGGTTTGGCCCATCTCCGTCGCTGATCTCTTCTATTAATACGAAAACTCAAGGAAGATCCTGCGAAATGACTCTTCTTATTAATTACTATTCGGATGGAGAATACATATTATAGGAACACATCAATCTCTACTCGATGCGTCTTCGTCTTTCCATGTTTCGTATTACAGAATTTCACTCTTATAACTAATGGAGATGGTGAGACGAGGCTATAATTGTAAAGGCGCTTCAGAAAGTCGGTCCAGGGCTACTGCACTTAATCATGGGGGTCCTGCTTATTCATCGGCTTCAGAATTACAGCCTGCGCTTATTTCACGAACGGCAGAATATCCATCATGCATATATTTCCCACACTCGGAGGTTTCTTTTCATTCTCTTTAAATCTGAATGTCTTTTAGTGTGAATAAAATGTTCATTTCACCGTTCTACGCCACCGTGGAAGACCTGAAATTGCAAAAACGATTTATTCAACCATGAGGGCCAAAAAGAGCGTTAGAGGAGTCCCCCACTACTATAGGTACTACTATCGTCAGAACACATCTTATATTTTTTGTGCGGACAGATAACTCGTAACCACTGAGCAGATGCAGTGTGATGCGACTACAACAAAACAAATCAGAACTCAGGGGCAAGTCAAATCTTCATCCGATTTGAGTGATCATTTGAACAAAATTGCATTCCTGTGAGCATCAACTCTACTGCATTAGCCAAAATCCAGTTGAAGGACTCGTCAGATATTCAATGAGCCTGGTGACGCAGGACTCTACCTAAAGCTGCGCATCACTTTTCCAACCACCATACAAAACTATTAAGTTTTACCGGTTATTCGCTCGGCTCGCCGATCTGTATTCTTGTGATCATTAAGGGTTCCTGATCAATATTAATTCAAGATAAAATTCTTGAATGATCTATACTACTGTCTCAAAGCTGTTTCGTCTTTTTTATGATTACAAATTGAAAGGTTGCCATTTATCAGATTGTTTATGCGAATAACTCCGAGAGGGCTTTGAGAAAGACGGAGGGTCTGAATGACGACTTTACAGAAGAACAGATCAACAATGTCCGTAAATCAGAACTGTAACTCAATAGGTACGTTGGTCTGAGAGTTTTTTCAAACCTACGGCGCCAAGAGAATTTATCCATTAAGGTTTACCTACCTACTTTGACCAAAGAAAAAATTTACCGTTCAAGTTTAGTCCGTATTCCTCCTCAGCGGTTTTTACCTTAGCTAACTCGCGTTCCTAAACGGCCATGATCATAACTCTTGGAGAAAAACTTGCAGCCAGGCTTTGACACCGCTATTTAACCGATGTCTCAATGTCTCCTCAGATTTAGTTAGTCGCTTTTGTGACGTGTGGTGTCAGACGTGAAAACCATTCAATTCTACTGAAAAATGTAGAATACATTAGAATTTTTAATTCGGAATATGCTCGAGACGACAAGTCTTGGCCGCCAAGGGAATCATTAAAAGATTCTTATTCCATGAAAATCATTTTAGAAAATTAACTACATTTTTGAATTAATTAAACCCTTGTTTAGAATCCATTTGGGGAATAGGTGTTTATTAAAATCAGTGACAGAAACTTTTACCTGCTGAGGTTGCACCATTTTTATTTGCCGTGACAACAACGACTCGGCTCTATGGTCGGTCGGTACAAGTGACTTAGCATTAGCGAACATAGAGAGGGAAATAAAAAGCTTTTCCCAGAACACCGAGCGTCAGGAATTGAACCAAAACAAAAAATGACGGTGTCAACTTTCCAAGAGCAAATAATACTGCTCTCGTTATTCATTTTTGGAGCGGGTTTATGCGGAGGGAGTCTGAATAAAACGGTAGATTCAGTAGATTTGATGAAATCGTGACGAGCGGATTTTTGTTTTTTCGGACGGAGCGTCAATACAACGGCCGCCAGCGTTTGCCAAGTTCCTACCTAATTATATTGATTTGGTGAACCTTTGATCATTGATGATTGATTTTGTTAATGAGAAGATAGACATTTAGTAGGTACAATTCGTATAATGTTGTCGTTCACTTTCCGGCAAAAAAAATTTAACGCCATATTTAATATGGCGTTGAAGTGCGAGTCCACGGCCATTCATGGAGGGAAAGAATGTTCCTGGTTCTCCGAAATGTTACTCCGTAATATATCAATTTTTAGCCCTCTAGGAACCTGTACGGACAACTTCCGCTGATACTCTGAGGCATTGATGAGCCCATATCTAAAACGAGTTGTCATCTTAAACAGGTATGCACGGATTCGGGTCACGACTGTTCTAATTGGAGAACCATACTTTGTGAGTATGCTGGAATGAACGCAATTAAATTTCAAAAAACTTGTTTCTAGAACTCCAACACATTTGTTATGAAGGAAAGTTGTATAGAGGATGCTTGACAGCACCAAACTAAAACATCGCCTCCAGGTGAGCGGATTTAATTTAATTTCTACTGGTCTCCGAAGCCCCCTCAGATCCTAACCATGAATAATACATGCGAATAGAGAGGGGGGAGAGGTCGTTCAAAAAAACTTATTCGAACCACTAATGGAAGCCCATGTCTCGATGGGGGGGATTTGACAATAAATTGTGGGCACGTTCCATGGTTCTCGAATGAGAAAAAAATAACAGTAGGAAAGAAGGTCAGGTAACCGACGGTGAGCAATCAGGATGTAAATGAGGCTGAGGTGTCGGCTCGTCTATCTCCTTTTCTAATACAGACTTTTGTAACGAAGTGTCAAGTAAGTGGTTCCTGATACTCACTGCTGTGTTTCCCTTCAAACCCGTTTTCTCTCCGGGTTCTACAAGCTTCTTAATGACCGTGTACACGCCTCTTATCGTCACCTGTGGTGAACCTCCCATCGAGAATAGTCTTGTTGGGGCGTCATTGGCTTGTCGCGTCTCGTGCCTCTCATCCGCATCATATTACTTATCAATATCACTAGTCGAGGCTCACTGTTCACGTAAGGACTGTATAGCTCCCGGGTTTATGCCTCGAGAATCCTCTTGATATGTTTGAAGGCTCGTACTCGTCAGACAAGAAAAAAAATCCCCTGGTAAACAATTATTCTGTTTATATAAGTACATTTCTGGCATTAGCATATTCATTCATCAATGAGTAAACTCTCGTGGTCTAGTTCTTTCGTATCAGGTCTTTAATGGACATTTTTTATATGGCTGAACTTCTGTGGAGTTATTTGCATGTCTTTGGTGACCGTATTCGTGTACACGTGCCCCTATACATGTAGTGCTATAACATGATGCCTTCGCTCCACTTTCAACGAGCTGTAGTCCGCTAAAACGTTCCAAGTTGTTTTACGAAAGGGATGTGCTGTATGGTCCTGAAAGATTTGACAGATGTCTAAATGTAATTTAAGGGGAAAATCGGGCGCCATGCTGAGCCCGCCATTTTCCTTTTACTAATACGGATCTTATTCCGGTAGCGTGGTTAAATCGTCACATCCGCAGGGGGCACCCCCCTCCTCCTTCGTCTTGACACTCAACCCCCCTCCAAAAATGCCCGGAACCGGATGTAAATAACATCCCAATCTCGCAGTCCACCAATCTCGCGGGACCTTATAGAAATTCAATCATCGACCTTCGCCTGGGAGGCTGAAATAAGTTTCGTTTCCTCTCTTGAAAACTTTATTCGAAGGGTGCTCGTGACGAGGGGAGCCGACACTCCGGGACTGTAGAAAATTACTTGAGTAGGAGATGACAAGAAAATTAATATTTTCCAGTTAATGATGAACTTCAAAATTAATATCGCCACCAATTATTTTCCTTTCACGCTGTCCAAATTTCGATCTTCTCCTCTCGGCGCCAAATCAAAAGCTTGAAAAAGATATTCAAAATAATATACATTTTCACCCATGCCTTACATCCCTTGGCGATTGGGCTGAAAACATGTTGTATTCATCTAGGATCCAACTTGCAAATTTTCTGTTTTTTTCTCACGATTGAAGGGCACAGCGTTCCATACACGTGGGGGCATTTTTGTTCTGTGAGAATAATAAACTACCATACAAATGTAATCGCAAAATTTTCTGGAAATGGTTTCTATGGTAATTAATACTTCGATTTCGTGTTATGCATATCTATTTCGATAGTTATGATATCTTACCACTACATCCAGCAGAAGCGTATATGCGTTTCCTGCTTATTTCAAGATCAGCGATCAGACTGAAATTGTTTCTGACTTTCTTCCCAGCAAACATTTCAAAGGTCTTCATACCATTCAAAAGGATTCAATGAGCCTATCATAGAATTCGTTGCATTTCGATACTGAAATGTCATGCGGTCATACTGCGTCGAGACACTCAAGATGAAATAAAACACTCTTTACCTCATCGAATTTATTCTTTCAATGCTTGATCCACTTTCATCCTAGAGGTGTGATAACTTTCAATAAACTGTGTTGACTGCATTCAGGATCTCAGCCAGGTACTCAGTTGGAATAACAGAGATGCTTAAGCGTAGCTGTTTAGTCAAATTTATTGCATAATCAATTTTCAGGAAGGCAGATAACCAACATTTCATGTGTAATTGTCTTATTTGACTGTCAACATGTAGGTACCTACCAAGAACTTTGGTTAGCTGTCAATGCAAGCAGTCGGAGACAATAAATACTGATTGATGACTCAGCAATACCCAGAGGGAGAAGGTAACCGCTCCTACGCAAATACCGTTGGTCCCGCGTACCTCTAATTCCGCTACTGGTGTCGCGGGGTTATGAATTATTTTCATATCAATCGGTTATCTTTCGATGGTTGGGTGTCCCCGTCCATTTTAACGAATGGATGCAGTGATCAGGATATTGACGGGGGTTCGACTTCTTGAATAATGCGAAAGGGTTTGAAACGTCGAGATAATGGGCCACTCGTCGTATCTTGGTACTCATGAATGAAACATAGTGGTTCTGATGGTCATCATGCCCGTTTCATAAGGAAGGATCTCACATCGGGAAGGTGGTACCATTGTTAATTCCCGAAAGCTCATTGAGAACGAATTCAACTCTTTATTAAGATTTTGGCCAGTATTGTGTTCCAGGTGATAACTTCATTGAAATGCTACGAGTATATGTAAGTTCAGCAGCCACTATCTAGTCTATGACGTCCATTAATGTTATTTACTCTCATCAGTTCTCAAAATAACTATTTAGAATCATTCATCATTCACCTTCTATTCTGCATTCGGGATTTAGGAGATGCGTTTAACTCTTGAAAAACTTCCCCAAGTTATCAATTCTAAAACAAATTTAATTGCCCCTTTGAGCATATTTGTTAGGTCTATAAAAGTATTTACATCTAATTATCATAATTATCTTGTTACACGGAAGAAAACGCCGAAACGCCCTGGATAAAAAAGAATTATCTCATCTGGTTATCAAGTAAAAACCGTTGATTTATTGTAATACACTTTCTAATTTATCTTCTCACCAAAGAGCCTCAGGCCGTTTTAAGCACTTTAACTTTAAATTGGATTAAAATGGCTGGTTGGTTTTCGTGGTTTATGGAAATAAGTCTCGTTTAAAATTACATATTAAAGCTGAAAAAGCCTGTTCGGATGAAAAATTACGATATTTTTTCTTCTTTTTTTCTCAAAGAAGTACGAGTCCAGTTCTGAAAGCGAGGAAATGCTCTAGTCCAACATATAAGTTTAGTTGGGGTAAAAATGGCGTACTACGACGAACTTGCTTTGTATCCTTCGGGGTGCCACCTCTTAAATAATTATTTGGCACGCTGTGAGAGTGTTATTCTGTGAATGATTTATTCTGCGCCTCGATCTTTTTGGAATCAGAGTGTAGCGGGCAACGACTTTTACGGCTTATTCGCTAATTCTTTGTAACCTGGCACTTAAATCATCCGAATAACTCTTATCACATCTGAGCCTAAATAATAATGTAAGTAGATTTGTCCACCTTCAGAATTGAATGAATATTATTTGTAATCAAATTAAAGTCGTTTCAATTGTCCACAATATATACTGATAAGGGAATCAGGTTCAACCTGATACGAAACTTTACCAACTTATCATTATCGTATCATTGACGACAATCCTAGAGTTAAGTTATGTGGGTACTAATATACGCATTGAACCTGAACGGAACTGTCCTTACTACATCTTTGGAGCAATCGGAACATTCTATAGCCACAGGCGTAACCCAGTTGAACAAACTTGAATGACCGAATAATGCGAAATATATCAAGAAAACCTATCTCCTTTTTAGAGTCAGGTTTCCACGTAAATGGCTCGTTTCTTACTCCAACTTCTAAATTCATCTGAACATTAAGGTCGAAAGGGGAAAACCGAGTTTTCATCATACGTCACGCCATTTATATTACAACTTACGTCCCAGACCGCAATATTAACATTAGCTTGGTCTTGATATCAATCTTAAAGCTTGTTAAAAATAGTTCAAACTCCCCGAAACTTTCTGCAAAAATGAGTCGCCACTTTATCGATGCCATTAATATTTCAGGTGGGCATTAGGTGCCTACTTGATATCATCGTTTCTTATCTAGCCTGTAATCAGGAAAAGGAGAAGGTGTCAGTAATTTGAGAGGGAAATATTTAAAATTATTTTTACACGTCCTCTTTGGCGATAAATGTTGGGTTGTTCCATGCAACACAAGGAGTATATACTGTAAATACTATACTCAAAATCGTTATACAACAAGTCTTCAACTAATTTCGTTCCTACCTACCTACATACTCACATTTTGAAATCAAAATTGAAACGAACCTACTGGTTGGTGCAAATCAATCGTTCGAACTGTGATTTTTGAATTTCCCTTCCTACATTCTTGCTTATATCTTGATGAACACGAATCCAATCATAATCTAGTTTCAGTTTATCGGGTTGATAGGAATAATTGGTATACGTAATTTATTGTATGGTAGGGATTCTAGTCAGAGATTGCTTTTCAGAGAGAAGAAACAACGATCTTCTAATATATTTTCATCGCTTTAATGTATTTTCACTCATACAATCTCCTCATTCTCACCCTTCGCACAGTAGATTATTCGAACACCCGCACTCCTACTCATCATTCGAGATAAATAATAAATAACCCCGTTCCCCTTGCCGTCACCTTGACTTGCCAGGAGGATGATGGCGGATGTGCAATCTCGTTCACATCTACCTCGAGGCTTCACAGGAAAACGCCAAGATGGAAGGGAAAGGTGCGTGGAGGGTGTCGCTAATAAAACGTTTCATTAATATTCCGCAGAAACCCTCTCGTGGGTGAGGACTGGGCACATTCCCCACCGCGCGCCATACACAGCAATTACCATCAAGCCAATAATTGAAACCTGACTTTCTCATCGCTTTACCTCTAATGTATTTTACTTGATAGACTCTTGATATTAATTTATCCTCACGTGGGAGTTGATCGACGTTCGATCCCTGCGGAACCTCCTCTAAGGTGGGTTGTAGCTCATCTCTAAGAATCGACGTTTTCTTACGTAGTGTCCATCCACTTTATCACTGTTATGTTGCCGCTTATTTCCTAAACATTTAGGCGGCCCAATCATCTACCCTCGAGGCAGGAGACCAAATCTGTAAGAAATGCCCAGTGGTAATTATTTTAAAATTTTCCTCTAGTACTGTCCCGATTAGGTCGCCTACCCCGAGGCTGGAAGATTGGCCCGAATATTTCTTTTATAGGTTGGTTCAGGGAAATCACCAATGCCTTCTCTGCCCCTTAAGCCCTATTCGATGCATCGGTTTCTCTGAAAAAGTTGTGAAGGAGAGAAGGGTCTCACCTTGTTCACTTGTTTAATTAGATTAAATTAATTTCTCCTTTTCGACACTGTTGTCATTTGTATCCCTTCGTAACGTCTGAATGCTATGTAATCCGACTAACTGGACGAAATCGAACAAAGTAGTATGAGTACTAAAGTAGAACAAGTGAGGTAGATTGAAAAACTGTGAATAGATTAAATTAATAACGTTTGTCTCGAGCATCTTTCGGCTTTCCAAAGACAATAGAGAGTTTTTGGACTTGGAGAGGGGAGAAATTGGCTCGTAAACAAGAGGAAGGATCGGAAGGCGTGAAAGAGCTTGCGGATGGGGCGAGCTGACAAATGGGTGACCCGACCCTTGAACAAGGGTAAGTCGAGGCCTCTGTAATCACTGCTATCCTTCGCTGGGAGGTGGCAGCTGGTAGCGGACCACTCACGGCATCGTATAGCCGTTGTATTACAACTTAACACTCAGTTGACTCTCATAATACCCTCGTCTAGCATGGTTACTAACTCTTGTATCCGTCATACCCGATATCCATCTCCCTTGTTGATAAAAATAAACGCATGCGTAGGCGTTTACTCTTCATTCATTGATTTCGTAAATGTTGAGAGGAATTATGTGCAATTCCAAAAACTATCTAACCACTGATGATTACACTTCAAAAATCTTTTTGGTTAAAATGTGACTATTTTCAGAACATTGTCGTTCCTCAGTATGAGGAAATCCGGCCGGAACCCATCACAATCGATTCTCAGCCAAAAATTTAGTAGGAAACGGTAGGATACTAGCGTATTTGTACAATTTCAGATTTTATATAGTATTCCGGAGTTTTTTGTCCAGACACTCGGACATTTAAATGTTTGAATTTTTACTATTTGAAACGTAAGATGTAAATGTTCAGGGTGAAATAAAGTGGTTTTGGGTTGTAGGAATGCATGTATTATTCTGATGAGAATTACGAAAAATTGATAAAAGAAGTAAAAAAATATTTCCAAATGAAGGAAGCTATTTCAGAAAACAACCTTAGGAAGGAAAAATACTACCTATCATAGTGAATCAGCATAATAAAAACATTTCAATAATGAATCTTTTCCACATTGTAAAGTAAGAGGTTTTTCGTGCTCAGCTCACTGTTTTCCAAGCAAACGAAAAACATCTCGTAGCGGGTATTCCTTTTTCTGACAGGTTCCCAAGATGAAGAGATGAAGTCCGAGATTGACAGAGTAGTGGGCCCTACGTCTGATGTGTGTTTCTCACTCAATTAGAGCTGGACTTCCCTTCCTTTCAAAACCCCTTTAGAACGGATTTATGGGAATTTTATTTCCACTGTTGATCGTGGATTCAGATCCTCTCCGATAAATAGCTGCCTGAAAGCCCCAGTGGAAGAGAAATTGTTTTCAACATAAATAGCGATGTTGCGATGGATGTGAAATGGATCAAAGCTTCTTTATGTTCCATAACACGGGGTTCGAAGAATGGTCGGAAGTCGGACGCCGCGCATCACCTGAGACGGCACGGCGTTTTCACCATTCAATTCAATTCTTAAACTTTATCGAGATTGAATATCTTGTTATTTTTGAGTTGTTGAGTAATCACCGCCCCGTGGATCCACTCTTCATAACTGTCTTATCTGTTATCTTGCCTGTCCGTCGAAATGCCACTTGAATTGAGCGAAAATCCTCTTTCTTCCCTCCGTTATGAAAGCAAACTTTGTTTCGCGACACCATTCCACTGTAATACCACCAATTATTTCTGCGCATTTTCCCTATGCAAAGATTAACCTGCAACACCTGAAGCACCTGAAATTTCTCCCACGGCATATCCACGGAGAGGATACGGAGTAGTTGTTATTCACATACACTTATTACCTGCAGTTTTCCCTTCATGTTACATTTTCTCAAGCTCGTACTGCGAATAGAAAATTCCCAAATGGTATACTAACGAACTTCGGATAACTACGATTTTAGTTTTCTGTTTCAGTGTTACTAATGTTTTGCTCTCAGGTTTTATGACGATTTTTGAATGCTTCGATTTGAAGACTGGGTTATGGCTTCACTGAAGTCAGGCTCTAACTAAAATCTCAAATTTGGTTTGGTCACAGAAGCTTTTATTATTTCTCTCAAAGAGCGAATTATTAGGATCCTGCCATGTTGTAGGATATATAGGCTATGATAATTTGGAAAAAGTAATCCGGCTGAATTGGTACGTGAAGGTGTGTGACATCAATTGGATTACGTATTCGAATGTGAATCACCTTTTAATTTCCTGAAAACCCTATTCCTTTTCGGGAAATGGTGTTAGTATAATTTCATGACGACAATACTATTTATTAACGTGAGTTTCTGTGACAGTCTCAATACTGAAAATCCATTAATCAATGACGAACACCGGCCCTGGCGCGGCCGGAGTCGCGAGAGGTGAGGACCGCTAGGGACGTGAACTTCAACTTTGAATGGAGGGGACAAGATAGGAGAGCTCGTTCTGTTTCTCTGATAAAACGAAACACATGCAAACCGTCCATACCCAAAATAGGGGAGGTTGTCATTTCGAAAAGCTCATTTGATCGACACGTAATCTTTACAAATGACTCCCGAAAGCGCTTGGGGAAATCCGGAAAATATCTCGTGCCAATATTTCCACGTCCGATTTTATCAAAGTCCTCAATTTATGCGCCCAATTATAAATAGATACAGGAGGGGGAGGCATTGGGTTTGCGAAGGGCGCTGGGTTAGAAACGTCGATACGGAGGGCCAAGCAATTAATCAGAAGCGGAAAAGGGGCCGCGCTGCGACTTTGGTGCGCTCTCGTGTATGAGTGTTGCTATATCGGGTGGTGAAGAGTAGTGGTGAGGGGGTAGAAAAAACAGTGATGGGACATATGCGCATACATATGACAAGATCGTAAACCAAACAACTCCTCCCACACTTCAAACTTAAGCCGTCAAATCACGCGATTCTTCAAAACGGCATCGCTTTGGGTTCAACTAGCGGGGTGAAACAAAAACTGTTCAATCCAGATCGCATCAGAGCGGCCACTGGTCGGAGATTACATTTTTATTGGCGTATCCTTTATATCGGACCGATCTAGATTTATAATTTTTTCTCTCTTTTATGTCCTTTTTTTCAATGTTTGTTGCGTTTTCATGAATCAGTCAGTTTTAATCGCCAGAACGTTGAGCAGCTGAATTGAATGTTTTTACTTTAATGACCACCAATATAAATTTATTTATACGCCTTAAGTATGAATGATCTTCAAGTTTACAGTAGATATGCCCGTTGTAGGGGTATTTTAAAATCAGGGTTATATCAAATTAGGAATAACCTTTATTCATCATTTTTGGGGGTGAGAAAGCCCAAAAATGACGCTTATCCTCAAACCCAAGCTACCTACGGAATTTGGAAGTGTTCGTTTTTCTGTACACGAATGTATATGTTTTTCAAGTGTTGAAAAGTAAAAATATCTCGGTCTCATCATGAGAAACTAAAAAAAAAAAAGAATAAAAGAGGGAGTACACTGAAATCTATGAAGCATTGTACAAATGTATCCTTTGTACCGCTGAACACATATCAGTCCACAGAGGCAGAATTGTTCCTTCTAATAGACTTCTATTTTCACGTCAAATTTTAAAACTACGTGAACTCCGGACGAGCAGTCTTTCGCCCATCGTAGCTCATGTGCTTTCGATTTAAGCCTTATGCATACAGAGGACCTATTTAAGGGATGACGAATATTGTTGAATCGATAGGTGCTAGCAACACTGCTCAGTAAGGATGTACGGTGCCCCTGCCAGCCGTCTCACACCAACTCACCTAATAACAGATTGTTTTGTGCGTTGATCTTTGCATAAATCATTATTTTAAGCGCGCCTGGTACAAAGGGTATGGATTCTTCGAGGCTTAATTCCCTATTAAATTATTCATATGTTATTCTACGTCGAAGTTGTTGCGAGGCTATTAAACATTTACGGGTTCTAAAAGACAAACCAGTGGGGGAGTGGGGTGTTAAGCTTTAATCTTCATTTGCGACGTTAATAATGCAATGGAGCCGGGGCCTTTGAATGGAGAGAAACACTATTGTGAGAGTGAGGACTTATAAAATGAGGAGAATAGATTACGCGTAAGCTGCATCGAGCCCAGAAAGAAGCAAAAAATGATCAATATCTCGGTCATCAAAAGTTCTGAATCCGCAGGGTGTTATTGATGATTAAAAATAATGAAAAACCCGAAAAGAATAATTAATTAATTATATTTAATTATATCATAAATCCTTGCTCGAGTAAGAACTGTGGACAGTGTGGACAACTTCCGTTCAACTTCCCAATCCGAAGGACAACGTTTGGCCTTGGTATGAGACGAACCAGACGTCTTGGCATTCTGATCGAATATATAGGACACGTACTGAACAGGAACCATTACATCCTGATAATAAAATGCCCGAGAACAGAACGATTCTCTGAGGTTCTGCTGTATTTTCTCAATATACGTACCACTTTACATCTACAACTAAACTATTAGTGTCGAAGGCCCCTGCAATGAGCTGAGCCACTGACGTTTGGCAGTAGCCAAAGTTGCTAACGATTACAATGAAATGATAAATTATGTAAGTGCCCGATAGACTGCCGCGATTGGCAGTGGTAAAGGAATGGTAGAGCACCTCACAATGATCCGAACTAATTGAAATTGAAGGAGTTAACCCAAAAACAACCCGTTGCTCAACAAGAGCGACGGTAGCGTATTAAACTCTCCACCCATTCATTTACCCATAGGTTCTCCCTCTAGGTAATTTAAATTTGGAAACTTTGTTTAACAACTTCTCAAACAAACAAGTTCAATGAATTAGTAAGAGGGACGACCTTTACCTGTCGGTTTTCAACCATTTATTTAGTACTGGAGCCCTGCCGAGTTTAAATCACGTCTAACCAATCAGCAATGTAAATGTTCCGCCCGTGCGCCAAGTACGTATCATTGCAGATTACGGTAGCTAAAGGGTGTCGCGTGACGTTGAAAACAGGTTTTATCGGAAAGATTTCTATCCAATAGTAGTAAGGTTATTGGGAAATTATTATACCTTCGGTCTTACTTAATTCATAAAAACGCTCTTTATAATATTTTTTAATGGAAACTTTTTATCATGGACTCAGGACCGAAGATGCGAACATCCTATTAGGGAATACGCTAAAATAAGTTATGTTGAAAATTATTATGAAAACGTTGCCACCTCTTCGTTCATAATACCAAGCGTCTAATTGGACACGTCGATGTTCACTCCAAAAGTGGTTCAACTGCCGTTGCTTGCTTGTGTTACTGTTACCCTTACGTCATTATTAACGTATAAATTCGATTTTTGAACCGTCCTGGTGATGAATATTATCCTTCTTGACCCGTGGGGACTCACTTTCGGTGTGCAGCAATCGATTCAGGACTTTAGTGTCGTTAATTGTTTGGAAAATGGCACCCTATACGCCTGTGACTCCAAAGAACATCAAGAACACATCGACCCTGTCTTCATTTGAGGCACGCAAGCTGAGAATAAGTTGAGCGGATTTTAATTTTTTTTTTAATTATTATTTTATTTTTTATTTTTTTTGTTAAGCATTTGTAGATAAATATTATTCCAAGGGTGAAAGATTCTGACTTGTCCTCCGAAATTAGGGACCAGAAGCATTTTCATTCTTTCATTTATTAGTCATGAACCTTGAATGGTTGACACAAAGATATGGCCGTGAGTTCGTGTACCAAAATGTTAAATTCTTATGGAACAATTATTGATGGATTATGGAAGAGTTTCTTACCCGGCCGAAATATTCAGATTAAATTTTGAACTTTTACAGTGCTCACAATTGAGGGAGGCTGCTGATGGCTGGTCTCAGAACATGTGGTGACCATATGGAGGTGGTATGTGGAGAGTGATTCATCCTGAAAGGTGATAATGTACCGAGCGGAAAATGGCAGGTGGTGATTCCGACATATAGGATGAAAAAGAGAGGGTCATCTTCATTAAATCACTCCGCACTGAGTCCGCCTTCCGACGGTTTTTACCTTTTACGAAAAACCGAAGCGAAGAATCTCGAAATCACGACCCAAACGGACATATTATGGTTGGTCCAGCCCCCACGAAAAACTCCCACCATATCCAACCGGCTAATTGACCAAATTATAAAGATTATAAGGTACAGGGAAAATCCTTCTTCGGCTCCTCTTACCGTATCCTTAGCTTCATGACTCGAGACCCCACCCCTGGATTATAAATTAGAATCTCCCACTTCCCATTCTTCTTCTGTTTCTTCCATAACCACGTTCTTATGCCCCTATCGAGAAGGAACGGGCTCAATCCCTTCGCCGTGCTTTATTATTACAAATGAACTAACTTCGATTCCAATTTAGAGACAACTGGTCATCATGATTTCTTCTTTTTCGTCGGTCCTCAGTTCCATTACTCGTTTCTCGTCGTGATTTTAATAATTCTTTTTCAACTTACCTCCCACACAGTTCGATTGGAACGGATGGCTAATTTTTCCCAGATTGCCTCCTTTCTTCTCTGTGGTCAGTCTCTTAATTCATACTCCGGATGACTGGTCGACGCTACGAGGCGGACTGCATAGGATGTAGGTTAAGTGCGAAGTTAAATTTGAGTTAATGTTTGAGTTGGTAGTCTTACATATTGTCGGTAAATGGGTTTCAAGATCTCTTATAAATTAGAGTTACACGTTGAACAATAACTAAACACGCAAAAACTAAATGTTTGAGAGCGTATTAAATACGCTCATGCAGTATCCATGCTTCACATCGAGCTCGGCGTATTGCAAATATTATAAAGCTAGTTGATGGGAACATCAATTGGATCTAGTTGCGATGGTCAACAATGCGAAAAGCGACGTCTAGCGAATTAATTAGCCGACAGGATATATTGATAATCGTATTAATATCGAATTACCTTATATCAATATTATACCGAGTTTCCATTTCGCCACCTCAGGTTAATTCCGAAGGGAGGCGCGAGGGCGAGTAAAGCTTAATAGATTACAAACCGTTTAACTTCGCGGTTTAGCTGTGAGAGAAACGGAAATGGCCTGGACCGAGAGGCTCAAGGGGATGAGGAGTGTTTCCTGCGAAACAGACCTCTCGACGCATTTCGCGGATATAATTAGACATTTATAATTAACATGTCGCTAGCTAATTAATAATCTACCCTGCTGTATAATATACCCCATCTATACAATTTAATCTAATTTAAACCACCAGTGCAGGGGCTAAACTCCACCTCACCTTTACTCTTGGCATAATTACTCCTGCTCTCACTTAATATAGAAGTAATTATTACCTTAGGTTTGTAATGAGTTGGTAACGCAATTTAGCTCTATCCCAGAGTTTAAGGCCACAGTGGAAACAGACCACAGACTAATCGCATCAATAAAATAATTCACAGCAAATGCTTAAAATCGTCAAGATACATTTTATTTAAGATGCAACTACCTTGAGCAATTATTAAAAACACCTATAGAATCTGTTTGTTTTTTCCCATACTGGAGCCATGCTTTACATAGTCATGATATTACCCCAAAATAGCCCATCACCATTGCCTCGGGTACGTTTGTCAGGTTGCAACTCCAACGATCCACCGTGAGCTTGGTGAAATGCTGAAGTGTGTGTACGGAATTCATTTTGAATAGAGAACTCATGGCGTGTCTGTAGGTGCCAACTACCTTTCCGTCGAATGGAAGCTATTTCTATCAGATCTTCGCGGTGTTTATTCAACTTGCGGTTCCCTGTGAATTCGCTTGCAGAAAATGGAAGGAGCCAACAATTAGGTGTCGCGACGTGGGTATTGTACGCATGGGGTTACAAATGACGTCACTGTCGAGAGATATTCTCGCCTACCCTCTCTCACGAGATACTAATTGTAGATCGCTGGTGGTGATCAATCATAGCACCTATTGTCGAGTTAGTTGAGCTGTTCTGAGTATCTGCTACGAATTTCCTCGCGCAGTTAGTGTAAAATCACGTTTCTCTAATAATGCACTATACCAGAAAATGCCTACTTAGACAGCATGTTGAGCGCAGTGAACCAGTTTGTGTGTACGTACACAACAGCTCACTCTCGCTCGGATTCAGGCAAATGAGCCTCATCGAAGCTATATCGATACCCCCACTAAATTTATTCAGTCCTACGTAGGTATTTTCTATTCTAAATGGAAATTCGAGTTATATGTGGCCAATTTCGACGTAAATTTCTTGGCGAAGTTCTAGTTAAATTTCTCTTGAGAATAGGGTTTGCATAGACTTAAAAATACCAACATTAATATTAGCTTATATGAAATAGAGATATAAATTATATTAGGTATATGAAGCTGCATAATATCATTAAAGAGAGGAGGGTGCACTGTTCGCTCAATTTTACGAAAACATCAGTACATAGCAGATTTTACAATTTGTAGATTGAAATTAATGAGATAATATTAGTCTTTACCGTTAGGGAGTGGATCGGCAAGTAATTTAATCTGCAAGATGTTAGGGCAAGTGGTAAGGGGAGGAGGAGGAGGGTGGGCTGGTAATATATTATAGTTGAAGTTTCCGATATTAGAGTCGATTTGTCAGTCTAAACTCTGGAACTATCAGCCCTATCCTCCGTGCTGTTACCAATGTTGTATGACAGGTGAAACGAGCTTATTTATACAGAATAGAAACCCTCGGCTCCGGGGATTTCCTCTCATCAGAAGCCCAACCCAACTCCCAATTAGAACGTTTCACATTACACTTCCCCCACCACGAATCCACGTTTTCGCCGGCAACAACGTTTTCGTCAATGAATTTTCATCCGGGGGTTGTCATATTTTGGCCATATCCTGCATACGGGAGAAATAACTAGGATAACTCGTTCCCCGACCGATACTCCGCGTCGGATTTCCATTTAAAACTAATGCCCTATAATAGGTAACTAAATCTTCCACTCATTTCCAATGATGAGGTACCCTACATGGAGAGTTGACAAACTATCGCAGGTGACACGCCCCCTAATTAGACTCCCAATATCCATCGTGTTGAACGGAGAACGATGAAAACACGGGAATTCGACAGCTCGGCGACGCTGATCTTGCCAACAACACCATCAATTAGTTATTAATACCTGTATATAGTCTAAACAGGTTCATCTCATGAGAACATTAAAAATTGAATCTAGGCTCCAACAATAAATTTAACATAGGAACTGCTGTTCCAGTACGTAGGGATAGGTGTGGATAGGTAACACACAAATGGCGTGCGGAATGATCGCTTACGGTGACATTAAAAATGTCCAAAAATTAATTCCTGTATTTAGCATCACATTTTCATCTCGGCTGAAATCACGAGAGCCCTTGGGATCCCAATTTATTCTAAACAGGTTATCGTCTAAGGTCGCCTCTTTTAGTTCTCTCAATTGAAAATAATGATTGCAATGTTAATAATAATATACTTCTTTGGCATTCGATGCTTGCTTGCTGGCGCTTCCCAGTAGATCGTGTACATCACCAAAATCATAGTAGATTGCATACCTGCAATTATTTTTGTGAAACGTTATGTTTCATTTTTCCGGCTTGTTCCACGTCTCTTATGATTACTCATACACTTTTATAGATGCCAATTCAAATCTCAGTGGGAAAATCTCTGAGCTTCGGGTGAAGCACGCCTCTTCCTCTATACCGGTTTCGAGTAATCCCCTCAGCAGTAAATAAGGATTTCTCGTTCAACGCTCCACAAATAAATAATAAATTTTCGGTTCTGGTTTCTTGCGAGTCAAACAGCTTAGCGGGGTGCTCTCCACGTATTCACATAGCTACCGAACCCGAATACAACAATGGGGTTGTAAAGCCTGAGGTTGTAAAGGTCGATCACCACTGAGGAATGCTAGATGTACCGTTTCCGTGAAAATCAGGTGAATAGTAGTGAAAGTAGCGTACCTGCATGGAATTCTGCCATGTATTCGAGAGCTCATAGTGTATGATCAGGATTGTTGATGAGCTCCATTACGCATTGTGGTGTTCCATATAACTACTACCTCAGAAAATAAGCTAATTCATTTCCAACGGACGAAGCAATTTACTCAGTGATTAACTGCATCTGGAGGCCACTACTAAACGACCCGAATAATTACCAATTCAGGACGTTAGCTTCTGTGTTATAGTCGCTAATGCTTTTTAGTATCTGTCAGGTGGGAGTTGCGCGGGCGTTGGCCGGAATCGCAGTAAATTATTTCTCAAGGGGCAAGAGGTCTATTTTATTTATTTTTATTTTTTTTTTATTTTTTTATTTTTTTGTTATATTAAATATTTTTGTAAGCCCGTCCCTCAATGAGGCATCCAGTTTTACGGTTTTACGATTATACAGGTCCTACACTTGGTTTCAGCTGGCTTCACTCAGGTGGGTCATGGAGATTACAGAAATTATTGGGTATTGGCCACGATCTTTCTTCCATCACAATTTTCTTTATTTATTTCTATCTGATACCGAACATTTTGGGTGTTTTCAAATTGTATGGTAGGTATTTTTCAAAATAGTTTTTTCATGTGGCAGAATAAATGTGATCTCACTTCAGCTTCCAAAAATATTCAGCAGTGATAGATATATCATCCTTCTCGGTACCCGTAAAATGTACCTTCTCCCAGCACTGATGATTCAGTTGTTCAGTTGGTCGCATAGTTCTTGACGAGCCATCTTGTTATCTTATTTTGGCAGGCATACATACGGATTTCACAGCCCAATACATCATAATATGTAATTTTTTCTTTGGATTTCTCTTACCTTTGTTGGCTGACTGGCCTCTAGCCAGCTGTTTTATGGTTTTGTCCGTGACGCTCTGGTTCCTTCAAGTCATGCTGGCCACTATTTAATCACAGGGGGTTTACTGTTATGATCATATTATCTGCTCTTTCACGCCTTGAACCCTTCTTTCGCAAGTACCTATTATTTTTAGCACTACCTTCATTTGCTCGCTAGAATGGATAGAATACTGGTGCTGACGCATCATCAATCTCCAATTTTTGCTTCCAGTCGCCTTGCCATTATGAAAAGATTTTCGTCTTCGTAATTTCTACGTTTATTTATTTATTTTTTTTAATTTTCTGGCCCATCATGAAACAAATTTTGGGGGCGTTCATTATTCAAAGAAATTATGTGCTCGTACTTGAATGGATGACGAACATGATGTAGATCGTCCCTCATTCTCAACAAAATTAACGAATTGTTCGTAAATTGGGTAAGTGGGCTGCCGGTCGTAACTATTACCCTTTTTTCCATTCCAGCCAAGTTGACATCTTGTTATTATCAAATTTCCTGAATTAACCTCCGCTCTTTCTAATCAGCCTACACGAGAAGCATGGTTGGCATTTGTTCACTTGACACTTTTCATTATTGTCGGATTTGGCTCTATTCACTCCAATTTTGTTCTACCTTGTCTACAAAAATCAGACCGCAATCAGGCGGGAAGAATTGCCTCTTGTTATGGAGGAAGAATGAATTGAGGTCGTTTAGAGGAGTAGTATGAAAAATAGGACGGGTTTCGACTACAATTATTTTTCTAGGTATATATTTATTTCCTTTGTCAGTGATGTTTGAATAAACGTATCAGGCGCGCTTTCCTATCACTTCCGGGATCACAGAAGAAAATGTCGTTCTAGCCGGTTTGATTATGAACGGATTATACCGCGTCTTTGCTCATCACTAACCAATCTAACATTACATTTTCCATGCTCTGTCCCTTCCACGATGAAAGCTTTGAATAAAAATTGCATTATCCATCCGTTCGACCGTGGAAGGCCATAAAGCATGGGCAAGTTACGTATATTAGGCCCTTTATTAGATCAGCAGCTTCTGTCGATTGGCTTCTGAAGCTAATCTCAACGGCTCGCCTTCGCGGTTGCTCATTTCTGACAGGCGAAAATCCAGCTTGACGCCTTGTTTGTCTCCTAAAGGGGGCCGGTGCCACGAAACAAAATGCTGTATTTACAGAAAGAGTACATTCAAGATGAAGATTGAAAAGGTTAAGGCCCAATCACACAGTCATGAGTCAATTTTTTGAGTCATCGTCTTGAAAGTAGAATATGAAAACTTGTTGCTGAATCTTAAAAATTTCCGATAAATCCCTCCCCCCTCCCCTACTCCTCCCAAATTAAGTACCGTTGTTTGTCTTCATTACAGCTGTGGAACGTTGTTGATAAAGCACAATGTGCATAATGTCATCATGCATCACTGGCATGGTTCTAAACGACTCATGCAGTTTTTCTATTTATTTATTCTTGGTGCTTGTATCCTTTAAGAAAACTCGAGTGAATTATGATAGCCACGAGGAACCCTGATATCCAAACGATGGTTCAATTGACCTTATTACTATCATGCAAATTTTCGATACATCGCACCGGAAAACCAATTGGCCATAGCTCATCAACTCTGGCGCACCTTTGAAGCGGCAAAAGGATACTTCGCCAGAGAGACGTCGAGAGTGGGATTTTAATTGAAAATCTGAATACCTACGGAGGCATGCAAGTGTGTGGACATTTTCCGCCAGGTTTGCATAGGCCACTGCATTATACCTCTGAAATCACCCCCCAGCGGGGCAGTTGACGTTTTCAGAATAATTACGAATTCACCTGTATAAGTAGATATCACGGAACAGTTAAAGCTAATAGGTTTGGTGTGGTACAATTTCCCGTTATCACTTTCCATTCCACTGCTACTGCGCTACTGGGACCGTGGATAAGCCAGGTATCTACGAATAGGTATTTCGATCAAACGCATCTCTCTTCCCTCGTTTTACTTAATAGGTTCGAATTGTAATGGCGATGCGCTCGGCAGTAATAACTTGAGTCACCTGTAGTTGACAGGGCTATAACCGATGGTTTTTCCCCCGAAACCCCGAGAGCCAGTTTTGAGCTTGCAATTTAGACGTTTTAACGATTGTGAGCTGTTGGGTTTAGCGGGAACCTCTCATTTTTGTCACTGCTAGCATCAGGGTGAGTCGGTAAAGGCCTACATATGAAAGATTCCCAAAGAGAATATGGCAATAATAGTAGGTATATTTTCCGGCTAAAATGTACAGTGTAGTTTTGTTTCCTTGCGGGGATAATTCTTGGTACCATAATACTTGTGCTCAATTGCATCTTTCGCTCTTCTTCCGAGCCCATCAAACCAAAGAGACCAAATTAAAAGCATGATGCTTCTGAAAGGGCAGAGTTGACTTGAGTCTGTTGAAATTGGGTTTGAGTTCGTGCACAGAAAGTCGTTTTATCATAGAAAAGTTTTCCTTCGTGTTATTTTTATTATTTTCAGCTGGTTTTCTTTCTGATCGCTGCCAACTTGAGGATGGTGATACGAAAAATTACTACTTGTTTGTTCCTTTTATCACAGTTTTAACCTTCCGTTGTGACCAACTCTCAAACAATGAAAAGAATACAGAGGGTAAAGAGGATATAAATAGTGAGTTTTAATTTTTTGGCGCGTTCTAATCGAAAAACCGCCTCATTTTTGAGCCGTCTGCATCAGGCCGATAGTAGGTACCTTCACACTACTTGGAAAAAACCGGATCCTTCGCTGATGTTTCCTGTTCCTTGTGACGAGGGAGAAGAACTTAATATGTTGTTTAATGAGACATTTGCAAGCTTTGGAGCGTTATAAAAGATATGCTCCGAGCAGTAAACTATATCATGAACCATGTTTACAGCTTGATCCTCGCGCTCGTTCTTGTAACTTCCCCCATAACGAGAGGCCTAAATAATATGGATAGCTCCTCTCCGCTAGATGGCAACATACAGAACTCAACTGCCTTATTATGGCTTTGCATTAAATTTATATCGGCCTCGGGCCCTCACCTTCCAACACAGTCTGAATCTCCCTCTTTTGCAGTTAAACATCAGCCAAGTTGCCTTTGCCCTCGGCGCACGTTGTTTTGTTCATTTGGCTTGACACCGGATAATAAACAGTTTAATGCTCTCAGGCGCTTTTATTGGTTACCGCTTCGAAATGCCCACGGTAGGGGGCCAGGTAGTCGCAGCAAAGTTAATTCCCGTTCCTGAGAGAAATTTCGATAAGCGAACCTCCTCTTCTCGCAATAACGGAGACAATGTCGTATCTGCTTGACTGTTACAGCTTTCAATGACAGAGCGAGATGCTCCACGAGTGTGCACATTATTACTTAGGTAGTGCCTTCCTACCATCGACCGTTCTATGCAATTACAAGCACTCATCAGAGAGTTGAAATTCACCTACATGTTGGATCGGGCCCGGAGTAGAGGTATTCTCGGATTATAGATCCTGATTAAGTTGTTTTAAATACAAAAATAAGGACGTTTTTCCTAAAGGAGCGTACCAAAACCATTGAGAAGGCATTTGTTGATAGCAATGCGGTACACCTGGTTCGGTTCGATATAGCTCCATTATCAACGACGTTCCCTTGATTCGCACGACTCAAGAGCATAGCTGGGGCATGTTAAAGTGTTGGATCCAACAAGTCCTGCCTCCGGTGGTTTATTAACATCGTGAATCTTGTTCCTAAATCCGAATATTTTGGAGCTCTGACACTAAAGTCATCCGCTAGGCGTGTTTTGAGCAGGAAAAGGGAGTCCAAGCTTCTGAATAGAGCTCGCAGCTTGCGGCGACCGTTCAAGCAAGAGAACATCCCCGGAAAATCCGCTTGAAATTTCTGGCCCGAGAACGTCTGATTTACCGATCGGCCGATCACAGTACGAAGGCACTTACCAGCGGTTTGGGGCGGTCTGACGGTGCTTTACATCATATAGCGCCATAGCCGAGAGGGGGACACTCGCCGACCATTAATCCAACCCCGATATGGGACAACGAGACAAACCTTCCTCCATTGTCAATGGATCACGTCCCAGGCACCGATCGTATTACCTTGTCCGTCCCGCCTAAGTGATATTGCCTCTAAATATATATCATGAAACCTGATTGCAACTCTATTAGGAAAACAGCCTCCGCACCATGGTGGACCATCTACGTCGGCCCGACGATGTAAACTTTGACAAGCTTTGTTCATAGTTTCACCGCCGGAGTTTCAGTTTCGAGAAATATTGCTGCCCATCGAGCTAGAACATAATATAGCGCATAATCATTGTAGGCCAGACAATACGAACGAATCGCGACTGCCAGGTCTGGCTTTCAAATGGAAAATGAAATTAAGTCAAAATTAAGTTTAATACAGGCAGGGTTATAATTGATAACAAATCTTCATGAACTTACATCTCGACACAATACCCCTGTATTACTTGTCGTGGCTTGAAAGATCTGTTGCCACTCTTGGCTGCAGGCTCAGAGAGGAGCAATCTCTTGATGGATAGTAAAAAGGAAGGGTTCTTCCTCTACAAATACTACTGTCACTTACGTACAAGGTACGGGACGGCAATGATTTCACCAAATAGCGAGAACCGACAACGGCCGCGTCCTTAGCCTGAAGTTCTTCCCCTATGACGCCGCAATCATTTACGGTAATGTCAATCGGAGTTTCTGTCCACAATGAGCCTACGCTTTAGTTTTAACATTTAGTTTGGTCGAGAAGCTTAAGTGAGCAAAGATACATATCTAGCCGATTTCCGAAAATCATTCCATCTCTCGAGTTCTCCCATTCTGTCATGAATTACGAAAACATTCGAGTCATGATCCAGTGTCTTCCTGCAATTTGACAGACTCATGAATCCGCAATTAGGTTAACTCATAAAATGTAGGCGACGAGCCAACTGCGAGTTTTGAAAAGGCAAAAGCCTCCAGCCGTAGGGGGTGCTCTTATACGGGAAAGTATATCACCCACATTAAATGCAACTGCATTATCAGGAATTCAACATTATGAGGATTAATAGGGTCATTACGCAAACCCATTCGTGGCGTTGAGGGTGCCTTTTTCGAGCCTAGCCCCAGGCCCTGAGTTATAATAAATTTACTGGACCCCATATAAACAAAAAAATAACTCTCTTTCCGACCGCCGAGCATAAACGTGGTCACTGGCATACTATCGGAGTATTTCTCCTACGGAGTCCATCTTCTTATCATAAGAGCGTTTTCGCATAAGTTTAACTCGTCCGTGGATGAATTATAGCCAGCATAATGATTCCTTAGAGGCCGTTTGCACGACCTCTCCGGACATACCTATCCATATAATACCGAGCAGTGAAACTTATCTTTACGATTCCTCCTCTGATCGTAAAGATGCTTACTTCAACAGTTAAATACGTTTTCCCTGGGTCGTGCTTAACATCATTATTTTCCCTTCTTTTCATTATTTTACCTAATCAACTCTTATACACGCCTTCATAGAAAAAACCATGTTACAACTTCTTGAAAATCTACCCCATCAATTTAGTTGAAGTGCATTTGAATGCAACGATAACAAACATGAAAAACTATTTGAAATGCTTAGGCCCTTGACACTATATTAACTTTATAGATGTATCTTATTGAATATAAGGGTGCGTTTGATCCATTTGTAAGGAAGGAACTTTAAAACCATTTTGTTTGTGGTTCGTATCTGGCAATGGTGCTGGTATTAATAGCCATTCCTTTCTTTGAAAAATGTATGATCCACGCCAATAAATACAAGGCCGATACTAAACACATCTGTCTATCGATGAAAATAACAACCTTGCAACTAATAATTTGCAGCGGTTTTAAACTGGAAGAAGGTACGTTTACCTCCACGACTGTTATATGAAATTGTGGCTTATTAGAAAACAGTACGTTACGAGCGATGGGGCACACACAAATTTGTATATCGCCCTACGCTTTTAGCGTTGTTCGGGATCAAAGAGCGTGATCTCACAAAACTATAACTCACCTCAAACGGTCAACTTATTATTACCCATCTTCGGACGTAATTCGCTTTCACGGAGAAAAATCTTTCCACCGTCCACCTCCTTTCATATATCACTATAATCAGTACCTTCTTGAGATGTGAGATGGTCTTGGGATATAATAAGAAATAATCCGGCCAACTGGCTGAAAGAAAGTTACTGGTACGAGTAGATCGACTCTCGTGAAACGGAAAAAAAGTGCGTTAGCCTAATTGAGCGTTTTTGAAGAAAATTTGTTTGTCCACTTGAATGTATTATTCTTTTTCCCCCCTCTGTCTATTAGAATCGCACCAAGTTATAAACTTATTAGCAATATTTTTGTGACTTAAGTTAACTAGGTTACATCTTCACCTAAGGTACATTTGCTCAGCTTATAATTATTCTAGAACTGATTTTATTGCCTTTACATTCATGTGGTTTCGTGTGTTTAAGCCTTCTGAGGAGATCATTGATGTCAAAAATTCGGACAACCTCTTCGTTGACATGATCCCTGAGCCTTTGGTGATGGGCAGCTGCTTGCAGCCTAATGGTTTCGTTTACTGTCTTGACTTGTAGGTCATGGTGTAACCGGTCGTTTCTGTACTACCACGGAGTTCGTAATGTACTCAAGTACCGTATTCTGGAATCTCTGTATCATGTCTCGATTGGTTTGAGCGGTGCAGCCCCACAACTGCGCTCCATAAGTCCAGACTGGCTTTAGCACTTGCTTGTAAAGGACCATCTTGATGTTTACGGAAAATTTTGATTGCCGCCCCATTATCCAGTACATTGTTCTGAATTTGAGTGTCAGTTCTTCCTTTTTCTTTTCGACAACGGTTCTCCATCTGAGCCTGCGAGAGATGCGTCGAGCGTCATACCGAGGTATTTTCATTGGCGTATGGAACCACCTTGTTGCTTTGATGAGTTGGAATGGGGCTAACTTTTTCGTTGGTAAAGTCTACGCGCACCGACTTGGCCTCATTCATTTTAATTCTCCACCTTGCTGTTCATTCATAAATTTGGGAGATTGAGAGGTTGAGACATTGACTCTTTATTGTCGTTTCCCACAGCCAGAATTGTTCGCTGTTGTGTTTTCGTCATTTTCAGGTAGATCACTCGTGTAGAGGAGATACAAGAGTGGGCCAAGTACACTCCTTTGTGGCACTCCAGCATTGATCAATTTGGATTCCGAATAGGCATCTTCATGTTTTACGCGGAAATATCGATCTGGTAAATAGGTAAATCTTAAGAGCTGTGCACACTTTTGCGGTAGCATCTTTTGAAGTGTATGATTAAGCCCTTCGTGCCAAACTTTATCAAACGCTTGCGTAACGTCGAGGATGCTGGCAGAGCATACTTTCCCTCTTCAAGAGCTTCTCTTCTTCTCTTCGCTTTTCAAGAGCTTTTTCAGTTATGATGGTTATTTGGTGAAGTTGATCAATGGTCGAATGTTTGCCTCTGAAACCGAATTGGTGTTTTGGTATCAGGTTCCGTTCGAAGACAACCTGAATCAATCTCTTATAAAGGAGATTTTCGAATAATTTTGATAACACAGGCAAGAGGGAGATGAGCCTGTATGACGCAGGTTCTTCCTAGGGTTTCCCTGGTCTAGAAATCTTAATTACCTCTGCTATTTTCCACAGTTGTGGCACATAAGAAAGCCTGATGGCTGCATTTATAATATTTGTAAGCCTGGCAATGACCTTCCTCGGCAGATTTTTGAGAACTTGGCCTGTGATGAGGTCGTATCCTGGTGCTTTCTTGGGATTGATCTCGGACTGAATCGTCTTCTGAACCTCATTGATTGTAACTAGAGGGATTCTTATCTCTGATTCAACGGTTAGGGGCTCCTCAAGAGGTGGCTCACCTGGGGTTCCTGAATTAGATGTGAAAATGTTTTCAAGAAGGTCTGCAAAAGTGTCTATGAATGTGTGGGAACAATTTTAGAGTAATGGAAAAATGGGAAACTGCTTGAAGGGCACAAATTAGATTTTGTGATTGTGACTTTCAAGAAGCACTGTTTTTGATTCAGATCATCAAAGGGAATCACTATCAGGAGACAATACTCACCGTATATCTATGCGTTGGACAAATCCAAGATCGAACCTGCAATAACTAGGTCGAGTGGATCTCCAACACTTTCAACTTTCAACTCGATTCCTCCCGTTTCGTGTTCTCATTCTGGCAGAAAGCGAAACCCCATAAAGTCAAAATGTATATGGTACCCAAGGCCTCGTAAAGATGACGGCGGAAGGTTCCCTGAATACAAAAGCTTCCAGTTCCCTTCTCATCTCACCTTTCTCACTTTATAAGGGCAATTTATTATTATAATGATCGTCGTCTCGCAACAAGAAATGGGAGAGTAAGGTTTGAGATCACTAATTGGGCGAGCGCCACATTTCGACAATACTTTACACCCGTGAAGGGGCCGCTATTCCTTACCTCTCACCTTAAAATGGGTATAATTACTAAACCTCGTTTGTTATGTAGAACAAAGGACTCGTTATGTAGCAGTGAGCGTTTCTATTTGATTCATATGAAAAGAATCGTGCCAGGAAGCTATAATTTCCTCGAAAATTTACATTTTACTTAAAAAATATAATTTCTATTCCTGAATAATTAAACACAACAAGAAACTTCAGATGAAAACTTAACCCCGCCAATTTTGAATGGTTTGGTAACAACATTCGTTTATCGGTTGTCTCTATATTGCCACATAAATGTAATGGCATAAACGTGCATTTTGGGCATTCATCGTCAGGCAGCTCTTGTTTGTAAATGCATCTCCAGGAGCTAGCGTCGTTTCAAACTCATATCAAAGTATACAACATCTTGTAAGGAATTGTCAACTACGCTGAGTTGTGACGATCCATTTCTGGTTTGTCTTGTTACAGTCCTTTTTTTCGGCAAGAACGGAATGCTCATTGGAGTCCTTCAACTTAACATTGGAGCAAATAAACCACCACTGTGATAGTCACCGTTAGCGAGATTTTTTCTCTCCGCTTATTCGTCCTATTTTGTACTGTCGGGCTCATTATTTCTTTAACCGCTCTGGTAAATGACTTTCATAACATTCGTAATAACCTAATAACTGCTTACTTCAAGGCCCCCACTGTGAGTCTGCTCGTTTATCCCCACTGTCTTTCTCATCTTGCCATTTCCCACGAGGCTGTACAACCGACCCGCCTATTCCTATATTATTATGAGTTTTACTGCAGCTTCTTAATTTCACTTCTGTCCAGGTTATAACGGTGGTGAACTCTCGAGCCACAGTTGCCGACAACTGTAATTAGGTATTATAAGTAAGGATTGTTGAAAGCGGTTCCGCGTGACATATGGATTTCCCTAGAGAAACCATTACAACTGTTTTGCTGTTGCGCTCACTTTAATTTTACCGCCTCCAAGAATGGAAAATCATGGCCAAGAAACGGATTTAGCTTCTGGAAACTTCGCATATGGCTGGAATAATGTCAGTCATCCACGATTCAACAATCATCAGAGAAACATGCAAGGCTACCTGTTGTCATAAAAAAAGAAAGACTGTTCAACTTCAAAGGCGCTGAACACGTACATTTCGGCGCATTATAATTTCTTTTGAAATCCTACCCCGTCAACTTCTTGGTCGTCCTCTAGATTTGAGTGCATACCACCTATCAGTGAACAGGTACTCGTAGCTTTCTCATCAAGGAAATATCTCAATTCATATACGTCCACTCATATATTATGTATATGCCACTGTGTACGCGAAGAAGGTAGGTACTAATTTGCACAATGTGCGCAATGTTTCGAATATTTTGGAAGATTGATGCCAACATATTATATTCTTCGATAGACACTCGTGTGCCATCATAAGCTAGTATTTTTCCGGCTCATCGGTTTGAAACATAGCTCAGTGACTGACGGTGAAAACAGAACTGTACAACGGCGCCTCCAGGGGTGCCGTTGATGACTAGGTATCTTTCAGCACCCAAGTGTGAGAGCGCTTGAGATGAACTACTGCCTCATGAACTCGTATTTTTCGCTTTCTCACTTCTCCTCAACGCCTCAAAACAGATCCCTCATTTTAACACGTCAACCGCACAATGCATGTCAAGAGTTGTGATCTCTTTTGAAGTCGTCTCAAATTTCCGCGAATTAGTGTGGTGGTGAAGAAAATTCTGAATGATCTTCGGCGGAATTGCCTTTTTTTAATGGGTATACAACTCCTACTCCAAAGCAGGTCCGATAAAATCAGACTTATGAGGAAATGGGTTTTCAGTTCCTTCCACTAATTTGAACTGTTTGTACTTTGTTCATCGTTATAACGACTCCTGAACCTTCCATTTCCTCCACACCGGAAAACACAAAAAGGCGATTTAATAGGTTAATTTCTTTTTTAACTTCATTCCATGAAGAAAAGTGGGGTGAAAAAGGAAACGGTCTTGTAAGTGGGTTTAGGGGTTACTCTATTAAAGGAAGCTTTCCCTTGTCCCAGCGAAAAAGGGGAAAAATGCCTGACTGATGAGATAATGCAAAGTGATTTCAGATCCAGTTAAAATTGAATGGTTTATTACAGAGGAGCAACCACCTCGCTCTTCTTCCCCATGGGTCATAGAGGATCGTTATCAAGTCATGAGAATGGTTGGAAACTGACCTACGTCTCCTTCTTCAGACTGATTTTAAGAACGTAAATACGTGGAGGGCAGGCAAAATAGTTTTTACATTGGAGTAGTGTCTTAGAAAGGGTATAAACATTTTTTCTTGATTCGGGAAGTCACGTAAGCAGAAGCCGCATAAAACCGTTCGAAATTGTTGTGACGCGTCAAGCTGCCCGCTGTTGCCTTCAACACCTAACGACCGTAATTCTGCTTCCCAGTAGCCGATCGCCCCGCGGCATAAGAGGCAAATCACCGTAGAAAGTATTTTTCTTAAAGTCGATATTCAGTACCCAAGAAAATGCTACTGGGCATGATTATCTCCGTAGGAAAGGCAACTCCTCCGGGTCACGATCCTTCCTTGTCGAATAATCATCGGAAACCCTTCCTTTATACGAGAAGAAGGACGAGGAATGTAATGTAATAATATATCAGAGTGTAATCAGGATCAGGACCGCCTTCTATATAGGTGGGTTATACTCGTAGAGGGCGGGCGGTAACGGGGGTTCGGAAGGCAAAACTTGAATTATGTATTAGTCAGCTCTAACGAACCCCCTCCCCCCATGCATACAGACTCGCTTTTCTCCTGCACATTATCTGCATTCCGAAACCGATTCCCAAGCTCTAGAGGTTGGTATTTATTTCATCTCATTAGTATAATTTGGCATCTTGAGTTGTTACTTGAAGAAATGACTACCAATTGAGATCGATTATGAGAAATATAATAATAAAACTAGAATAACCTTACCCAATTTTTTACTTTTTACACGGTGAAAGCATTATTCTTGAACATGAGCGTACATTCAATAATTTTTACATCGGAAAATACGCATATGTGAGGAAAACATGAGTCACGAATTGCCGAAATACAAAATTTATAGATTTCTGATTTAAAGCCGGGCTGAAAAACAACTTTGTGGATGCGGAAGTTCACAATGGAGAAATTGGTACTAGGCCGGGACTTTTAAAGCGTTGATGACCCCTTGCTTAGTTTATTATGAGCAGAGCTCAACTCAATTACTCTGAAAAAGATACTTTTCAACCAATAACTAAAGTTGAAGCGCGCTGCATACATTTTCTGCGGAGGCTGAGGAGAGGTGAAAAACATGAGACTGAGGAAAGTACATTTAAAACGAGTGAAATATTTATCAACAGGCCCTTTTCCCCACCATACTCCTCTTTCCACATGGCAAGCTCGGGAAATTGCTAATACAATCTCAAACTTTGGGATTGTTTAAACATTCATTCAAGTTTCTCCAACATTCTGAGGCCCCATCTCGATGTTGGAGCCAAATGCAGCGCCTATGTCGGAAACCCATGATATTAGATCAGCGCATCGAAACAGGTGAATAGCAATTGAGTGGAGCCATGGGGATGTTAGTCAACCAACGTCACCTCTTACACGTGAATTCACTTGCAAAATGTGTACATATTCGATCCGATTTTTTTTTATAACGTGAAACAAAAACTATACTTCAATATTCACCGGCATTAATTGGTCCTCGAAACTTTTCAGCCCGATCAGACCAAAAGTGTGAGGGGGAGGGGGGGGGTCAAAATGTGTATTTTGAAAAATGGATTTTCGATATTTTCGGCGATCTAGGCGCGTGGGGTATTGTTTTCCACTAAAAATGTTGGTGGCTGAATTGATTTGAATGAGTCTCCATGCTGCTGGCCCGAGGAATAACCAACCCCTGTGATTCTTTTTGTTTTCATATCGTGTTACAGCACGATACTGCTTTCGTGCTCTGCGTAATGTGGTAATTTCCGTTTTTGGCTGTATTCCTTGAGTAATCAACCTATGTTTTCATGCAAAAAGTTAATCTCTCCAATTCGGCCCAACATTTTTTCTGGGCGTTTCAAAGTGTCTAGATCAAAATTCGCAAATGTTCGTCCACCGTTCACGCCGATTTTGGTGGTAGAAAATTTTCTAAAAATTTGAAATTTGGTTCAGAGACCCGTTTACGGTTTTAGTTGGTCCTCAAAACTGTTCACCCTAATCGGACCAAATTCTGATGAGGGGAGGGGGGGTCAAAATGTGTTTTCAAAAAATGAATATTCGATATTTGCGGCGAGTTAGGCATGTGGGATATCGTTTTTTACTTTTTTTTTTTTTTTTTTTTTTTTTTTTTTTTCATTTTCTTCAAGCTGCTGGTTCGAGGAATATAACCAACCGCTATGACTTTATTCTTGTAATTACTTCTTGTATTCCAGACTATCGGTACTTTTCATTGATAATTGAGTGGTATCGGAAATACGAATTATGTACTAATATGGTGCCGATACTTTGTAGGTATTATATTGCCCCCACTTCTAAAGCAAGCACATCTCTTAGCTCACTATGATTGAAATGTGGTCACTCTCGTGTTATTTTTTTAATACCATCGGTATTTCTGGTTCTTAAATAAATTGTGTAAAAATTTGATGACCAACGAGAGCCGTAAAGAGGTCCCCGACCGAAGTTCATGATTTGCAGAATTGTTCTACTACCGTGAACGGCGGACGGACATTAGCTTATTTTGATCTAGACATCTTGAAATGCCCAGAAAAATGTTTTGAGGCAAATCGGAATGGTTGATGTTTGCATGAAAAGTAGTGTGAAAAGTGAGTACCTACCGCGAGTGAACTGTGCGACATTTCCTTTGCGGGAAAAATCTGCAAATTCTTACACACGGGTTGGTAATTCCTCGAATGGGGGAAACAGTGGGTGTGGCGGGTCCCAGACCAATTCCAATCGATTCAGGGTCCAAAATTTAGTGGAAAATGATACCCCACACGCCTAGGTACCAGAAATCCCGAAAACACATATTCAAAATGGGTAATATATACCCAATTTGACCCATAACTTCTTCCTGTGGGTGCCAATCGTTCTGGGACCCATTATATTGGATTCAGCGTCCAAACTTTAGTGGAAAACTATACCCCACACGCCTAGGTAGCAGAAATCTCGAAAAGACATATTCAAAATGGGTAATAAATACCCAATTTGACCCATTACTTCTTCCAGTGGGTGCCAATCGTTCTGGGACCCATTTAATTGGATTCAGCGTCCAAAATTTAGTGGAAAATGACACCCTACTCGCCTAGATCGCCCAAAATCTCGAAAAATCCATTTTTCAAAAAACACATTTTGACCCCTACCCCGCCCAAATTTGGTCCGATCGGGCTGAAAAGTTTTGAGGACCCGTCTCGGCCGGGAACAGACCCCTGACCCAAATTTCAGATTTTTAGAAAATTGTCTACTACCGAAAACGACGCGGACAATGGACGGCGGACGGCGGACGGACATTGACCTTTTTTGATCTAGACACCGTGAAACGTCCAGAAAAAAATTTTGAGCCGAATCGGAGAGGTTGACCATTATCATGAAAACATAGGTTGATTATTCAAAGAATAACCAACCAAAATGGATATGTTTGGGGTAACCCTGGAAAGTATCGAAGTTTAATCTTTATGTCGATGTTGTATTTTTTCGCGATGCGAAGTGTTTTTTGAGAAGTTAACAAGAGTAACAAGCGAAAGAGCGTATTATTATTTTTGTCCCTGAATCTTCGAGTTTTGGATTTTTAGTAGGAAAATGGAAGAGTATTCTCCTTTTTGTTAGACATTTTATCACACTTAGGTTAATTATTCGAGGAATAACCAACCAAAACTATAAATTGGCAGGGAAAGAACCTGTGCGAGGGCAGAGCGCAACTCGTCCTGTTGACTGGAAAATCTTATTTTTCGAAACGGGACAGTCCGCACCAAAAGGGGTTCTTCCACAGGAATTGCCTCTCCCCGGTCATTCGGACAGACAGTAGAGGGCGCTGCGGACGACCGGAAGACATAATGACCGTATCCGTATCAACCCAGCAGGGTCGCTGGTTGTTGAATCTGGCAACACTGATAGTAGTGCAGCTGATTGTAAATTGAGGTCAAAGTCAAAATGGGAATGCCTGCTCTATATAGTCGTGGGCATGAATTTCTACGTAAATTTTGAGGCGAATCAAGAATTATCGACCCTCCTATAATTTTTAAGAAAATCAATTAAAATTTAAAATTCCTACTCATACCTTCATGCGCACTGAAATTGTTTCTCAACTGATTACCGCATGTAGCGCCACAGGCGCGGGCACCCTCCATACGCTCCATGTCAAAACTGTACAGTGTACATACCCTATTCCTTGGCTCCTTGTGCGCAGTTCCCAGGTTCCCACTTTCCCAGCAATCTTCAGAGGTCTCGCGTCTTTGGGTTTTTTGTTTGAGGTTTCTGCACTCCGATAAGCGAAAATGATGTAAGTAGTAACCACGCCAAACAATGCAAATCTATTTCTCATTTTCTGTGCTTCAATGAGAAATGTGCGTTCAATAGTGATGTTGACCTTTGGTGTTGGTGATGGCCAGCGTTGTTCGTTTGTAGGCGTCTTAAATTCAAACGTGAATTTCCGATTCAGTCGACGCTACTGTTTGTTGTGTCTGCAAACTGTTATGTGTCTGTGGTTTTTCAGGAACATGCAGTATCACGTTATGCATTATTTCACCAGAAACTGTCAACCGGTGGTGACAGTAACGAAGGAAGTGGGCAAAGATCACTTACTCGGGTCGATACACTATCGAAACCCTGGAAATGATGGATATCGTGATTTGGGCATGATTAGTGAAGCTCTGAGAAAACTAACACTGGTTCCAATTCCAGTCGAACAGTAAGTATTTTACACCTACTTTCCTCATTCGATTGTAGGTATCAATGATGTTTGTCCGGGTAGGCATATTTGGTTAGGCTGATCTTTTTCATTCGGTTATCTGAATGACGTACTTTCCCTTGTCGATACCCTGTGTCGGCTTTTACCCTGTCTCTTATAACTGATACATGACATGCGATTGTAGACGTAAGCCCTCCCAAGACGTAATCGTCTTGCTTGGCGACGAAATTTTCCGAGGGTCTCTGACGGAAGACGCGGAAGATCGTAACACCGTCATTCTTTGGGATGTCGGGCACTTGGTGGTAATGGACACCATATACAAAGCCCCTCCAGAGGCGTTTGATATGCCTTTCGTCGGCGTGAGAATTCAACTGGTTGAACCCTTGTCCGAACGTGGAACATTGGTGAGTAATGAACTTTTATTTTTGTTAATTTTATGAGATGCAAAGAAATGAATTGATGTAAAGGAATATCGTGCAGCTTAACGATAACATTCTCAAGCCTATATGAAGCCTAAGTATCAGGAGGTTCACCACTCCTTGATCACGGTTGACGGCATAGGTTTTTTATGATTATCACGTTGGTTCCTCCTAAATTTGAAGTTATTTTGCCTAAGATAATAATGCCAACGAGGCCTAAAAACTGCGGGGAAAATTATATATTACTTGTAATTTGGAATAAATTAAAAAATTGTCTGCCTCTTCAAGGTGGGTGCCAATAGTTCCGGAACCCGTTTTATTGGATTCAGCGTCCAAAATAGATACCCCACACGCCTAGATCGCCAAAAATCTCGAAAATCCATTTTTCAAAATACACATCCACGCCGTTTTTTATAATGTACGTTTCTGACAGAACGACCCGTTTTTGACTCTACTTGGTTCTCAAAACTTTTCAGCCCGATCGGACCACATTTGGGGGAAGTAGGGGTCAAAATTGTGTGTTTTTTTTTTTTTTTTTTATGGATTATTGGGCGATCCATCAGGCGGTTATCCGCGATTTAGGCGGGTGGGGTCTCATTTTCCACAAATTTTTGGACGCTGAATCCCCTGAGACGGGTCCTCGACCGATTGGTGCCCGCCGAAAGTAGATATGGGTCAAAATGGGTATTTTCTTATCTATTTTTGGGTACCTAGAATTGTCTGTTAGATATAACAAAAACAGATCTCTCTTATTTTTCCAAGCATGTCTCCTGCCACCGATTGTGTTGCCAACTTGAATGACTTTTCAACCACTCGCATCTAACGACCACGCGTTGAAACCTCGATGTCAAAAAGAAATTTCAGATCCCATGCGTGCTCATAATTTTCCCTTAATACCTTCGGAAATAACTTAGTATCTTAATGAATATTTTCGAATGGAGGATTCAAATTGACTTTTTGTTATTAAAAAAAGTACACAAATGGTGGCCAACCTCATTCTTTTCCTGAAAACGTTTCCATTTTTTTGAAAAACAAGCGGGAGTTTGACATGAAAAGTCAAGAGGAAGGTTAATAAATGAGTCCTTAACTGTGCAGTGCCTATACTAAAATGAGTAATACTGTCACCACAGAGCATATTCGCTCTCTCTCAGTATCTCACGCCATCAGTAAATGCTGCGCTAATCGCAGGTACTATCCTAAAATGTTCATCACTCTTTCAGGTGGGGAGAAAATTCGATCTTACAAATGAGGTCGGTAACTTTGGCTTTATGACTGCGGACTTCGGGAATTATGGAGCAGCAAAAGTGACACCGTGGGCCCCCAAAAAAGGAGATATTCATGGTTATCCACACTTCACATTTCTAAGAAGTCGCCTCTTCCACGGTAAAGTTTTCATTCTATATCAACTGTTTTTGACGCTACGTATTAGTATCAGTATTACTATGAAGGCAAAATGATGCATGGCCGCTGTGCTGCTCCCTGATCACTCCTTAAACAAGCCATTCCAACCATTTGACCGTTTTGGTGGGTTATTCCTTAAATAATCAACATATATTTTGATGCAAAATATGCAAGATGGGTATCTATCTACCCATTTGGAATGTGTTTTCGATATTTCTGGTACCTAGGCGTGTGAGGTATCATTTTTACTAAATTTTGGACGCTGAATCGATTCGAATGAGTCTCCATACCGCTGGTCAGAGAAATAACCAACCCCTGTGAAAGAATTCGCAGCGTTTTCAGCTTTTACAACCTATACACAACTACAAGCCTACCTGGATATATATTATCATTTTTCTGCCCAACCAAATCACCGAATTGTCTTCGAAGGCAGAATAAACTGCCAATATCCATATTGTCGCCCATGCTATCACCGTTTAGCGTGAACAGTTCCCTCTAAAATATAATGCAATGCTATTTTACATATTCGAATTACCGAACCCTTTTCGAACGAAGACCTCCCACCGTTATATCCTGTTTATAACGTAAATTGCTTTACTATGGTAATCACTTCATATTATCAAAAGCGTGGAAGACGTGAAAAAAGGATGAGAAATTTATTTTAAAATAAATTGCCCTTACGGAAGGAAAACGCATCTCGCCCCGATAAGCTATTCCTCAAATAATATATACGCAGTTTAGAACCGTTCTCGACAACATTCAACTTCGTAAATTTTTTGTTTACTACCCCCTGCCTATGAATAGAGGCTTTGCTGCTGAAGTTAACGGCAATATGAATATCTTGTTTATGGGATGGAGGTGGGCACAACAAGGTAGATGCATCAAGAAGTAATCGAGAAGACAAATTGAATGCTAAACCTTTTTTCCAAGTGGTCGCATTTTTTTTCTGGCGGATGTTTTCCCACTGAACAGGCTCCGATATAAGAATCAAGAAGGTATCAATGCATAATTGGCATTTTACGCACTAGTTTACTTTGTCGCTATAATACACAAATAACGTAACATTCAAATATTAATATTTCTTGCCGTAAAAATAAAACACCAAAAGGCAAGATAGGAAATGAGGATTATTAACGGACGCTGGAAAGATAAAAAGTGAGCTTTTATGAATTCTAATTTTAGTTTTAATTAATGCACTTTATTATTATTATTTACTTGCCTTCTTTACTGAATAGGTAACTTATTGTTTTATAATATTGTTCATTGTTTATTTATTTAATTATTATATTATTCCAATGGAAGGGGGGGGGGGGGTACAACAGTGGAAGTGGACTTGTAAGCCAGAATATCGGGGTGGGAAAAGGCTGAGTCAATAGCTGTACTCAAAATAGGTGATTAGTTGGAGTTTTGAATTCTTCGTTAACGAGGTCCTGATGAAGCGACAATTAGATAGAATACTCGGATAGAAACAATAATTAGTAACAAACGCGCTGGTGCAGGTTATCAGGGGTGAGGCGTGGGTGTGTAGGCGATTGTGAAGCGAATGACAATCATCGGGGAGTTTTCGAACCTATGCCTACTCTGTGTAGAGTAGGTGACCATAGGCGGAGGGATTATTACTGTATCGACGGGAAACTCTTCAACACAAAACCATCTCACATACACGTCCACACATACGATCGGATTATTCGTTTTGAAGGAAGTCTCTTTTGGCATAGTGTCGCCCTTTTCACTATCTGGGGCCCTCTCCGACCGTGCGCGGTGTTCGAATACTAAAATACGCCCTCCCGGTCCCATCAAAGCAGTAATCTTTACAGCCCCTCGAGGCTTAATGACCCTAAATATTGTTGTAATTAAACCATGTTGATAGTGTCCGTTATTCTGAGCACCCTTTCTCCATATCACACTCTGCTCTCTATTTTCCCAGTTTGTTTCCACGTCTCTCTCAGTCCCTCGCTCTTTTAAACCTTATCGCTTTCCGTCTCTTTTCAGGACTTGTAGTAACACAGTCGAGTCTCAAATTTGCATACAGAATTCATATAAGAATTTTAGTGCTGGGTTTTGATGAGCGGGGTGGCTATATTTAACAACTAAAATTTCACCAGAACGGAACAGTAAAGCCGGATGTCCGGCTCTAAACCTAATTGATGGGTCCCATTGTTGTTGGTCACGGGTTACGGCGGCTTACGTTGGCAGCTTTTTTTTTCTACTTGCTCACGCATGTTTTATCTTGGGCTTAAACAAAACAAAAAATGAATACAAAATAAAGCGCTCGGGTGGTACTCCTCATATATCGTTTAAAGGATTCACTAAATTTCCTCTCAGGGAATCGAAAAATAAAAGGGTACGGTGACGCCCATTCTGTGAGTGGTTCGACCTTGATGACATTTTAAAAATATTGATCTCCGAGTCCCCAGAACCAAGACTAGATTGGTTTGGTTCAACGCTTCCGGCGGACCCGACTATTGCCCAAACCTTGCTCAGTTTTTGGCCAGAAACCCAGCAGATTAGTCCGCATGGATACCATTACACTCTGACAAAGACATGAACATATTATCATTTCTTTACCACTTTCATGAAGGCAGCACTGACGGTAATATCTTAAGGCCGAACTTCCCTAAACAGAAACCACAGGCCCACGAGTATTCGGAGTTGGAAGGTGACAAGACTCATTCGTGCTTACATTGTTGAGCTTACCGCCCCATCCACGCGCCCTTTTCCTTGAGCTTTCCAGACGAAATAATGCAGCATGAGCAAACGTACGAGGCAAGTTAGCACTGACGCTGCGCCCACCGCAGTTTACCGCTGGACTTCTCCCCCCGAGCAGAAATATTAACCGTCAAATGAATATCTTAAATAACTTTATGACTTCTTACCCTTGTTAAGTTATTAAATGGGCCGAGAAGCCTCACTCCTCCGTCCCCACCGTGTTCCACAACTCTCTCTCATCGCTGGGTTTCGTAGTTCCTTATTCGTTATTTAAGTTGCGAACATTTTCGCGCGACTAGTGCTGAAGGACTAAATCCATTCCTAGGCACCTGAAGTAATCGCCAATACAGGTTTCTCTGTTGTTTTTCATTTGTTGACACTCATGATACAAAAAATGTTTTTCTTTTCATTAACCAATTTCTGATAATGAACAATAACGTTAGAAAATTCTGAACCTGCTAAGAATCATTTAAAAATCTTACCTACTATTATCTGAATCCTCTACCATCTCCCCAAGACTTTACCTAATGCCTATCTTCGTTTTCATACCTGATTTCGATCTCCCTGATTTTCCCTAAAATTGTGACATTTTGTGTTTCAAGACGTCTAGTCTCCAGAAAGTGAAACCTCCGTCCGCCGTCCACGCCGTTTTTGGAATTAGGTTTTTTTCTGAGATTATATTCACTGGCTCCTTATATGTAGGCTCTGGTTGTTCCTCAAAACTTTTCAGCACAAACTTCTACCAAAATGGACGCCAGTTATGGGTGAAAACATTTATTTTTAAGAATTTCGGTATCTTTTACGTTTAAGGTGACATTTTCTACATGAATGATGGGAATGATTTTCATGCCCAACGGTTTGTTTCCAGAGGCGTAAGGATTATTAAAAGTACTCAAAAGCGCGGGGTAAGTAGTCTCTCTTCTTTCTTTCTTTGCTTCAAATCTTCGTCCCCGTTTCACGTCTCTGTGGGCATTATGATAGTTTTCACGTTTCTTGGCATCCTGAGTAAATCAATGCATTCATTACGTCAACATTGATGGCTTTGAATATCAAACGCAAAAGATGGATGTGGTATCAGCCTTGTTCTCGGTCTCACTCATATATTTGCTCGTTGATACATCTAAAAGTGGTGACTCCAAAATAGTGGGTGGTCAACCAGTTATGCGCAATACAGTTTACCCATTCATGGTGGCCATCTACTACAGTAAGAGTTTGATCTGCGCTGGAGCGCTTTTGTCTGACAAATATGTGATTACTGCGTGTCAATGCATCTGTAGCGTACTATCGGATGATGAAACAAAGCGCAGAAAAATGGACTCAAGTGTTCGTCATCGTCGTGCCGATCTTCAGAAGAGGAGGGTGTTGTTTTCAAGGAAGATCTTTACGTTTTTAGTAGGAACCGTTACATTAAGACGTGGCAACCATAACGACACACACAGGCAAATCCGTGGGGCCAAAAAGTTATACCCCCACCCACTTTGCACCGAAATAGCAGGGATAGTTGTTTTCGACACCGGAGTAGTAGAAGTTCGTAAACCTTTTCAAATGAACGCCTACGTGAAACCCATCCGCTTACTCACGAAGGAATTCAAAGACTACTCTAGAAAGGCGGATCGTTTGATGAAGAAGGACAAATGCTGGGTTGCTGGATGGGGTGAGACGAGACGAGGCCTCTTCGACTACTTGAATCCAACTAATTACTTGAAAGTTTTGGCAATGAAAAAATTGCCAGTGGATAAATGCATGCCCATTTTAATCGCGCGAGATAAGAAGCTATCTGGCATAGAAATAGATGATTATCACATGTTCTGCGTCCAAAGTGATCACAAGAATGAGTCTGACTGCGCTGGAGACGTTGGGGCCCCCTACTTGTGCAATGACTCGATTGTAGCAGTAGTGTCATATGGGCTGGAGTGTGGCACTTCATCGCCAAGTATATACCAAGAAGTATGGCCTATGTTTGAGTACCTCAACAAGAAGTTGGGTTTGGAGTTTTGGAAGCTACCATTGAGTCCTCCAACCACTCGAATGCCTGTAAATGCAAGCCATTTTCGAGGTCGCCTTGGTCAACAGCTTCTTGTTACTTGGGCCTTGGTTGTGGCTTACAAACCTTTCACAAATATTTGATGGTTTGAATGAACGAAAGCAACTTCCGAATAAGTAAAGGTGTTCCCAAAACAATTAACCGAGCTATTGTCCTTCCAATTTTACTGATCCTCACACACGCCGAACAGTGGTATCACTACCCAAAGCCCAAAGTGATAGCAAGAGTGCAAGTTTGAGAAGTTGAGATTTGCTGAGAGGCCGCTGGCCTAAAATGGATGACATCTGCAAGAATACTGCGCAGATATTGAGCTACATAAGTGTAATATATTTCACTAGTGCTGAAAGTGTAGGTTAAAGGTTATGGAGAGATGGGTGATTTTCCATCACCTTCCAAAGAACAGTGCCGTGATTTGTATTGTTGAGCCGTTTATTTAACAATACACCGTGAGTTCTAGAAGTGTCCAGAGTTCCGCTGTATACTTTTTAAACTGAATATATTTATTAAAATACGTTTTCATGTCTTCGTTCTGGCTGCATACTAGAAAATCTATAAGGAGTATACCTTCTCAACAGTCTGACTTTCATGCTGTAATTAATTTGTACGCAAGGAGCCATTTTGTGCGCAATCATTTTGTATCATCTTATTCGCGCCAGTGGTCATGATTTCAGAGTATTGTATATTGTAGGCATTGATTGTAATAATTTTTGTACACTTTTCTACGAGACCAAAGAATAAATGTTGGAAAACCGTGATATGCCTGCACTCACGCATGTGCTACCTGATCGTTATAACAGTGAAAATTCTATTTGAGAGAGAAAAGGTACTTTGTTTCAAGGTTCAGTCGGTTCGCATGGCCTGTTGTCGTTCCTTCTCTAGTTTCATTTTTCTTCTTAGGATCACTTCGATGTAGTTAACTACACATTGCCAGCCGTCATTGTCTTTCAACATCCTTCTCACCAGTTCTTCTGGTGCAATGGATCTTCACCTAGTTGTTCCCAAAGGTTTTACCTTTCCCTCTCCTATTGGGATCACTCAAAGAATGTGGACTCGGCACTATCTTCTACGATGGAGCAATGCAAGCACTCGGGTCTACTATTCCCGTTCTGTGAAGATACTGATAAAAGAGCCCGTGGCCTGAGAGTAACTATGTCACGTAGAAATTAACCTCACCGAGTTCCCTTTTGAGCCATGTAGGGATATTAGGAATGAGGCGTTTAGTCCACCTTCCCCGAGTTCTGCTGTCCAGGCCTCAATTTGTTGCAAGTTGTTGCACCATGGTGTACGTTCCATCACCAGACTGCCACTATATTGAGTAGCGAACAATAGTTACCAAAAAACCCTGTGCTTTTTGAACCACCTTCCTGCTGATCATCAGTGGAAGGCACTTAACTGTGAAGATCGGATTCTAATAATTTCTCGGTAATAGCAGTTTTTTCACAAAGGGGCAAGAGTCAAAAAGCGACAAGTTTTTTTTTTTTTTTTTTTTTTTACTTCACCGTCAAAAGTATGCACTTTTTGATCACCCACCCTCCCACTGCCTTCTCACCTAACCGATTAGGCCCTGAAAAAAAGTAAGTTCCCAGACGGACGGTATTACCCTTTGAGTGTAGACGCGGGGTTTTCGCTCTGAAAACACGGGCGAAAATGGACCAAACGGATCAGAAAGGCTAATTTTTGTTCTTTTTTTTCGTTCGCCCTCCTCGCTTTCTAAATAGCATGTTTTCCAACGCCCTTCAAAGTACCCACTCCATCGCGCTCCACTTTGATATTATAACATTACGCCTTTTTCTCGTTCCCGATATCCATCTCCGAGTCCCATGTGTAATTACCAAACATTAGTATATTTCGCGTGTCGCCATCGACCCGTTGATCACCATACTTGGCCGTTTGATATGCTGATTGTACTTTCCCCTTGTTCCACCTTCAAACTTTTGGATTAAAAGCCGCGAAATTTATAAACAACCACGGTTTCCGCCCTTCGCCACGGTATGTACACTTACCTTCACGGAAAGAAAATGTTTTAGCGCACAGCATCTCCAACACTCCTCCAAAAACTTCATCAAATAAAACTGAGAGCACCTCTTTTCAACTGAAAAATTTAATGATGCAGGAGCCATTTTTATATAAAGAAAAGTTGAAGCATTGATTTTGGCTGGTTACGCAGTAGAAACTATGATATACTTTATTCATCCATTCTCAAATAATTTTCGCCATTCGGAGAGATAGGCCCGAGGCATGTGCATTGAGTTATCATTCGGAAATTGTAACAAACTAAAACCATTTGTGGATATAATATATCCGATATCAGATATATTATATCTGCCAGTGTGGTGACGTGCAATCAATTCATTATTTGCTTCTCTAAGCAAATCAGACTGACAAAAAAATTATATTGAAGCAAGAATAAATTGCTCGACACAGAAACCCACTCTTCAGTGACTTCACCCAAAACAAATAAATACAATAAAGTTGACTTGTTAAAAAAAAAAAAAAAAAAAAAAAAAAGAATAAATTTCCTGAACAAATAGCAAGATTAATAACATGGATTATAGATAATGTTCCCACCCAAGTTTTATATCTTGATCAAAAATAATTACTTATACATTTGGGGATACAATAGTCGTATTCATTTACTGAATAGTATGAAACGTACCAGTCGTATCAGTCGACGAAAATAGCAAAGTTCATCTCTTTATATTTGATCAAAACAAACTCGATCATAATAATGAAATTAACATTACCCGTTCAAAATGATTCCGAATTGAATTACGGACGAGTTCATTAGATATGAAGCGAGCGACCTAAATCATTCATGTAATTGTCCACCAATTGTTCACCGGTTGTTTGTAGAAACCCTAATAGAGCCAAATGCCTGGATTGGCATAAATATTTAAGATTTAATTATTTCGATGGACATTGAGTTGGGTTTAAAACGACATAGGGCTATTTTGCGTGTAAAATGAATGTTATACGAGAATGTTTTCACTAATTTATTGCTCTATCGTTATCCTGAAACTGTTTGAACAAAATGGACGGATCGGGCGAATTCCGATCTCCATAAGTGGGCAACTAATTTTGTTTAATTAGGAAGGAAGGAGATTTTTCAAAATAATTCATGTACTTAGCAAAGAGCTCACGGAGTATTCCAAAAAATCAGAATGTTAGCTAGGTGACCTATTGCAATAGTGACTTTGGTTTTAATGAATATGAATATTTAATGGCAATAATGAAGGGTTTTTGAATTTGGTTCTCTTGAAATGTGCACAATGTGTAGGAAAGCAAACGTCAATAAGGAACTACCTGCTATGACATGCCCCGAAATTAAAAAAAGAAAAAAAAATGTCTGGCACCATGATTTAGGTCGCCCGATTTTTGCTTCATATAAAGCAAATACAGGTAACTATGAGGAGTCATGAGAATGAAATTCATCAAATTTTTGGATGGTTAGGGTTCAACTTTGTAGGACTCAATATTACTGGTTCTGGAGAGTGGAAATAGAAGAGCTATCGATGCATTCATGCGGGAAATAATTTGGCCGTTCAGCAATCTAGCTATGCGTGTATTGTGTTATGGCTCAGAGCACCAGAGGAATAGTGACCAGGCAATGTTAAACCCGCATTACATGTAGGTCGTCTTGGTCAACAGGCGCTATTTTTTGTTGGTTATTCCTTGATAATATCAAAACTCAAATTATATTATAATCTATCTGTATTCATGTTCAATGTTTTACCTTTTTTTTTTTTTTTTTTTTTTTTTTTTTTTTTTCTGGAGGTTTTATGACGTCTGGACACAAAAAAGGTAGCATGACCGTCCGCCGTCTAAAAATCTAAAATTTTGGTCAAGGACTAATTTCCGGCTCTAGTTGGCCATTTTCAGCCCGATTGGACCAAATTTGGGGAGGGGGTGCTACTGGGTGCCACCTACCTATTTCGAATGTGAGTTTTCGGGTACGTAGGCGTGTGGGGTATCATTTTCATCTGAAAGTTGGACGCTGAATCGATCGGAATGAGTCCGGGACACTTCACACTCACTGTTCTCCCCCATTTTCTCCATGCTGCTAGTCCGAGGAGTAACCAACCTCTATAAAAGTTCTTTTAAATTTTAATTTGTTCTCAGATAGTTTTGAGGACTTCATGCGGATGTTGAACAAGATTGAATTTTATTGGAGTCTATCTTCTCAAGCTTTGGTTCATAGTTTGATCCATATACCAAACACTTCCTTGTGTTAATATGAGTATTTACTTTGAATGAGGTTTTGCCTACACTAACTATATTCACCCCAACCGAAGATTTAAACAAGAACGAGGACCCAATGGGGTTTCAGCTATTCCTCGGGAACGAAGGAAGTTGAAGTGGTTAAATATTTAATGCTCCATAACCTAAATTTTCTTCTCAGAAGTTTCTTAAAGGCACGATGTCTGTATAAACATGTATATATTAGCCATGTCAAAACTCTTACCAAGTGAGCGTTTAGAATTTTAATATGTATGAACAACGCGTCTTACTTCGGTCGGAGGAAACACTCAACTTTGTTTTAGGTAATATTGAAGTTTTCTTATTGTTGAGTTTCCATTCTTCGAAGCGAAAAGACGAATAAATATGCGCTCGACTTTGTATTTAATTAACTGCGATACATATAGTTGAATAGTTGGTTCGAAACTGGGTACGAGAACCATCATGAGGCAAATCTCGGCCTCCTTTATGAAGTCAGAACTGACTTTTAATCCAGTTAGAAAAACGTATCATCGTATTATAATACTTAGGTAGTGTAGAAATAGAAGAGCAGTACCCAGTGCTCTATCACGTAAATAAATATCAATTCTATTCAATTACTATTCACAATACGTTGACTGTTATTGGTACCGACTCGTTTGATTCAAAATTACTGTAGTAATTGGATGCCGTGTACTTTTTCTGTGGACAGCGTTTGTGCAAGGAGACTAAAATACAGTCACCGAACCGTCAAGAAGTCGCTCTAAGAAGAGACTGTCGATACGCCTTAATTTATGTTGTCAAGTAAATGATTTATGAAAAATCGTGGAGTAGAGAAAAACAACAACCGGCAATGCGTACTGCCGAATTGAAAGTGATACTCTGGCCCTGCTCCAGCGTTTCACAAGGGGAAGGTGCCGAATAAACAAGAAGCAGAATATGAATCGACGGGAAAAAGAAGGCGATGATCCCGTTATTGAAATGATTAGAGTCTCGCAAGGGGCGAGAAACCTAAATATAAATGGCCTAATCCTACAGATTGCTAGCGAAAAGAGGGCGAAAAGAATCGTACGGAAGGGAGTTCAAGGCTTGACAAAAAGAATATAAATCCGTGTTAACCCGTTTTTCTTTTTTTTTTTGGGGGGGGGGGGGGGGCGTAAAAAAAGACCAGGAAAATTAAGGGTACGGATGGGGAGAAGAGGGGTTTTCAGAAAGGTGACTATCCGTTGTTTTTTTTTTTTTTTTTTTTCCAAGATCGATAAGCAATATCAATAATGCAAGTTAGGAAACAATTAGTATGGACGAGGCCGTTGGTGGGAGAAGGGTGGGGGTCAGAGGCCACACCCTGAAGGGGCAGATTCTTTTGCCATCTGTAATTTTTCATTCAATACTGAATTAGGGATGCCCAGCTCGCACGAACTCGCCCCTGATTGCTGGAGAATTAGATTCCAGTTCGATCCCAAGAGGGTGAAGAAAAGCGTGGGAAAAGGTGCTTTTTATATATTTTTTTTCTCACCTCCTAAACCTTCGCGCTGTTTTTTTCAGGTGCGTTTGATGTTTCATCAAAGGTCAGGTTCTTAATAATTCTGCGGTGTCCTTTTCACCTCTTACGTTATTTTGTAATTTTAATTCCGTGGAGAGCTTGATTTCCCCGTTTTATGACAGGCTTCTTGTTACAACAGGTATGTGTACTGGAAAGGTTTGATCAACATTGAAGTCGATATAATATTATTTTGGTAGCAGAATCATTTTTTGTATGAGGCCTACTAGCCGAATATCATTTAAACTCAGATAAAATTAATTACTGATTCCCTTGCACTTGTAACTTGATTATTTAATGGTTATTCCTCGGACCAGGCGCATGGAGACTCATTTCTTCAACATGGGGAATATGGGGAAAACAGTGGGTGTGGCGGAACCCGGACCCATTCCAATCGATTCAATGCCCAAATTTAGTGGAAAATGATACCTCACACGCCAAGGTACCAGAAATTTCGAAAACACGTATTCAAAATACGTAGATAGATACCAATTTTGACCAATAACCTCTTCCGGTGGGCGTTAAACATTCTGGGACTCATTTCATTGGATTCAGCGTCCAACATTTAGTGGAAAAATATACCCGCCTAAATCGCCAAAAATATCAAAAATATATTTTTTGAAATACACACTTTGACCCCTACCCCACTCAAATTTGGTCCAATCGGACTGAAAAGTTTCGAGGACCAACTTGTGCCGGGAACGGACCCCTGACCCATATTTTAAATTTTTTTAAAAATTTTCTACCACCAAAGTCAGGCGGAAGAGCGGCACCAAAGAGGGCGAACGGCGGACGGACATTTTTGTCTTTTTTGATCTGCACACCTCGACAAAATGACAAAACGTCCAGACAAAATTTTGGGCCGAATCGGAGAGATTGACTTGTTGCATGAAGACGTAGACTTGATAATGAATCCCAGAACAAACTTTGCCAGGTACTGATGGCGGATTGTTTGAAATAGTTGTCACTTCCGACAACTGGATTTTTGCGACGAATGGATGTTGTGAAGGCTATTCTTCCCTTATACCATTTTCTTTTTTCTTCTGGCTTTAGGGAGTCTTTACCGTCCAGCAAAGAACTTTTCCAGAACTAGTTGATGTGGAATTAACATCCTGAATCATTTTGAGCAGATAGTCACCCTTTTCATAAAACGCTGCTGAACAGAATGAATTTGCTGATGGACCTAGATCGTTCTGCTCATTATTGAAGAATGTGACGTTCTCAGGTTCGTCATTCTTAGTAACGAGCTCTTCCTTGAGTTTGTTCTGTGACACCGTCACCACCCTCAGTGAAGAACACTACCCTGAAAGGATTAAAACCTCTTTGTGAGAAGGTGAACATAAATTTATAATATGCCGCAGTGAATTACTTCTACTTACCTATGAAAATCTAGGGAACGGAATATGTTTTCAGTATGGACTAACCACTGCTGATTCGAGATTACTTACCGATATTTGAGGATGGGAATCAACATAAATTTTGACGTCATCCTCTTCTATAGGAAACCAACCGGCAGATATAGCTATCGTTGCCGAGTCAGCAATTATGTGCTAAGATAATATATCAAATACCTCGCCACTACTCAACAATTTTCACCTTTCTAGAAATGAATCGCCGGTGAAAATATTTCAGTAAGCCTTGTAGCGAAAGTGCCAAAAAGGGTTTCACCGTGTTTGTTTATCAAAGCGTATATTCTTGGAGTGAGCTCCGTCATTTTTACGCTCCGCTTTCTTCATGCAAGTAAATATTTCAAAAAGGCATCTCCGAGATTTCAATCCAAACATAGAACAGCGAAATCATCACGAGTGGTCTATAAATTTACGTTTTTACTTCTCTCCAATGCAACATACAGAGCTGACTTTATCTGATTTATGAGCTTCCTCACTCTCAATTCAAGAAATATTTCTAAAAGCGGAACCTTTCGAAGGCTTTTACTTCGAGCTTTTATACACGCCTTGATAATAACTTTGGCGTCTTGGTGTCCGCGGAGACAAAAATAATTTTTCTGCGAACCACTTGCTATTACACCACAATGTTGGGTTCAGAGGAATGCAAGATAATGTCATCTTTTTCCAAACTGTATAGTAAAAGCTGTGTAAGCTCCTTCTTGGTTCTAGTTGATCCTCGAAACTTTCGATCGCCGATCGCCCCAAATGGAAGCTAGCATGGGTAAAAATAAGTACATTGAATATGGTTTTTCGAGCTTTTTGCGTATCTAACCGCGTAGGCACCTTGGGACGCTTGTACCCTGGACAACGCTTAAATCAATTTAAAAAGTGAAAAAAAATTGATTGGACTTGAAATATCGTCAATCGTTTATGGAGCAAAAACAAAACTTGTGGACTGGTGATAACAAACTATGAATTTTCCCCGGCACATGGCCTCGATGAGAGAAAAAGTGGCACATACACAGTGATGCTGCCAAATCCATTGATGAATTCACTATTCATCAGTGGATTTGATCAGTTATTCATCAGTGCAACACTTCTGTGTTGCAAAACTGTGAATGTGCCACTTTTTCTCTCTTCACCGGCCATTTGCCAGGGAAAATTCATATTTTGTTATAACCAGTCCACAAGTTTTGTTTTCGCTCCATTGCATGATAGATTGATGAAACGTTAATCGAAATTTCATTTACTTTTAACTGCTTTTCATCAATTTAAGGTTCGTTTCTATGATTTTGATGTTTTCAAGATGTGGATATATGCCATATCACTGAGTACACTTTTTGGAAAATGTAAACTGTTTGTACCTTGGGATATAAAATCTTTTCAACTTATTGTGATACTTATGTTATTCATAGTCGCGTTTGGCCTGTTATTCATTGTAGATGGAAGGAGTGAAGCGGCTGTCGGCGGATGGACCAACGGGGAACCACAGTGAAGTCGTTTGAAGGCTTCCTACTCCAGAGTGGAGGAAAAGTCGCCTCCCAATTTGATTTCACCAATTTCAACAAAGAATAATAATTAAGCTGATTTCATGATTTTATTAAAAAAATAACTTAACAAATAACATTAACAGTTCGTTACATAATTTTTTTTTTTTTTCAAGTAATTTTTTTTTTTAATTTTTGTGAGTGGAAAATTGAGGGCAGGAGTAGAAAAGCTACACAAAATTTGCTTTCTTTTTCGTGCTGAAAGTAGAATTTTGTTTTGTGTTTTTCTTGCCATACCTACATTCTTCTTATTTACCATGGGTAAACCTACCTTGACTTAATGATGTTGATTCGTTTCTGTTTATAGGTACACATGCGATTTGTTATTTGACGTGATAGCAGTGTAGAAATAGCCTACAAATTACATGTTTTGATCAGTTTTGATGGTTTTCTTTTAAATATATCCTGCTATACCTGTCCCATGGTTCAAACGTGGGTGTCCCAAGATACATACCATGTTTGTACCATGGTACAAAATAGGAATTTCAAAAAATCGTGTTTTGTAGTAAACATATGTGGTAACATTTTTCAAAATTATGACTTATTAACCTTAAAAGTAGTAGTGAATAATATACGCTTCCGTTATTTGCTAAACTACTTATGTCTGGGAGAACATTTTAATTGAAAAAATTGCCCCAAGGTGCAAGACATATTATTTTTCACTGAATCCTGGAGGTGGAATGGATTGAGATGGGTCTTATACTCATTCTGGCGTAGGGCATTGTTAAGAATTTGACGTTTCAAAGTTTGGTCTCTTTCTACTTTATTGTTATTATTATTTCTCATTATTGATTATTTCTCTCATAGGTACGTTGCCATTTTCGAAACCTCGAAGGTGAGAAAGCGGTGTACCCACACAACATCCACTTATAGCGCGATCCACTTATAATACAAAATAATTAATTTTAGAATAATTCCGGGTTTTGGCATTAATATTTTGCCCTCATATAGGATCAGATTAGGGGACCGACTTCAATGAAACGAAGTGTACATAGATGAAGTAGGTACTTTTGCTAAATCTTAATGAAGGTATAAAAACCCGTTCCTAACGATACCCGCTTGAAAACGAACAAAATCCGGTTCATTTTGTGAGCAGTAAAAACATTATTACCGGCCAAAAGCGCAGGGATTGAGTTTGAATCCTTCCGACTTTATTGCTTCCCCAATCACAACCATTTCTGAACAGGAGCGGTGGTGGAGAGGGGGAGGATTAGGACAGAGGAGTTTTAGAAATAGAATGAAGAAATTTAACTACCACGGACGAGGGTTTGAGAGTGGGGGTTCATAATCAAACTGGCCGGAGTATTGTCAATTTGACGATCAATCCTCTGGACTGCTGATCTCCCAGCCAGAACGCCCGAGGGGAATTTCATTAACACAAACCACCCGTGGGCGTTAGAAGTTAAACCAACCGGTGCATGGTGAACGTAATTCATCCTGGAACGCGTTTTCGTTCAAACAATAGAGAAAGTGAGCAAGTTGTGGAGCGTCGCGAAATCGCTTTCGGGAAGAGGGAGCCCAGGCTATATAAGCACATTCCCCTGGCTCCGAGCACTTTACAGCCAATCCATCTTTCGGTGAGGCCGACCGGACAATGTAATATTATAATAAATGCAAAATAGGGGAAGCAATCCTAGAAGCTTGGGAAGCTATAATCGCAAGAGAAGCCTCTCGAATTACCGTCCCGCCGGCCATTGTTTCAGGCAGACCCGTAAACCTTGTGCCATTATTTTATGGCCAACCCTCCTCTGGTGGCTCGGAATATGTTATTGATCGGGAAAGCCCCACTGGAAGAACAAGAACACTATAATAAAAACGGAGGAACACCATTCAATTCAAATCGTATCACGTAGCGCCCACAGTTATTAGCCCCTTGGTTTTCTAGAGCGAAGCCGTCCTTCCCAAATAATAAGGCAATAAAAAGGAAACGGAGGTATCCAAGGGTATCCCTTGAATATATTAAATTCATCATTATAGATGTGTAGGCAGAAAATATGGTCGTAAAGAGTAACACAGCTACCGGGACTATTGTCTCGAGTTTTGCGGAGAGTACTTCAACACGTGTGTAAGCTGGGTTGGGGTAGTTTTCGATGGGTTTTACGACCCACAGGGACAGAAAAGTGGCAGGTTGAAAAGTGGCCAGTATTAGCACGAGAATTCACGATTGGGGAGGCGTCAGTTGTCCGTCATTCTCTTCTTCAGCACCAGCAGACTTCGCCAAGTCGTTCAGAATAGCATGTGGAAACCGGGTAGGCAAGAAAGGTTTGCTCAGATGAAGAGGTTTTCAGGTTGGGAGGGCATACTCCGTAGGTATAAAGAGGAAAGCTCTTTAATCTCCAGGTCTAATAATTCTCCCCTAGTGAAACTCCCCAAGAATTACTAATAAAATAACCGTTTTCAGATTAAGTAAGGTCGGGGTTTATTAAATCGTTAGGTATCTAATGTTTGGTCATTCCCTTCAGTACTATGACCTACCTGCAATCAAAATTTTAGTGTAATTCAAGAGACACACAACACCCTTTCAAAACCACCTTCGCCGATTCTAACAAAATAACCATGCTCCCTCCTTCACACTTTCATTTCGCTAATTGCGCTGGGAAATCACGGTAATTTCATACTTGGCCTAGAATCCCCTCAAGTAAAAACAAGAGAATTTCAAGGTTTTTACCGGAGAATTTTTGTTCCTATTTACTCGAAAGTTGAAAAGATGTGAGTAGCTTGAATAACTTGTGAAGACCTGCTTCGCTCACTGAAAGTAACATTAACCTTGATTACGAGACGTTTGTAATTTTTTCCATTGTATTTGTCAACGGAAAAACAATATTTTAAAGGAGTGCAGATTGTGTCGACAAACCCGGCGGCAAGTTGACGACTCCATTGGAAGGTGGTGAACGTCAAAGAAGTCTCCCTCAAGGGAAACTCTTCTATTCTATGGTAGATTCCACTTCGCTCGGGCTCATTTTCCCAGTTTTAACCCTCGCTCTCGACCGTCTAATAAATGAGGAGATATTTTACAAAGCATTTGCATTTTTCTAAGGGCTGTTCTCGTTTCCCTCCATATTTCGTCAAGCCTTACTGCCTAAATGCTTAGTGCTCGTCGACCAAACTATTCGCGATCCTTCATTTTACCAACGCCAGTGAAATAATATTCTTCAGAATGTTGGATCTTCACGTTTGTCGATAACAACATTCCGCGTATGAATGGGTAAGTAATTATTCAAAACATTTTTCATTTTATTATCATTATTCCAAGTATTTAAAGTAAACATTCAAGGAGTAGGTTGATAAAACGGTAGAAGGAAACCATGGCCACGTCACGGTAATACCAATCTATAGTACTCGTAAAAGGAATGAGGAACTTCGTCTTTTGTTCATGACTATCTTACATGATATGAAAAAGTGACCAGTCTAGATCTGACAGCAAGTTTAAAAAAGAAATCCGGACGATTAATAGATTCTGAAATCATTGAACAGTCATATTTTTACCCGAAAGTGGGTAAAGTATATATTTGATTAATGTTTTATTCAACAGACGTTGAATAAAACAACTGGGATTGGGTAATCTCATCACTATGACAAATTCTCCATTGGTCTATTTTCTTCGTGTATTTAGATGATTCACTCATAAATTTTATTACCGCCTAATACAATTCCTTAATCCTGGAACAAGTTAGAACACCCATCGCTGTTGATAGTCTCTGTAATCAGAGTCGATCCTTTCTCGCCCGAAGGAGCAGCGCTTATTTATATAACGAGTCGGTATTTATATGTTTGGAAGTATAGATAGGCCTTTGAGACATGACATGGGAGGGGGGGGGGGGGTCGTATGTGTATTGTAAATCATCCTTCCCTTCTGTTCTTTTCCTGAAGGAGACCAGTAAACATCCGGAAGGAGGAAAAAGTTAAACACGTCCAACATCACACCAGATGTTCGGGGAGAGAGTCACTATTTTGATGTGTTTTCAAGATGAGGAGGGTTTCCGTCCGCAAATTATTATGGCCATTCAGTTGTGTGGATGAGTACTCCATCGTGCACCCCCTAAAATCCATTAATTCATAGGTTTTAGTCAGTACTTCTCGAGCAAGGACACTCCATAATAAGACGAATGTTCGACTGGTCTACTTCAGTAGCCCTCAATCATCGTACTCTTCGACAGATTCTGCATCGGTTGGCAGTAAATTTGGTGATGACCATGACGCGACAGTAAGCTATGGGCCTTCGGTAACAGTGATCTCAGTGGTGACATTTTGCAGTCTTCTTCAATCGTAGTCTTGAACATATGATGAATTCGAGCACTTGACGACCGAAAAAGCCTGTGACGCCATAAAGGCGGACAGACTTAACGTGCCGCATGACTCCGATACGCCAAAATGTTTCGCTAGCTCCGACCAATGATGTCCTAGGTTCGACTGTGACTGCTCATAATGTAATCCCAAACAGTTGTATCCCGAATGGGTCACGAAGGTAGACGGGTTTCGACCTCTCTAACCGCTTAAATGCAAATTTATTTCGCTTTTATGCAAGGCCATTCCTCCGCGATGGACCCCTCATTAATGGGAGGGGCTCCCTTCCAGTTGTAAATTATTCTTAAACCCCGTTGGGGTCCATTTTGAATCATATATGCGTTCTCAATTTATTTACTACCTTTACCCCTCTCGTTGACCAGTTCAGATTCCGCATTAACGGTCGGGTTTTACTATTTTCTGATTGACGGAAAACCTGGTCGCTAGACACCTCCTCTCCCCATCCCATCGGGCTCTGTTCCAGTATTGCTAAGAGTTTATTGCCGTTCTCATAGGACTATAAATAATTGGTTTATTACCACCGAAAGCCCACATGCTACTTCGACAAATGAGATTACGGCACAGAGGGGTTTCAGGTGGAATATCCGAAGCCATCTCAGTATCAGCACTAATATTTAATGTACAAGGCAGGCTACGTGCTGGCTTGCCAGGATACCTTGCAATCAGGCTCATGGGAAAGATGTATTCATAGGTACTCGAACTAAACTGGGTACCTATTCCGAATATCAACTCAAATAAAAAATTACAAGAAGACGCGCTTGAATTACCCACATCCACCTTCCTTTTTGCTCAGACCTTTGATTTTTAGTAAAAAGAGCAATTAGCTCAGGATATTTAATTGGCTATACCACGCGATAGGTCGAATAGATTTCACCTTCTTTTTCTTTATTGATATGTATGGGACTCAATAACATGAATTCGCAGTTTCGCACCGCACACCTATTCAATACACCTTGAATTCTTGACACCTTGAATATTTTCAGAATAGTTCCGATTCATTTTTTGCTCATCACAAACCAGTCGCTCCGAGACAGCACCGCGAGCACGTGGGGATATCGCAAACTAGCAGAAACCATTCACTTGAAGAATGAGACTTGTGCCAATCATATTTATGAAATAGATATCCTTCGTTTTCAATTAGCAGATTTTTCTACCCTTTCATTCAGAGTCCACAGGAACAGTAATAAAAACACCATAGAGCCCTCAACTTGAATAATATTGTTTTGATAAAACTAAAGCACAAGGCAGGCGGTTGCATAATGTACAGAAATCCTATATACAATGATCACTATAAAAAGACAATTTACATAAAAAAGAAACAACCTTTATTAACAGAAGTTGTTGTGTACGATCTCTTGCATTCTGGTGGACGTTAGCGAACCGCCGCAGCCATTCGTGCAGCAGCTAGTTTATTCATCCTAAAAAAATATATTGATAAAACTCGACATATGAGATTTCTACTGCTGAAGAAACAATGCTACGATAAAGCAATTCTACGCCAAAATGCAAAAGTCACAAAGAAATTGCGAAGTAAGATTGGAGGCTTGGCTCCCTACGATAGAAAGGAATTTTTTAAATATCATCTCTTGATGTTAGTGAATGTTGAGAAATTGCATTTATAAATGAATCTATCCACGTCAATCCCAGCATCTTGAAGACGGCCTAAGGAGCGGGACTGTCCCTACCTGATGGGTTTTGGGGTGGATTTCGTCACTCTGTTCCTGTATGGGTGCATCCTGACCGTCAGCGGGTTCCTGCTGATTGCCCTCTGCGCTAGGGCTTTCACTGAGAAGTCAATGAAGGATACAAGCATATTAGATTAAACGAAATATCAACACATTTAATAAGATTCACAATATTGAGAATGATGAGCTTACTTCCAGGAGTGCCCCGAGGGAGGGAATGTTGCTGAGATATGTTCGCTCCAGCATTTTCTTTGTTCCCAAGGTGGACGCTTTTGGCCACTGGGGTTCGGGGGAGGGTGACTGTAAACAAATTAAGTCATCGATATAGGAAATCTCAAGTCGAGTTGTAAAGGCACCTTTGAGTTATTCCACCTGGAAGTGATTATTTCCTCCCCCACTGTCTCGCATCTCCTCTGCAGTTGAATCTTCTGAATTTAAAAATAAATATCCCCGGGAAGAAATATAACTTGAGGAGATCGACAACTTCTCTTGAATATCAAGAAATTATTTTTGAGGGTATGCGGACGAACTAATGGGTACTCCAAAAGGTTATGGCCGCTCTACACTCTCGAGGAGACACACTCACGCTGTAATTAGCGGATTTAGACAGTCGGATAACTTACTTTTAGAAACTGGAGCAATAATCGTAACTCTATTTTGGGGTCTTTCTTGAAGGGGTTGGAATGACTGGAACCTCTTTTTATGGTCGTCCATCTCTTCATCGGTAACAACCTATGAAAAAAATATCGAAAAATTACCAATAATCAAGCAAAAATTATAATTATAAGAAAAATTATATACGATGAACCTATTTCTTTTTAATATACACACACACTATTTGCTTTCACTCACTTGCTTCTGATGTAACGCGTCCCATGCTCAACCGAAGGAGTTTATAGTGTTCAAGAGCCAAGGTGTTTTCATTGTCAGAGAAGGTAACAGATTTGGAACCGTCCAACATTTTTACTGCTTCCTAAGTAGTATCAAGTCAAAATGACGTTAATGAATGAGTTTTTCAACAAAATGGCGAATAAAACTGTATAAAAACAATACATACCTGGTAACGATGGTCGAGGTCCTTAGTTAAGTATCCATAAGCTCTTAAAAGATTGCACATTTCTTCAGCTGTTGTTACAATTTTACTATTAGCCGCTAAATATCTGTTTAGTTGTTGTTCCTGAAGTCGTACTATGCGGTATTCGTGCTCGCCGCACAACTTATTTTCTTCTTCCTTGATCTACGGCCACAGTAAGTAGAGATACGGGTTTGATTAAAATGAAAAGCAGTGGTAAGCAAAGTCAGTGCAAAGGCACTGAGTGAAGTTCAGATTACAAAGTCATGAAGTTCACCTTTCCACGCTGAACTTCCAGTTCCTTGAGCAGCCAAGCCGCAAGAGGGTGAGCACGAATTTCCTGCTCAAGAGCCTCTTCTCGTTCCTGGATCTCAGCCAGAACGGGTTTGTACTCCTCCTGCCGACGTCGAACCGCCTCCAGTCTTCCGGTAAGCTGGTCAATGCTGACCTGAGACCTGGTAACGGCCTGGAATTCGAGTCATGAGGAGAATTATAAATCTTTATTCATTTAAATGACCAAGTACTCAATATAAGGTGTGCATGGACATTCTCATAAAATGAATACGCATTTAGGCATTTATCTCGTTGTGAGCATTACAAAATGATTCAACTGTTAAAAAGTGGAAATTCATTTGTTCCTGAGGGGATAAGACATTTTATGGGATAAGACCTGATCCCATTCTACAACGAGGCCTTAACACGATCTACCATCGATCATCCGATTCGCCAACTGTACTTACGTCGTCATCTTTGACGTTATCCAGGTATGGCTGGGCATAACATTTGTACTTGAGCCTCCATTCCATCATCAACTGCTCAGTTTGCAGCGAGAGCATTTCTGTGACGGTTTGTTTCTTTGCTTCCATAACGCCTGCGATCTTCGTTTCCCACTCCTCCAAGTTTGGCAAACTTGTGATGTTAGATGGATTGGACTGGAATACGTTAGTTTATGTAAGAATTATGTTAAGTTCGGCGGAATGAAGATTCTTACTTGCTGTAGAAACATGTAATACCACTTACAAGGGCTCTGGCCAGCTGTTCCTCCAATGTTTTAACCCGTTCGAGTGCTTGGGCAAATTTCGCTTGTGAGAACTTCTCAGTCATCATGTTCCTGGTGATCTGCATTTGGAAATTAAAAATGCGCTGATTATTACTCATCCATATCATGATTCAAATTACATTCTAAAGTGGGGAGGAGCTACGAATCAAACAGACACTTCCATATGCAGCGCGATTTCGGATACACACTTGACAATCAGTGATGACCGAAGTAAGAAAAAGTAAGAGTGAGATGTGAGATCGAAGAACTCTCACCCCTAACTTTCTTGGGGTCAAAAGTAAAAACCAGGTCCACAAGTGAGCATTGAAAACCTCCTACACACTCATGGTAGATCAAGATACTTGAGATGAAACAACGCAGCTTACCTTAGATTTGATCGACTTGGCCCGAGAAGCATACTTCAAAGTATTGTACGTGTCTTCATAAGCCAAAGATGAAGATGACACGTTGGCGATCATCATTGTTCGGCAGTTACCTCCGAGTGAGTCTTTGAGAAGACGAGTTAATTTCGAATCTCTGTACGGGACGTGGCGCAATCCGTCAGCCAGAGCATTAATGCAGTTACCTGAAAATATACCAATGGCAGATAAATAATCCATCCTCACAAAACAAAACGTGAGCATGAATGTAGTAAAAAATAGTTTTCAAAGCATTGTGGGATATCTAGCTATTTCTTGAAGAAACTGCAGTTTCTTTTTTTTTCTTTATCTCCGCTCAGTTGAAGCATGTAAGAAGAGGGGTAACTCACCGAGGGCCAACAACGACTTATTGATGTTGGATCCTTCCTTGAAACGCATGCCCTTGCAGCCATTGTCAGCCGCTCGCTCAGAACCGGCCAGATCAATCATGGATAACTTGGACATTTTTACATCACCCTTGTTTGCCACGCGGACGTGGACCTGGAATAGAGCCAAACATTCGACATTAAACATCTTCGAAAATTCAAATTGGAAATTTGAAAGAAACCCCTGTTAAGAAATCAGAACGAATTTACTGCCTTCTGCATTGGGTACAACACAGATGTCAACTTAATAAACTAGTGGGATGATTCTCTCTTGCCTATAAAGCGTGTGGCTGGGATAGGAAGCGTGGGCGCTGATCTCGCTAGTAGGAAAGACTGGGTATACCAGTCCTCTTCCTTTAATTAAAAATCTGCAAATTCTTACACGCGGGTTGGTTATTCCTCGAATGGGGAAAACAGTGGGTGTGGCGGGTCCCAGACCCATTCCAATCGATTCAGGGTCCAAAATTTAGTGGAATATGATACCCCACACGCCTAGGCACCAGAAATCCTGACAAAATGGGTGGATACATACCCATTTTGACCCATAACTTCTTCCGGTGGTTGCCAATCGTTCTGGGACCCATTTTATTGGATTCAGCGTCCAAAATTTAGTGGAAAACTATACCCCACACGCCTAGGTAGCAGAAATCCCGAAAACACATATCCAAAATGGGTAATAAATACCCAATTTGACCCATTACTTCTTCCAGTGGGTGCCAAGCGTTCTGGGACCCGTTTCATTGGATTCAGCGTCCAAAATATAGTGGAAAACTATACCCCACACGCCTAGGTAGCAGAAATCCCGTAAACACATATTCAAAATGGGTAAGAAATACCCAATTTGACCCATTACTTCTTTAAGTGGGTGCCAATCGTTCTGGGACCTGTTTCATTGGATTCAGCGTCCAAAATTTAGTGGAAAATGACACCCTACTCGCCTAGATCGCCCAAAATCTCGAAAATCCATTTTTCAAAAAACACATTTTGACCCTACCAACCCCCCCCCCCCCCAAATTTGGTCCGATCGGGCTGAAAAGTTTCGAGGACCCGTCTCGACCGGGAACAGACCCCTGACCCAAATTTCAGATTTTTAGTAGAAATTTTTCTACTACCAAAAACGGCGCGGACGATGGACGGCGTACGGCGGACGGACATCGACCTTTTTTGATCAGGACATCATGAAACGTCCAGAAAAAAATTTTGAGCCGAATCGGAGAGGTTGACCATTATTATGAAAACATAGGTTGCTTATTCAAGGAATAACCAACCAAAAAAAGAGGTTGATATAAGGAATAACTGATCAAAATGTGTAGTCATTGAATCTTCATTAATGCGATTGAGTCGAACAAAAATAATAATTTCCTTGATCAAGAAATCATGTCTTACAGTTTGGTGTCTGAATAAAAGACTGGCTAGACCCGTGGACGAAAATTCAGTTTTTTCAAGTCACCAAATAGGCCACAAATTGCATACCGTACAGTTTTCTTAAGATTTCTTTTCCTTTCGACAAAATTACTATGTTAGTTTCTAAAATTTTTTTAGATGGATTCCCGTAGAGATTTTTGGCCAGAGGATTGATTGTGTTCTTGTCCCACTAGAGTGTTTCAAACATAACAAAAGTATGTACCTACACCTAAAGACAAACAGAACAAAAGTATATATCTACACCCAGAGACAATTGGGCGTCTCCTGACTCAAGAAGTAATGTTACGTCAATCAAGAACTTGTTGGGCCTCTGCGACCTAATAATGTTCTACACGAGAAATATGAACGAACTAATATTTGTAAAACGCGTAAGTGAATGTATCATTTACAAACGAAACAAGTTGTGTTGTTCCAAAGATCATCTTCATAACTTGAAATTCCGTGTTACACTCAGTGAGAAATGCCGGTTTAAACTCTTGAAAATCACTGCATTTAAGTCAACGAATTAAATGCAAGATGTGTTCCTAATGTGTTTCTTTTCCCTCTTAAGATGAATAATTGAGGCATGGTACAGCATCTACAGTGCCTACCGTTGCAATGCACCCCTCTCAAATTTTAACAAGCAATAAGCCCTCATTTATTTCTATCATAGATTCAATAGTTTCGACGATGGTTGAGTCAAATAAATGGCAGTCTCCTCCCTAGAATTTTCCGTATGATGTTGAATGTGGCACTGCAGCATTTTCGCGATAGGTCTTCTAACTAGTTCCTTGTTTGTTATGATATTACATTTTGGGAATCTCAGATTTTACAGATCCATTCGTGACTCCCCACCAAAAACTACATGAATCCGTTGTTATGAAAGTGACTAATTCCCAAACAAGGGCTTTTTTATCGAGAAGAAACAATCTGAGGAGTAAGAGCGAATAAAATCTTACTTGGAAAACAGCGTGAGACCGAGAACTTTCGGCGTTTGCATCTGTCGGATGCTGAGTTCGATTCTGATTCCCTCTGTTTAGTAAATCGAACAACACTTCAGTTTCGACCGAATCAATTTGTTCAATTTTCAAACCGGCTACGGCCACTCGGCCGTTGTCCTCTCTAAGTTGAAGCATTCCAGTTTCAGGATGGAGCAAATCCCGTACATTTTCATTATACACCTGATCAAACGAAGAAGATTGAAATAAATTGTGTAGACACCCAAAGCGCACATGTTACGATGTGCGGTGCATAAAAATACTCACCTCGATGTATGTAACTCCCATAGTTACTTCACATTCATTGAGGGATTTGAGATTTTGAACTTCTCCCAACAGCTCAACTATGGTTTTGTGATTGATCCCGGGATTGTCAGGAGTCCCCAACATTGTGAATGTTTTGCCAGCTCCAGTTGCTCCGTACGCGAAAACTTGAGAAAAAAAATTTTAAAAACATGGATAAGTAAAACTACGATAAATTGAGAAATCAATAGATTCTGAAATTTATCAAAGATTTGACACGCATGAGATTTTCATCAATTAATACCGAGTGTTTAGACGTTCTTAAATTTGAATTCTAATGATTTTATTTTTTATATTTCATTAGTTCAACATTTCGAGGCTGGATGGTACTTTTGAAATTTGTTTTCAACAAATGACAAATGATTGTTGTAATGGTTTGTTTGATTCTTACTTGAACAATTATAACCCTCAAGTAGAGACCTGACGATACTTTTGGCTGTCTCTTCAAAAACCACTTCGTTCGATGTGTTCTCGTCAAAAACCCGAGTGAATTCAAAGAGTAAATCCTTGTTGACTTTCTTGGTCAAGTCACGTCCTCTTTGTGCTGTTCCTTTGAAGAAAAATACGTCGTTCTGTTCCTTGGGGTCAAATGTGAGGAATTTGTCGTTTTCCACGATGACCGTCCTCCTGAAATCGATGAATGAAAACACCAATTGGATCGGGTGTTTAGATAGTGGGTTTTTAAATAGAGTAACTATAGCTACTGAACTCTATTCAACCTTCAAAGTAGCATCTTGATTGAGTTCATTTCTGTCCATATTAATATTTATTCATCATTTTAAAAACTATATCTTTAAAATATTTAAAATAGATTTGAAAACCTATAGTATTTTGATGCGTAACACTTATTTTGCCCGTCTTGATATACTTTCAATTGAAAACTGCAATGAGCTATATATCATTTATTGATTATTTCTTCCCTGAGCGACGTTATACTACAAGTCAGAAACAATAAAACAAAAGAGCAGATATTGAATATTACAATATTTACAAGATACGGTCAACTGACTCCATTTTAACGCTATTCTGTACGAAATGTTCACCTGCAACCAACAGCTTGTTCACGCGAGTTGAAGGGACGCACGCGAACAAAAACTTTCATGTGCTCATTGGTGGAAGGAACCGGCCTGTTGTGAGGAATCGGCTTTCTGATACCAGTGCCTAACGTGGATTCCCGGGCCTTTTTGAGATTAGGGCGCGCATCTTTGTTGTAGGGTGCCGTCCGATCGGCTATCTTTTTTGACGTCATTTTTGAAAAACTGTTCTTCCCTGGAACAATTGAAAACAATAAAAAATTACAAACTCGGTTTGATCATTTTTGTCGACATTATAACATGACAATCGCTAGTGATTTTTCCTAACACTTACACTCCAGCGATTCAGCGTGGTAAATTAACTCCATAGTCCTACGCTGCGTTTGCCCACAAAGGCGTTTTCAGCGCGCAAGATAGATCACGATCCCCTCTTAATCTGACTTCCATTTTTAGAATGAATTTGCCAATAAATTTTAAAAGAAACTTAAGAAGAAATCATTGATGAAACTCCCAAAAATAGAAGGTTAGACGGAATTTATAGGCAAATGACCTCGCAATTTAAAGCAGCTCCAGAATCAATAATACTGCGTGCGTGGTTTGGGGTTGTGCGGGGCTACGTTTTTATCAACAGACTAAGATACAGAAATGCAATAGAAATATTCTAGATCAAAAAAATATTGAAGTGGGAAAATGTAATATTCTATAAATATGCAATTGTTCGAAGCTGCTCGAGAATGGTCCAATCTACGATCAGAATCGATATTATTGAATTTTCCGCTGTTTAAGTTGGTGCAGTGTGGACATGCATGCGAGCAGGGTCAAGCATCAGCTCCAGTTTTTTCAACGTCCAGAACCGGCTAATTAGAGAATTAAGAAAAACTAAAAATATAGGCGTAGAACGGAAATATGCGGAATAAATTCCTCTCGAGCTATTTGAGGAAACGCGTCTCCTTTTGATTGGTTATTCCTCGGACCAGGCGCATGGAGATTCATTTCTTCAACATGGGAAAGTGGGGGAAACAGTGGGTGTGGCGGTCCCGGACCTGTTCCAATCGATTCAGGCTCCAAAATTTAGTGGAAAATGATACCCCACACGCCTAGGTACCAGGGATCTCGAAAGCAGACATTCGAAATGGGTAAATAGGCACTCATTTTGCCCCATAGCCTCATCCAGAGAGCACCGTCTCATTGGATTCAGCGTCCAAGAGTTAGCGGAAAATCATAACATACACGCCTAGGTACCAGAAATCTCGAAAACACATATTCAAAATGGGTAGTAGATAGCCATTTCGACCCATAACCTATTCCAGTGTGGGTCCGATCGAGCCAGTGGGTGCCAATAATTCTGGGACCCTTTTCATTGGATTCAGCATCCAGAATTTAGAGGAAAATGATACCCCATACACCTAAATTGCAGAAAATCTCAAAAATCCATTTGCTAATTTTGATCTAGACACCATGAAATGTCCAGAAAACAATTTGGGGCAAATAGGAGAGATTGACTTTTTGCATGAAAACATAGGTTGATTATTCAAGGAATAACCAACCAAAAGTCGAATATCCGTCCACCACCCGCGCCGTTTTTGGTAGTAGAAAATTTCCTGAAAATCTGAAATTTTGGTCAGGGACCCGTTTCCGGCTCTAGTTGGTCCTCGAAACTTTTCAACCCGATCTGACCAAATTTGGGCGAGGTAGGGGTCAAAATGTGTTTTTTGATAAATGGATTTTCGAGATTTTTGGCGATCTAGGCGAGTGGGGTATAATTTTCCACTAAATTTTGAACGATGAATCCAAAGAAATGGGCCCAGAACGGTTGGTGTCCTCTGGATGAGGCTATGGGTCAAAATGGGTGCGTATTTACCCATTTTGAATAAGTCTTTTCGAAATTTTTATCCAAAGTTTCAATTTCAAATTCAATTTTGTTAGTCTGTTGAATGGTTCCAATAGCGTCTTCTCTAATCAGTTTCTTATAATAGTTAATCTTTGCTACTAAAAAACTGTAACCGCGATAATGTACATGTGTAATAATCGGCGAATCCTCCCTCAGCACGGGCTAAGCTTACAGAGAGGAGTGGCATTGGAACATTAATTACTTTGCTGTATTCTAGATGTGTATTTATGATTCTAAATTTAAAAAATGTACACAATTTGCCCATGAGTTAATATTCTAATAATTTAAAAATAAAGGTTATTTTTAACGAAATGTGTATTTTTGAGATTTTTGGCGATCTTGGCGTGTGAGGTATTCTACAAATTTTTGGACGCTGATCGATTGGAATGAGTCTGTATGCCTCTGGTCCAAGGAATAACCAACCCCTGCGAAAGAACTAGCAGCGTTTTTTCGCTCGATTCCTGAATGGACGGAATCAATATCAAGAAGGAGGGATGACACTAAGAAATTTACTCGAACACAAGCCGACGAGTAAAAAGATAGAAAACCCACATGTATTGTGCTTGTGAGCTTATCAATTTCCAGAATGCTCCAACAGCGTGGGCAAAGGGCAGGCATGATTTCGTAGCGTTCAAAGGTACTCAGGGCACTACATTTCGTCATGAATGTGAGAACGGGGCAATAAAAACTCAAAGATTTCATTCATCACGAGTCGATTTTCAAAAACACGACAAGAGTGGTGTCGTGATAGGCTACAATCATCGTCCGGGTCAAATTATTTAGCGGCTCTTCATTGCTGAGTCATGAATAAGGAACATCACATTCAAACGGTCCACGACCAATTAAATCCACGGCACGTCAACAGACAAGTCTAAAGGGCGGGAACCTGCTTTGGCACGATTAGAATTGAAATTTGAAACAGGAAACGGAATCTATTGAAAGGGGATCTATTGCACTTGTAGCAGTAGTAGTATATTTGCCAATCTAACTTACTACCGGCTTAAATAACTTATTAGGACTAGAAGTTAAGGGAAATACGATGACGAGTGATGACGTTTGTATATTGGTAAAACAATTTTCAAATTTCAAGTTATCATTAGGCAGTGACTCAAGAAGGGTTTTTGCATTATTTTTGGCATTCAGTAAGCCATTCATTTTTCAAATCTGTGAGTGAAGCCAAGTAGCTCCGCCCTCCAAGTTCTCCTATGTTACACAGAACAAACCTGAAACCAGCTGAAAAGACGCAATCCTGCTTTCCTCCATGTGTGTATATTCTCTAACGCGAATAGAACAAACTTTTCGAAAGAAGGTATTGCTCCCAATTTGTTCAAACACAGGCGAAATATCAAAAATAAGGGAACAAAACGTACCCGATTCAGCGCAACTCCCAACGGCGAACTGAAAAAAACTGATCACGTGCTTGAAACGTAACAGAGCAAATTCATGCGCATGTCGTCACTTGATGAGATTTTCAGTGAGAAAAAAGTCAAATAATGGTTATAAACAGCAATAAACAAAAAACAACAGGACAAGACAACAGAACGACAAGGAAGAACGAATACGAAAAATGACCGTTACATGGAAAACTGACGCCGACTGTTTCAACAACCATTGCTACCAACACAACACTTTCTAACGAGTTTTGAGGACTTTTATGGCTGTACATTTTAGAGCGAATAATATAAACGCTCATGAAAATTTTCCGAAATATAATTTTTAACTAACTTCATCAGGGGGAACAGGTACGATCAGTTGCAAACACTGTGAAGAGTTTTTTTGCATTGAAGCAGAACGATCCATCCTCAAAATCACCTTCACTCAACAAGGTAACAGTCAGAGAGGTAACCCTTGTGGGGTCACGCTAATACCACTCCACTCCAGTCACGCTAAGGCAGCTCACGCATTCAGAAGAAAATTTTGTATTTTTTTGTATCCCTTTTCGCTCTCAGCCCTTCACCTCTCACTTGTTTTCAGTATTTTACCTTAAGCGCTTGTATTGCAAAATATTGAAATGAAGTTTAGTTTGCAGTTGTGAATGTTGAGTTTGAAGCTCGCATTTAAAGAAATATTTTCGAGTTGATATTATGTATTCTATTAGACGTGCTTTTTCGTGTAAACCAACTTCGGTGGCTCCTGCTGACTCGTATTTTACGAGGTTCCTTATTGTACCTAGTCGTCATGCAAGCTCGGATCCTCCAAGTCGACCACTTCAAGAAACTGGTACGTTGCAAGACTTGCACGGTGTTCGACCAAAATGATCAGCTAGAGCCCTCTGGTAGGCCCCGAAAAGTGCACCCGATTCGAACGATGGACATCCTTGTCACCTTCTTAAACTCCACAACGATCTGACATCCCCAATCACAGAAGGGTATCTACGAGGGTGTGATGGTACCACTAATCGGCCCCGAAAAACCAAATCGATCGCCTCGCAGATCAATGGATCAGTCAGAGTCCGTCAGTTTCTATATTCTTGTGGGAAGACTTCAAGGGAGATTTTCCCGTACCAACCTACTATATATATTATCAAACTAACCGAAGTTGTATTTTCTGTTTCAGATGAGGAAGGATTCCGAATATTAAGACTCAGTTATCAACGACAAACGGGCCCGGTGAGGAGAAAAAAAGAAGTTGCCCCCGTGTTGCCGCCGCGCGCTAATCGCATGCCCACGGACCAAAAGTGGTCTGACGTCTGGCCTGGGCCAAGGACCTTCCATCCAGCGTCTGTTCCCTTACCATTACGCCAAGGTTTGTCTACTCGTGTGCCTCTGCAACATTTAAGGCGTAGAGGAATGGTTTTTAAATCACCCACCAGTAATAATTAATCTTATCAGTTTTGGAGTCTTCATTTCAATGTGTCAAAATTCTACAGCTATTCAACTTTGTAGAAGCCCGAAGTAATGTCAGTGCTGTTTCCAAGATTCAAACTGATTTAGGTTTGTTTAATAGTAGTCTGAGTAGCCGAATCGCAGGAAACTTGCTGTTCACAATCCGCTAGTACTAGATGACTAACCATCTCCTGAAGAAATCAGACTCCACAATCTCTTTGCCCATAGTAGTCCAACAAGGGCAGCCTGCAGTTTACAATAGTGCCTGGGGCTGCCCTTATTGTTGTCATTCAGATTCTGATTTCTTACCTTTCTCCATACCATATTACCTTCTAATCCTTCCTAGCCGTTTTGTCCTTATCCATAGAAAAAGAAAAATGTAACGGAGGACCATTCAAATTACTTCGTTATCAGAAGTTTTTAATTGCATGGAAGTTCAGGTTATCCCAGCTACCTTTATTTGCCAACAACAACATAGAGACTCTCATATTAGAACCACGTAGCCTGTTGGATTGACCCTCTATACTTCAATTTCAATCGTTACATTCTCGTTCGCAGGTGTCAACAACCTAGGAGCAGCGCCCGACAAATGGGCAAATGCCGAGTTGATGAAAATCCCAAACTTCCTTCACTTGACGCCTCCTGCGATCAAGATGCATTGCGAGGAGTTGAAAAAATTTTGTACCCCGTGGCCTGAAGGGTTAGAAACTGAAGAGGATATGAAAAAGCATTTCCCCATGGAAGTGATAAAGTCGCATTATTGTTTTTCTGCGCCCACTATCAGAAATCCATTAGCCAGGATTGTTACCATCAAGGTATGATTCGATTATAATTACGCTCATCATCATGGCGTTAATAATTTATTTTAGTTGCTATTATTTTTTTCAATTTTCCGCGTGCAATGATCAGTGTGGCCAAACCACGCAGGGAGATTTCTACGCTTGGTACCGAATTTAACCAAATTGGGTTAAACCAAATTGAGCACTCAGTCCTCGCCCGTTCAACTTAGCTTACAGGCTGACACCAAGTGAAATTTCAATGCTTGTAGCATTTTCACGTCATATTGGAGGTTTTCCATTTCGAATTGGAGGTTGGCGGAAATAATTCGTTTCACATTAGTTTTAAACGCCGCAACGTTAGCCCGCGTAGAATATAAAAATACCTACGTACCCTGTACAACACAACATGACGAAGGCATTCCATCCGTCCCCTCTTAATGCCATTCTATTGAAGGTGCCTGTTGATTAGCCTCACTTTAAAGTATCGATAGTCCTGACGGCTACTGCTGCAGGGAGAGGCATACGTTGAATAATTTCATTATTTTCCGTTCATTAAAGTTCTTTCTTACTTGTTGAATGTCAAGTTTCACTCGCAAACCTTGTTGTCATTGCTTTCCTAGAATGAAATCATGCACGTATTTCTGTCATCCTCCAAATTGATGTGAAAAACCTTCAATTTGTAGGCAAAATGCCTGCCTTATACTTCATTCTCCAAAAGCAGTTGAATATAAAGGAAAATTGGCAGAATTGAAACCTGAGACTGACTCTCTTAGCCTTGAAGGCCAGCCAATTATTTTACTCATACCACTTGTTTGTAACAAATTAGGGGAAAGTAAATAGAAGAAATCTCAAGCCCAAGCGTGTTGGATTGTTATGAGTAGCTGAGATTCTTTTAAGACCTTAATGGGTTTCTCTGGGCTGAAAAAGGAGCTTGCAGAAGACATGTTTATGTTTCAGTCAACTTTCTAATGTTCAAGTGCTCAATAGCGCATTACTCTACAGCTCTACAAACAAAATTGAGGGCTCTATTTGTCGATTTTAACAGGTAGCTGTGCTAATTTCATTCATTCATTCTCCACGTAGTTCCCACTAAGTGAGTTGAAGTTGGATCGTTACTCAAGAGACAAATTTCTACGATTGGTCGGGGAAAGATACGACGAGAAGACCGACATAGTGACTATAATCACGGACAAATGTCCCTTACGCAAACAGAATTATGAATATGCTATTTACCTCATGACTGCTCTTTTCCACGAGTCCCAGGTAACATTCAAAAGCTTACCTTGTAAAATATTGGTATTTATCGTACAGTAGCTCATGTCCTTCTGATTTTTTCTGTCAGGTCAGGGAACCCTGGGAAAAAGATAGGGTCGTCGCTGATTTCGAGTATTACGATTGGGACATCAGCGTTTCAAAGGAGAACGTCGATCTGTTTCTGAAATCTACTCAACAAGACGCCAATGCCCGATCTGAAGACATAGATGATTACAAAAAAGCTGTCGTCGCTGTTTTTGATGAAGGTAGGTGTAGAAGGCATTCCAGGCTCCGTTCAGACACTTTATCCTCCAAGTACCACAACAATATAATGTAAAAAAATAAATTCCTAGCAAGATATAATTTATAATTTTTAACCGTATGTAGCCGCATTGGCTGAGCACTGTCTGATTCCCTACTCGCAGGATTTCAGAAGTTATTGAGCGACATCGAGTTTTAAAAAATGCAGAAATTTAACATTTTTGAAAGCTAGTGGTAGAAAACACGAAAGAACCGTGATTTTGATCACTAATGAGCCTCCGCGTGGGGAATTTCACCTCGTTTGCCCCAAAGAGCAATGTTATGTCGTTACCTTATCCCACGTCTCATTCTCCTTTCCTACAATAGTTGACGTCTATTCCCGATGAAAAGTGCAGCTGAAACACATTCACATGAGATTCTCCTGTGGTTGAATTAATTTTAACATTATGTAAAATATACGCTACTCTCAAATCTTGAGTGCGTATATTACGTGTTATAAAAGACATAACTTTCCTTCCTTTCAACGATTTGGGTCCTCAGTGACACTTCTGTTCACTTTTTGCAGGAGAAAACGACTACAACTGGAACAAGTATAAAGAAGCCTCAGAAAAGCTGCTGTTTTCTCAATGAACACAGTTCATTTGATTGTAAATAACATGTTATATTGATTACTTAATTAGACGTTTAGACAAAGCTGATGTTTTGGTTTATTATTCATATTGAAATATTGCCTACTTACATTCGCATAGATCGCCAACTATCACTTTTTCGTGATCCCGTGCTCATGCACTTTGTGTTCCCTCGGCAGGGTGCATCGGGAAAGGATAACGGCCACACATGTTGGTTCGTAAAAATTACAGTGATGAAAATATTAAATTTTATAAGGTTTAAAAATATCTACTCTTTCTGCAGAGCTAGCAGGAGCCTGTCCCAAAGTCGTTTCAAACCTATGCAGTTTTGTTCCGAGTTCAGGCTGCCCATATCTAGGGACATACGATACTGGTCGATATGAGTAAAGTATCGAATATTTCTTTTGATACAAGTACTTTTGGTATCGATACTTCGGCCAGTATTGAAAAGGGTACTGTCAGGAATTGGGGGACAAATCCTCAGATCTTCCCACTGCAAAAGACTCAGTTTCGTCACACACATATGGAACCTATGAGGAGAAGAACAGTGATCTAAGCGCTCTGGGTGGAACTAGTTGTAGACTCCCTTAGCTCCCTTCATGTAATGTGCTGATTCATTTTGTTATCAACAGAGACGCTTTATTAAAACCCTGCTCACAATTTATCGACTTCATATTGAAGATAGTAATCCCTACAATACACATCCATCGAGGTGAGTCAACTAGAGAAGATTTAAGATTAACTCAAATTACAACAATGATGTATTTTTTTTCTTTCAAGGGAAAAATTTTCTTCTAACAAACTATGTTGTCCATCATAGCCCGTCCAGGCCTCAAACAAACTGGGAAACTCCTAAACAAGGAACTGACAGTCACCAACATAATTAGGTATCTTGAATGCTTAGCATTTGGGTGGTATAGGGATGGAAGAATGGAGCCATGAACAGCCTTTTTGAAGTGAAGAAAATTATGCCATTTTTTGACGCCTCTTAAAATTCAACTCCCACACTACCCTTAACCTGATTTTCTAGAATTTTTTATTCTTGTAAAAACTTCTTGTGAGTACTCAAAGTTATCGATACTTTTCATTCGATACTGGAGAAGTATCGGATATACGAATCAAGTACTTATATGAGTGATGGTATCGATACTTCACAAGTATCATATGCCCATATTATCACTTCTGAAATGCCAATCCACTGCAGCTCTATTCTCGCAAAATTCAAACCAATTTCAGAGAGCGTTTTAGCTAGGTTGTGTCGCATGGCTCGATCTTAATTTCGAGACTTTTTCATATTATGCAACCACCCGATTACCGTTCGGCCAAAAAGTCATGACATTGTAGAATTCATTGAACTTCCTCGTTGCGGCTTGCCAAAATAGTTCTAACGTAGGATACTAAGTTGAAGTATTCCTTAGGGGTCCACAGTTTCATAGCAATTCAATTTAAGAATGAATTGTTTAGAATGGTTTTGTGAAAAGACAAGCATTGACAGCCTAAGGATACGTTTTCGATCATTAAAGAATTGGATTCTGCGCCTCATAACCAATTTCAGGTTCTTCGAGAGCAACAATGCCTGTGGGCTATGGCTCTGTGAGGACCTGCAAACTTACGTTTCTTCGAACCAAGACTGAAGGTCATTATGTGCGAAATTCCAAATGTTTATATAAACTTCTAATATACTTTCGAGATTTCGGTAAGATTTATCTCCTGAAGCTTCGGATTACAGAATTTTTAATTAGCAAAGCTTCACAGCAAATCACTGAAGGATTTCAATACTTTACCAACACCTCTTGCACTTCTTGACCCCATTCCAACACTTGAACTAATATGATGTCCTTGCGTTCCGGGAATCCTTTTCTGTTCTTTTCCTTTTCCTCAGACCCAGATCCTTTCAGCACTTGGAAGTGCGGAAGGAACATTGTCTGGAAAGTAAATATCTTACCCTAATCGTAAGTGAGAAAGAGGACTTCGAATTTAAAAGCCGTTTCATAACACAAACCATTTTTTTATTTACCAGAACGAATTCCAATGACATACATCAGTTGGTGAAAATGCTTGAACTATTTCTCTGGGTAAAATTATACGATTTTTTACAGAATGAAATGTACATGGATGAGTGTAACGTATTGATTGCATCTCTGGTAGATACGCACTAATTAGTGGTCTAGGAGCTCGGTCTGCTGTGAGGTTTCTATTCAAGGGCAGAGGCACCGGAGATGATTTCAATCAACTCTCTTGTGATGACGGCCTGCCGAGTTCTGTTGAAGGTGAGCGTCAACTTGTCAATCATCTCGGCGGCGTTCTTGGAAGCGTTGTCCATGGCAGTCATACGGGATGACTGTTCGGAGCAGGCACCTTCCTTAAGGGCGTAGAAGACAAGAGAAGCAACGGAGAACTCCACGTAGGACTGAATGACGTCGGCGTCCAAGGAGTCGTAAACTGCGAGTTTTGGGGCAGCAGCAATGGCCGTCTGCGAGAAGAGAGGGAACTCGGTCGTCTCGTAGCTGACAACGGATTTAAACCTGTTGTAGACGATTTTGCCGGACGAGAAGTTCTGGTTGGTGATCTGCTTGGCGATCTTGGCGGCATCCAGGAAGGTTGGAGGCTTGCGGCCTACTTCGTTGGCGACTACAGCAATGTTCTTGGAGTACAGCCTCTGCAGAATAGCACGGGACTTGTCTCCTACGCAGATCACGGTAGTGTCGGGCTGATCGCAAAGCTCATTTCGGATCTGACGGGCAACGGAGGTGTGGACAGCACCACACAACCCCCTGTCGGACGTCATTGCGACGATCAACTTCTGCGGTTTATCGTCGACGTCGGAGACTTCGGCTTTCTCATAGAAGGCCTTAGAACCCTCTCCGATAGGCCTAGCCGACTTCAAATCCCTTTCCGCCCTCGCGTATTTGGCAGCGGACACCATTTTCATGGACTGGGTGATCTTCTGGATATTCTTGACCGACTTCAACCTTAGGGAAATGGTTTTAAGAGTGGCCATCCCACGTACCTGCTGACCAGAGTTGGTGACGCCAACGGCGACGATCCCGGCGGTTCTTCCCAACATTGTCGTCGAAATTTCGGAAACTCGTAGAAAATTACTCAAACCAACTCCACCGCAAAACCGAGACCCTGAGCAAGGAAAATTTTATTATCAGCTGATTGCAATGCAGTGTTGTAAGTTTAGTGTTAACATTTGTATCAAAAGCGTTTTAGGGTCGCTTCTTTTTGGTTGACGCCCCCTTCCACTCCAAGCCTGCATTGAAATTAATCATTCAAATGGCTCAAGTTTAGATTGAAATAACTTCATTCTTCGACTCCAACAAAGTAACGTTCTCAATTAAAAAAAAAAAATCCCTAAAAAAAAAAAAACTACAAGAAGGAGAAAAAGAAGGAGAAGGAAACGATAAGGCAGTTGACGTGATAAGAGTTATTGGGTGTTGATGTCGTCTCTCGTCTGTGTTGTTTAAAGAGTTTTCAGTGGTTGTCTGCCAGTTTTGAAGTGAAATATTGGTTATTTCATTAGTTTATCGCTCTCAATAGGGGAGAAGTTAGCGTATGATATTTACTATAAACTAATTGCAACCGTCATGGCTTCGCTGTTGGATCAGTTTGAAAGGGATTCACAGAGGATGATAACTTCATCGAATAGCGGACAATCTATCAACCCGGTTGGTATCGCGAACCTCATTGAATTTAGTTCGTGTTAGAAAGAATTATTTTTATTATTCTGCCCTTCTAAACCTTTCTTCTAAAGAAGTGTGGCCTGGTCTAATATTGGGGCATATGAATTACGTTTTTGAAGGCACCTCTCAGAGATCTAGGATTCATCAACTTCGATCTGAGCGTTCATTAAAGATCTCCATTTGACGCCCTTGCCTTTCTGCTCGCTAAAACTGTTTACAGATCCTGGATTGTGCCAGAGCTCCCTCTACATCTATTTGCGTCAGAAGCCCTTGCAGTTTTCACCTTATTTATTGCTTCGTTATGTACTTCGATGACTCAATTTACGGAATTGATCTTTTTTAGTTCGACGACGAAGATGCACCCATTTTCCAGAAAGCTAAGACCAACTTTCAACCTCCTGACTTGGTGACGCACATGGTAGTTTGTAACGATTATATCGTCGTGGCAATGTCCAACAATGTATTGCTCAGGATTGATCCTCTAAAATCGCAAGGTAAGGTTCCGGAGAATCGCCGGAAGGCTTGATCATTTTAGTACCTACGTAGTACAACATTTGCCTTTTTGCTTCAGGACCGGAGTCGTGTTCGGAAATCGATCTCAACCGGCTTGTACCTGGCGTCACGCTCACTGGTTTGTTTCTCGACCCTTCTGCTGCTCACCTGCTCATCAGTTTCTCCACCGAACTCCTTTACATTCACCGAAAAATTAGCAAAGCTAAGCCAGTAAGTCGACGATTGGAGGAGGTCACTTCAACACCGGTAACCTGCCAATGCCTAATTTTGCATTGTTTCCTCTCAGATTTCAAAAGTGCGTGGTCACGAAATTACTGCAATAGGTTGGCCACATCCCAGCCTATTCAATGACAGCAACGCACCCAAACCTGTACTCATGGGAACTTCTAAAGGTCAAATTTTTGAAGTTGGGATCTCCGCCGGTGGTGAACTATTCCAGACAACGGGGGAAGTCTATTGTAAGCAGGTGAGTAAGCGTTTAAATCTGATAGAGATCTCTGAAGAGAGTAAAAGTGTTAACTAGTTAGCACTTAAATGTTAGACTCACTGTTATTGACACGAATAAGACGAGTATTGAATGATGGGGTGACGGCAAAAAACGTCCCGCTGACAGGTGAAGGCAGTTGAGGCTTGTAGAAAGGCTGTAATGAAGGGTCCTGTTCTTGAAAGCTCTCAAGAAAAGTGCAGGATGGGTCACGCAGACTTTCCCTCATAGCTCTCGTTGTGGGGTCTCTAGGTGTCAAGAGTGGCACAACAATTAGCAAGGCCACTGCGTGTGAGCCATTTCATTACATCTTCAGATTATTTTTCGTTGGACCCGTGGATTTGCAGGAAAACGAGCATGCCAAAATTATTCCACAAAGGTTTATTATTCCTTAGAGCAAGAGTGGGGGGGGGGGATCCTCCCACTTTGATCCACACCCGCGTCCGGTGGGCGCCGATCGGCCCGGGACTTATCTCGAAGGATTCAGCATCCAAAACTTGGTGTAAAATGATACCCCACGTACCAAGTTCCCAAACATCGAGTTTCAAAAAACACATTTTCATCCATTCCCTCCTCAAATTTGGGCCGATTAGGCTGACAAGTTTCGAGGACCAACTAGAACAAGAAAGAGATCCCTGACCAATAATGAAACAAAATTACTTTGCATCGGTTCATTAACGAGGTCGCGGCGTAATCGCAGCAACGATGCCTCTTTCTTAATATTTGAAAATCACCAGCAGCCACGCATGGGACAGTTCCTTCATACCTTTGCTACTCCTCCTAGGGCCTGTTAGATGCGCCCGATCAGTAGGGTGTTGATTGGTTATCTCTCCCAACTTCAAAGGCTCTTCTATTAAAACTGCACCAGGACTCGAATCTCATTCAGTCCCTGTCTTACCTTATACCAAATCTTGTGCTGATGTCTCTGTATTTCAGGTGTGGAATCTTGGTCAAGGCAGATCCTCTGACGGGCTCGACGCAATCACCGGTCTCGAATACCATCGAGTCGACAGAACTGAAACGTACTTCGTGGTAGCGACGACTCAGGACCGCTTGTACCAGTTCGTTGGCAAGATCATCAACGCAGACGAGCGACCTCTGTTGCCGCCGTTGTTCAACAAATTTCTTGGACTTCCAGGTGATAGGGGTTATTTGTGCGGACGGTGGCCGCGTAAAATTCTTTACGCTTTATTGCTTGGTACGTAGGGCCCCTCTCTCATGTATTATTACAAGATGTCTCTCCTTGAATTTACAGAAAGCTTCCATTCACTTCCCGGGCTCGGATCATCAAGGCTTCAACTTTACACGCCTCCTAATGCTGTCACCCCCACTGGCCTCTGCTGGCTCACAGAAGCCGGCATATATTACGGACAAGTGTGTTATTTTTGTACGTTTGTACTATTTAATCAATTTCCTATGAGGACCGGGTTAATTCTATAATAATTTCAGATTGAAGACACGGGAGCCCCTGATAAAATTTTAACGAAGACTAAAATGTTCAACTTTCCATTTACCTACCCTTCACCGACCTCGTTCCTGATGACGGAATTTCACATTCTTTATGTCTACCAGAACCAAATATGTGGCATTTCTTCTCTTTCGGAAGCGCATGTTTTTACCGACAACTTCAATGAAGTAAGTTGCGTGGTCTTGATCAGGTACAGCTTTCTGCTCAACCAAAGCATTGTAGTGAGGTCTCAGACCCTCTGCCATTGATAGAATGGATCAAGCTGTGTTTAACCCAACGTGAATGTCTGCAGGCTTTTGGTCGAATCGTCAATGTTACCAGGGATCCAATCAAAGGCACCATATGGGTGTACCAGGAGAGGGCTGTGTTCAAGTATAAAGTGATTGAAGAAGACAGACACGTCTGGAAAGTGAGTTAGTACATTTTTTTCCGAAATGTGTCCTGCCCATGGGTCAAAAACTTACTATGTTTTGACATGATTTTACTGACGGCGACTGGAATGAGATCCAAGAAATATGCGTACACTATTTTCATTTTGAAAAGTACGTCTCGGAGGACTGTAATTTTTTCGTGAAAACCATGGTCATTGAAGAAACCATCGTGACTGCGCTCTACCGGCAGTGCGGGGTGGTTCACAACTTGACGATGGAGTTGATGTCAAGTTAGGCCATGCAAAGGTGGAGCAGCCAGCGCTGTGTTGCTAAACCTTGACGGTTTCCTTCCCCTAATTAATTATAATAAAGGCAGTTGCGTTTACAGCCCAATTTCAGTAGGGGTAAACTATCTCTAAACTTCAAATTTCAAAGTTTTTATTTTTATATTATCTATTGAATATAACCTACCGATATAGGCGATCTTGAAAATTTGAAAATGAACAACTTGTTGCCTCCTTTGTTTTGTTATGACAGATTTTTGCGGAAAAAGGCGATTTCGAAGAAGCAAAACGGTACTGCCGAAACGATGCTCTCAAGAAAGATAAAGTTCTTCGGTTGCAGGCCGAATCTTTATTTGAAAAGAAAGAGTAAGTTTCCGCTTCTAATGAATACGAGAAGAATAGTCCTAACCTCGGCGATCATGCGTTCATTCATAGTTTCAAGACAGAAAATTTAGTTTATTAACAAATCTTCTTAACCTAGTTTGTTTTCGTTGTTATCATACAAGAATACAAACCTAGACTTAATAATTCAATATGGTCAATTACAAGATATGTCGCGTCTTTGTTTCTTAGGATTGGTCCGAAGAGAATAAATTGTTTCTTTCTGTTAAAAGGTATGAAAAGAGCGCAGAATGTTATGCAGCGTCACAAGCCTCTTTTGAGCACGTTGCTCTCAAGTTTCTCGAAGTGAAAGACGACCAAGCTTTAAAAACATTCCTCAAACAGGTAATACGCCTTGAAACGATTCGAGTAAACTCAACGACTATCATTTTGATTCAAATAATTCAATCAGTTCTACGGCTTTAGTCGTTCATTCTACTATTTCAATGAAAGAAGTCAATTCAAATTATGTTGATCTACTTTTGTCAGTTTCCAATTTGACACTTATAATAACTGTTTACAGAAATTGACCCGACTTCGAGCTGGGGACAAAGCTCAAGCCACCATGTTGGTTTTGTGGATTCTTGAACTCCTTTTAACGCAACTGGGCGAGCTCCGGACGAAAGCGAGAACCAATACAACTCAATACCGCGACATCCAAGATGAACTCGACACATTCCTGTCAATGGATTACACTAAGGTGAGTGTATTTCTGCGTTCAAATGTTTGAAATTGAGCTTTTGAAGAAACTGAAAATTAAGTGCGGACGTTACTCAATGGTTTCATATGGTACTTACAGGAATGTCTGAAGAGTAATATGCAAGCAGTTTATTCCCTCATGTCCAGTCATGGTGATCTACAGAACCTGGTCAAACTCGCTAAGAACGCCAGAGATTACGACAAAGTTGTATTGAATTTCATTCAGCAATGTGATTGGGCTCAAGGTGAGTAGTTAACTACAATTTTGGTTCATTATTATTTGAATAATTTTTTTAAAAAACAATTAAACAATTTCATTTTGCTACATTCCAATTGCTATTTCCTAGTCTGTACCAATAGCCTACTGATTGAACTTGAGAGTTTAAAATTTCACAATCCTAACCAGTTGGTTGTTTGCGTATAAGGTGCCGCTTTTTATGTAGTTCCGAAAACCGTCGATCAATAAGAGGCCCGATGAATTATGGCTCTTAATGCGCTCTGTACGCCGTCCGCCGTCCGCGTTGTTTTTGATAGTAGACAATTTTCTAAAAATCTGAAATTTGGGGCAGGGGTCTGTTCCCAGCCTAGGACGGTCCTCGAAACATTTCAACCCGATCGGACCAAATTCGGACAGGGTAGGGGTCAAAATGTGTTTTTTGAAAAATGTATTTTCGAGATTTTGGGGCGATCTAGGCGAGTGGGGTATCGTTTCCCTACTAAATTTTGGACGCTGAATCCAATGGAATGGGTCCCAGAACGATTGGCACCCACTGGAAGAAGTTATGGGTCAAATTGGGTATTTATTACCCATTTTGGTTGGTTATTCCTTGAATAATCAACCTATGTTTTTATGCAAAAGGTCAACCTCTCCGGTTCGTGAAGAGAATGCCTATTTGTTATTTCTCGGACCAGGAGCGACTAACCTCTTCCGGTGGGTGCCAATTGATTTCTTGCCGAAAAAACCTTGGACCCCCCCCCCCCAGCCCTTACAATCTCAAAATTCGAGCCGGATTGGATAATAAAAAATATACATATATGGAGTCTTTTCATGAGTATTTTCAAGTTGTTGCTGCCTCAGGTTCCTTTCATTAGACAGCAACACGAAAACAAATTCCTCACGAGTATTTTCAATTGTGTTGCGGCTTTGAGTTCTTTTCATTAGGCAGCATCACAAAAACAAATTCCTAACGAGTATTCTCAATAGTGTTGCTGTTTCGGGTTACATTCATTAGACAGCAACACGAAAACAAATTCCCAACCTAATAAAAAAATCTGAAATTTCATGGCTCTAATTGGTTCTGGAAACTTTTCAACCCGATCGGACCAAATTTGGGTGGGGTAGGGGTGTGTAAAATGGGTATTTCGAAAAATGGATTTTTGAGATTTTTTCGCAATTTAGGTGTGTGGGGTATTATTTCCCACGAATGATTGCCACCCAATAGATGGGTATCTATTACCCATTTTGAATATGTGTTTTTGGGATTTCTAGTACCTAGGCGTGTGGGGTATCATTTTCCACTAAATTTTGGACCCTGAATCGATTGGAATGGGTCCGGGACCTGCCACACCCACTGTTTTCCCCATTCCCCCATGTTTTGTAAGTTCACGCTCGTTTATAAAACTTGAAATTCTTCGATCAAATTTCCAGGAAATTAGGTTGAGTGAATTTCCAAAGAGTGATTGTGATAATTTGTGAAGACATTGTCCTTACTCCTCCCGGGGAGGCTGACGATGAATTTATCTGTATATTCACTGAAGATATTCTGACCGCCTAGTTTACATTTCAAAACATGTTCCCTTTGTTCCAGCCGTCGATGTCCTCAGAAGTCAATCCAACCCTGAGCTTTGGTACAATTACTTGCCCAGCCTCTTGCAAAACGACCCTAGGCTGACGTTAATCAGCCTGAGACAGGCCGGGCGAACGGTCAACCCCGCATCTGTCTTACCGTTTCTAGTTGCTGCTTATACGCCCAACAATGTACAGTAGTTTGATGCTAGTTTTATTATAATCTTGCCATTTACTGATGAGTCTGGTATTTTTCCTTTCCTCTGCGAATTAGTCTAATATCTCAGTTTTTTTTTTTTTTTTTTTTTTTTTTTTTTGTAATGTTACAATAGAAAACGAATTTAACGGTTTACAGGCCGAAGACATTATAAAATATCTTGAATATTGTACCAATGAACTCAACTGCCAAGATCAACCTGTGCACAACTTCCTTCTCCATTTGCTCGCTCAACACCGTCCAGATCGACTCTTGACTTACTTGGCTATTCAAGGTGCGTAGCTTGTATTAGTCCTTATTGCCTCTCTTTACTCGCCTACTATGTGTGTACTGAATCAATGCACGTTCAGGTGAAGACCCTTCAATGGTTAATTACGACGTAAGATACGCTGTGAGGATTTGCAAACAGTTTAATCGTCGGGAAGCCTGCGTTCAACTGTACGTCCTTCTCGGTTTGTGGGAATCGGCAGTCGAACTTGCTCTTCATGTAAGTTTCATTCCTATTTCTAGTATTATTCTGATATAACCTTTTATTTTAAACGTATCGTTTGGTAATGTGTGCTCTGCAGGTGAGTATGCAACTTGCTCTCCAAACTGTCTCTCAGCCACAGTTGTCAACACGACAGGATCCGAAGAAACTTTGGTTAAAAATAGGTGAGTTGCTCGAGCCAAATTCACGTTTCTCTTTGCGTACTGTTGTCATTCACTCTTACCGTATTTGCCTCGTTCCCCAGCTCAACACGTTGTGGAAAAAGAAAATAACATTACGGAAGCCATGAAGTTGGTCGAGTCCAGTGAGCTCCTCAAAATCGAAGACGTCCTCCCGTTTTTCCCGGACTTGACGACCATCGACCATTTCAAAGACGCCATTTGCGCCTCGTTGCAAGAATACAATCAGCACATTGACGACCTAAAGGAGGAAATGGAAGATGCCACCAAGTCTGCGCAAATCATTCGCAACGAAATAAGCGCTTTTCGGTCTAGGTGAGTTTTCTGTTGTAGATTGCTAAGTTATCATGTATGTACACCCTTTTCGAATCCCCTCTCCTTTCCTACAATAACTTTTTTCTACATTTTCAATTACAAGAAAGGTCATTCTTGAGTTTTTTAATAAACTTATTGTTTTACGTGAGGGTCGGTGACCATTAAAAAACTCCTATACATTCGTAGTTTCATAAAACGGAAATAATGATCAAATGGAACCTTTGTCCTTACCAGATTTCGGAGTATTAGGTTCATTAAGGGAATAAGTGTGCGCCTCCTCTATCGAGTCGACCTCGACTACTCTATGCAAACTGCCTCACTCCCCTATATTCCCATATATCTACCTAATCAACCTATGTTTTCATGCAAAAAGTCAATCCCTCCGATTTGGCAACAAAAACATTTTCTGGTTGCGTTTCAAGGTGTGTCGATCAAAATAAGCAAATGTCCGTCCGCCGTCCACGCCGATTTTGGTCATAGAAAATGACCTAAAAATCTTAAATTTTGATCAGGGACCCGTTTTTGGCTCTAGTTGGTCATCGGAAATTTACAGCCCGATCGGACCAAATGGGGAGGGGGGGGGTCAAAATGTGTATTTCGAAAAATTTATTTATTCTAGGCGTGTGCGGTATCATTTTCCACTAGAGTTTAGACGCTGAATCGATTGGAATGAGTCTCCATGCTCCTAGACCGAGGAATAACTAACCTCTGAAAAAATTTGCAAATTCGCAGCGTTCATAAGTTACACATTGTGACTGCAGAAGCACAAATCAGGTCTACCAAATACGGGTCCTTCTCGTATGTGTAAAATTTCTTATTTTCGGGGATAAAAGGATTACATTTGTTTTAGTGTGTATTTTCTTTTTATTCCTACCTATTTAAGAAATGCCCTAATCTCTTTTTTGTTTTCTCTACTAGGTACAACATAATCTCGGCGACTGATGTGTGTAACGTCTGTGACGGGATCCTCCTCGCCAATCCGTTTTATTCCTTCCCTTGCACACACAGATTTCATACCGACTGTCTTATCTCCGAACTCCAAACAGTCCTACCCACAGAGGAGAAAGAGAAACTCCTCACTCTCCTTGTGAGTAACATTTTGTGTAGATTCGAAATAGAATACGTACTATTCTGAAATACTAACTTTGTTACTGTATCGATTCTGTGCTAGTTGTAGTCATCGATGTTAATCGATCGAATTTTCAGAAAAGAGAAGAAAATGCTATCAGTTCGGTCGAAAGAGAAAAGGTTCGATCAGATTTGGACGCATTGCTTGCTGCTCAGTGTCTGTTCTGTAGCAACATGATGATTGAGTAAGTCTTCCTTGTCATTTCACGTACCTGGTATCTTCGTTACATACTAATCATTCCCGAAATGAGAACCCTCACTGAACTCGCGTCTTAAAATGAATATTTTCGTATTATGAGAAATACGACTCAGTATTTATCGTTTTGTTAACGTCAACTACCCCCATTAATAATTTGTGTAGAAATTAAAATGAAAATTGTCTAAGAAATGTTCTTATTCGTTCCAGGCTCATCGATAAGCCCTTCATCAATGATGATGAATACGATAGAATAAGAAAAGAATGGGAGTAGAAAGGTGACTTAGCATGCCATCAATACGAACATTCTCGCCAATCGATGAAAATTCCTGCTGTTGTGATAATCAAGTCGTATGTTACGTTACTAGTTACTTGTTCGTGACAGTAATTGCGTTACGCTTTGAGTAAATTCATATAAGCGTTTGATAAATTAAACCTATAATTTAAACATTTTTTTTAAATCCTTTATATTGGCATTAGTTGAATATCCGTCGTATTATTGTTAAGAGCTGGTATTAATTACCAAAATGTTCTTGTCATTCGTGCTTTACTTCTACGCTTCGCCACCATCGCGAGTGAATATTTTCATTAGACTAACGTATAAATATAAAATGTACATCGTATTTCCTGTGAACCTTAGGAAAAAAATAATAAATGCAATATTTATAAAAAGTATTAATAGAAAAATCGTTTAATACAAAAGTCTCAATTTTACAATAAAAGATACACTATAATTTATTATGCATGAAATATTTCCAACATCGCTTCGTCTTTATTTCATGTTTTTTCTACATTCAATTTAAAAAAAAAATTCAAAAAGTATAGTAGTGTCTGTGTATTTTACAACTAAAACTATTTAGCCCCGTATATCCTTGTAATGCAACGCGTACATTATGGAAGACTTATCAAGGATTACAAATTAGCCCTTCTCACCACGTTTAAAGTGGCCGAATTCTCGTTAAATTACGTGCGAATATGAAACTATAGGGATAATTGTTAATCCATTCACAAAATCCGAGTGAATAGTCAATTGTGAAATGCCGAATTACACGCCGATTTCTAGGACGAATTTCAAACGACACGACATGATCAATCAAATCAACCTGTTTTTCATTAGTAAATGATAGTGTAACTCAAAATTACTCCCACCGCTGTCGATACAAGAACTATAGTTAAAACGAGAGGTAACGTAGATATTTGATTCAAAGGGCCCGTGAGCTGATACAACCCCTTTTGAGACAAGTTGTTTTGACAAACCGTCAAGGAATCGTGGGAATGAAGCTTGTCTCGGCTTCTCTAGGGATGGCCATGGTCAGTGAGAGGACTTGGTTGATCGGAAAATGGCACTGGTCAAAGTCTTCGTTCCTGTGGGTTATACGTAAATTTTCCAGTTTTTGTCTCAACCTGTAATGCTTACGAGTCAAAATCAGGCCACTTCTTAATTGCGGATCTTATTGGGCATTGAACGAGGGAAGCATTTTTCTTGACCTTCAATTATTATCAATGACTATTCTTAGCGGACCGTGGATTACAATATGGTGAACAGGACGGCAACTTCCAGGTCGTTCTTACGATTTGCTTCGTAGGTACCTTCAACTAAAAATAAATAAACAAAATGAGTGATGCTGCACTTGGTGTTGATTTCGCAACTCTCATAGTACTGACTGATGTAACTAGAAATCCTCTCTCTTGATGCAAGCTTTTTGTAATTTATAAAAATTTCATTCATCCATACCTGTTCAGAAAAATGGGGGCAGAGGATTGCCATAATTAAATGGTGGGTTCGTTGAATTGCCGAAACGAAGTGGTGGCGGGATCGCTGGTGGATCTGGTAAAAGACGAATGACTCGCAAGTTGATTTCCTGAGGGTTCACCGTGCGCCGGAAGAATTTTTGGAACCTTGAACTGACGAGCCAAATGTTTCCGTTGTCAGTCAATTCGGCCGTCTTGAAGTCCAACACCATTTGAAGAAGTTCGGGACTGAAGGCCACTACCCTGAAATCATCAAATAATATGGTTACGTTTCATCACCTCTTGTATCCCCGAAATTGTTGTTCAACTTGTGTTTATTCCTATAGCAATTGAGTTTCTACAGAAATCAATTGAACATAAATACATATTACCGGCCCTATTTAGAGATTCCTTCGTTAGACATGGCTGTAATTAGCTCTATTAACTCCCCTTGGACGCCCGCATATCTGAAGACGGATTGGGTTGACCAGAAGTGCTTCCTACCCATAAATTATTTCGTCGAAAACAATCAAAAGTGTCTGGCGAGGATCAATCATATTTTTGGAAATGCGAACCACCTTCTTAATCAACGATTCTCAGGTAGTCTGTTTTTATACAACGTTTTACCAATATTTTCATACTCATAAGCTAATTTCGAAATTAGCTCACTTGTGATTGGGAGATCCTGGTTGCCAAGAAGCAATGGCTGTTTCTGAGACAGGGCTAAACACGAGAGAGCCGTCAGACGACGTCGTCAGCCCAGCGGCTTGCGACGACTTGTGGCCGACGAGTGACACAGGGAGATCCCCATCGTCACCGGGGTTCGGACCTCGCTGGAGAGCGGTCACTGGGATGCTGTAGAGCCTGTCGGAGGCGAATGCCTGGACGTAAAGCATCTTCCTGTAGGAGGCAGCAGGCGAAGACAGCGCCAGTCCTATGATCCCGTCCATGAGTGTGAAGGATTCACCAGCCACCTGTCAGATTACGACAAGAGAGTGTTCAAGTTGATGAAGATTGGTATTCAACCACTAGTTGTCCACAGAACTGCCTGTGCGATTACACCCTACCCTGTAAGTTCCCCAATCGGGCTCAGGGAAGAATTTGGGACTTTGTAGTCTCCATGCAGCGTCACGCGCATAGTCGTAAACGACGAGTCCTGGGTTCGTTGAGTCGCTCATGTACACGAACATGTTGTCACAGGCTCCGGGACCTCCGGCATAACCCGCGGTCTGGTCGTCCAGGACGAGATTCGTCAGAAGAGTGTTTGGCCTTGTCACGTCAGAAGGCAGCGTAATCATTCTTACCTGCAGGAAAAAATAATTGAATTGAAAATCGTACTTTCATCGTACTGCACGAGCTTTGATTCAACCATAGTTTTTTTTTTTTTTTTTTTTTTTTTCATAGTGCTCACCAATTGGTCGTTGTTGAGATCAAAAATGAGGATTTTGGGACGACACGCAACTGTGAAGGTTACCAAACTGTCCATGACTCCACTGTCAAGAACCCAGAGCCTGTTACACTTGTCCATTCTTGTCCTGAATGCAGAGACAATACCTGAGCAGTTGTCTCGAGTTGGGTTCCCCGAGGCAGCGTTCACGTGCCACTCCCAACTGGGGAAAGGCTGTCGAAGGAAGAATATTTTAGGGAAAACATCCAAATCCTTCCCCTCGAATGTATGAGCATTGATGAATAAAATCGAGCATAAGACACACGCGGTCTAAAAACAATTTTTTTGTTAGAAATTCACCAGTACTTGAGCAGACTAATGAAACATGTCTGTAGTAGGTTTACCACTCTGCCAACTTGCAATGTTCATAATAACATGCTGTATTTTCTATTCCCCGTTTACCCACATCACCCTCTCCCGACTTTAGGTTGTTTCCACCATTTGGTCAAAGTAATAAGGCTTCATAGTGGCCTGTACAACGCGTACAAAGTGTAACTCAACTTCCCGTTACCCGAAGGTAAAATAGATCATGGAATGTGAAAACAACAATGAGGTATTAAGTTGCCGTTGTCTGCAGCGGTTTATTGATCTTAAGTAGTGTTCTTTAGCCCGGTTTATAAAATAATTGAGTGAGTTTTCCTCATCAAATGGCTGTCGTGGATTCGAATCGTTTGAGTCGTACTCACTTGAAGGATTGGTGAGGGGTTGGTAGGGTAGCCTTCTCGATTCCTAGGCACCCAAGCCACCGTAGTTGGGTTCCCAGACCATATCCTTGGCAAAGTAAGGAAGACACGGTCGTATCCCACTTCGACGCTGTTAACAACTGTCTGGTCCCCTCTGTAATCCTGAAATGCATGTAAATATCGAGTTCCTTTTTAAACGTTCTCACGCAAAACCCATAGCCCCCCCCCCCCCCCTCCATTGTCAAACTTTTCTTACCTTAGGGACAGGGTAGTTGTAGGGGGTGTCGAAATTCACCAATGACCACTGATAAACGACCTCGAGCTGTTCCGACCACGTGCTGACGGCGCTCAACAGCACCAGCATCCCCGTCAGTATCATCTGAAAATAAATTTATTGTGATAATTGTTTCGACTTATTTTTGATGCACTCTTGACTATCAATGTATATTCATTTTGTTGAATAACATTTTGAGAAGCGAGTCTGTAAATAAGCTTTCACTTGGATAAGTTCACCTCAGGTCCTTCGCTCGTGAGTATTTGACCTTAGTGACTTGAGCCTTTGTTCGTTGTGAACAGTGAATTATGAATACGGGCAGGTAATACGTGTTATTACTTATTTTATGCTAGCACTACCTTTATTACCCGCCGAGTACTGTTTTTTTTTTTTTTTTTTTTTTTTTTTTTTTTTTTCTCATCAATTCGTGTCATACAACACCTACCAGCAGTCCGCAAAACCCGAACGTTGTGCGGGGAGGGAACGTTGCGAACGGCTCCTGCCTACGAGTGATTGATGATGATGGCTTGAAGGATAATCGAGGGTGTTTAGAGCTTTCGCTTCAGGGGGTTTTGCGCTCCACTAAAAGGTAAAAAGGCGCTTCTAAACCCTAGGGTAGCATTGTGCTTTACGCTCGTGATCTCAATATGATTCGCCATGTCGAAAACCATTCAGTCTGCCGTACGAACGTAAATGTCACAATCAAACTAAAACCTTTGAAACCTCCTTGTTTATAATGGCTTGTTATTGAGAACCGAATTAAACATGTTTCATAAATCGTGAATTGTGAACATTGACAATATTCCAGGTTTTCGCACATGCTTCTTAATCTTGAATGTGGCGTTGTTAATACTTCAATCCATAGTCGATACGAATTCAGGGGTGTTATTGGAGAAAATACATGATCATAACCTTAATACTGCTTCCCTCAATTATTTGCTTACACTTGTAAAGCTAGATCTCGAACGATCGTGTAAAAAGGAGTGCTATGTTTAGTCAGACGGTCTCAAGCTGCTTGAGGGGTGATAATTACGACGGGTTATAATTACTCGTATTTACCTATAGTTCAGCTCTCCTGATTTGGAACTCAAATGAGTCAGGAGGCTCAGGTAGCGAAAAACAGATATCAAATTTGTGAGAGTAGGAAAAAGCCCTTGAAGGTGAATTCTCCTCTGCCTGTCCTTGAATCCATACTGTTGTTTTTAAGGTATATAATAAAGGTCGAAACACTACATATTGGGTCAGATTTTAAATGAACAAAGGAGGAATGACTCGTCAGCATACACGGGAGAGCCAAACCTCAGCACTTTCGATAAGATAACATCAACACAACAGGCCGTGAGCGAGAAGGGCCATGAAAGTGGAGAAAGAGAGGACAAACATCATCATAGGTCCTTGCTGCAGGGTGTCACTCTCATCGCGGTTCCACTATGGACCTCCACCTGAAGACCCAGAGTTTGAATACGTAGTAATATGGTCGAAAAAAATATCCAAGATTCGCTCCTTTTCAACTACAGCAGTAAAAGTGGCTGATTTTGAAATGTTACTAGTCTACAACAAGTAGGTATATTCCATTTAGATGTATAATTATTGTTCCAGCGTATAGACAAAGTTTAAAATATCTCGACAAACGTTTGTTCTTCATGAATGTGTGGAATTTAATTAACTTTTTGTTCGTCTGGAATACCTAATTCACCTTCGAACATTACGTTTATAGCGATCCCAACATGATTTGGTCATCGCGCTAATTATGCCGCTCAGCTTCGGTGCAATATGCAAATAACTCACCAAAGGGGTTCTCTCTTCCCACACGTTGCAGTCCCCTCGTTTCCCACCTCGGTTTTGTTTCCACCCTTACAATTGATTTATTAATTCGTGGAAAAAGTTAATAATTTACCGCACTTGCAGTCAGTGTAATGCCTATCTCTTCAAGGACCTGAATCTCAATCGTTCTAGTCCAGTCTTGAGTAGTAGGTACATAATATGAGAACTCACCGGTCGGCTCATGGTCAACTTGGGCTGAGTTCAAGCCGCCCATGCGATTTAATTGCACACACCACGTTGCCTTGCCGACTTCCAAAGTGTATATTTTTTTCAAACTCTCACATTCAACTCATGCTGTATAACACTTCCAATGAAAAATCCTGGGTTTGGGGCGAATTTCAATTTGAAATAATAGTTCTGTTCTATTTTCCCTTCTTCTTATGCTTTTCTTTAAGACCAAGTTCTCACATCGTCTTGACAAATAGAACTGTAGTTTGTTGCAGAACTTCGAATGCGATTCTTCTTTAAAGGTGCGGACCACTTTCCAACACCTGGGGCGATTCTACCTTTTCTGTTCTTTGTGTCTATGGCTCCACTTCAGCGTGTGACTCAACGTAGAAATCCCGAATTACTGCGTCAGAACCCTTGACCTTGTTTCAGGCATTATTACTTCACATTGTTACACAATGCGCGGCTGATTATAGTTAGTGTATTGAAAATATTGTTCCCTAATAAGGGCTGAGATTCGGGAGGCAATTTTTCTGGACTCATCGACGGCGGTTCTCTACCAGAAGGGAGTTAGTTACAATGACATTCAACATTGGACAATCGCCCCTTCCCTTTTTGAAGTTTATCGTTCGTGTCGCCCAGTTCTTGTTGGCTTTGTTCCAGACTCAGCCGCGCCCTCAGTATCAGTTGCTCCGCAAAATCTTGTTCGAGCCGAAGGAGGCATTGAATGTCATATTTTTTTATGCAACTCTTGGCAATCGGGTCAATAGTTATACTCTCAAGCCTATTTCTCGGATTATGTCCTACGTAGGGCGTGTGGTTGATTTTTGCAAAATGAGGGCCCTGGCTCATTACTTCTGACTCTTTTTCCGCATTACCTTCCTCCCTTGGCTGTGGTAGCCTGATTTCTTCGGATCAAACTGAGTTGGTAGTAATTTCGGTTCATGGTCTCGGTCGAGGAGAAATAATCAAAAGAAACATGGGCTCGAATACGTGAGATTACTGAGAACGAAAAGACCGGCTGTCGTGAAAATATCAAGAACACCAACAATTCACAGTTGTGGGACATTTAATTTGCATGATGAAAAAAGCACTTCTATCTTCAGTCGGTATATGTTATCTACTTGATACAGAATACAATATTCAATCCCGTTTCCTTGATAAGTGTGTTATCGTAAACACATTGGTAGGTACGTAAGAACTACCCACTTACAATTTCGCCTAACCAAAGTATAAAGGTGCTATTCATCTTTTAAAAAGGTATTGTCAGACGAATCCGTTCCATGTAAGTTGATAACTTAGTGCTTATCAATACCCAGCTATGCCGGCGTTCCCCATTTTCAGTGAGGAACGGAATCATCACATGAGAACGAATTAATTTGCAATTAAGATCATCACTCTCTACTCAATTACGTGAACTCGTGCGTCGGGGCTGCCAGACTGTTTTACATAACAACGATAGTCAAAGTTAATGCCAGGTTTCGCGTTTACTGATTTCCGTCAGTTAAACGAAGACGGAGGTGGAATGATTAATCAGCCTCGTTGTAGGTCAGTGAAGTCCTGACGACCTTTCACCAACGACCTGTTTGTTACCCCAGTCACGCCGTTTTCTATGTGCTCCTCTTTTGCCAGAAAATGATGTTTCCATTAATTGTTTTCTCGAAAAATTAAAGTGCGTTCTTTTCCGGAATGAGCGTGTCTGAAGCTGCCTCATAATTTTCGTCTCGACCTGCCTTGTTCTTGCAGCTTTTACTTGATTAATACTTGTTTCTCTACTTTTCAAATGCTCGAATATACACCCGAGATGAATTTCTCATAATTGGAGGAAAGTGAAGTGTCGTTTGAGAGGCCCACCCGAACATTCTCGACTAATCAATTCGCTTACTGGAAAAGTCGATTGATTTATTTTCTCGCTCTAATTATTCACATCGAAACTATTAATAAAGAAAGGGAATGTTTCACGTCCGGGACTGTTTCACCATATGGCTTCTCACGAATTATGTGGTGTGGGCCTTAGTTTACACCTTACCCTGTTGAACATTCTTACTGAGAATGGAGACGAAACTCTCAGAGTGCCTTTTGTTTGTTTAGTCCTGTTCTTGTTAGTTCAAGTCAACAATCGGGGTCTCAGTCATTTCTTGCGTATTGATTTCTAATATGAGTTTGTTCTTAAATCTACCTACCTAAATATTATCAGGTACTTTCTAACTGAGCAACTATGAAGACATCTTTGAGTCGTCCCGAAAATATTCAAGGCCCTCCGGACGCCCTATGGAATTTTTATTTTTTGATTAAGTGTTCATCTTATTTTCGACCTTGATTCTGTAAAATGGTAACTTTCGTATGTTTTCATTTTTTAAGTATTGTCCAATCGAGAATGCTGTTGAATAATTGTCTATAATTACACATTTACTGTGTGAATCTCGAAATTAAAATTACTCACTCCCACCACCCCGCCAACGCCCTACGCCAATTATTACATAATTTTCATGGTTCTTTTCCGAGCCCAGAAACATTTTAGCAGATTTGAAGGCATTAGGGGTCTGGAGGAGTTCTCAATCTCGGTATAACACAACTAATAGCAACTTAGTCAGAACATGTTATTTGTATAACATAATTCCGAAGGCTTCTTCACTTCTATTCATAGCGATAGGTAATTAGTTTCAGTGTTTCAATTAGTGTTTCACCTGGAAAGCAACTATCGAGCGCGAAAGGTGACCTGGCCGTCCGTAATTCAACGATTTGAGGATAAACGCTAAGCAGTAAAGTTCAAGGCTCGTAAGTCCTCGAGTTTTCCCTAGACACACCCTCATATTACCCGCTCTACTGCCAGACATACCTTACGCATATAATGCACATTACTCTGTATGTGGTTCCTCAAAATAAAGAAGCATAATATAATGATGGGATCAGTTATTCCACTCGCATACCTACTCCCAGCCGAGACATAGATTTCGTTCCGACGACGGGAAACCGAGGATTTCGATGAAAAAGGAACATTGTGGTGACGCCGTTAGTACAAAACATACTCAATTTTCGTGCAATGGTTCGGATATTAGGAATCTGGTAACAAATTAGTAGGCACCTGTAATAGCCTGGCATAGTCCTAAAAGAGTGGGGGTGAATCGCGCAGTATTAGGCCACACTTCAGCTACGTCTTTCTTGTGACCCTTGGAATAGAAAAAAATGTCTCTTACCAGATAAGAATTTAATTTTTGCGGTAAAATACACCCAAACAGTACCGATCACATGACCCATTATAAATTCAGGTTTGGAGGGAGTTCAAATGTGATAATATGGAAGAGCTGAGTTTAGTAATTCATATTTCTTCTGATGCCATAAAAATGAAGTTATTTTTTATTTCCAAGAGCGATCAATTCAGTTTTCAGATTATTATTACTATTATAAAGATTCTACACGGGCAGGCGGCAGATTTCTATGACCCTGGTTTGAAGCAGTGGGTGCTTTGACTGCAAAAGAGCAACGGCAATTATGTAAAAAAATGAAACAAAGACTGAACTTTCCAAAAACGTATTTTCCTTTACAATTAGACCTTTTTTTTTCCATGTGAAAAAAAATTCTTGGAACTCATTTTATGGACAAACCTTGTACATGATACCTAATGTGGGGCTCGGTCGATACAGGAGGATAATGTGAAGGTATAGTTCTAATTGCGACAAAACTGCTTATTTCATCTCAAGATCAATCTATATAACGTGTACGAGCTTGAGGACATTGGAAGGTATCTGCTAATATGATAAAGTAATGTGAGATTGATCCATTCTAGTGGTAACTTTTTTACGTTTTGTAGCAGGTATCCATTCAATGTCAATTATTGAGCTCGGTAAGCCTCGACCATAGAATTATCTGAATATGCCCGCGTAAGAAATTATCGTTTTCCTGGGTCACCATCCTTATTCCGATCAAGGCCAAAGCCATTGGGCTCGTTTATGAATCCAAAATGGTACCCTTGCATCTATGTATTGTACAAGAGCCACACCCCGTCTATTGAATCGGAGGCGATGACGATTGGCTCAGAGCCGAATCAATGAAAATGTCCCAGTTTCTCGGCACTTAATCTGCATTCCTCTTTATGGGCGACGAGAATCCAATAGATCTTGAGCGCCCGGTGCACTTCAGCTCTGATTTCTCCCCTCAGGAACTTAGATTTAACGCGTCAGGTGAGGAGAAAATCCAGCGATACTTAGTTGACCGGTTCAGTTGTACGACTTGGCGGCCGATTAGAAGTACCTTGAAGCGAGCAGCTCAGCGAATGTGCAACTGACGCATACACCAATAATGAATTCCAAACAAGTTTCCATTTTCGATCGAGGAAAATTCAATGTGAAATTTAAACTAACCCGCCGCAGAGGTTGAGGGCAACTTTTCTGTCACCACCTGTCCGCATTTATTAATCCCACTCTACCATTTTTCCTTTCTTAGTTTACAAACTTCCTCCAAATTTTGCACAAATAATCGTAACTAATAAAAACCAGGAGAGGCGGTTGGAGCTCCGATTTCCATTGTGCAAACTGTTCAAAACAAGAAGTATTCATGGATCGCACTAAAAAAAGTAACAACATAATTTGACAAATATCCGTTATTCATCTGCAAAGAACAATTATTAATACGCATAAAAATTTATGAGCAGACATGAAACTGAAATGTTTTAAATTTAATGAAATTTTAAAATTAGCTCAAATGCAGTAAAATATAATTTTTAAGGAGCGTAAAAAATATTAATTACATTTGTGAGAATAGAGAACTACGAGAAAAATTTGTGCTATTGAAGTACATTTTACAAGAGAGGAAATTCGTCTAATGTATCCCAGTTGTTTGTAAGAGAGCGTCGTAGAGAAGAAATGCTGTATTTGACTGTGTATAGGACCACTACGAGCACCTTCAATCCTCTCTTTCACTTTCTTCGTACTCCTAAAGACTCTTAAAGAATTACGATTATGAATATTGCATAGGTACTAGATATTCATTTGCATTGAGTAGCTTGCTGAACAACCTCCAGACTTTGTACGGTCTCTGGACTTGAAAACGTTTGTTACGACGTTACCTACTGTTCTCGAATTGCCTCCTTGAGAATTCAACAAATTAAGAATCAATAATTCATGAGAATGGAGTTACGCACAGAAACATTGAAGTTTCAGTCAATACATTTAGGTATGAGTTCATGGAGCCTGACAAGACCAAAATATTGAAGCTAATTATCTAGAAAATGGTGAACTTAGTGAAAAATGTAGTTTTTGCGCATAAATTCTTATTAGTTGTGAAATCTAAGGAATTTGTCGAATTCTAAAGGTGTTTTAAAATGAAAATGATGGGTATCATCAAACTCCCGTTTTCACACCCCTAACACTAAAGAATGATCTTGATTGTGTGAGTGATCATGATAAGTGAATCGCAGGCTACGAGATAATTGACGGTTGTTCGCTTTACCTTAGATTATCGTATATCCACTCGAGGGTCAATAGACAGACTACATCGACATCGACTTTATTCCCTCAATCCTGTGCCTCACTTTCGCTGGGGGTGCCCCTCCTGGGAACGCCACTACGGGTTGGTAGGAGGGGCTCCGGTCTGCTGTCAAGGGCTTCGAGTCTATTCCGGGGGGTGTGTCTACCTCGTCTACCTCGGCTATTTTACTTTGCACGACTTTACTTCTACACTAGGCGTTTACATGGTCAACTGGCTTATTCGCAGGTTCACGGCTTGGGACAAAGTTCACCCCTTTCAGGTGCATTTTTGCGGCCTCTCATAATTTCATTCTTGTGCTGCCATCAACGTATTTTGCTGATCACTCGGTTTGCGAGTTGAGAGGAATCCCACACAAGGGTGACAAAATAAGTGCAAGTAAAATGTGAGCCATAACATTCTCTAATCAAATCAAGAATTTTACTTTGAAAAATGGATTTTTGAGATTTTGGACGCTAAATCCAATGCGACGGGTTCCAGAACGATTGGTGCCCACCGGAAGAGGGTCTGAATGGGTATCTATCTACTTATTTCGAATGTGGGTTTTTTAGATTTCTGGTACCTAGGCATGAAGGAAATCATTTTTCACTGAATTTCGGACGTTGAATCGATTGGAATGAGTCTCCGTGCTTCTTGCCCGAGGAACAACCAACCCTTGTGGAATAATTTGCAGAGTTTTCCAGAGACTTCTTAAAAAGTAAAGACTGCAAAGACGGCCACACTTGGATGTTATTGTAATATTCGCCATAGTTAGTTAATCGAATAAGAGGGATATTATCCAATATGTTCCTCGTATTGCTGCTTCATTTTACGAGCCAAGACCTCCCAATTCACGGTAAAAAAATTAGCACTAACCAGAAGAATATTGTTATATTGTTATTATAATATACTTATATAGTTACATATTTTAAAAAATGTATAGATGAATAACAGTACTTCGAGTCATCCAGTGCATTTTGTCTGATCTCGACCTACTCCTCCGACATCGTAATTTATTAAAACTGCGGGTTCGCCTAACAGTCGAATTACTCAACTTGTTTCATTGCCGTGGGCACACCCATGAGAACTCATTGGCTCCTGATACCTCGCGTTATGAAGTCACAGGCAGGAGCATTTTATAAGGTCCATTTTCCTCATATTCGCATTCAACTAGCACTCCTTCAGGGAAGACTAGATTAGCAGCGGTTTATTTATTAGGCGCAATTACTACGGCTCCAATTTAGACAGGATTTTTTTTTAATTGCATTCAGTCTCCATGTGGTTGTTTCTCACACTCTTTCAATGATAAATTTGAGTTTCCCTTATAAAGATCGGGTTTAGGTAGGTATCTAGGTATCAGGTGGGCTGATGACAAGTTGGCCTTCGTCAATAATAATTGTCGGCCTAATAATTGTTCCGTTGATCAGAAATTGACAATTTTTCAGGCACTCGAAACGAACTGGCGCAAGAAAAACTGAACAGTCCTCGCGTTCTTTTGACGGAAAACACCCGTGGAAAAATTTTAGGCTCTTTGCGCGTAAGTCGCACTTCACAACCCCGATTTCACACCCATAGCAATTCCCAACACTCTTCAACAGAAATTAATTAAAAAAGGTGGGCCATTTGGAAATAAAATATTTATGCACGAGTTTAATACAATAATTCCAAAAGTTAACATACAGTCTCAAATTATCACTTAATTTACCATCCATGTTTGCTTGAGTTTAGTCGCGAATTTTCCCGACTTTTGATGGCCGGAAGAGAAAACTAATGTGCAACTTGTTCTGTTGCTCTACGTCGGAAATTCACTGGTGAGATCGGGCGTTCGTATCCGGTCGCATACATCGTTCCAGAGTATGGAGGCCACGGACAGCAGCCAAACTATTGTGAGGACCTCTCCAAACCCGAAACCATTGAATCTGCGTTAGCGGTTTCAAGGTTCACGGAGTCGGTGTCTCTTTACCATCAACAAACTATATTCGTATTTCTCTTTTACTCGTCGATTTCTTATCCTTTGAGACTGTTTTTTGGTTGAGCAGCGACTGTGCCAAGGACCATTTACAGCTAGCTGCAGATAACCCCTCACTTCAGCCAAGAATAATTGACAATTCTTAGTTGGTGGATGCACCCATCTTCAGAAGTTTGGGCTCATTAAAATTAGACCATACATAATACATAATACTTCGTATTACGATCGTATTATTAGCTTTCAGTAGAACTGCAGATAACTGCACGAATCACAGCAGGCCCGTTCACCCAAGCTTCCTATTATTTCATAACTCATCTCCCTCGTTGACAATAAGCTCTTGCATCCTGACTGCATGGTTTCTTGGGCACTCACCGTCTTCCCCGGGGATTAATACCCGTGAAAAGTTACTAATGCTAATTCCAACTAATTAGGGAACACCCACCTTCCCAGTTTCTCATAAATAAAAAGGACGTTTCGTAATATTTTCGTTGATAATAATCTGATAAGTGCAATTCAGATGCAGTTGTACACGTATAATAACCGCTCCAAGTGTCAACGGGGGTTCTATTTCGGCGAGAATGTTACACTCACGGAATTCACCATAGGTACTGGCTCTGACCTATTTCGTATTTCAATAATGTTGAGCTCAGACTGATTTTATAATACAACTGAATATTCGGTGAGCACAAAAATGTATGAGTATATAGTTGCATATAGTGTATATAAGTTGCAGCATCAGTGCTTTCAAACTGTTTTGAGTTCTGGAATCAGCTCTTGTAATTCTCGGTGCGTCCTGTTCCCCCTCGCAGGCCTAAAAAGATGCTGGGGCTGCTTCCCTTTGAGAAAACTCCTCACGTCGCTGTCCAGGATCCACAGTTTTCCAAAATTGGGTACGGCAGCCATTTGACTGAATTTCCCGTCTCCGCGATCGACAATTTCCAAATTTTCTTGAATTAGGGGCTTCTGCACGTCCCATGAGAGCACCTGGGGACACAAAAAGAAGATTAAATCCTTTTGTTATCAGATCTACTCGTCTGGCTAGATTATTATCATTTTCTGAAAATTTCGAAGTACCTGAATTCGAAGGTACAGCGAATTTCTACGCAAGTATCGTAACATTTCAGCGGAATAACACCAAAGCGAGGTGGGATTTGTGTAAGAATGAATTTTTTAATATTTAGTTCATTTAAAAAATATTTTCTCCTAACCATCTACTAGGGATAATTCCTAGATACACCTCCCACAAAAGCGGGATCTTTAAGAGTAATGTACCATTGGAGGATAATTAGGGTTTTTTTCGAAAGAAGAAAGGGCTCCGAGGTGATTTCGCCTAAACTAGTTGGTACTTTACTTCATTGCGTCCTACGCTAACGATTAGTGAACTGCTCAAAGCCCTTGTCTCTTCAGGAGTGCACATCGAGCTGTGAGCTTTTGCAACTTGTTTGTGGTCGTACCTCATTCTTCCCTGCTAGCCGAAATACGATTCGATTGTCATCGACACCAAGAAAAACCATCCTAGGATCCTTCCTGCCGACACGTCGCACTTTTCCTCCTTTCATGAGTCCATCGGTTGTAATACTGTAGAGATCGAAGCTGCCCAAGTACGTGAAGTACAGTTTGTGTTTGACCAAAGCGGTGTACAAAACCTTTGAGACAGAACGAAATAAAATGCGGGGGATAAATGGTACAGAAGTGACTAGAATGCATGATTCACAAGTTATCGGTATGGCTCACTTTCGACTGGACTGGATGTGCCACGACTCTGTCAGGTAGGATCACACGGTGGCCTTCGTCCTGTGTTATGTCCCATACTACGATGCTGTGGGCCGGTCCATCGCTGATATACAAGTACTGAGGGCCGAAGCAGTTCTCATCAACGTTAAGATATTGCGCTCTCCCTTTGATCAATCCCTTCAGTGATATCACCTTTTCAACCTGAAATAAATCCAACAAAAAAGGCGTAATTTGGTGAGCGTTCAACTGTGACATTTCCTCCAATCTTGGTTTTCTGTCGTAGTTATTTTAAATGTTCTACTAATTGCCTTATTTTACCTCTCTAAAACTGCAAGTTCCCGATTTTTGACTCACGGTTCATGGCTTGGTTGCTGTATTTACAAATGAGACATTTCACTGATTCCCTGTGGGCATCTCTACCTTCTTCTCCCTGTCTCTTTCCGTGGTAGTTCTTATTATCATTCTAAGCATAATAAAAAATCAATACATCATCTGAAGGATCCAAAATAAAAACACATTCTGACAAAATAATAAGTGCGAGCCAATGAAGATACGCGTTTCATGTTCACACAGCACATACGCTCTGAAATTCACAAAATCTCTTTCACGCCGTACACAAACTAGTCATACCAACGCGTCCAAAATTATTGGTGTAAGCAAATGATACACGTACGTCGCGAACGTTTCAATTTGCAGTTTTTCCACCTCAAATATCACATTTTTCGACTTGGGATACCGCACGTCTTCTGCCGGCTATAATCTTCCTGATACCGTTTTCGCGGAACCGAGCCGTGCCCCAGGAACGTAAACAGCAAACACTGGGGTTCCTGGTGGAGGTGATTACCCTCATTGTTTACGCGGAAACACGTCCGAATTGACAATTAAGAGTACCAAGTTCCGCGATGCTACTCCCTAGGATGGTCAATAGCCGTTGTTTTGGAATTGAAAGAGGAAATTAATTCAATATACCGCTAAGTTTTTGGATTTTCCTAACAAAACTGGGTGAAGTTTGGTTAGTCATACATATTTTGAACATGTTGCCAACAAATTGTATTGAAAAGGGTAACACAGTAGCGACCTTATACAAACGGGATTGGTAACCGCAGCCAAACTCAGAACTCAGCGATTCCCATTTAAAGGAAGCATATACCCGTAACGAATGCTTATTCGATGTCCAGTATAATTTGACAACCTATTGGGGGAATAATGTTAAATGTCGCTTTGAAGGAAAATTAGGATTACATGATCAACATTTATCCGGAAAACTGTGTGTAAGACAGAAGAGTTATGGTCGTAAGTTATATCCCTCATTAAACTGGTAACATATCCTCCACATAACCTTCAGGCAAGTGTTAAATGCCCCGTCTTATTTCATACCTATTTCATGACACGCCGAGCAACCTTTCCGAGCAGGAACGACTGGTTAGCTTTACATCCGTGCGTCCTGATTATTTTCAGTTTTTTCCTCCAGGGAGGAGGAAAAAGATTGACGATTATATTCTTTAGAAAGCAGATCGGAATGAGGCCATGGCTGAATTTGAGTCGGTTCAATGAATATGTCCTGACAGACATCGGACGTCTGTGGGTATTTAGAAGGCCTCACTGTATTCACAGTCCCGATGTTCCCGCGATTGTCGTTGCGAATATGTGAGAATTTCTTAGGATGTCGGCGCGTGGAAATCTGGACACTGTTCTTGATCGAAGATCTCTTGTTAAGAGCCATTGCCACAGAATCCAATGAGAAAGAAATGATGGAAGGGGCGTCCAACGTATTGGGGATAGTAGGTTAGATTGAATTCTTGTTTGATACTACCAAATATCAATTCTTAAACCTTAAAGCTGTTGATTTTTTGTATATTTTTTTAAGGATTGAGAAAATTTGTGATAAGTTCGAGTTTTCTTTTTGAATTAAATTGTTGAGATTTCAGAGAGGGAAGAAGTGCTTTCGTCACTCATCCAACGAGTCGCTGGAATGAATCGAAGCTCGCATCGGCAACTGCTTTGTGTTGTACACAGGTGCATCGATGCACCTCGGGGTCTGTGGTTCTATCTAAATTGGCCCGATGATTGAGATCAGTGGGCATTGTAATTCAAATTTCGACTGTTCACCCGCCAGGATGAACCACACCTTTGTATTGAAGTACGATATTGACAAGAGTCGAGAGCTGTGTGCTCGCGCATTTGTTGTTATCCATTGGACCCTCCTATTCATGGTATTCTCGTAATAATACTCCACATCGCCCCTTTTTTTATTGCCTGAATCGATCCTGATAAGTCATGGATGCTCTAGAATTGTAAGCCCCCCCTATATTGTAAAGTGCTCTGAGAATCTGCTATCATTTTGATAATATTCATAAGACTCTTCTGGCTTACCTTCCCCGAGTCAGCATCCAGGACTAGGACTCGGGGTTCGTTGAGTCTAACAGGTTTCCTCAATGTGTCGATGAGACCCGAGTCCAAAACCCAAAGCCGACCCCTCGAGTCCAAATGGATGTCGACGCAGTTTCCGATGACTCCTCGGGCGTGGGAAGACCTGTCGGGAAAAGGACGAACGACGCCGTCCGTCTGTTTGGCGAGGCTGAAGCCGCCGTTGGTGTAGCGAGGCAGTGCCAGGAAGGTGCCTGCACCGTAGGGGGCGGCACGAGTCGGCAGGTACAGGTAGGGCCTGGACACATCCGAACAGTTGGTCAAGACCTTACAGATTCCGTCACAATATTTTAATAAGAATAACTCCACCAATCCTCTCCCGCAACAAACCAAATTGGGAAGAACATACTTTCCATCTTACATTATTTTGGCTTGAAAACATTTTTTCCATGTTCTAAACTAATCCAACACGAGTAGCCTGAAAGATGAACTTTTTCTCAGATTGATTCTAATCCTAATTAATTAAGGTCCACTGTGGACAAATTTTCGGATTTTTTCACCAAGTTCTACAAACGTAGAAATTCAAACATTATAAATGGGGAGTTGGCCAAACTCCAACACCATGCAAGAACTGGAAAACGAGTCAACGAACCCTCATTACATAACCATAGTTCATAACCCATGATGTCACAAGCTTTTTCACACAATTAGAATTTGATCCAAACGTTCGTTTTATGAACACACCGAAATCTACGAGCCCCTCACAAACCGTCATCCCCTAACTCAGACTCAACCCCAAGATTCAAATTATCGGCAACCGACCTGTTGACGACGTCGATCAGCCCCCAAAGAGTCGCCGCCACGAGAAGGAAACAACCTCCAACACAAAACAGCGTCTTGTACATGACTGCCGGTCAGGCGACAATCGCCACTTCCCTATATAATCTTCCGTTTCGGGATATTTGCCCGGCTCATCACGTTTTACTTCCGCTCCTGTTTTATCCTCATTGTTTCACTCTTCATCAAATGCCCGAGAACTAAGGGCTGATACCTGTAATCTCCACGCTTGGACTAATTAAAAATAGACTTATACAAGGGAAGGGGAGTGATTGTAACCTTTTTGCATGGTCTTCCTCATGCCTCAAGATGCATTTCAGAGTATTTTTTTCCGACCGAAACAGTTTGGTGGTTTGCCAAACCAGAATAATGAAAAGTAACGAAGTGTTAGACAGTGCTATACTTGGGCGCGGCCGCGCAAAAGGCCTTGACCTGCGGTCATTGTGGACGACCAGCTGGTCGCCTCGCGATCGTTATACTAACCAGATTCATTTTCTTATCAGCCGCTAATCAATTTTAATAAGATTTTTTTGTTACGTTATTACACGGGGAAAAATATCCTACAAAAATATCCAACATGATTTTTTCTTATGGGCACTATTCGAGAAGTTTGTCTTCTTCTTTTATAAATACAAAAATTTCGCCTTTCACCGAAAATGTCCTAATTTCTAGATGCAAAAGATAACTTGCAGTTATCTTGGGATTTATAGGATAATTCGCAATGAGCTGATGAAGGACATGTTATTCCTGAGTTGACAAGGTCGTTTGCATTTTTCAAGGAGTTCAAATTTATAGCCAGTAACAGTGAGCTGGTATACATTTTGTTGTGCTGTTTAAAAAATCGCAGTGAATCCCCCGGTCTTGTGCGTTTAAACTCAAGACAGTATGAGATTATCCCTCGTTTTTTCTGAAATGAATTTGTAAATGTCTAAATATCTTTCTCTTTTCATTGATTTGATGCCTACCCCGTGTATCTATGTATTTTGGACTGGGATTCAGCGCTTTTAGGAAGTCAAATTTGACGAGACTTGTGACGAAAAGCTTCTGGCCCCATTCGGACACGGGCATGTTGACGTTTTACACGGTGTCGGGCATTTACTCGGAGTAGACGGACATCTACCGGGTTCCAACCGATCGCAGCGAGAGTTCGGTTGCTGAGCCGCCATTTGCGACTGGTTCGAACAGTCCGAGCACCAGGCGCTGTTGTAGCCACCGTCTTCGGGACATCCGGGGGTGCAAATTGGATGGAGCTTGACGTAGGGCCCCAGGAGTCCGCGATTTCCGCTAGCGAAGTCGGGGAAGTTGCTGCTTATCGACCACATGTACTTCATAAACCTGTGCAAAGATGGAAATGCTAACCTTATGTCAATACTATTCACAAGGTTACAGAACATCGTGAAGACTGAGTTATTCGTTACATACCCCAATACAACATGCGTACTGTACAGGCCTTCAACGGGACAGTCGATCCTGGTGAAATACTGCCGAGTAAATGGCCGGCCCTGTTCCCACATGTAGATCTGATTTTCTCCCTTCCCTCGGAAAAACAATTTGCACCTGCGGTCATTGCCCAAAACAACGAGCTTTCCTGGTTTCGTCCCAACTTCTTCATGGTTCGTCAATGGCTTTGGGCACCTTTTTGGGAAAAATGTATTTTCTCATTTCTTTTGTATTACAGATCACTATTATTCCCACCTATCCTTCCCAAGGCCTCAATGTTAACAAAAAGGGACGTCTTACTGAGATCACGAAAAAGATTGAATTACCACGGAAAACTTCGATCAGTTAAGGAAGATACACAGTCAAAATACTTAATTTGGTTGTATACTTCCCAGGTACACTGCCACCTATCAACCCTAACGTCATCACAACCCTGGAAACATTTTTCAGTTTCACATCGCCCATGAAAGGGGGCCTTGGGGTTTTTATGGTCAATAACATTCAATTTTTCGGGAAAGAACGCCTCGAACACGTATGTTGACAATGTAGTGGCTCATAACCACTCCTCAAATGCCAAGCCTTACATAACAATTCGGCCACTAAATCTTATTTTACAATTCTTATTGGAATACTATACCCTAGAACCTGTATGTACCGACGACGAAAAACATCATCGCAAACTTAAGTTTTGTGCGGGTTGAAAGGTCTTAAAATGGTCCGAAAAAATCTGAAATTCTGCTCATTAGTTGAGGTCTGATACTTTTTGGACCTCAATCATTTTTGGGCCAATCGCGCGAAACAGTTGCTTGTATCAAGGTGCAAGCAAAGATACCCCACACTCCTAGGTGCCAGAAATCTCGAAAATACGTATTCAAAATGGTTAGATAGATACCTATTATGACCCATACCTTCTTCCGGCGGGTGTCAACGGTTCTGGGACCCATTTCAATGGATTCAGCGTCCAAAATGTAGTGGAAAATTAGATCGCCAAGCATCTCGAAAACCTATTTTTCGAAATACACATCTTGACCTCCAAATCTGGTACGATCGGGTCAAAAGTTTTGCCAAATTTCAGATTTTTAGAAAATTGTCTACTCCCAAAATCGGCGTGGACGGCGGACGGCGTACGGTGGACGGACATTTGACGTTTTTTATCTTGACACCTTGAAGCGCTCAGAAACAATTTTTGGGCCGAATCAGAGAGATTGACTTTTTGCATGAAAACATACTAGGTTGATTATTCAAGGAATAACCAACCAAAACGAATCACAGTATGAGTGAAAATAGGGATTTAAAAAATGGATGTAGGACATTTTGCAGACCGAAAATAATGTACCAAGTTTTTCCACTGAACTTCGGACACTGAATTGTTCAAATGGGCTCCGAACAGACGCTTATCGGAGAAGGTTCCTACGTAATAGGTAAGAGGCATTTCCTGCAAATGAGTATCTACGTGAGAAATTTTTTTGTCCATTTTTGAACCAGGTACCTATTATACCTATTGTACCTAATATGAAGAGCATGAAGACATGATTCCCCATTAGATCGAGTTATATCAAAATGGATAATAATTAGTGGCGATTTTCTAATCAACTTCTAGGGAACTCTTCTTTAGGAATCGTCACTGGCCTGCTAGCCTAGATGAACTACAATTCGTACAAGTTAGTGAGTAGAATAAGAAGTTATCAAATTTGAGAGAAATCATTCCTAGTACGGTCCTACGCAAATTGAGGTTTTGATGAGGTGTGATACTAATGCTTCCCTTCTACGAAGGGCTTTTCCCCTAGAAATTTGTTGGTACCACTTAGCAGCTGTCGTGAGTAACGAACTCATTGATTATTTAATCACTAACCTCAAGTAACGAGTCTCCACTCGGTACATTTTACATCCGTTCATGAAGGAAAAGTAAAGGATATTTCCCGACAGCAACGAAATGTACAAAATGTCTTTTCCTGATGAATCTGCCGCCACTTCTGGGGGCAAAGGGACTTTGAAGCCTGAAAATTGTCGTCCAAGCACGGCATCACACTACATGATAAGGGAAATTCCCACTAGAGAATCACAAGGGATACCATCAATGGTTCACAAGCAGGCAATGACAGTGTCGTCCTACTTGCAGTCTTAGTACGGCCATCGTACTCACCAACATCCTTGCTGTAGTCGTACACCACTAAGCCTTTGCAACCGGCGTCGGAGACGTAGATGTAAGTGTCGTCTTCTTCTGTCACTTCAACTTGAATTTCGTGAAATCTACTGTTCTCACCAGCGAACGGCCCGAGATCAATCGAGGCCACTATCTGTTCACAAAATGATCGACTGGGTAAAATTCAAATTGATTAGTGGGAGGGGAGGGGGGCTAGGTGTTGAGAATCTTACGTAAATGTGAATGTTTCTATTACGACTCGTATTTCATTTTACTTATATTATTTCATTTCATCTGTATTTTCATTTGGAGAACATTTATTTTGATCCATGTGCATAGTGAAAAAGTCCTTATTTTTGCTCATTCATCAAACGATAAGTCTATGACGGCAGGAGTTGCAGAAATCTTGTTGCACATAGATGTTGTAGGTAAGTACTTCTCAAAAATAGACTTTACGCAGTCAAACTCACCTGATTGGTCTGAATACATATGGCGTGCACTTTTGGTGAGCACACAACTTTCGGGTTGGTTAACGTTTCGACGATACCGATGTCGAGGATCCACAATATATGCTTTTTGTCTACGAAGATGTCAACCGCGTTAATAATTTGAGGAGGAGCTCCATTTTTCTCTTCGTGAGCCGCCCAGTTTGGATAAGGGCTGAGAGTAGGTTCTGCTTTGCAGATCCCGGCCATGCAAATGGCGCCTAAAGTGAAAGGGACTCCACACAAGAACCTGTTCAATGCATCCTATGGTAAGAGGTGGGCTATAAAGAGGGTACCTTGTACAATACGTATCAAATATAGAGTCTTATACCACAACGCAGTCAGCTGTACTAATCACCGTTCCGAAAGAAGGAGCATCATCTGATTGATCATATATGCGTACAATACCTAATAAATGTAGGCCCATCAATAAAATAATAACTCCTGTCGGCATTGGGAAGAGGGATCGCAATGAATTCATCCTACATATTGAAAGAAGTCATTATTTATACAGGGTGGCAGCTTTGGCCTATGTTTTAATGAAACCCCTTTGTCATAAACATATTTTTCAAATTCTACATAGTAGGTATCGAGTATTTAAAACTGACATCCCAGCTATTATACCTACTCACACATTATATGCATCATCTTGACTGCCCCATCTCTTCCGTTCATCCATTTCGCACTTACTTTGGAGTAAGAATGAACGCCCGATTGTTGACCATTTGCACCCTTGAAGGAAGGATATTCTTTGCACTGTACAACCCGATGTCAATATATGTTTTCATTTGCCCAGGACAAGTCCAATTGATGTTGTATCCGTTTGGGTAAACGGACATTTTGCACATGATTTCCCTTTTAAGCTCGGCAACAGTTGGGCGACTCAGGAGGATGATGCATGACACTATTGCCAGAGACAGAGCAGCCATTTGGAATAAATCTGAAAAAATATGGGCACCAACTCATTTTTTGTTATAGTTTTTTGAATCAGTTTATGGAAGCCATTGCGCTCATGGAAAAATTGATAATAAGCAAATGTAGGTGTATAAAATTCATCCAAATTGATCGAACTCACTCGGATCTTCACACGATGGAAGCAGGAAGTCTCCAATAAATCAATTAGAAGAATGAATCTTTTTCATAAAATGTCCACAACATTTCAAGAACAACATAATGTAAGGTTCTCAAATATAGTTAATTCTTGTCGCTTGGCGAACGTCGCGAACGTCGTCATATTGAAATGATTTATTATATTATGATTGAATATCATTCAACCTGTATGCACTGAGTGAATCAACCCGAGTCACTGCTTCCTGGAAAATGTAATATTTTTACACTTTAGAGCTGGACGGGAACAGATGGACTCATAGGATTCCATTTGGCTGCGATACATTTTTTGAACGGATGACTAATGTGTGTCCTCTTATAAGCAGGCATTTTGAAACACGGAATTCGCCAAAGTATAGGTACGGATTTTTCTGGTTCAAATTCATTTTCGCACGCGATACATTGTCCATTGCCAGATAAGACCTGGTCATGTATTTATCTGATCATGTATTAATCAATTTTTTTTTTTCTTTTGGTGGGTGAAATGAGTTAGTTTTGACGGACAATTGACATTGAACTAGAAAACCTCTGGAACGTATTCCATTTTGTTGTCATTCTCGCTGTGATTTCCTTTATTGTTATTCCGCAAAACCAAGATTTGCATTTATTTTGATCGTCCAATGTATAAATTACGTGACTCTTCTACCCTTTTTTGACACTGGATCCGTGACTTTTTCCGTTTTGATTCGAAAAATAATTGCAAACCTTCTTTGGAACGCGTTGTATCTCCATTGTCCACGCTCTTACGGCGGTCGTTTTGTTTGCTTGCGTTGCGATAAACAAAACTCGGTTAACCCGTATAAAATCAAGAGGCACCCTCCCCCCGGAGCAGAGTAACAGTAACTCCCATCCAGCTTTCTTTTTTCCGGTAAGTACCCCCAAATGTAGATAGGTACCAAACTTATGTGGTTCTCACGGATTATTGTTGCTAAACTATTGTTTTTTTTTATATCTTCAGTCTGCAACAGATCTGCTTGTAAAATATTAAACCAATCTGTACAATGCAATCTGATCTAAAGAACGTAGATAACTTCAGTATAAATATTTATTTTAAATTTATAGATCTCGTTAAACTTGCATCGCCATAAGACACAGTGTTTTACTTGTTTCGATGCAGATTTATATACGTTTTTCAATTGGTTTCAGTTTTTCTTGAAAGGAACATCACGATAAAGATGCGAGCGCTTCGCTGGCTTGTTTTGGTCGCTGTAGGCCTCGTTTTAGCCGAAGAGGCCGAGAAGGATATGGAAGCCATCACTTGGTACGGCGGTAAAACGCAATACCCATCAGGCCCTCACTTCAACGGTCTCAGTACCAGATGCCAAATCATCGATCATTACGCGTTCATCGCAATTCCCAAGTGAGTAAACCTAGAATTCGTGAGAGTGAAACAGATCAGATAGGTTGTAGTTCCTCGTGAGTGGTTTCTTTTGGTGGTTGAAGTGTCACCGTTGATGATTTTTTTAAGTTCCTGCACGCAATTAGGAGTCCTAATGAAATTATTTAATACGACGAAAGCGCTGCAAGTAAAATGTATGAATTGGATCCCAGATCTGATGAGTACCTTCAGTTGGCTACCTACTTGATAGACAATTACTTGCCTAGGTACGCCCAAAAAATAATTGATGAGCATTCTTACAAAAATTTTTTCTTCATCTTTTCGGGATATTGCTGTACTTATTAAAATCTCCACAGTTTACACCTAGAATGGTCCAAAATCCAAACGTTCACTGAGTGTCGAATCCGTCCAATTAGTTTGTTTTAACCTTTGTTCTCAAAACCAAGTTTCTGATTTTTCAGATTGAAGCCTGAAGTTCGCTCCACTGTCTGCAAGCTTGACATGACGAGAAAAATTGAATCAAGTGACCACATCATCACGCCTTTTCCTGAAAATGAACCAACTGATCCGCAAGATGATACTAAAATGCAGGTTTGTACGAATGAATGCTGACGATTTATGTGACTGCTTGTCTACAACTATACTCACTGAATGATTCTTTTACAGTCAGTTGTCGATCTCACAGTAGACCACTTCCATATATTGTGGTGCCTTGACGTAGGTGCCATTTACCCACCAAAACATGAAAACGAACGCCCGAAAGTTTGTCCACCCAAAGTCGTTGCACTTGACAGCACAACCGGAAAAGTACGAATATGAATTCTTGTCTTGTATGGCTTAGCCGTTAGTAGAGTTTTAGGCTTATTAATTGATGTGAAATGTCTGATCCAGGAGTTGCATTCGATAAATTTGCTCCAATACGTCGCCTCCGTCTCAAGGCTTCAATTCATCTTGGCTGACTATTCCCATGCTGGGCGTCCATACATTTATGTATGTGACGCTGCCACCAAAGCGATCATCGTGTGCGACGTCGATGCCAACAAGTGTCACAGAGCTGAGCTCCCCTCCGGTGTCATTAACGACTACCAGCCACGCGACGTTTTGTACATGGTCCTCATCAGGAAAGCTTCCGGCCACAACAAAATCTACTTCACCTACAGGTAAGCCACGCAACAATACTCCGGATATTAAGAGATTTGACCGTTTGGAGTGTCACCATAAATTTTTGTTTCAGGTCGGCCGAAACTTTATGGTGCATCGAATCTCAACACCTTCAAGAGGACAAAACCATGGCTAAGGCCTACGAAGTTGGCAAAAAAACCATCCAAAATGATCATATTAGGAACAGACGACTGGGACTGCATGTACTTCCGGTACGAGAAAGATCCTAAAGTGTTCAAATGGAACTCGTCAACTCCATTCGATGAGAAAAACTTCCAGTTGGTTCACAAAACCAGCGGGGATTTAATCCCAACTCACGCCTGCGCCGACTATAAGAACGGAGTTATGCGACTCAGTATGTGCAATCTCCTCGATTATCTCAAGCCCGAGACGCCTGCGGAAAAGTCCACCAATTCTTTGGTTGTTATGGCCGTCGACGGACACTCAGAATTGTGATAGGATACTGACTCTCAAATTATGTGGGCTGTTATTCGTTTCCTAAGTACCAAGTAAGCCTCAAAAATTGAAACTACTGCCATTGTGATCGATATAATTCATTCATGTTTCTTTCTACAAATATTTGATTTTCCATCCAGCTCTTATCAAGCGAGAATGGATTGCTCAGGATGGAATAAGTACCTAGTTAACTACTTTCTACTTGTTCAACGAGTTTTTTGCTCAAAATGAACTTCCTCTCATATAAACCCCCCAAACTTCCTCTTTTAGGGAATGGGCCAGTAGTTTTCCCCTCCCTCTTGTATTTATCGCCTTATCTATGCTTTTCGATAAATTAGCGTATGAATTCACACCAGGTTGATACATGGGGGTCTACATGCGATCAAAAACCCCCCTACCCTTCTCTATATGCACATTCCTTCTGCAGTCCCAACTAATTTCTTTTCAGCAGGCGGGTATTTGTATCATTTCCTTTTCTCGGAAAATTGGCCGAGGTTGCTGGTAGTTTTAAGATTAGTGTTAGTACGTCGTTACTCGTTTTCAGATTTTGTATTGACAAAATAAAAAAAACCTTTAAAATTGCTCGTTCCTTTCTTGATCCTCCGTCGGGATATCGTGGCTGCTTAGTATATTGACCGAGTCATGCTATGTTGCACACTTTCCTGTTTTTAAAAATTCCCTCCATTCTTGGAGACATATTCTTGAATGGTCATTCTTTCATGGTTTTCTTATGACATGTCCCTGAGTTGAATTCTACAACTTCTCATTGATTTTACTCCTCGCTACTGAAAGTTAGCAGTCATATTTTAGATAACAACGACGTAAATAGGAGAGCCTCTAGCACCTTGATGATTACCAGCGACAACATTATTCTCGTCAAGTCAGCTTTTGACAAGAAGCCACCTCTGAGGACAACATTCATTGGTGGTTAAATCATTTCGTGATGTATGTGATCGGGCACTAAACCGATGCCATCAGCTTTATCACGAGCTGCTTGAACCGTATATGTCAGTGACACATTTGAATGTTACACTGATATCAAAACGTTCCACATTAACGGTTTTACGGGTTGGTGTATAAGGGTGAAATTGAATAAATAAATGAAGTATAATAACTATCATAATGATTTTTTTCTTTTACACGCCAAGAAACTGTAGTTATACAAATGATATAAGAAAATTCTTATCACTAGATTTTTTTTTACTGGAGCTTAGTTCTATTAGGATTCTTATTGAGTGAGAGAACAAGTTGATTAATTTTTTTTTATTTCTTTATACAATACAAATCATTTCTGGTGAACCCATTCAATTTTGTAGTTATGGTTTTAAACTGAGAACAATCAAGCAGGCGAACTTGTAAAGGGCTCAACACTAGCTATGAGGACTCCTATAATTTATTTGTTACAATATTCCAGGAGAGATTGCTGAAAAATGGATTGAAGCCTCTGGCAGTGTTATTAATTGGGGCATTTTGAATCGAGAATCAGGTGTCACATGCGCTGCACCTACCCCAGCCATTGAATGAGAAATATTATCGGGTTGATTTGGGAAAAATTACGCAGCTGAATATTAAGTAAATAGCGCAAATAAAACCCCGAGAATGATGAGATGGAGAGTTAACATTTAAACAGTACAAAAGTAGATACATGATTTATCTGTGAGTTGGAGGTAGCCTCTCCCCTATAAGAGTGACAAGTTCGTCGTTCATTATCAATGACGTACCCAATGTCACATAGTCACCGATTGAATTGGATCAGAATTATTTACGATTTACTCTTTTCTATAAAAGTGACTTAATGTTACTCCTCGCCGGCCAAAAAACCGAGGTAACAAACTCATGTAGGTACATTTCACACTGCCACCGATACAAGTACGTTTTCACGGCTCAAAAATTTAGTTTCTATCTACCTTTAATTCATTTCAAGCCACCTATTGTCTCTCTAGTAGGTAAGTCTTTTTTGCTAGATAAAATACTTGTACCTTACCAACGAACTATGTCCAAAAGGGGATTTCTCTTCCCACTGAACCTTATTATCAGGTTATAAAAAAGATGACACTGTTAGCACAACCGATCAAATATCGTTCAGTCCATTCGGAAATAAATTTGTTATACAACTACATTGAATCAATCACCAAAGATAAATGAGCAATTTCAAGAAAATAATGCAAGGCATCAACATTAAAATGAAATGTTCATTCACGCCAGGTGCTGCTACCTCATTTAAAATGTTCTCGAATACGGTTCACATCTCACGTAAAGAATATATTAATGAATATGAGTTTTCAAAAATGGATCACAATCATCCGAGAAGAAAACTAACTTCCTCATAGAGGCATTTTACAGTTAGTGCTCTCATCAATTTGATTACTTTTACAGTTCTCTCTAGCAGGTTGTTCGTACAGTATTGATGCAAATCCAACGGAATTGGGTTTTTTTACTCACATTTTAAAATGCTAAAAAAGTGGACAGTAATAAATTTACTAAAAAAAAAGGTATGAGTACGGAAAATGCAAATTTATAAACGGACTGCCCCTGAATGGTCAGGGTACCATAAATGGAGTAAAATCCAACAAACAAAAACGAAATAAATGCATCACAATAGAAACGTTAGACAACACATCGAAGATTTATAAAAATGACTTAGGGTAGGTTTTATACATATTAAACACGTGGTATTGTAAGCTTTGAAACGAGTTCATTCCATATTAACATATTTTTCTTCTTTAGCTAGTTGACTTTTGGTTGGTTATTCCTTGAATAATCAACCTATGTTTTCATGATAATGGTCAACCTCTCCGATTCGGCTCAAAATTTTTTTCTGGACGTTTCATGATGTCCTGATCAAAAAAGGTCAATGTCCGTCCGCCGTCCGCCGTCCGCCGTACGCCGTCCGCCGTACGCCGTCCGCCGTACGCCGTCCATTGTCCCACGCCGTTTTTGGTAGTAGAAAATGTTCTAAAAATCTGAAATTTGGGTCAGGGGTCTGTTCCCAGCCGAGATGGGTCCTCGAAACTTTTCAGCCCGATCGGACCAAATTTGGAGGGGGTAGGGGTCAAAATGTGTTTTTTGAAAAATGAATTTTCGAGATTTTGGGTGATTTAGGCGAGTGGGGTGTCATTTTCCACTAAATTTTGGACGCTGAATCCAATAAAATGGGTCCCAGAACAATTGGCACCCACTGGAAGAAGTAATGGGTCAAATTGGGTATTTATTACCCATGTGGGTGACTTCAGCCGAATAGAGAAACAAAACACATCGTCATATCCTGTTGTTTATAACCAGCTGTTAAACTTAGCAACCAATTTTGAGCAGTTGCCTACAATTCCTTTTACTGTCCGAGCTTTTTATTCGTACCATTCAATTCAATTTAATACAATTATTATAGCCTTCTAAATTACGTACGTTTTCTCAATATTATATTAGTAAATTAGTGTCGTAGTGCCCCATAGATACACCCATCTTGAATATGTGTTTTCGGGATTTCTGCTACCTAGGCGTGTGGGGTATCATTTTCCACTAAATTTTGGACGCTGAATCGATTGGAATGGGTCTGGAGACCCGCCACACCAACTGTTTCCCCCATTCGAGGAAATAACCAACCCGTGTGTAAGAATTTGCAGATTTTTTTAAATAGAACCTGAATGTGGACCATCTTAAGGGCATCTTTGAACTGACGGGAAGTTATGTGCCAAGCTTGGATTCGTTTGGCCCAATGGAAAAAATAAATAAATAAATAAAATCTGTTTTTAAGGAGTTAGACAACAAAGTGAGTTGATTCTAGACACATCCAGGCTCAATAACATAAAAAATATATAAAATTCCATTAGACCAAACACATTTTGACCTCGAA
>CM033999.1:16089939-16183035 GCA_019603395.1 Cyrtorhinus lividipennis | reverse complement strand
GCCAGTATTGAAAAGGGACTGTCAGGAATTTGGGGGACAAATCCTCAGATCTTCCCACTGCAAAAGACTCAGTTTCGTCACACACATATGGAACCTATGAGGAGAAGAACAGTGATCTAAGCGCTCTGGGTGGAACTAGTGTAGACTCCCTTAGCTCCCTTCATGTAATGTGCTGATTCATTTTGTTATCAACAGAGACGTTATTAAAACCCTGCTCACAATTTATCGACTTCATATTGAAGATAGTAATCCCTACAATACACATCCATCAAGGTGAGTCAACTAGAGAAGATTTAAGATTAACTCAAATTACAACAATGATGTATTTTTTTTCTTTCAAGGGAAAAATTTTCTTCTAACAAACTATGTTGTCCATCATAGCCCCTCCAGGCCTCAAACAAACTGGGAAACTCCTAAACAGGGAACTGACAGTCACCAACATGTCTTGAATGCGTTTGGGTGGTAGGTATAGGGATGGAAGAATGGAGCCATAGACAGCCTTTTTGAAGTGAAGAAAATTATGCCATTTTTTGACGCCCCTTAAAATTCAACTCCCACACTACCCTTAACCTGATTTTCTAGAATTTTTTATTCTTGTAAAAACTTCTTGTGAGTACTCAAAGTTATCGATACTTTTCATTCGATACTGGAGAAGTATCGGATATCAAGTACTTATATGAGTGATGGTATCGATACTTCCCAAGTATCGTATGCCCATATTATCACTTCTGAAATGCCAATCCACTGCAGCTCTATTCTCGCAAAATTCAAACCAATTTCAGAGACGTTTTAGCTAGGTTGTGTCGCATGGCTCGATCTTATTTCGAGACTTTTTTATATTATGCAACCACCCGATTACCGTTCGGCCAAAAAGTCATGACATTGTAGAATTCATTGAACTTCCTCGTTGCGGTTGCCAAAATAGTTCTAACGTAGGATACTAAGTTGAAGTATTCCTTAGGGGTCCACAGTTTCATAGCAATTCAATTTAAGAATGAATTGTTTAGAATGGTTTTGTGAAAAGACGAGACATTGACAGCCTAAGGATACGTTTTCGATCATTAAAGAATTGGATTCTGCGCCTCATAACCAATTTCAGGTTCTTCGAGAGCAACAATGCCTGTGACTCTGTGAGGCCTGCAAACTTACGTTTCTTCGAACCAAGACTGAAGGTCATTATGTGCGAAATTCCAAATATTTATATAAACTTCTAATATACTTTCGAGATTTCGGTAAGATTTATCTTCTGAAGCTTCGGATTACAGAATTTTTAATTAGCAAAGCTTCACAGCAAATCACTGAAGGATTTCAATACTTTACCAACACCTCTTGCACTTCTTGACCCCATTCCAACACTTGAACTAATATGATGTCCTTGCGTTCCGGGAATCCTTTTCTGTTCTTTTCCTTTTCCTCAGACCCAGATCCTTTCAGCACTTGGAAGTGCGGAAGAAACATTGTCTGGAAAGTAAATATCTTACCCTATCGTAAGTGAGAAAGAGGACTTCGAATTTAAAAGCCGTTTCATAACACAAACCATTTTTTTATTTACCAGAACGAATTCCAATGACATACATCAGTTGGTGAAAATGCTTGAACTATTTCTCTGGGTAAAATTATACGATTTTTTACAGAATGAAATGTACATGGATGAGTGTAACGTATTGATTGCATCTCTGGTAGATACGCACTAATTAGTGGTCTAGGAGCTCGGTCTGCTGTGAGGTTTCTATTCAAGGGCAGAGGCACCGGAGATGATTTCAATCAACTCTCTTGTGATGACGGCCTGCCGAGTTCTGTTGAAGGTGAGCGTCAACTTGTCAATCATCTCGGCGGCGTTCTTGGAAGCGTTGTCCATGGCAGTCATACGGGATGACTGTTCGGAGCAGGCACCTTCCTTAAGGGCGTAGAAGACAAGAGAAGCAACGGAGAACTCCACGTAGGACTGAATGACGTCGGCGTCCAAGGAGTCGTAAACTGCGAGTTTTGGGGCAGCAGCAATGGCCGTCTGCGAGAAGAGAGGGAACTCGGTCGTCTCGTAGCTGACAACGGATTTAAACCTGTTGTAGACGATTTTGCCGGACGAGAAGTTCTGGTTGGTGATCTGCTTGGCGATCTTGGCGGCATCCAGGAAGGTTGGAGGCTTGCGGCCTACTTCGTTGGCGACTACAGCAATGTTCTTGGAGTACAGCCTCTGCAGAATAGCACGGGACTTGTCTCCTACGCAGATCACGGTAGTGTCGGGCTGATCGCAAAGCTCATTTCGGATCTGACGGGCAACGGAGGTGTGGACAGCACCACACAACCCCCTGTCGGACGTCATTGCGACGATCAACTTCTGCGGTTTATCGTCGACGTCGGAGACTTCGGCTTTCTCATAGAAGGCCTTAGAACCCTCTCCGATAGGCCTAGCCGACTTCAAATCCCTTTCCGCCCTCGCGTATTTGGCAGCGGACACCATTTTCATGGACTGGGTGATCTTCTGGATATTCTTGACCGACTTCAACCTTAGGGAAATGGTTTTAAGAGTGGCCATCCCACGTACCTGCTGACCAGAGTTGGTGACGCCAACGGCGACGATCCCGGCGGTTCTTCCCAACATTGTCGTCGAAATTTCGGAAACTCGTAGAAAATTACTCAAACCAACTCCACCGCAAAACCGAGACCCTGAGCAAGGAAAATTTTATTATCAGCTGATTGCAATGCAGTGTTGTAAGTTTAGTGTTAACATTTGTATCAAAAGCGTTTTAGGGTCGCTTCTTTTTGGTTGACGCCCCCTTCCACTCCAAGCCTGCATCGGCATTAATCATTCAAATGGCTCAAGTTTAGATTGAAATATCTTCGACTCCAACAAAGTAACGTTCTCAATTAAAAAAAAAAAAATCCGTGAAAAAAATCTACAAGAAGGAGAAAAAGAAGGAGAAGGAAACGATAAGGCACTTGACGTGATAAGAGTTATGGGTGTTGATTTCGTCTCTCGTCTGTGTTGTTTTAAGTTTCCTGTAGTTCTCTGCCAGTTTTGAAGTGAAATATTGGTTATTTCATTAGTTTATCGCTCTCAATAGGGGAGAAGTTAGCGTATGATATTTACTATAAACTAATTGCAACCGTCATGGCTTCGCTGTTGGATCAGTTTGAAAGGGATTCACAGAGGATGATAACTTCATCGAATAGCGGACAATCTATCAACCCGGTTGGTATCGCGAACCTCATCGAATTTAGTTCGTGTTAGAAAGAATTATTTTTATTATTCTGCCCTTCTAAACCTTTCTTCTAGAGAAGTGTGGCCTGGTCTAATATTGGGGCATATGAATTACGTTTTTGAAGGCACCTCTCAGAGATCTAGGATTCATCAACTTCGATCTGAGCGTTCATTAAAGATCTCTATTTGACGCCCTTGCCTTTCTGCTCGCTGAAACTGTTTACAGATCCTGGATTGTGCCAGAGCTCCCTCCACGACTATTTGCGTCAGAAGCCCTTGCAGTTTTCACCTTATTTATTGCTTCGTTATGTACTTCGATGACTCAATTTACGGAATTGATCTTTTTTAGTTCGACGACGAAGATGCACCCATTTTCCAGAAAGCTAAGACCAACTTTCAACCTCCTGACTTGGTGACGCACATGGTAGTTTGTAACGATTATATCGTCGTGGCAATGTCCAACAATGTATTGCTCAGGATTGATCCTCTAAAATCGCAAGGTAAGGTTCCGGAGAATCGCCGGAAGGCTTGATCATTTTAGTACCTACGTAGTACAACGTTTGCCTTTTTGCTTCAGGACCGGAGTCGTGTTCGGAATCGATCTCAACCGGCTTGTACCTGGCGTCACGCTCACTGGTTTGTTTCTCGACCCTTCTGCTGCTCACCTGCTCATCAGTTTCTCCACCGAACTCCTTTACATTCACCGAAAAATTAGCAAAGCTAAGCCAGTAAGTCGACGATTGGAGGAGGTCACTTCAACACCGGTAACCTGCCAATGCCTAATTTGCATTGTTTCCTCTCAGATTTCAAAAGTGCGTGGTCACGAAATTACTGCAATAGGTTGGCCACATCCCAGCCTATTCAATGACAGCAACGCACCCAAACCTGTACTCATGGGAACTTCTAAAGGTCAAATTTTTGAAGTTGGGAATCTCCGCCGGTGGTGAACTATTCCAGACAACGGGGGAAGTCTATTGTAAGCAGGTGAGTAAGCGTTTAAATCTGATAGAGATCTCTGAAGAGAGTAAAAGTGTTGACTAGTTAGCACTTAAATGTTAGACTCACTGTTATTGACACGAATAAGACGAGTATTGAATGATGGGGTGACGGCAAAAAACGTCCCGCTGACAGGTGAAGGCAGTTGAGGCTTGTAGAAAGGCTGTAATGAAGGGTCCTGTTCTTGAAAGCTCTCAAGAAAAGTGCAGGATGGGTCACGCAGACTTTCCCTCATAGCTCTCGTTGTGGGGTCTCTAAGTGTCAAGAGTGGCACAACAATTAGCAAGGCCACTGAGTGTGAGCCATTTCATTACATCTTCAGATTATTTTTCGTTGGACCCGTGGATTTGCAGGAAAACGAGCATGCCAAAATTATTCCACAAAGGTTTATTATTCCTTAGAGCAAGAGTGGGGGGGGGGATCCTCCCACTTTGATCCACACCCGCGTCCGGTGGGCGCCGATCGGGCCCGGGACTTATCTCGAAGGATTCAGCATCCAAAACTTTGGTGTAAAATGATACCCCACGTACCAAGTTCCCAAACATCGAGTCTCAAAAAACACATTTTCATCCATTCCCTCCTCAAATTTGGGCCGATTAGGCTGACAAGTTTCGAGGACCAACTAGAACAAGAAAGAGATCCCTGACCAATAATGAAACAAAATTACTTTGCATCGGTTCATCTACGAGGTCGCGGCGTAATCGCAGCAACGATGCCTCTTTCTTAATATTTGAAAATCACGAGCAGCCACGCATGGGACAGTTCCTTCATACCTTTGCTACTCCAGGCCTGTTAGATGCGCCCCATTAGTAGGGTGTTGATTGGTTATCTCTCCCAACTTCAAAGGCTCTTCTATTAAAACTGCACCAGGACTCTAATCTCATTCAGTCCCTGTCTTACCTTATACCAAATCTTGTGCTGATGTCTCTGTATTTCAGGTGTGGAATCTTGGTCAAGGCAGATCCTCTGACGGGCTCGACGCAATCACCGGACTCGAATACCATCGAGTCGACAGAACTGAAACGTACTTCGTGGTAGCGACGACTCAGGACCGCTTGTACCAGTTCGTTGGCAAGATCATCAACGCAGACGAGCGACCTCTGTTGCCGCCGTTGTTCAACAAATTTCTTGGACTTCCAGGTGATAGGGGTTATTTGTGCGGACGGTGGCCGCGTAAAATTCTTTACGCTTTATTGCTTGGTACGTAGGGCCCCTCTCTCATGTATTATTACAAGATGTCTCTCCTTGAATTTACAGAAAGCTTCCATTCACTTCCCGGGCTCGGATCATCAAGGCTTCAACTTACACGCCTCCTAATGCTGTCACCCCCCACTGGCCTCTGCTGGCTCACAGAAGCCGGCATATATTACGGACAAGTGTGTTATTTTTGTACGTTTGTACTATTTAATCAATTTCCTATAAGGACCGGGTTAATTCTATAATAATTTCAGATCGAAGACACGGGAGCCCCCTGATAAAATTTTAACGAAGACTAAAATGTTCAACTTTCCATTTACCTACCCTTCACCGACCTCGTTCCTGATGACGGAATTTCACATTCTTTATGTCTACCAGAACCAAATATGTGGCATTTCTTCTCTTTCGGAAGCGCATGTTTTTACCGACAACTTCAATGAAGTAAGTTGCGTGGTCTTGATCAGGTACAGCTTTCTGCTCAACCAAAGCATTGAAGTAAGGTCTCAGACCCTCTGCCATTGATAGAATGGATCAAGCTGTGTTTAACCCGAAGTGAATGTAATCTGCAGGCTTTTGGTCGAATCGTCAATGTTACCAGGGATCCAATCAAAGGCACCATATGGGTGTACCAGGAGAGGGCTGTGTTCAAGTATAAAGTGATTGAAGAAGACAGACACGTGTGGAAAGTGAGTTACTACAGTTTTTTCCGAAATGTGTCCTGCCCATGAGTCAAAAACTTACTATGTTTTGACATGATTTTACTGACGGCGACTGGAATGAGATCCAAGAAATATGCGTACACTATTTTTCATTTTGAAAAGTACGTCTCGGAGGACTGTAATTTATCCGTGAAAATCGCGATGAGCACGTCTTTAGTCGAGAAAACCTTGGTCATTGAAGAAACCATCGTGACTGCGCTCTACCGGCAGTGCGGGGTAGTTCACAACTTGCCGACGATGGAGTTAAAGTCAAGTTAGGCCATGCAAAGCTGGAGCAGCCAAACCTCGACGGTTTCCTGCTTCTAATTAATTATAATAAAGGCAGTTGCGTTTACAGCCCAATTTCAGTAGGGGTAAACTATCTCTAAACTTCAAATTTCAATTTTTTTTTCATTTTTATATTATCTATTGAATATAGCCTACCGATATAGGCGATCTTGGTTTTGAAAATGAACAACTTGTTGCCTCCTTTGTTTTGTATGACAGATTTTTGCGGAAAAAGGCGATTTCGAAGAAGCAAAACGGTACTGCCGAAACGATGCTCTCAAGAAAGACAAAGTTCTTCGGTTGCAGGCCGAATCTTTATTTGAAAAGAAAGAGTAAGTTTCCGCTTCTAATAAATACGAGAAGAATAGTCCGAACCTCGGCGATCTAGCGTTCATTCATAGTTTCATGACAGAAAATTAGTTCATTAACAAATCTTCTTAACCTAGTCTGTTTTCGTTGTTATCATCTAAGAATTGAAACCTAGACTTAATAATTCAAAATGGCCAATTACAAGATATGTCGCGTCTTTGTTTCTTAGGATTGGTCCGAAGAGAATTGTTTCTTTCTGTTAAAAGGTACGAAAAGAGCGCAGAATGTTATGCAGCGTCGCAAGCCTCTTTTGAGCACGTTGCTCTCAAGTTTCTCGAAGTGAAAGACGACCAAGCTTTAAAAACATTCCTCAAACAGGTAATACGCCTTGAAACGATTCGAGTAAACTCAACGACTATCATTTTGATTCAAATAATTCAATCAGTTCTACGGCTTTAGTCGTTCTTCCTACTATTTCAATGAAAGAAGTCAATTCAAATTATGTTGATCTACTTTTGTCAGTTTCCAATTTGACACTTATAATAACTGTTTACAGAAATTGACCCGACTTCGAGCTGGGGACAAAGCTCAAGCCACCATGTTGGTTTTGTGGATTCTTGAACTCCTTTTAACGCAACTGGGCGAGCTCCGGACGAAAGCGAGAACCAACACAACTCAATACCGCGACATCCAAGATGAACTCGACGCATTCCTGTCAATGGATTACACTAAGGTGAGTGTATTTCTGCGTTCAAATGTTTGAAATTGAGCTTTTGAAGAAACTGAAAATTAAGTGCGGAGCGCACGTTACTCAATGGTTCCATATGGTACTTACAGGAATGTCTGAAGAGTAATATGCAAGCAGTTTATTCCCTCATGTCCAGTCATGGTGATCTACAGAACCTGGTCAAACTCGCTAAGAACGCCAGAGATTACGACAAAGTTGTATTGAATTTCATTCAGCAATGTGATTGGGCTCAAGGTGAGTAGTTAACTACAATTTTGGTTCATTATTATTTGAATTTTTTTTTTTTAACAATTTCCTTTTGCTACATTCCAATTGCTATTTCCTAGTCTGTACCAATAGCCTACTGATTGAACTTGAAAGTTTAATATTTCACAATCCTAACCAGTTGGTTTTTTGCGTATAAGGTGCCGCTTTTTATGTAGTTCCGAAAACCGTTGATCAATAAGAGGCCCGATGAATTATGGCTCTTAATGCGCTCTGTACTCCGTCCGCCGTCCGCGCTGTTTTTGGTAGTAGAAAATTTTCTAAAAATCTGAAATTTGGGTCAGGGTCTCTTTCCGGCCTAGGACGGTCCTCGAAACATTTCAACCCGATCGGACCAAATTTGGGCAGGGTAGGGGTCAAAATGTGTTTTTTGAAAAATGGATTTTTGAGATTTTGGGGCGATCTAGGTGAGTGGGGTATCATTTCCCACTAAATTTTAGACGCTGAATCCAATGAAATGGGTCCCAGAACAATTGGCACCCACTGGAAGAAGTTATGGGTCAAATTGGGTATTTATTACCCATTTTGGTTGGTTATTCCTTGAATAATCAACCTATGTTTTCATGCAAAAGGTCAACCTCTCCGATTCGTGAAGAGAATGCCTATTTGTTATTTCTCGGACCAGGAGCGACTAACCTCTTCCAGTGGGCGCCAATTGATTTCTTGCCGAAAAAACCTTGGACCCCCCCCCCCCCCTACAATCACAAAATTCGAGCCGGATTGGATAATAAAAAATATACATACCTATATAGAGTCTTTTCATGAGTATTTTCAAGTTGTTGCTGCCTCAGGTTCCTTTCATTAGACAGCAACACGAAAACAAATTCCTCACGAGTTTTTTCAATTGTGTTGTGGCTTTGAGTTCTTTTCATTAGGCAGCATCACAAAAACAAATTCCTAACGAGTATTCTCAATAGTGTTGCTGTTTCGGGTTACATTCATTAGACAGCAACACGAAAACGAACTCCTAACCTAATAAAAAAATTGAAATTTCATGGTTCTAGTTGGTCCTGGAAACTTTTCAACCCGATCGGACCAAATTTGGGTGGGGTAGGGTGTGTAAAATGGGTATTTCGAAAAATAAATTTTTGAGATTTTTTCGCAATTTAGGTGTGTGGGGTATTATTTCCCACGAACGATTGCCACCCAATCTATTACCCATTTTGAATATGTGTTTTTGGGATTTCTGGTACCTAGGCGTGTGGGGTATCATTTTCCACTAAATTTTGGACCCTGAATCGATTGGAATGGGTCCGGGACCAGCCACACCCACTGTTTCCCCCATTCCCCCATGTTTTGTAAGTTCACACTCGTTTATAAGACTTGAAATTCTTTGATCAAATTTCCAGGAAATTAGGTTGAGTGAATTTCCAAAGAGTGATTGTGATAATTTGTGAAGACTTATACTTACCTTACTCCTCCCGGGGAGGCTGACGAATTTATCTGTATATTCACTGAAGATATTCTGACCGCCTAGTTTACATTTCAAAACATGTTCCCTTTGTTCCAGCCGTCGATGTCCTCAGAAGTCAATCCAACCCTGAGCTTTGGTACAATTACTTGCCCAGCCTCTTGCAAAACGACCCTAGGCTGACGTTGATCAGCCTGAGACAAGCCGGGCGAACGGTCAACCCCGCATCTGTCTTACCGTTTCTAGTTGCTGCTTATACGCCCAACAATGTACAGTAGTTTGTTGCTAGTTTTATTATAATCTTGCCATTTACTGATACTAAGAGTCTGGTCTTTTTCCTTTCCTTTGCGAATTAGTCTAATATCTCAGTTTTTTTTTTTCTGTAATGTGTGCTTTTTCTGTGCAATAGAAAACGAATTTAACGGTTTACAGGCCGAAGACATTATAAAATATCTTGAATATTGTACCAATGAACTCAACTGCCAAGAACAACCTGTGCACAACTTCCTTCTCCATTTGCTCGCTCAACACCGTCCAGATCGACTCTTGACTTACTTGGCTATTCAAGGTGCGTAGCTTGTATTAGTCCTGATTGCCTCTCTTTACTCGCCTACTATGTGTGTACTGAATCAATGCACGTTCAGGTGAAGACCCTTCAATGGTTAATTACGACGTAAGATACGCTGTGAGGATTTGCAAACAGTTTAATCGTCGGGAAGCCTGCGTTCAACTGTACGTCCTTCTCGGTTTGTGGGAATCGGCAGTCGAACTTGCTCTTCATGTAAGTTTCATTCCTATATCTAGTATTATTCTGGTATATAACGAATAATTAACCTTTTATTTTAAACGTATCGTTTGGTAATGTGTGCTCTGCAGGTGAGTATGCAACTTGCTCTCCAAACTGTCTCTCAGCCACAGTTGTCAACACGACAGGATCCGAAGAAACTTTGGTTAAAAATAGGTGAGTTGCTCGAGCCAAATTCACGTTTCTCTTTGCATACTGTTGTCATTCACTCTTACCGTATTTGCCTCATTCCCCAGCTCAACACGTTGTGGAAAAAGAAAATAACATTACGGAAGCCATGAAGTTGGTCGAGTCCAGTGAGCTCCTCAAAATCGAAGACGTCCTCCCGTTTTTCCCGGACTTGACGACCATCGACCATTTCAAAGACGCCATTTGCGCCTCGTTACAAGAATACAATCAGCACATTGACGACCTAAAGGAGGAAATGGAAGATGCCACCAAGTCCGCGCAAATCATTCGCAACGAAATAAGTGCTTTTCGGTCTAGGTGAGTTTTCTGTTGTAGATTGCTAAGTTATCATATATGTACATCCTTCTTGAATCCCCTCTCCTTTCCTACAATAACTTTTGTTCTACATTTTCAATTCCAAGAAAGGTCATTCTTGAGTTTTTTAATAAACTTATTGTTTTACATGGGGGTCGGTGATCATTAAAAAACTCCAAAAATGCCTATACATTCGATTTGGCAACAAAAAAATTTTCTGGTTGCGTTTCAAGGTGTGTCGATCGAAATGAGCAAATGTCCGTCCGCCGTCCACGCCGATTTTGGTTATAGAAAACGTCCTAAAAATCTGAAATTTTGATCAGGGACCCGTTTTCGGCTCTAGTTGGTCCTCGGAAATTTACAGCCCGATCGGACCGAAGGGGTGGTGGGGGGAGAGGGGTCAAAATGTGTATTTCGAACAATTTATTTTCGAGATTTTCGGCGATCTATGTGTGTCGGGTATCATTTTCGACTAAATTCTGGACGCTGAATCCAATGAAACGGGAAGTATAGGTGAAATTTCTATTTTGAATGTGATTTTTGAAATTTCTGGTTCCTAGGCGTGTGGGGTATCATTCCACTAGTTCGGACGCTGAATCGATTGGAATGAGTCTCCATGCTCCTGGACCGGGAATAACTAACCTCTGTGAAAATTTGCAGCTTTTAAAAGTTACACATTGTGACTCTGCAGAAGTACAAATCAAGTCTACCAAATACGGGTCCTTCTCGTATGTGTAAAATTTCTTATTTTCGGGAAAAAAGGATTACATTTTGTTTTAGTGTGTATTTTCTTTTCATTCCTACCTATTTAAGAGATGCCCTAATCTCTTTTTGTTTTCTCTACTAGGTACAACATAATTTCGGCGACTGATGTGTGTAACGTCTGTGAGGGGATCCTCCTCGCCAATCCGTTTTATTCCTTCCCTTGCACACACAGATTTCATACCGACTGTCTTATCTCCGAACTCCAAACAGTCCTACCCACCGAGGAGAAAGAGAAACTCCTCACTCTCCTTGTGAGTAACATGTTGTGTAGATTCGAAATAAAATACGTACTATTCTGAAATACTAACTTTGTTACTGTATCGATTCTGTGTTAGTTGTAGTCATCGATGTTAATCGATCGAATTTTCAGAAAAGAGAAGAAAATGCTATCAGTTCGGTCGAAAGAGAAAAGGTTCGATCAGATTTGGACGCATTGCTTGCTGCTCAGTGTCTGTTCTGTAGCAACATGATGATTGAGTAAGTCTTCCTTGTCATTTCACGTACCTGGTATCTTCGTTACGTACTAATCATTCCCGAAATGAGAACCCTCACTGAACTCGCGTCTTAAAATGAATATTTTCGTAATATGAGAAATACGACTCAGTATTTATCGTTTTGTTAACGTCAACTACCCCCATTAATAATTTGTGTAGAAATTAAAATGAAAATTGTCTAAGAAATGTTCTTATTCGTTCCAGGCTCATCGATAAGCCCTTCATCAATGATGATGAATACGATAGAATAAGAAAAGAATGGGAGTAGAAAGGTGACTTAGCATGCCATTAATACGAACATTCTCGCCAATTGATGAAAATTCCTGCTGTTGTGATAATCAAGTCGTATGTTACGTTACTAGTTACTTGTTCGTGACAGAAATTGCGTTACGCTTTGAGTAAATTCATATAAGCGTTTGATAAATTAAACCTATAATTTAAACATTTTTTTAAATCCTTTATATTGGCATTAGTTGAATATCCGTCGTATTATTGTTAAGAGCTGGTATTTATTACCAAAATGTTCTTGTCCTTCGTGCTTTACTTCTACGCTTCGCCACCATCGCGAGTGAATATTTTCACTAGACTAACGTATAAATATAAAATGTACACCGTATTTCCTGTGAACCTTAGGAAAAAAAATAATAAATGCAATATTTATAAAAAGTATTAATAGAAAAATCGTTTAATACAAAAGTCTCAATTTTACAATAAAAGATACTATAATTTATTATGCATGAAATATTTCCAACATCGCTTCGTCTTTATTTCATGTTTTTTCTACATTCAATTTAAAAAAAAATTCAAAAAGTATAGTAGTGTCTGTGTATTTTACAACTAAAACTATTTAGCCCCGTATATCCTTGTAATGCAACGCGTACACTATGGAAGACTTATCAAGGATTACAAATTAACCTTTCTCACTACGTTTAAAGTGGCCGAATTCTCGTTAAATTACGTGCGAATATCAAACTATAGGGATAATTGTTAATCCATTCACAAAATCCGAGTGAATAGTCAATTGTGAAATGCCGAATTACACGCCGATTTCTAGGACAAATTTCAAACGACACGACATGATCAATCAAATCAACCTGTTTTCATTAGTAAATGATAGTGTAACTCAAAATTACTCCCACCGCTGTCGATACAAAAACTATAGTTAAAACGAGAGGTAACGTAGATATTTGATTCAAGGGCCCGTGAGCTGATACAACCCCTTTTGAGACAAGTTGTTTTGACAAACCGTCAAGGAATCGCGGGAATGAAGCTTGGCTCGGCTTCTCTAGGGATGGCCATGGTCAGTGAGAGGACTTGGTTGATCGGAAAATGGCACTGGTCAAAGTCTTCGTTCCTGTGGGGTATACGTAAATTTTCCAGTTTTTGTCTCAACCTGGAATACTTACGAGTCAAAATCAGGCCACTTCTTAATTGCGGATCTTATTGGGCATTGAACGAGGGAAGCATTTTTCTTGACCTTCAATTATTATCAATGACTATTCTTAGCGGACCGTGGATTACAATATTTATGGTGAATAGGACGGCAACTTCCAGGTCGTTCTTACGATTTGCTTCGTAGGTACCTTCAACTAAAAATAAATAAACAAAATGAGTGATGCTGCACTTGGTGTTGATTTTGCAACTCTCATAGTACTGACTGATGTAACTAGAAATCCTCTCTCTTGATGCAAGCTTTTTGTAATTTATAAAAATTTCATTCATCCATACCTGTTCAGAAAAATGGGGGCAGAGGATTGCCATAATTAAATGGTGGGTTCGTTGAATTGCCGAAACGAAGTGGTGGCGGGATCGCTGGTGGATCTGGTAAAAGACGAATGACTCGCAAGTTGATTTCCTGAGGGTTCACCGTGCGCCGGAAGAATTTTTGGAACCTTGAACTGACGAGCCAAATGTTTCCGTTGTCAGTCAATTCGGCCGTCTTGAAGTCCAACACCATTTGAAGAAGTTCGGGACTGAAGGCCACTACCCTGAAATCATCAAATAATATGGTTACGTTTCATCACCTCTTGTATCCCCGAAATTGTTGTTCAGCTCGTGTTTATTCCTATAGCAATTGAGTTTCTACAGAAATCAATTGAACATAAATACATATTACCGGCACTATTTAGAGATTCCTTCATTAGACATGGCTGTAATTAGCTCTATTAACTCCCCTTGGACGCCCGCATATCTGAAGACGGATTGGGTTGACCAGAAGTGCTTCCTACCCATAAATTATTTCGTCGAAAACAATCAAAAGTGTCTGGCGAGGATCAATCATATTTTTGGAAATGCGAACTACCTTCTTAATCAACGATTCTCAGGTAGTCTGTTTTTCATACAACGTTTTACCAATATTTTCATACTCATAAGCTAATTTCGAAATTAGCTCACTTGTGATTGGGAGATCCTGGTTGCCAAGAAGCAATGGCTGTTTCTGAGACAGGGCTAAACACGAGAGAGCCGTCAGACGACGTCGTCAGCCCAGCGGCTTGCGACGACTTGTGGCCGACGAGTGACACAGGGAGATCCCCATCGTCACCGGGGTTCGGACCTCGCTGGAGAGCGGTCACTGGGATGCTGTAGAGCCTGTCGGAGGCGAATGCCTGGACGTAAAGCATCTTCCTGTAGGAGGCAGCAGGCGAAGACAGCGCCAGTCCTATGATCCCGTCCATGAGTGTGAAGGATTCACCAGCCACCTGTCAGATTACGACAAGAGAGTGTTCAAGTTGATGAAGATTGGTATTCAACCACTAGTTGTCCACAGAACTGCCTGTGCGATTACACCCTACCCTGTAAGTTCCCCAATCGGGCTCAGGGAAGAATTTGGGGCTTTGTAGTCTCCATGCAGCGTCACGCGCATAGTCGTAAACGACGAGTCCTGGGTTCGTTGAGTCGCTCATGTACACGAACATGTTGTCACAGGCTCCGGGACCTCCGGCATAACCCGCGGTCTGGTCGTCTAGGACGAGATTCGTCAGAAGAGTGTTTGGCCTTGTCACGTCAGAAGGCAGCGTAATCATTCTTACCTGCAGGAAAAAATAATTGAATTGAAAATCGTACTTTCATCGTACTGCACGAGCTTTGATTCAACCATAGTTTTTTTTTTTTTTTTTTTTTTTTTTCATAGTGCTCACCAATTGGTCGTTGTTGAGATCAAAAATGAGGATTTTGGGACGACACGCAACTGTGAAGGTTACCAAACTGTCCATGACTCCACTGTCAAGAACCCAGAGCCTGTTACACTTGTCCATTCTTGTCCTGAATGCAGAGACAATACCTGAGCAGTTGTCTCGAGTTGGGTTCCCTGAGGCAGCGTTCACGTGCCACTCCCAACTGGGGAAAGGCTGTCGAAGGAAGAATATTTTAGGGAAAACATCCAAATCCTTCCCCTCGAATGTATGAGCATTGATGAATAAAATCGAGCATAAGACACACGCGGTCTAAAAACAATTTTTTTGTTAGAAATTCACCAGTACTTGAGCAGACTAATGAAACATGTCTGTAGTAGGTTTACCACTCTGCCAACTTGCAATGTTCATAATAACATGCTGTATTTTCTATTCCCCGTTTACCCACATCACCCTCTCCCGACTTTAGGTTGTTTCCACCATTTGGTCAAAGTAATAAGGCTTCATAGTGGCCTGTACAACGCGTACAAAGTGTAACTCAACTTCCCGTTACCCGAAGGTAAAATAGATCATGGAATGAACAACAATGAGGTATTAAGTTGCCGTTGTCTGCAGCGGTTTATTGATCTTAAGTAGTGTTCTTTAGCCCGGTTTATAAAATAATTGAGTGAGTTTTCCTCATCAAATGGCTGTCGTGGATTCGAATCGTTTGAGTCGTACTCACTTGAAGGATTGGTGAGGGGTTGGTAGGGTAGCCTTCTCGATTCCTAGGCACCCAAGCCACCGTAGTTGGGTTCCCAGACCATATCCTTGGCAAAGTAAGGAAGACACGGTCGTATCCCACTTCGACGCTGTTAACAACTGTCTGGTCCCCTCTGTAATCCTGAAATGCATGTAAATATCGAGTTCCTTTTTAAACGTTCTCACGCAAAACCCATAGCCCCCCCCCCCTCCCCCCCATTGTCAAACTTTTCTTACCTTAGGGACAGGGTAGTTGTAGGGGGTGTCGAAATTCACCAATGACCACTGATAAACGACCTCGAGCTGTTCCGACCACGTGCTGACGGCGCTCAACAGCACCAGCATCCCCGTCAGTATCATCTGAAAATAAATTTATTATGATAATTGTTTCGACTTATTTTTGATGCACTCTTGACTATCAATGTATATTCATTTTGTTGAATAACATTTTGAGAAGCGAGTCTGTAAATAAGCTTTCACTTGGATAAGTTCACCTCAGGTCCTTCGCTCGTGAGTATTTGACCTTAGTGACTTGAGCCTTTGTTCGTTGTGAACAGTGAATTATGAATACGGGCAGGTAATACGTGTTATTACTTAATTTATGCTAGCACTACCTTTATTACCCGCCAAGTACTGTTTTTTTTTTTTTTTTTTTTTTTTTTTTCTCATCAATTCGTGTCATACAACACCTACCAGCAATCCGCAAAACCCGAACGTTGTGCGGGGAGAAAACGTTGCGAACGGCTCCTGCCTACGAGTGATTGATGATGATGGCTTGAAGGATAATCGAGGGTGTTTAGAGCTTTCGCTTCAGGGGGTTTTGCGCTCCACTAAAACGTAAAAAGGCGCTTCTAAACCCTAGGGTAGCATTGTGCTTTACGCTCGTGATCTCAATATGATTCGCCATGTCGAAAACCATTCAGTCTGCCGTACGAACGTAAATGTCACAATCAAACTAAAACCTTTGAAACCTCCTTGTTTATAATGGCTTGTTATTGAGAACCGAATTAAACATGTTTCATAAAATTTTCATAATCGTGAATTGTGAACATTGACAATATTCCAGGTTTTCGCACATGCTTCTTAATCTTGAATGTGGCGTTTTTAATACTTCAATCCATAGTTGATACGAATTCAGGGGTGTTATTGGAGAAAATACATGATCATAACCTTAACTACTGCTTCCCTCAATTATTTGCTTACACTTGTAAAGCTAGATCTCGAACGATCGTGTAAAAAGGAGTGTATGTTTAGTCAGACGGTCTCAAGCTGTTTGAGGGGTGATAATTACGACGGGTTATAATTACTCGTATTTACCTATAGTTCAGCTCTCCTGATTTGGAACTCAAATGAGTCAGGAGGCTCAGGTAGCGAAAAACAAAGATATCAAATTTGTGAGAGTAGCAAAAAGCCCTTGAAGGTGAATTCTCCTCTGCCTGTCCTTGAATCCATACTGTTGTTTTTAAGGTATATAATAAAGGTCGAAACACTACATATTGGGTCAGATTTTAAATGAACAAAGGAGGAATGACTCGTCAGCATACACGGGAGAGCCAAACCTCAGCACTTTTGATAAGATAACATCAACACAACAGGCCATAGGTCCTTGCTGCAGGGTGTCACTCTCATCGCGGTTCCACCATGGACCTCCACCTGAAGACCCAGGGTTTGAATACGTAGTAATATGGTCGAAAAAAAGATCCAAGATTCGCTCCTTTTCAACTACAGCAGTAAAAGTGGCTGATTTTGAAATGTTACTAGTCTACAACAAGTAGGTATATTCCATTTAGATGTATAATTATTGTTCCAGCGTATAGACAAAGTTTAAAATATCTCGACAAACGTTCATTCTTCATGAATGTGTGGAATTTAATTAACTTGTTGTTCGTCTGGAATACCTAATTCACCTTCGAACATTACGTTTATAGCGATCCCAACATGATTTGGTCATCGCGCTAATTATGCCGCTCAGCTTCGGTGCAATATGCAAATAACTCACCAAAGGGGTTCTCTCTTCCCACACGTTGCAGTCCCCTCGTTTCCCACCTCGGTTTTGTTTCCACCCTTACAATTGATTTATTAATTCGTGGAAAAAGTTAATAATTTACCGCACTTGCAGTCAGTGTAATGCCTATCTCTTCAAGGACCTGAATCTCAATCGTTCTAGTCCAGTCTTGAGTAGTAGGTACATAATATGAGAACTCACCGGTCGGCTCATGGTCAACTTGGGCTAAGTTGATGCCGCCCATGCGATTTAATTGCACACACCACGTTGCCTTGCCGCCTTCCAAAGTGTATATTTTTTTCAAACTCCCACATTCAACTCATGCTGTATAACACTTCCAATGAAAAATCCTGGGTTTGGGGCGAATTTCAATTTGAAATAATAGTTCTGTTCTATTTTCCCTTCTTCTTATGCTTTTCTTTAAGACCAAGTTCTCACATCGTCTTGACAAATAGAACTGTAGTTTGTTGCAGAACTTCGAATGCGATTCTTCTTTAAAGGTGCGGACCACTTTCCAACACCTGGGGCGATTCTACCTTTTCTGTTCTTTGTGTCTATGGCTCCACTTCAGCGTGTGACTCAACGTAGAAATCCCGAATTACTGCGTCAGAACCCTTAACCTTGTTTCAGGCATTATTACTTCACATTGTTACACAATGCGCGGCTGATTATAGTTAGTGTATTGAAAATATTGTTCCCTAATAAGGGCTGAGATTCGGGAGGCAATTTTTCTGGACTCATCGACGGCGGTTCTCTACCAGAAGGGAGTTAGTTACAATGACATTCAACATTGGACAATCGCCCCTTCCCTTTTTGAAGTTTATCGTTCGTGTCGCCCAGTTCTTGTTGGCTTTGTTCCAGACTCAGCCGCGCCCTCAGTATCAGTTGCTCCGCAAAATCTTGTTCGAGCCGAAGGAGGCATTGAATGTCATATTTTTTTATGCAACTCTTGGCAATCGGGTCAATAGTTATACTCTCAAGCCTATTTCTCGGATTATGTCCTATGTAGGGCTTGTGGTTGATTTTTGCGAAATGAGGGCCCTGGCTTATTACTTCTGACCCTTTTTCCGCATTACCTCCTGCCCTTGACTTTCCGACTGTGGTAGCCTGATTTCTTCGGATCACACTGAGTTGGTAGTAATTTCGGTTCATGGTCTCGGTCGAGGAGAAATAATCGAAAGAAACATAGGCTCGAATACGTGAGATTACTGAGAACGAAAAGACCGGCTGTCGTGAAAATATCAAGAACACCAACAATTCACAGTTGTGGGACATTTAATTTGCATGATGAAGAAAGCACTTCTATCTTCAGTCGGTATATTATTATGTTATCTACTTGATACAGAATACAATATTCAATCCCGTTTCCTTGATAAGTGTGTTATCGTAAACACATTGGTAGGTACGTAAGAACTACCTACTTACAATTCCGCCTAACCAAAGTATAAAGGTGCTATTCATCTTTTAAAAAGGTATTGTCAGACGAATCCGTTCCACGTAAGTTGATAACTTAGTGCTTATCAATACCCAGCTATGCCGGCGTTCCCCATTTTCAGTGAGGAACGGAATCATCACATGAGGACGAATTAATTTGCAATTAAGATCATCACTCTCTACTCAATTACGTGAACTCGTGCGTCGGGGCTGCCAGACTGTTTTACATAACAACGATAGTCAAAGTTAATGCCAGGTTTCGCGTTTACTGATTTCAGTCAGTTAAACGAAGACGGAGGTGGAATGATTAATCAGCCTCGTTGTAGGTCAGTGAAGTCCTGACGACCTTTCACCAACGACCTGTTTGTTACCCCAGTCACGCCGTTTTCTATGTGCTCCTCTTTTGCCAGAAAATGATGTTTCCATTAATTGTTTTCTCGAAAAATTAAAGTGCGTTCTTTTCCGGAATGAGCGTGTCTGAAACTGCCTCATAATTTTCGTGTAGACCTGCCTTGTTCTTGCAGCTTTTACTTGATTAATACTTGTTTCTCTACTTTTCAAATGCTCGAATATACACCCGAGATGAATTTCTCATAATTGGAGGAATGTGAAGTGTTGTTTGAGAGGCCCACCCGAACAATCTGGACTAATCAATTCGTTCACTGGAAAAGCCGATTGATTTATTTTCTCGCTCTAATTATTCACATCGAAACTATTAATAAAGAAAGGGAATGTTTCACGTCCGGGACTGTTTCACCATATGGCTTCTCACGAATTATGTGGTGTGGGCCTTAGTTTACACCTTATCCTGTTGAACATTCTTACTGAGAAGGCACGTTGAGAATGGAGACGAAACTCTCAGAGTGCCTTTTGTTTGTTTAGTCCTGTTCTTGTTAGTTCAATCGGGGTCTCAGTCATTTCTTGCGTATTGATTTTCTAATATGAGTTTGTTCTTAAATCTACCTACCTAAATATTATCAGGTACTTTCTACTGAGCAACTATGAAGACATCTTTGAGTCGTCCCGAAAATATTCAGGCCCTCCGGACGCCCTATGGAATTTTTATTTTTTGATTAAGTGTTTCATCGTATTTTCGACCTTGATTCTGTAAAATGGTAACTTTCGTATGTTTTCATTTTTTAAGTACTGTCCAATCGGAGAATGCTGTTGAATAATTGTCTATAATTACACATTTACTGTGTGAATCTCGAAATTAAAATTACTCACTCCCACCACCCCGCCAACGCCCTACGCCAATTATTACATAATTTGCATGGTTTTTTTCCGAGCCCAGAAACATTTTAGCAGATTTGAAGGCATTAGGGGTCTAGAGGAGTTCTCAATCTCGGTATAACACACCTAATAGCAACTTAGTCAGAACATGTTATTTGTATTTAACATAATTCCGAAGGCTTCTTCACTTCTATTCATAGCGATAGGTAATTAGTTTCAGTGTTTCAATTAGTGTTTCACCTGGAAAGCAACTATCGAGCGCGAAAGGTGACCTGGCCGTCCGTAATTCAACGATTTGAGGATAAACGCTAAGCCGTAAAGTTCAAGGCTCGTAAGTCCTCGAGTTTTCCCTAGACACACCCTCGTATTACCCGCTCTACTGCCAGACATACCTTACGCATATAATGCACATTACTCTGTATGTGGTTCCTCAAAATAAAGAAGCATAATATAATGATGGGATCAGTTATTCCACTCGCATACCTACTCCCAGCCGAGACATAGATTTCGTTCCGACGACGGGAAACCGAGGATTTCGATGAAAAAGGAACATTGTGGTGACGCCGTTAGTACAAAACGTACTCAATTTTCGTGCAGGGTGGTTTAATGGTTCGGATATTAGGAATCTGGTAACAAATTAGTAGGCACCTGTAATAGCCTGGCATAGTCCTAAAGAGTGGGGGTGAATCGCGCAGTATTAGGCCACACTTCAGCTACGTCTTTCTTGTGACCCTTGGAATAGAAAAAAATGTCTCTTACCAGATAAGAATTTAATTTTTGCGGTAAAATACACCCAAACAGTACCGATCACATGACCCATTATAAATTCAGGTTTGGAGGGAGTTCAAATGTGATAATATGGAAGAGCTGAGTTTAGTAATTCATATTTCTCCTGATGCCATAAAAAATGAAGTTATTTTTTATTTCCAAGAGCGATCAATTCAGTTTTCAGATTATTATTACTATTATAAAGATTCTACACGGGCAGGCGGCAGATTTCTATGACCCTGGTTTGAAGCAGTGGGTGCTTTGACTGCAAAAGAGCAACGGCAATTATGTAAAAAAATGAAACAAAGACTGAACTTTCCAAAAACGTATTTTCCTTTACAATTAGACCTTTTTTTTTCCATGTGAAAAAAAATTCTTGGAACTCATTTTATGGACAAACCTTGTACATGATACCTAATGTGGGGCTCGGTCGATACAGGAGGATAATGTGAAGGTATAGTTCTAATTGCGACAAAACTGCTTATTTCCTCTCAAGATCAATCTATATAACGTGTACGAGCTTGAGGACATTGGAAGGTATCTGCTAATATGATAAAGTAATGTGAGATTGATCCATTCTAGTGGTAACTTTTTTACGTTTTGTAGCAGGTATCCATTCACTTGTCAATTATTGAGCTCGGTAAGCCTCGACCATAGAATTATCTGAGTATGCCCGCGTAAGAAATTATCGTTTTCCTGGGTCACCATCCTTATTCCGATCAAGGCCAAAGTTATTGGGCTCGTTTATGAATCCAAAATGGTACCCTTGCATCTATGTATTGTACAAGAGCCACACCCCGTCTATTGAATCGGAGGCGATGACGATTGGCTCATAGCCGAATCAATGAAAATGTCCCAGTTTCTCGGCACTTAATCTGCATTCCTCTTTATGGGCGACGAGAATCCAATAGGTCTTGAGCGCCCGGTGCACTTCAGCTCTGATTTCTCCCCTCAGGAACTAAGATTTAACGCGTCAGGTGAGGAGAAAATCCAGCGATACTTAGTTGACCGGTTCAGTTGTACGACTTGGCGGCCGATTAGAAGTACCTTGAATGACACTGTTGAAGCGAGCAGCTCAGCGAATGTGCAACTGACGCATACAGCAATAATGAATTCCAAACAAGTTTCCATTTTCGATCGAGGAAAATTCAATGTGAAATTTAAACTAACCCGCCGCAGAGGTTGAGGGCAACTTTTCTGTCACCACCTGTCCGCATTTATTGATCCCACTCTACCATTTTTCCTTTCTCAGTTTACAAACTTCCTCCAAATTTTGCACAAATAATCGTAACTAATAAAAACCAGGAGAGGTGGTTGGAGCTCCGATTTCTATTATGCAAACTGTTCAAAACAAGAAGTATATAGGATCGCACTAAAAAAAGTAACAACATAATTTGACAAATATCCGTTATTCATCTGCAAAGAACAATTATTAATACGCATAAAAATTTATGAGCAGACATGAAACTGAAATGTTTTAAATTTAATGAAATTTTAAAATTAGCTCAAATGCAGTAAAATTTAATTTTTAAGGAGCGTAAAAAATATTAATTAAATTTGTGAGAATAGAGAACTACGAGAAAAATTTGTGCTATTGGAGTACATTTTACAAGAGAGGAAATTCGTCTAATGTATCCCAGTTGTTTGTAAGAGAGCGTCGTAGTGAAGAAATGCTCTATTTGACTGTGTATAGGACCACTACGAGCACCTTCAATCCTCTCTCTCACTTTCTTCGTACTCCTAAAGACTCTTAAAGAATTACGATTATGAATATTGCATAGTTACTAGATATTCATTTGCATTGAGTAGCTTGCTGAACAACCTCCAGACTTTGTACGGTCTCTGGACTTGAAAACATTTGTTACGACGTTACCTACTGTTCTCGAATTGCCTCCTTGAGAATTCAACAAATTAAGAATCAGTGATTCATGAGAATGGAGTTACGCACAGAAACATTGAAGTTTCAGTCAAAACATTTAGGTATTAGTTCATGGAGCCTGACAAGACCAAAATATTGAAGCAATTATCTAGAAAATAGTGAACTTAGTGAAAAATGTAGTTTTTGCGCATAAATTCTTATTAGTTGTGAAGTCCAAGGAATGTGCTACAGGTGTTTTAAAATGAAAATGACGGGTATCATCGAACTCCCGTTTTCACACCCCTAACACTAAAGAATGATCTTGATTGTGTGAGTGATCATGATAAGTGAATCGCAGGCTACGAGATAATTGACGGTTGTTCGCTTTACCTTAGATTATCGTATATCCACTCGAGGGTCAATAGACAGACTACATCGACATCGACTTTATTCCCTCAATCCTGTGCCTCACTTTCGCTGGGGGTGCCCCTCCTGGGAACGCCACTACGGGTTGGTAGGAGGGGCTCCGGTCTGCTGTCAAGGGCTTCGAGTCTATTCCGGGGGGTGTGTCTACCTCGTGCCGCGCGGGCTATTTTACTTTGCACGACTTTACTTCTACACTAGGCGTTTACATGGTCAACTGGCTTATTCGCAGGTTCACGGCTTGGGACAAAGTTCACCCCTTTCAGGTGCATTTTTGCGGCCTCTCATAATTTCATTCTTGTGCTGCCATCAACGTATTTTGCTGATCACTCGGTTTGCGAGTTGAGAGGAATCCCACACAAGGGTGACAAAATAAGTGCAAGTAAAATGTGAGCCATAACATTCTCTAATCAAATCAAAAATTTTACTTTGAAAAATGGATTTTTGAGATTTTGGACGCTAAATCCAATGCGACGGGTTCCAGAACGATTGGTGCCCACCGGAAGAAAGAGGTTATGTGTCTGAATGGGTATCTACTTATTTCGAATGTGGGTTTTTTAGATTTCTGGTACCTAGGCGTGAAGGAAATCATTTTTCACTGAATTTCGGACGCTGAATCGATTGGAATGAGTCTCCGTGCTTCTTGCCCGAGAAACAACCCTGTGAAATAATTTGCAGCGTTTTCCAGAGACTTCATAGTAGAAAGTAAAGACTGCAAAGACGGCCACACTTGGATTTTATTGTAATATTCGCTATAGTTAGTTAACCGAATAAGAGGGGTTCCTCAATATTCAATATGTTCCTCGTAATGCTGCTTCATATATATTTATATTCTCATTATAATATATTTTCATAGTTACATATTTTAAAAAATTCATAGATGAATAACAGTACTTCGAGTCATCCAGTGCATTTTGTCTGATCTCGACCTACTCCTCCGACACCGTAATTTATTAAAACTGCGGGTTCGCCTAACAGTCGAATTACTCAACTTGTTTCATTGACGTGGGCACACCCATGAGAACTCATTGGCTCCTGATACCTCGCGTTATGAAGTCACAGGCAGGAGCATTTTATAAGGTCCATTTTCCTCATATTCGCATTCAACTAGCACTCCTTCAGGGAAGACTAGATTAGCGGCGGTTTATTTATTAGGCGCAATTACTACGGCTCCAATTTAGACACGATTTTTTCAAATTTGCTTTCAGTCTCCATGTGGTCGTTTCTCACACTCTTTCAATGATTAATTTGAGTTTCCCTTATAAAGATCGGGTTTAGGTAGGTATCTAGGTATCAGGTGGGCTGATGACAAGTTGGCCTTCGTCAATAATAATTGTCGGCCTAATACTTGTTCCGTTGATCAGAAATTGACAATTTTTCAGGCACTCGAAACGAACTGGCGCGAGAAAAACTGAACAGTCCTCGCGTTCTTTTGACGGAAAACACCCGTGGACAAATTTTAGGCTCTTTGCGCGTAAGTCGCAGTTCACAACCCCAATTTCACACCCAATTTAACACCGCCATTCCAAACACTCTTCAAAAAAATTAATTAAAATAGGTGGGCCGTTTGGATATAAAATATTTATGCATGAGTTTAATACTTTTAACAATAATTCCAAAAGTCAACATACATTCTCAAATTATCACTTAATTTACCATCCATGTTTGCTTGAGTTTAGTCGCGAATTTTCCCGACTTTTGATGGCCGGAAGAGAAAACTAATGTGCAACTTGTTCTGGTTCTACGTCGGAAATTCACTGGTGAGATCGGGCGTTCGTATCCGGTCGCATACATCGTTCCAGAGTATGGAGGCCACGGACAGCAGCCAAACTATTGTGAGGACCTCTCCAAACCCGAAACCATTGAATCTGCGTTAGCGGTTTCAAGGTTCACGGAGTCGGTGTCTCTTTACCATCAACAAACTATATTCGTATTTCTCCTTTACTCGCCGATTTCTTATCCTTTGAGACCGTTCTTTGGTTGAGCAGCGACTGTGCCAAGGACCATTTACAGCTAGCTGCAAGTAACCCCTCACGTCAGCCAAGAATAATTGACAATTCTTAGTGAGTGGATGCACCCATCTTCAGAAGTTTGGGCTCATTAAAATTAGACCATACATAATACATAATACTTAGTATTACGATCGTATTATTAGCTTTCATTAGAACTGCAGATAACTGCACGAATCACAGCAGGCCCGTTCACCCAAGCTTCCTATCATTTCGTAACTCATCTCCCTCGTTGACAATAAGCTCTTGCATCCTGACTGCATGGTTTCTTGGGCACTCACCGTCTTCCCTGGGGATTAATACCCGTGAAAAGTTACTAATGCTAATTCCAACTAATTAGGGAACACCTACCTTCCCAGTTTCTCATAAATAAAAAGGACGTTTCGTAATACTTTCGTTGATAATAATCTTAAGTGCAATTCAGATGCAGTTGTACACGAATAATAACCGCTCCAAGTGTCAACGGGGGTTCTAGTTCGGTGAGAATTCCTCACGGAATTCACCATAGGTACTGGCTCTGACCTATTTAGTATTTCAATAATGTTGAGCTCAGACTGATTTTATAATACAACTGAATATTCGGTGAGCACAAAAATGTATGAGTATATAAGTTGCAGCATCAGTGCTTTCAAACTGTTTTGAGTTCTGGAATCAGCTCTTGTAATTCTCGGTGCGTCCTGTTCCCCCTCGCAGGCCTAAAAAGATGCTGGGGCTGCTTCCCTTTGAGAAAACTCCTCACGTCGCTGTCCAGGATCCACAGTTTTCCAAAATTGGGGACGGCAGCCATTTGACTGAATTTCCCGTCTCCGCGATCGACAATTTCCAAATTTTCTTGAATTAGGGGCTTCTGCACGTCCCATGAGAGCACCTGGGGTCACAAAAAGAACATTAAATCCTTTTGTTATCAGATCTACACGTCTGTCTACATTATTATCATTTTCTGAAAATTTCGAAGTACCTACCTGAATTCGAAGGTACAGCGAATTTCTACGCAAGTATCGTAACATTTCAGCGGAATAACACCAAAGCGAGGTGGGATTTGTGTAAGAATGAATTTTTTGTATATTTAGTTCATATAAAAAATATTTTCTCCTAACCATCTACTAGGGAGAATTCCTAGATACACCTCCCACAAAAGCGGGATCCGTTAAGAGTAATGAACCATTGGAGGATAATTAGGGTTTTTTTTCGAAAGAAGAAAGGGCTCCGAGGTGATTTCGCCTAAACCAGTTGGTACTTTACTTCATTGCGTCCTACGCTAACGATTAGTGAACTGCTCAAAGCCCTTGTCTCTTCAGGAGTGCACATCGAGCTGCAAGCTTTTGCAACATGTTTGTGATCGTACCTCATTCTTCCCTGCTAGCCGAAATACGATTCGATTGTCATCGACACCAAGGAAAACCATCCTAGGATCCTTCCTCCCGACACGTCGCACTTTTCCTCCTTTCATGAGTCCATCCGTTGTAATACTGTAGAGATCGAAGCTGCCCAAGTAGGTGAAGTACAGTTTGTGTTTGACCAACGCGGTGTACAAAACCTTTGAAACAGAACGAAAAAACGGGGGGGATAAATGTTACAGAAGCGACTAGAATGCATGATTCAAAAGTTATCGGTATGGCTCACTTTCGACTGGACTGGATGTGCCACGACTCTGTCAGGTAGGATCACACGGTGGCCTTCGCCCTGTGTTATGTCCCATACTACGATGCTGTGGGCCGGTCCATCGCTGATATACAAGTACTGAGGGCCGAAAGCAGTTCTCATCAACGTTAAGATATTGCGCTCTCCCTTTGATCAATCCCTTCAGTGATATCACCTTTTCAACCTGAAATAAATCCAACAAAAAAGGCGTAATTTGGTGAGCGTTCAACTGTGACATTTCCTCCAATCTTGGTTTTCTGTCGTAGTTATTTTAAATGTTCTACTAATTGCCTTATTTTACCTCTCTAAAACTGCAAGTTCCCGATTTTTGACTCACGGTTCATGGCTTGGTTGCTGTATTTACAAATGAAACATTTCACTGATTCCCTGTGGGTATCTCTACCTTCTTCTCCCTGTCTCTTTCCGTGGTAGTTCTTATTATCATTCTAAGCATAATAAAAAATCAATACATCATCTGAAGGATCCAAAATAAAAACACATTCTGACAAAATAATAAGTGCGAGCCAATGAAGATACGCGTTTCATGTTCACACATCACATACGCTCTGAAATTCACAAAATCTCTTTCACGCCGTACACAAACTAGTCATACCAGCGCGTCCAAAATTATTGGGGTAAGCAAATGATACACGTTCGTCGCGAACGTTTCAATTTGCAGTTTTTCCACCTCAAATATCACATTTTTCGACTTGGGATACCGCACGTCTTCTGCCGGCTATAATCTTCCTGATACCGTTTTCGCGGAACCGAGCCGTGCCCCAGGAACGTAAACAGCAAACACTGGGGTTCCTGGTGGAGGTGATTACCCTCATTGTTTACGCGGAAACACGTCCGAATTGACAATTAAGAGTACCAAGTTCCGCGATGCTACTCCCTAGAATGGTCAATAGCCGTTGTTTTGGAATTGAAAGAGGAAATTAATTCAATATACCGCTAAGTTTTCGGTTTTTCCTAACAAAACTGGGTGAAGTTTGGTTAGTCATACATATTTTGAACATGTTGCCAACAAATTGTATTGAAAAGGGTAACACAGTAGCGACCTTATACAAACGGGATTGGTAACTGCAGCCAAACTCAGAACTCAGCGATTCCCATTTGAAGGAAGCATATACCCGTAACGAATGCTTATTCGATGTCCAGTATAATTTGACAACCTATTGGGGGAATAATGTTAAATGCGGCTTTGAAGGAAAATTAGGATTACATGATCAACATTTATCCGGAAAACTGTGTGCGTAAGACAGAAGAGTTATGGTCGTAAGTGATATCCCTCATTAAACTGGTAACATACCCTCCACATAACCTTCAGGCAAGTGTTAAATGCCCCGTCTTATTTCATACCTATTTCATGACACGCCGAGCAACCTTTCCGAGCAGGAACGGCTGGTTAGCTTTACATCCGTGCGTCCTGATTATTTTCAGTTTTTTCCTCCAGGGAGGAGGAAAAAGATTGACGATTATATTCTTTAGAAAGCAGATCGAAATGAGGCCATGGCTGAATTTGAGTCGGTTCAATGAATATGTCCTGACAGACATCGGACGTCTGTGGGTATTTAGAAGGCCTCACTGTATTCACAATCCCGATGTTCCCGCGATTGTCGTTGCGAATATGTGAGAATTTCTTAGGATGTCGGCGCGTGGAAATCTGGACACTGTTCTTGATCAAAGATCTCTTGTTAAGAGCCATTGCCACAGAATCCAATGAGAAAGAAATGATGGGCGTCCAACGTATTGGGGATAGTAGGTTAGATTGAATTCTTGTTTGATACTACCAAATATCAATTCTTAAACCTTAAAGCTGTTGATTTTTTGTATATTTTTTTAAGGATTGAGAAAATTTGTGATAAGTTCGAGTTTTCTTTTTGAATTAAATTGTTGAGATTTCAGAGAGGGAAGAAGTGCTTTCGTCACTCATCCAACGAGTCGCTGGAATGAATCGAAGCTCGCATCGGCAACTGCTTTGTGTTGTACACAGGTGCATCGATGCACCTCGGGGTCTGTGGTTCTATCTAAATTGGCCCGATGATTGAGATCAGTGGGCATTGTAATTCAAATTTCGACTGTTCACCCGCCAGGATGAACCACACCTTTGTATTGAAGTACGATATTGACAAGAGTCGAGAGCTGTGTGCTCGCGCATTTGTTGTTATCCATTGGACCCTCCTATTCATGGTATTCTCGTAATAATACTCCACATCGCCCCTTTTTTTATTGCCTGAATCAATCCTGATAAGCCATGGATGCTCTAGAATTGTAAGCCCCCCCTATATTGTAAAGTGCTCTGAGAAACTGCGATCATTTTGATAATATTCATAAGACTCTTCTGGCTTACCTTCCCCGAGTCAGCATCCAGGACTAGGACTCGGGGTTCGTTGAGTCTAACAGGTTTCCTCAATGTGTCGATGAGACCCGAGTCCAAAACCCAAAGCCGACCCCTCGAGTCCAAATGGATGTCGACGCAGTTTCCGATGACTCCTCGGGCGTGGGAAGACCTGTCGGGAAAAGGACGAACGACGCCGTCCGTCTGTTTGGCGAGGCTGAAGCCGCCGTTGGTGTAGCGAGGCAGTGCCAGGAAGGTGCCTGCACCGTAGGGGGCGGCACGAGTCGGCAGGTACAGGTAGGGCCTGGACACATCCGAACAGTTGGTCAAGACCTTACAGATTCCGTCACAATATTTTAATAAGAATAACTCCACCAATCCTCTCCCGCAACAAACCAAATTGGGAAGAACATACTTTCCATCTTACATTATTTTGGCTTGAAGACATTTTTTCCATGTTCTAAACTAATCCAACACGAGTAGCCTGAAAGATGAACTTTTTCTCAGATTGATTCTAATCCTAATTAATTAAGGTCCACTGTGGACAAATTTTCGGATTTTTTCACCAAGTTCTACAAACGTAGAAATTCAAACATTATAAATGGGGAGTTGGCCAAACTCCAACACCATGCAAGAACTGGAAAACGAGTCAACGAACCCTCATTACATAACCATAGTTCATACCACCCATAACAACACGTGATGTCACAAGCTTTTTCACACAATTAGAATTTGATCCAAACGTTCGCAACACTTTATGAACACACCGAAATCTACGAGCCCCTCACAAACCGTCATCCCCTAACTCAGACTCAACCCCAAGATTCAAATTATCGGCAACCGACCTGTTGACGACGTCGATCAGCCCCCAAAGAGTCGCCGCCACGAGAAGGAAACAACCTCCAACACAAAACAGCGTCTTGTACATGACTGCCGGTCAGGCGACAATCGCCACTTCCCTATATAATCTTCCGTTTCGGGATATTTGCCCGGCTCATCACGTTTTACTTCCGCTCCTGTTTTATCCTCATTGTTTCACTCTTCATCAAATGCCCGAGAACTAAGGGCTGATACCTGTAATCTCCACGCTTGGACTAATTAAAAATAGACTTATACAAGGGAAGGGGAGTGATTGTAACCTTTTTGCATGGTCTTCCTCATGCCTCAAGATGCATTTCAGAGTATTTTTTTCCGACCGAAACAGTTTGGTGGTTTGCCAAACCAGAATAATGAAAAGTAACGAAGTGTTAGACGGTGCTATACTTGGGCGCGGCCGCGCAGAAGGCCTTGACCTGCGGTCATTGTGGACGACCAGCTGGTCGCCTCGCGATCGTTATACTAACCAGATTCATTTTCTTATCAGCCGCTAATCAATTTTAATAAGATTTTTTTGTTACGTTATTAGACGGGGAAAAATATCCTACAAAAATATCCAACATGATTTTTTCTTATGGGCACTATTTGAGAAGTTTGTCTTCTTCTTTTATAAATACGAAAATTTCGCCTCTCACCGAAAATGTCCTAATTTCTAGATGCAAAAGATAACTTGCAGTTATCTTGGGATTTATAGGATAATTCGCAATGAGCTGATGAAGGACATGTTATTCCTGAGTTGACAAGGTCGTTTGCATTTTTCAAGGAGTTCAAATTCATAGCCAGTAACAGTGAGCTGGTATAGATTTTGTTGTGCTGTTTAAAAAATCGCAGTATGAGATTATCCCTCGTTTTTTCTGAAATGAATTTGTAAATGTCTAAATCTCTTTCTCTTTTCATTGATTTGATGCCTACCCCGTGTATCTATGTATTTTGGACTGGGATTCAGCGCTTTTAGGAAGTCAAATTCGACGAGACTTGTGACGAAAAGCTTCTGGCCCCATTCGGACACGGGCATGTTGACGTTTTACACGGTGTCGGGCATTTACTCGGAGTAGGCGGACATCTACCGGGTTCCAACCGATCGCAGCGAGAGTTCGGTTGCTGAGCCGCCATTTGCGACTGGTTCGAACAGTCCGAGCACCAGGCGCTGTTGTAGCCACCGTCTTCAGGACATCCGGGGGTGCAAATTGGATGGAGCTTGACGTAGGGCCCCAGGAGTCCGCGATTTCCGCTAGCAAAGTCGGGGAAGTTGCTGCTTATTGACCACATGTACTTCATAAACCTGTGCAAAGATAGAAATGCTAACCCTATGTCAATACTATTCACAAGGTTACAGAACATCGTGAAGACTGAGTTATTCATTACATACCCCAATACAACATGCGTACTGTACAGGCCTTCAACGGGACAGTCGATCCTAGTGAAATACTGCCGAGTAAATGGCCGGCCCTGTTCCCACATGTAGATCTGATTTTCTCCCTTTCCTCGGAAAAACAATTTGCACCTGCGGTCATTGCCCAAAACAACGAGCTTTCCTGGTTTCGTCCCAACTTCTTCATGATTCGTCAATGGCTTCGGGCACCTTTTTGGGAAAAATGTATTTTCTCATTTCTTTTGTATTACATCACATCCCACCTATCCTTTTCAAGGCCTCAATGTTAACAAAAAGGGACGTCTTACTGAGATTACGAAAAAGATTGAATTACCACGGAAAACTTCGATCAGTTAAGGAAGATACACAATCAAAATACTTATAATTTTGTTGTATACTTCCCAGGTACACTGCCACCTAGCAACCCTAACGTCATCACAACCCTGGAAACATTTTTCAGTTTCACATCGCCCATGAAAGGGGGCTTTGGGGTTTTTATGGTGAATAACATTCAATTTTTCGGGAAAGAACGCCTCGAACACATTGTATGTTGATAATGTAGTGGCTCATTACCACTCCTCAAATGCCAAGCCTTACATAACAATTCGGCCACTAAATCTTATTTTACAATATTCTTATTGGAATACTATACCCTAGCACCTGTATGTACCGACGACGAAAAACATCATCGCAAACTTAAGTTTTGTGCGGGTTGAAAGGTCTAAAAATGGTCCGAAAAAATCTGAAATTCAGCTCATTAGTTGAGGTCTGATACTTTTTGGACCTAAATCATTTTTGGGCCAATCGCGCGAAACAGTTGCTTGTATCAAGGTGCAAGCAAAGATACCCCACACGCCTAGGTGCCAGATATCTCGAAAATACGTATTCAAAATGGGTAGATAGATACCTATTTTGACCCATACCTCCTTCCGGCGGGTGTCAATGGTTCTGGGACCCATTTCATTGGATTCAGCGTCCAAAATGTAGTGGAAAATTAGATCGCCAAGCATCTCGAAAACCCGTTTTTCGAAATACACATTTTGACCTCCAAATCTGGTACGATCGGGTCAAAAGTTTCGCCAAATTTCAGATTTTTAGAAAATTGTCTACTCCCAAAATTGGCAATCATTAATCACTAACCTCAAGTAACGAGTCTCCACTCGGTACATTTTACATCCGTTCATGAAGGAAAAGTAAAGGATATTTCCCGACAGCAACGAAATGTACAAAATGTCTTTTCCTGATGAATCTGCCGCCACTTCTGGGGGCAAAGGGACTTTGAAGCCTGAAAATTGTCGTCCAAGCACGGCATCACACTACATGATAAGGGAAATTCCCACTAGAGAATCACAAGGGATACCTTCAATGGTTCACAAGCAGGCAATGACAGTGTCGTCCTACTTGCAGTCTTAGTACGGCCATCGTACTCACCAACATCCTTGCTGTAGTCGTACACCACTAAGCCTTTGCAACCGGCGTCGGAGACGTAGATGTAAGTGTCGTCTTCTTCTGTCACTTCAACTTGAATTTCGTGAAATCTACTGTTCTCACCAGCGAACGGCCCGAGATCAATCGAGGCCACTATCTGTTCACAAAATGATCGACTGGGTAAAATTCAAATTGATTAGTGGGAGGGGAGGGGGGCTAGGTGTCGAGAATCTTACGTAAATGTGAATGTTTCTATTACGACTCGTATTTCATTTTACTTATATTATTTCATTTCATGTGTATTTTCATTTGGAGAACTTTTATTTTGATCCATGTGCATAGCGAAAAAGTCCTTATTTTTGCTCATTCATCAAACGATAAGTCTATGACGGCAGGAGTTGCAAAAATCTTGTTGCACATAGATGTTGTAGGTAAGTACTTCTCAAAAATAGACTTTACGCAGTCAAACTCACCTGATTGGTCTGAATACATATGGCGTGCACTTTTGGTGAGCACACAACTTTCGGGTTGGTTAACGTTTCGACGATACCGATGTCGAGGATCCACAATATATGCTTTTTGTCTACGAAGATGTCAACCGCGTTAATAATTTGAGGAGGAGCTCCATTTTTCTCTTCGTGAGCCGCCCAGTTTGGATAAGGGCTGAGAGTAGGTTCTGCTTTGCAGATCCCGGCCATGCAAATGGCGCCTAAAGTGAAAGGGACTCCACACAAGAACCTGTTCAATGCATCCTATGGTAAGAGGTGGGCTATGAAGAGGGTATCTTGTACAATATGTATCAAATATAGAGTCTTATACCACAACGCAGTCAGCTGTACTAATCACCGTTCCGAAAGAAGGAGCATCATCTGATTGATCATATGCGTACAATACCTAATATGTAGGCCCATCAATAAAATAATAACTCTTGTCGGCATTGGGAAGAGGGATCGCAATGAATTCCCCCTAAATATTGAAAGAAGTCATTATTTATACAGGGTGGCAGCTTTGGCCTATGTTTTAATGAAATCCCTTTGTCATAAACATATTTTTCAAATTCTACATAGTAGGTATCGAGTATTTAAAACTGACATCCCAGCTATTATACCTACTCACATATTATATGCATCATCTTGACTGCCCCATCTCTTCCGTTCATCCATTTCGCACTTACTTTGGAGTAAGAATGAACGCCCGATTGTTGACCATTTGCACCCTTGAAGGAAGGATATTCTTTGCACTGTACAACCCGATGTCAATATATGTTTTCATTTGCCCAGGACAAGTCCAATTGATGTTGTACCCGTTTGGGTAAACGGACATTTTGCACATGATTTCCCTTTTAAGCTCGGCAACAGTTGGGCGACTCAGGAGGATGATGCATGACATTATTGTCAGAGACAAAGCAGCCATGTAGAAATAATCTGAAAAATATGGGCACCAACTCATTTTTTGTTATAGTTTTTTCAATCAGTGGAAGCCATTGCGCTCATGGAAAAATTGATAACAGGCAAATGTAGGTGTATAAAATTCATCCAAATTGATCGAACTCACTCGGATCTTTATACGATAGAAGCAAGAAGTCTCCAATAAATCAATTAGAAGAATGAATCTTTCTCATTATACGTCCACAACATTTCAAGAACAACATAATTTAAGGTTCTCAAATATAGTAAATTCTTGTCGCTTGGCGAACGTCGCCTAGCGGGGATGATTTATCAATATACCTAATCATTCAACCTGTATGCATTGAGTGAATCAACCCGAGTCACTGATTCATGAAAAATGTAATATTTTTACACTTTAGAGCTAGGCAGGAACAGATCGACTCATAAGATTCCTTTTGCCTGCGATACATTTTTTTCCGAAGGAACGGATGACGTATGTGTGTCCTTTTATAAGCAAGCATTTTGAAACAGGGAATTCGCCGAAGTATAGCTACGATTTTTCTGGTTCAAAATTAATTTCGCACGCGATACATTGTCGATTGCCAGATAATACCTAATCATGTATTTATCTAGTATTTTTTTTTTTTTTTTTTTTTTTTTTTTTTTTTTTTTTTTTTTTTTTTTTTTTTTTTTTTTTTTTTAACTTTTGGTGGGTGAAATGAGTTAGTTTTGACGGACAAGATTGACATTGAACTAGAAAACCTCTGGAACGTATTCCATTTTGTTGTCATTCTCACTGTGATTTCCTTTATTGTTATTCCGCAAAACCAAGATTTGCATTTATTTTGATCGTCCAATGTATAAATTACGTGACTCTTCTACCCTTTTTTGACACTGGATCCGTGACTTTTTCCGTTTTGATTCGAAAAATAATTGCAAACCTTCTTTGGAACGCGTTGTATCTCCATTGTCCACGCTCTTACGGCGGTCGTTTTGTTTGCTTGCGTTGCGATAAACAAAACTCGGTTAACCCGTATAAAATCAAGAGGCACCCTCCCCCCGGAGCAGAGTAACAGTAACTCCCATCCAGCTTTCTTTTTTCCGGTAAGTACCCCCAAATGTAGATAGGTACCTTAACTCATGTTGCTAAACTATTGTTTGTTTTTTTATATCTTCAGTCTGTAACAGATCTGCTTGTAAAATATTAAACCAATCTGTACAATGCAATCTGATCTAAAGAACGTAGATAACTTCAGTATAAATATTTATTTTAAATTTATAGATCTCGTCAAACTATCTTCAGTATATCTTCAAGATATCTTCAGTTTAAATATTTATTTTAAATTTATAGATATCGTCAAACTTGCATCGCCATAAGACACAGTGTTTTACTTGTTTCGATGCAGATTTATATACGTTTTTCCAATTGGTTTCAGTTTTTCTTGAAAGGAACATCACGATAAAGATGCGAGCGCTTCGCTGGCTTGTTTTGGTCGCTGTAGGCCTCGTTTTAGCCGAAGAGGCCGAGAAGGATATGGAAGCCATCACTTGGTACGGCGGTAAAACGCAATACCCATCAGGCCCTCACTTCAACGGTCTCAGTACCAGATGCCAAATCATCGATCATTACGCGTTCATTGCAATTCCCAAGTGAGTAAACCTAGAATTCGTGAGAGTGAAACAGATCAGATAGGTTGTAGTTCCTTGTGAGTGGTTTCTTTCACCATTGATGATTTTTTTAAGTTCCTGCACGCAATTAGGAGTCCTAATGAAATTATTTAATACGACGAAAGCGCTGCAAGTAAAATGTATGAATTGGATCCCAGATCTGATGAGTACCTTCAGTTGGCTACCTACTTAATAGACAATTACCTGCCTAGGTACGCCCAAAAAATAATTGATGAGCATTCTTACAAAAATTGTTTCTTCATCTTTTCGGGATATTGCTGTACTTATTAAAATCTCCACAGTTTTCACCTAGAATGGTCCAAAATCCAAACGTTCACTGAGTGTCGAATCCGTCCAATTAATTTGTTTTAACCTTTGTTCTCAAAACCAAGTTTCTGATTTTTCAGATTGAAGCCTGAAGTTCGCTCCACTGTCTGCAAGCTTGACATGACGAGAAAAATTGAATCAAGTGACCACATCATCACGCCTTTTCCTGAAAATGAACCAACTGATCCGCAAGATGATACTAAAATGCAGGTTTGTACGAAAGAATGAATGCTGACGATTTATGTGACTGCTTGTCTACAACTATACTCACTGAATGATTCTTTTACAGTCAGTTGTCGATCTCACAGTAGACCACTTCCATATATTGTGGTGCCTTGACGTAGGTGCCATTTACCCACCAAAACATGAAAACGAACGCCCGAAAGTTTGTCCACCCAAAGTCGTTGCACTTGACAGCGCAACCGGAAAAGTACGAATATGAATTCTTGTCTTGTATGGCTTAGCCGTTAGTAGAGTTTTAGGCTTATTCATTGATGTGAAATGTCTGATTCAGGAGTTGCATTCGATAAATTTGCTCCAATACGTCGCCTCCGTCTCAAGGCTTCAATTCATCTTGGCTGACTATTCCCATGCTGGGCGTCCATACATTTATGTATGTGACGCTGCCACCAAAGCGATCATCGTGTGCGACGTCGATGCCAACAAGTGTCACAGAGCTGAGCTCCCCTCCGGTGTCATTAACGACTACCAGCCACGCGACGTTTTGTACATGGTCCTCATCAGGAAAGCTTCCGGCCACAACAAAATCTACTTCACCTACAGGTAAGCCACGCAACAATACTCCGGATATTAAGAGATTTGACCGTTTGGAGTGTCACCATAAATTTTTGTTTCAGGTCGGCCGAAACTTTATGGTGCATCGAATCTCAACACCTTCAAGAGGACAAAACCATGGCTAAGGCCTACGAAGTTGGCAAAAAACCATCCAAAATGATCATATTAGGAACAGACGACTGGGACTGCATGTACTTCCGGTACGAGAAAGATCCCAAAGTGTTCAAATGGAACTCGTCAACTCCATTCGATGAGAAAAACTTCCAGTTGGTTCACAAAACCAGCGGGGATTTAATCCCAACTCACGCCTGCGCCGACTATAAGAACGGAGTTATGCGACTCAGTATGTGCAATCTCCTCGATTATCTCAAGCCCGAGACGCCTGCGGAAAAGTCCACCAATTCTTTGGTTGTTATGGCCGTCGACGGACACTCAGAATTGTGATAGGATACTGACTCTCAAATTATGTGGGCTGTTATTCGTTTCCCAAGTACCAAGTAAGCCTCAAAAATTGAAACTACTGCCATTGTGATCGATATAATTCATTCATGTTTCTTTCTACAAATATTTAATTTTCCATCCAGCTCTTATCAAGCGAGAATGGATTGCTCAGGATGGAATAAGTACCTAGTTAACTACTTTCTACTTGTTCAACGAGTTTTTTGCTCAAAATGAACTTCCTCTCATATAAACCCCCCAAACTTCCTCTTTTAGGGAATGGGCCAGTAGTTTTCCCCTCCCTCTTGTATTTATCGCCTTATCTATGCTTTTCGATAAATTAGCGTATGAATTCACACCAGGTTGATACATGGGAGCTACATGCGATCAAAAACCCCCTACCCTTCTCTATATGCACATTCCTTCTGCAGTCCCAACTAATTTCTTTTCAGCAGGCGGGTATTTGTATCATTTCCTTTTCTCGGAAAATTGGCCGAGGTTGCTGGTAGTTTTAAGATTAGTGTTAGTACGTCGTTACTCGTTTTCAGATTTTGTATTGACAAAATAAAAAAAACCTTTAAAAACCTTTAAAATTGCTCGTTCCTTTCTTGATCCTCCGTCGGGATATCGTGGCTGCTTAGTATATTGACCGAGTCATGCTATGTTGCACACTTTCCTGTTTTTAAAAATTCCCTCCCTTTTTGGAGACAAATTCTTGAATGGTCATTCTTTCATGGTTTTCTTATGACATGTCCCTGGGTTGAATTCTACAACTTCTCATTGATTTTACTCCTCGCTACTGAAAGTTAGCTGTCATATTTTAGATAACAACGACGTAAATAGGAGAGCCTCTAGCGCCTTGATGATTACTAGTGACAATATTATTCTCGTCAAGTCAGCTTTTGACAAGAAGCCACCTCTGAGGACAACATTCATTGGTGGTTAAATCATTTCGCGATATGATCGGGCACTAAACCGATGCCATCAGCTTTATCACGAGCTGCTTGAACCGTATATATGTCAGTGACACATTTGAATGTTACACTGATATCAAAACGTTCCACATTAACGGTTTTACGGGTTGGTGTATAAGGGTGAAATTGAATAAATAAATGAAGTATAATAACTATCATAATGATTTTTTTCTTTTACACGCCATGAACTGTAGTTATACAAATGATATAAGAAAATTCTTATCACTAGATTTTTTTTTTTACTGGAGCTTAGTTCTATTAGGATTCTTATTGAGTGAGAGAACAAGTTGATTAATTTTTTTTTATTTCTTTATACAATACAAATCATTTCTGGTGAACCCATTCAATTTTGTAATGGTTTTAAACTGAGAACAATCAAGCAGGCGAACTTGTAAAGGGCTCAAAACACTAGCTATGAGGACTCCTATAATTTATTTGTTACAATATTTCAGGAGAGATTGCTGAAAAATGGATTAAAGCCTCTGGCAGTGTTATTAATTGGGGCATTTTGAATCGAGAATCAGGTGTCACATCGCTGCACCTGCCCCAGCCATTGAATGAGAAATATTATCGGGTTGATTTGGGAAAAATTACGCAGCTGAATATTAAGTAAATAGCGCAAATAAAACCCCGAGAATGATGAGATGGAGAGTTAACATTTAAACAGTACAAAAGTAGATACATGATTTATCTGTGAGTTGGAGGTAGCCTCTCCCCTATAAGAGTGACAAGTTCGTCGTTCATTATCAATGACGTACCCAATGTCACATAGTCACCGATTGAATTGGATCAGAATTATTTACGATTTACTCTTTTCTATAAAAGTGACTTAATGTTACTCCTCGCCGGCCAAAAAACCGAGGTAATAAACTCATGTAGGTACATTTCACACTGCCACCGATACAAGTACGTTTTCACGGCTCAAAAATTTAGTTTCTATCTACCTTTAATTCATTTCAAGCCACCTATTGTCTCTCTAGTAGGTAAGTCTTTTTTGCTAGATAAAATACTTGTACCTTACCAACGAACTATGTCCAAAGGGGGATTTCTCTTCCCACTGAACCTTATTATCAGGTTATAAAAAAGATGACACTGTTAGCACAACCGATCAAATATCGTTCAGTCCATTCGGAAATAAATTTGTTATACAACTACATTGAATCAATCACCAAAGATAAATGAGCAATTTCAAGAAAATAATGCAAGGCATCAACATTAAAATGAAATGTTCATTCACGCCAGGTGCTGCTACCTCTTTTAAAATGTTCTCGAATACGGTTCACATCTCACGTAAAGAATATATTAATAAATATGAGTTTTCAAAAATGGATCACAATCATCCGAGAAGAAAACTAACTTCCTCATAGAGGCATTTTATAGTTAGTGCTCTCATCAATTTGATTACTTTTACAGTTCTCTCTAGCAGGTTGTTCGTACAGTATTGATTCAAATCTAACGGAATTGGGTTTTTTTACTCACATTTTAAAATGCTAAAAAGTGGACAGTAATAAATTTACTAAAAAAAAAGGTATGAGTAAGGAAATGCAAAGTTATAAACGGACTGCCCCTGAATGGTCAGGGTACCATAAATGGAGTAAAATCCAACAAACAAAAACGAAATAAATGCATCACAATAGAAACGTTAGACAACACATCGAAGATTTATAAAAATGACTTAGGGTAGGTTTTATACATATTAAAACGTGGTATTGTAAGCTTCGAAACGAGTTCATTCCATACTAACATATTTTTCTTCTTTAGTTAGTTGACTTTTTTAAATGGAACCTGGATGTGGACCAACTTAAGGGCATCTTTGAACTGACGGGAAGTTATGTGCCAAGCTTGGATTCGTTTGGCCCAATGAAAAAAATAAATAAATAAATAAAATCTGTTTTTAAGACAAGACAACAAAGTGAGTTGATTCTAGACACATACCGGCTCAATAACATAAAAAATATATAAAATTCCATTAGACCAAACACATTTTGACCTCGAATCAAAGCCTACAGACTTCACAGCTCGCTCATCGTGACAAGCGAAATGAATTTAAAACGACGTAAGAATACATACAAAGCACCGAAAAACGTCCTTACGACCACGAACATTCATCACTGGAAACACGCGTAACCATCTATTTATTTACGTCTTACAAACTATTATTTTACTAGTCATTTTGCGAAAAATCTATCATACACGTTCTAATTTTTCAAGTGTTCTTTGGTTTTTGATTTACTTTATGCAATTCAGAGATACATTTTTTGAAAATGATTTAAAAAATTGTAACTGTTCCCTAGTATTTTCCTCTTTATTATTTTAATAAACCCTGGGGTGCTATGAATAATATTCATTCGTTATCGAAATGAGATATTTATTAATCCCTTTGGCGTTAAATGTGAACTATTATTGTTGCCCAACTTCCAATTTTTTTCATTGAAAATATTATATTCATGATAGAAGTACTTCCCCCCCCAAGTTACTTACACGATTTTAATTAGCGATTCTCATCCGAATTTTGGCAACTCCACATCACTTGAGGTAAAAATCGTTTCATCTACAAACTTTCTACAAAAACAAGAAGCAAAATGAAATCCTAAAGAAACATTTTATGTGACCCTCCATCCATATTCTGGAAACGGTCATCATGTTTCTGATTAAAAAACGTGGAATTGTAAAAATATACATTTCAAAATTGACTTCATATCAAACTTGGTAGTCAATAAAAAAATGTCTTGGGTAATGACTCAAATTATTTCGAGTGAATTTGTTCGACTAAATCATTCCGAGTTTACGCCACGATGTAAACTCATCACATTTTTTAAAATATTAATTCCAATTTTTAACCTACGGTTAGTTTCTATGAGGGTTATAATGCCGTACTTCGCTATTTACACATATTCAGTGAATGGTAAAACGATAGAAAAGACGGTTCTTTTTGTTTCATTTGATGTTTTATTATTTTAAAAATGTTTTTTACTTTTCATCACATAATTTTGCGATGGAGGTTTTGGATATTGCTCAATTAAGAGCACAAATTTTGATGATGTTGGCCAATGTGCTAAATTTGAGGTAGAATATCGTCTATTTGTTATCATGGAATTCTTGAAAGGGTTTGCCCACGTTATTGGTATCTTGAAGTGCCTTTCCTTTTACGTCCCCTCTGAAACCCAAAACACCCGAAAACAATTCTTGTGGGGAACATAGTTTGGATTGTAGATTTGATACGCGTGACTAAGCTCAGAAAGGAGCCCTTATTCTGGAGTGGAACCCTCTCGGTAGAATGAATCGCTCTCCCAACCAAAGAACCATTTTGGATAGCCTTGGCAGAAGTTACCTGGGAGAACTTTCTTTCGTGTTGTCCTCAAAAAATAATTCGAAATATCAGGTGTCGATAACCCAAAAGTTTCTTCGTTCAGTCAATTCTGCGCCCACGATTTAACACAAAGTCATCATCAGTGTTCAATATAATATTCAATTATATATAGTTGTTGTGTAGGTAGTTGTGATATAAAGTTGTCCTATGTATACTTTCCATTTAAAAGAACCGCCAAATAGTGCACCACCCGTGGTAAAGTACAAGATAAATACATCGGTGACAAACAAATAAATACCTTCAACGAGGAATAAAAACCACTAAATAGAACGTTATCAACGTCGTTGAACATACAACTATTTACAAAAAATTACATTAAATAAACCCTTTTTCGCTACCTATCCTTTCGCACACTAAACTTCTGAGGAAATAAGAAATACGGTTTTGTCTTCCTCAGTAATGAAAAGTGTTTGATGTACCTAAGTCTATATTTACAAAATATATAAAGTTCTCCATGACTCAAAAAGGCCATTATTTGAATGTGTTCCATTACTTCTCTACATTTTGTTAAAGTTTCGATGGGAACTCAATAGGCCAATTGAAATTCGAATAAGACTAGATCATTGTGTATCAACCTAAATATTACGTAGCGCGATTATAACATATTGTTGCGACTTGGGCAATGTGCGCACAGGAAATTTAGGCGAGCGATTCCCGAAATTGAATTATTTCAAATGAAATGCGTCATTTTTCCGCTAATAGCTAACTAAGCGAGAATAATTTGTCAAATTGCTTCACTCTATTACTCCGTCTGAAGACAACGATTCACAACTGAAAATCTGATCTTTCAAAGTGTATTGTGTGAATAATTCGGAAAAATTAAATTTTATTTTATTTTCATCAACTTATTTCGAACATTTATTAGAGGAATCGAAATTATTTTTTCGATGGATTACAACAGTGACTGATTATATCAGTTGAAGAAATCCATTACTAAAAAAAAATTTTTTTTTAATGTTAGTATGGGGAGGTCATGGGTTTGGCTATTTAATTTAAGAACAAGGTGTATTGACCTTCGTTCATCATGATTCTAGAGCACTAAACATGACTTGTAATGGTCTCGGATGATTGACATGGCACAATTCTACGCGTGGGTCGGCACCAAATCGAATCAAACAAATGTTTACCTCAAAGAAATGTTGAGAAATGGATTCGCATTACGCGCATATCACATGAAAGTAATGGTTTAAGGTAAGTAAGGTAATTCAAAATTATGAAACACAAACTACCTAATTCGGCAGTGTAAAATTGAACAGATACACATAAATTAGAAATTCATTCTGTTCGAGTTCGACTCGTAATTATGTACAACGAGTCTCGATGTAATGACACCTAGCACGATATTGGGAATCATTCCGGTGAAAATTATCGTTGATGTGAGAGATAACAAGGGGTTATCATCCAATATTCAATTCACCCTTTGTCCTGCTACAAGGGGTTTTTTCTCTCCAAAGTATAAATACCACAAATCATCGACAAAACAAAACTATGATGCCTTTAGGTGCCGAACGGTTTTAGAGCTCAGTGATGGCGTAACCTACGTCTTCTACTTGATTAACTCCTACGCCGTTCGGCACCTCTCAGTAGAAATCGGAGGACTCCAGGGTTTTGCATTTTTTGCTCAGGGTGTTGTATTGACCCGGTCCGTCAGCCCTGTTCTTGTTTCGGCTTCCGAGAGTGTACGAGTTGCCCGGCTCGTTCCTCCGGCCAGTCATTCCTGAAGGGGAAACACATTTATGAGCGTGTGGGTCGAACAACAGAGTACAAGGGTGCAATGGGGCTGGAAGGTGCTAAGTAAAGAAGATAATTATCAAAATTGAAAATATATAAGTGAGTACCTACACCGTGAACATTTCAAATTAGACCATCGAATGTGTTCCTCAAACGTAAGTTTTGTTCACAACGAAAATCTCGTTTAGTACGTCTAAAAAGACCTAGAGCGATTGTTCTTGTCATCGTTCACGATGACAAAAACCTATAAAACTTGAATGAATGATTGCTTCCTACTTTCTGATTCACTTACTTGAAAAATAATCTTTGGTCCCAAATTTATGAAATGATGGATCTTAACTCTAGAACTGCCTGGATGAGGCAGTTTTAGTTACTTATTAGTTTGTAGCTGGTGTAATGGAATCGAAGCATTCGATTACTAGCCAGAAGAAGGATGGGAGAATTCATTCGAAAAACGATGAATTATGAGCAGTTTTTGAAGAGAAATGGGATGCGAAAGAAGAGCTGAAGTGCTACTCATTTGTCATTCGTCAAAGTATTTCACGTTGGAACATGCAGTATTTTGTTTTCCCTCATCTTCCACTCATTGGCATTTGAATAATTGAAGAAGAAATTTGTCAATTCAAGTACTTCATCGATTCATGTTATAATATTTAGAGGGAGTTCGGATCCAAATTACAATAATCAGAGAAATAACAGATCCCGGAACCTAAAAAGCTGGACAAGAAGAACAACAGTCGGTATATTAGGTACAGGTTCGTATAGGTTACGCCAATAAATATGTTTCGATACTTAAATTGATTGGAAAAATGTCGAGCCTAACCAAGAAACGTCTGGATTATTCGATAGTGATTATCTAGAACTCGCAAAACTGATTATGGACAGCGAGGCCACAGCTTAAAAACATGAGTGAACCAGACAGGATGGGTTTGGACCAGTAGGTACCACGTTCGAGTTTCACCCTATTTCTTTTACTCTAAAAATGACGATTTCAATGAAATTGCCTCAGACCGAACGCCTCTCTCTCCACGCATCTCTCACTAGTAGAAACTTTAAATACCCATTTAATGAATGGCCTTTTATCGTACACTAATACTGAACGGATATTATTCAGGTAATTTATTCAAATACTCCCGAATTTAGAGACCTTACCGTAAAAAAATCATGCAACAAAACCCCGATGACGACAACGCATTTCATTTTTAGCATAACAGGATGGACAGGTATCGACAACATCAATGCGCAGGCAACGTCCACAATAAATGTGTCCTTACCTTCGCAGTATCGAGTGTAACCTTGCGCTAACATCGAGACAACTTCCTATCCCATAAACACGTTCATTGAAACAGTGTCTTTAAAACTGAAGATCTAATCCACAAAGTTTGAAGGTAATTAATTTTGTCGCTTTGCGATTAACTTTGACGATTGATGCGCCAAAAATGTAACTACAATAGAAACTAAAAACTACAAATTAGAATAGTGATTTTACGCCTCATACTGGACATTAGACCTCGTTATCAAAAGTTTCTACGAAATTTAAAAATATGAAAAATCTAAAACCCATTTCAACAGACCGCTCAGGTACCAATTAAAAACGAATGAAGAGATCTTTACAACGACATCAACAATGTGGTTGTGGTACTAATCTACGTTTAACTAACATTGAGATCTATCACATAGCACTACAACCAATGTGATACATGCCGGTATTTAATAATAAAAAGAGGGAGACTGGATGTAATGTAAAATGTAGGACAATCTAGCTAATAGTTCTCATAGAACGGGCAAAAAAATGATTTCTTTTATAAATAAAGAGCCACATTACAAAAATATTAGTTTTTTTCCGCAAATTGAGCAGGCTGGTTAAAAAGTTAGTAAGAGCCAAACACTACCTGATTTGAAATTTTGAATACTAAATGTACAACCTGAATAACTGACGCTACAACACGACTAATGATAGAAATTAAATTTCAAGTCCCCTTTAGTTAGTACAATACGAGAACCGTTAGAGAATCAATCGTGTGGGTTATGTAGACAAGTTGTTTACACCTACTTCTGAATGGTAAAGATTTAGTAACTACGTACTTTTTTGGCGCACTTGGTGTGCAGGCCCACCACGATGAAAGCCTCCAGAGTGCGCTTATCAGATGAGCTTACTTCAAGGTATGATTGACGATGAATGATGGGAAATTTTTTAGCCCGTTCAAATCAGACAAAGAAACTAGCCGTTCGGGATGGATGAGGGTGGTGAGGTCTTGAAAAATTGTTCATAGGTACCACCGAATTATGTGCATGAATAGATAAAATCTCTCTGTCGAAAAATCCCTCAATACAAGAGGATTATTGATTCTGCGGTTTCATTGATCAAATTTTTTTTCTTTCAAATCTTCCATCTGACACTTCTAGTATAAAATGTTTATCCGGCGTCTGGCAAATTTGAAATCCTTTAACAAATCAAATTTTTGGCACATGCACTCGTACTTCGTTTGGGTTTTATTAGACAATTTTCTGCAGACCGCAGAATGTATTATATCGCCTTACTAGTGGTGCGATGGCGCAGTAGGATTAATGATCGCGTATAAAATCATTTGCCTGATTATTTTGTGCGAATCACCTATAGCGCAAACCCGTCTCTACGCAGAGAGGTGAGGCAAATGAATAGGTAATTCGATCATCGATTGAATGATATAAATGATATTATTGCGAAAAGGACCATCTGCAGCTGTATAAACCGTTTTCGGGGGTGATCGCTCTCCGATATAGGGGCAAAACACTCTATAGCTTGCATAAATAATAGTTTCCAACTCAGAGATTTCAATTTTTCAAGCTGAACGAATCCGAACAACTTGTCAACGTCAAGTTATCATGCTTTACTTTGATGGAAATTATTGCGTTCACCAGGATCAAGACAGTAAAATTTTAACGTTCTTGTAAGGGGTCATGTACAACCAATTTACCACTTTTCATTGCTCTACCCTCTTAAACTTACTTCATTTTGTCTGATTTGACTGAGCTAGGCAGGGTATCATTAAGAAAAAAGAGAAGTAGAACAGCTTTAATTATTTATTAGAAAATAAAGCTGAGGAAACGGTGAGGTTCTTCTTATTTTCTGTATAGTTTTTTGTACTCGAGTTCGAACTCAATTATTCATTCCCAGGCCGGGTTTTACACAATCAAGGAATTTAATATTTGTAGTACGATAGGAGATGACAAGGTTTTAAAATTTAGAGAGTGAGTAGGAGGGCCTGGCGGGAGTGTCACATGTGAAATGATGTCTATACAGAACAAGGGCTCACAAACATGAAATGGGGATATGAAATCAAGGGGATACCATGGGAGAAGAAAAAGACGTCGAAAGGAGAACACTCGGGGAACACAGGACAGGGTCAATGTACAGGGGATTAGGCCGGGGATGTGATAATGGTGTCATTAATGATGTAAAAATGAACGAGCACTCACCGTTTTCACTCCTCCTGGCGGCTAGGGAATGGTCGATCGTCCTGAACTTCCTGTTTACTGTCGCGTACTGGCTAACATCTGGCACGTGTTGGTTATCTATGACTGAAACGACGCCGCAATGATACTCACCAATGTCGCCCCGTCGGGCTCCAGGTGGGTGTTCCAACGTCCGGAATTTGCGGTTCAGAGTCGCGTACTGGCTAACTCCGCTCCTATCACAGATACCCCCAGGTCCTGCTCCGTGGAGGCCCCTGTTGACACAATTCGTTGTTTTACAATTACACAAAAGACCCAACAGCTTACTTTATATTGATTTAACTTATTGTCGACTCACACCATCACACATCATGGTAATTCACAAACAAGCGGGCTAGAGACACTCCTAAGCTAGCTCAGGCTAGTCCTATATTTGCCATTAGTACTCTATTTCAAGAATTTTTCTTCTTTTTTTCTATAGTCAACCACTATCAGCGAGTGTTACATTTCAAAAAATATAAAACTTGATTCACCCTCTCAATTAAAGGTTTTAAAATTTGATAGGCGTTAAGGAAAAAGGACAAAAAAGAATAAAAGGGTTGGCAGCTTTAGTAGACTGTTTCACATCCAAGCTTAGTCCCATATCAATAATCTGCATCTTTTCTCAGAACAAGATGAAGAGTGAAACAAACAACACCCACTTATCATCTTGATCAGACCCCTGATTCAGACAGTTTTGAAAAATAAAAAGGCAAACATTGTAGTGGTTCTCGTGGGGTTGAGCGCAAATATTCAAGCCTCTGCCAACATAAACTGGAACATAAAGTACACTGATGGATTCCTAGATGTATGTTTAGCGTGTGAAAAATGCTTTAATTTGGAGAAGATTCAGCGAGGAGCTAAGCGCATTGAAGTGAGGAAAATATTGGCTTAAAAGCGAGTATTTAAGAAAAAAGTAGGCACTGTATGAGTATAAGGAATGAAATGGAAGGAAAGCTGAGAAAAAAGGGAATCTTTAGTACGTATAATACTCTGCTTTTCTGCTAAATTTTCTGTCCGCAAATACCAAATCGTGGGGCAACTTTGTTTCTGTTGCTCTTAGCGATTCTAACTCTTCAGATAGATCATTTTGGCATGATGAAAACATGGAAAACATCGTTCATAAAGTATGTTGGAGTTCTCAGAACTAAACTCAGATGAAGAGAGTATACTTCCCGAAAGCTGGTTGATATAGATCGAATCTTTTTTAAGACCCCCCCTCTACGGGCCTGATAATCCTGAGCTCTCTAAAATTTGAATCATCATTGTCTCTTCGGTACTCCTAAGTTCGTTATCAAAGAGACTATTGTAATGGTTTACGGGCTTAAATCCGCATATACATCGAAGTTATTTCCACCACATGCGCGTCAATACCACCAGAGCTTTTCACCAACACACATTATCGTACAGACAATAAATTTATCAATACACAAGTTAGAAACAAAACACAAATAAAGCGTGCGATCTTACCTGCAAAATTCACATACTACGAAGATCTGCGTTCTTTACTCGAATTCATTATTCTGATTAGACATCAGAGGCCATGTATTGTACAGCTAGGTTAAAAGCTTGGTTTCTAGACCGTACTTGTGATCAGCAAAGAGCAATGAATTCTACATGGACGAGTAGTACTAGCCCATTTCAACGAATGGCTGCAAGTATTAGTTAATAGTGGTCTTTTCATTTTTACCAATCGTAAACGGCATGACTAGTCTGCTACACCCTCAAAGATGCTGTCGCCTGACTGATTTCCCACATGGATTTAAAACGTCTCAATTTTTAGAACGCCCCAAAACAATGTACTTACATATCCCATGTGAATTCCCTTTTTTCAAAATGGAACTTGAAGGAAAAGGCATAAAAACACTACTAACTGATAAAATAAATCCATTCCAAAGGAAAACAAGTAAAGAAGGGCATCTGAAAAAAATTAGAACTAATGCCAAAGGAATTAAATAGAAGAAAACAAGAAAATGAGGAATCGCAAAACTTATAATTGAAAAATTGAGTATACAAAAAATTCAAATTGTGTAGCTATAAACTAAAAAGTATAGTTGAAAGTTTCCCTCTTCATCATGCAATTCTAATCAAACATGCTACTTAAAAATCAAACGTCAAAAATTCCGGGAATAGTACTAAGTATTTCGCTTTAATTGTTCACAGTACTGTTGTTATACAACGTTCAATCCGAGGAAGACGTGGAGTAGGGAATTTTAAAATGTAAGGAGATACGAGCTACTTAATAAGAGAACTTAGAAAAATCAGACAGAGTCAACACGAACCGCAAAATTCAAATTAATAATTTACTTGGGTCGAAATAAGCTAACTCTATGACCAGAGATGTCACGGGGCTGGAAAAGAGTTCACCGAATGTTTACTTCAGTGCTTACAGCCTAGCGTTGCAAAATAAAGTGCACACAGAGCATCAGAACGACTCATTGGTTCGGGAACAAACGGTAAACCAGTGTAGTGATTTTTCGGACGTAAGGAAGCTTTTTTTTTTTTTTTTTTTTTTCTTGCTTAACGACCATTATCAATTACCTAAATAGCCAACTGAAAATATATCTAGACTCTAGATAACACTTATGGAACTAAAGTTTGGTTATAATTAGTAAAGCCATGAACCTCGGAAAACTCCTAGTGGAAGATTATTATTATGAAATCATGCGGTGAATGACAAGGCATTCAATGACAAAGAAGCATGATATTCTGCTTTGCGAACGAGTTTCAAAAGTAAAATCGTATATAATACAAAAAATCCAACAAGGGTGTCGAAAAAGATAGATAGGTTCTCTTTAATGTAACAGCGGTTATAGTCAAGTCATGGCTTATATAGTGAGTCATTAGAAAGAAAAATAATCGTAAAGAAACCGAACATTCCACATTGGAATAGAGGATGATTACAAGGGGGGACGACAAAGTGAACAAATGACAAACACCAAAAAAGCGCAGGGCAGGGCTGAACCAGGTCTCGGCCAAGTTGTTTAAAGTTGAATGCCCCGTAGGCAAGATTTTAGTAAATTAATTTTTATTAAACATGGTTCCTGCTTGAGGAATAGAGGGTGAAAAGAATAATCACCAGTCTGATAAACCTAATAATAGTCAATGATGATAGTACTTCAAATTTCAGTCTTATGAAAATGGCAAGAAAATTCATCAAATTGTTTGAATAGAAGACTTTTGTGTGAAGAAAACAAGTAAACAAGATCTGAATCAGCCCTAAATGGCGGTTTTCCTTCTAGGAAACGACAGAAAAAGAATTCAAAGCCTTTGTGCGCTATGTGTCTAAGAAAGGTGCGTGCGCATGCGAAGTTGCAAAGGGAAAAGGGCTGCCATACGACCCTTGGCTGTGGAGCGTCCTCGCAGCGATGGCCTGGGACGCTGCAGTGGGAGGCAGGAACGGGTCTTGTTCGTCCACTTGAAGGTATTCTCTCCTGAGAGGGCAGCCACACACACAAAATGTCAATTCAAATGGGAATTATACGAGCAGAGCACACAAATTTGATCATTCAATTTGAACATGGGGAGATGATTCAGGAGTCATACTGACCCATGAGATTTCAGTCCTGTCAAGTGAGGTGTTGAAAACACTAATACTTCAGTTATTTTTTTATCAACCAAACTTTCTACTTCACTAGAATTTGAATGTACCTACTCTGGAGGAATTCCCATCCCCAAAGGTTGGCTGAAAAAATACAATTAATGATAATGTTAGCCCCGTCTAGGTCATCAGCCCGGAAATTAATCGAATTTATGCACGGATTGGAGTTATTTGGGAATCAAAGGAGAGGGACTAATGGTTATGAACAACGCAGTTTTTCAAAACTCATATAAGAAAAAAGTAATTAAAACAGGTTGGTCTGGATGAAACAACTCTTCTTACGAGCTTCAAGCAACTTGCCACATGAGCACACGGATACGAGGCCGCAGCTGCTTATCAGAGAAATCGCCAGCGGGACCTACCACCGTTAGCAACAATTTCAGCTTTGTAAGCATATTGTGCCAATAGTGTCTGTCCCCACTCATCGTCATACAATTTAGCTAATCGGACCGAATTACTATAGACTTTCAAAATTTGTCCTTCCAAAACGATTCACGGAATGACAACATTACTAAAACATTGCAACATTACTTCAGGGTTGAATATTTTTATGAATAAATTCTCAATATGCTTGATTTTAAAATGAGGATCATTTTTCAATCAACAAGTGAAAGTGAATGCGAACCAATACACAAGTGAGAATGAGATAAATTCACACCAAACCTATTCGTAAAAATCTCACTTAATTGCTGCGTCTGTTAAATAAATTCAATTCACAAAGGTAGTTCACAAAACATCAAATAATTACAAAAGACCCTGCAAATTTCCGTTTCAAGTCGCAGCAAAATCTTAAAAATGGCTGTTTTATGTTAATATAAAAATTCTTGACTATGTAGAAAGAGTGACATCTGATCATTAGGCTCTTCAGAAGGATCTGAAAAAGATAGCCTAGGGAGAGAATAAGATCTCTTTGGGGGAAACGTTTTCTAACCCCCAGCTCTTTCCATTGAAACAACGTAAACGCTTCAAACAAGAAAGCCAGTGAATTTCAATCTTACATCACATAACGCCACGTAAATAGTAGTATACATAAGAAAATATTTGGTTTTATCAATGGTAGAAATAAGAAAACCCACTTACCTGTACCAGGAGAGATTGCTCAACCGGACGGATCGTGGAACGTCTGACTCATGAAATGCCACAACCACCGCACTACTAAGCGAAAAATGGAAACAAACTACTCATACTCGATTACCCAACAGCACTACACCAAAAAGAAGGACTAAATATAATTCAAACGTTGAGCTGTGAGATGAAAACTACGATTATGTGCTTACTGTGAAGGCAGAAAGGATAAAATTGCGAGATAAATTTGTCATGCAAGGCATTAAATAGGCACTAGTTTGTTTGAAACAGCTAACGACACCTCGATTTATTTAGTAGACTAGAATGCGTTTTCAGGCAGATCAGATAAAAAACCAGCCCAAGTATTAAAATGTGAATGGCGTAATGAAGTAAACGTGATGTAAAACGATATTGTATTCTTGAAGGGTGACAATATTAACTGGGGTTCTAGTATTTCTAATGAACTACTGTATTCTCATGTTTCTTTTTCTCAGTCCTATTCAGATGTAATTTTCCAATTGCAATACCGTATTAATTATCAACTGACTTCACTCAGGAGCAGAACTCCACTTGTACAGGGGTCACCCTTACACTCAGGGAAGCAACTACTACAAAATGTTGGAACCGGACAGTTAACAGCTAAGAGAAAAAACCGAGGTGATGTTGGTATTGATAACTTTATTCCGTCACCATACGAGTAATCAAGTCATAAGGTTCAATTTTGAATCTCTTTCCTCACGTCAATCGATTTATGGCACCGCCTCAAAGGCCCGTGGTGGCTGTCGTACGCCAAAATTGAACAAGATTGCGTCGGCCGCGGATAATTCCGACCCAATATGACGGAGATTATATACGACAATTGCGATAAAATTCCCGAGTCTTTTCTTTCTTTTTTTGGAATGCTCTTGACAGAGGTTTTGGAATGGAAGGACTCTTCGTTCAGAACGGTATCCTGAGAGTTCGTCGAGCCGGTATATTCCATTTCCACGTCGGCCAGACGTGTTTCAGAAGGTTCCGCCTCCAAAGAAGACTTCATCACAACAGTGAATCCCTCGTGTGTTGGGTCAGAGAGCACGAAAGTGTCCTCGAATGGGTTTTTCATGGTAGACGGATGGAATTTGAACCGTGCTCCTTCAAAAGAGCTGGAACTACGCTCAAGGGTTATTTCCCGGGCCTCAGTCCAGTCCTTACTGATCGATCCTAAGGGTTCGGGCTCAACACACGGATCCACTGTTGCATTAATGGTAGAAATTCGAGAAAAGGTTTTCTCAGATTGGTCCGTATTTTTTGTGTTACTGGTCTCCGATGTTGTGGATTCTAGAGGCTCATTAGAATTTGATTTACTATCTTCAGAAGACATTTTATCTCGATCCTGAGAAACCATTTCAATTCATTACAAAGCACGTATGTATGGTGGCTGGCTATTTATGCTTAAATTAATAGTATCCCTTTTAATTCTGTTTAAAAAACTTCATTTTAGAACAGTTGAATTAGACCAAAATATTCTATACCTATAGAAAACTACTGAAAAGTTCATCTATCGGCCACCAAATTAAGGTACTTATGCACTTGAGAACATGTATTTTCTTTAGTCCGATCTCCACACAACATGTTATTAATTTGTTGGTGTCTAGTTTCCCAATAAACGAAACGGGAAGACCCAATTTTCGTGCGACTTGATAAATAACACTGATCAATACCAATTTTCAATTTCAACTCGCACTTGAGCAACGATTTTTTGACTAATGATGCGCAATTTCTGCGCCAGCGACTGCTTCGACTAACATCTCCGTCAAGCTAATTAACCTTGGAGATGAAAATTGTGAATTCGTAGGGAGATGAGCAATCAAAAGCCAATTACTGAGGCATGCAGTAAAACCGTATGAAATGAGATCCATTTAATCAGACATTTTGAAGTAACTACACAAACAAGGCACATTATATAGGTAACTAAAGAGCCTTACTTTGAGCAGACGAAATGAACAAGAAAAGGATTGAAGTAAAAGAAAGTCGTGATTAGCGCATCACTGTATAACATACCATTGTAGTATATAGGTAATCAATAAAATGGTTGTTAAAAGCAGAGAGCAGAAGCAAAGGAGATCGGGAACTGATTTTACAAGCAGGAATTGATTTAAAAAAAAATAATAATGAAATGAGCTGAGGAGACATTAATGAGTGATCATTTTATTACCTACCAGCGCTATCAAAACGTATGAGAGCGAGTAGAACTGTTGATAAATACAGTAAAATCAATTCAGACAGTACCTAATTTATCAATTAGATACTGACAGATCTTGAAACAATTTCAACATCTTGAAAAAAAAAATCTCGTTCATAGTTTAAACGACAGAGATTTGAGGAGAAATTGTACACGAGCCTAGGAACTACAACCATTAGGAACAAGTTCAGGTAAATGCATTCCCCTAAACCCAAACTCGGTGAGCTGGAGGAGTGAATGAGATACCCCTATCTTGACGAGTGTGAATCCAGAAAACCAAATTCGAAGGACGTCTTTCGGGACAAAGGAGAGTGCCGCGGGGACGACTGCAAAAGGTTAAGGAAAAGCAAATGCGGGTGTTATGATGGGCATGTTACAACGTTTTTGACTCGGTATAAAGAAAAAAAATTGAAAAAATCAATTTCGTTCAAATTGATACAGAGATACGGCAGCTGTTTGAAACGAGTAAGGAAATCAAAAATTAATACGGTCCCGTGATCCACCGAAAATTAGAATTCTCAACATTCAAATAAGAGCTGTGTTGATGTTTATATAATTGTTTAGATCCATGAATGTATTAAAAAATCCGATAAAAGTGAACCTTACTAGAACTGTCAAATTTAAACTCAATTGAAACTTTGAAGAATCCGGACGTTGGATATGCGTACATATGAGATTTTGAAAGGTTATATCCAAGCACAGTGGCAAGCAACGAGTTCACTGCACCCAAATGCAATAATAATCAAAGATCGTTGACGATCAGTGGGAAAACCAAAATGAAACTACTTCAACAGCAAAGGGAAAAAAAGGATTTTAAAAGCAGTTCAAAAGCGCATGCAGGTTTCACGATGCATCAAGCACCTTTTTTATAAGTACGCACCGTCACTAAACTCACCTTGCATTATGAGATGACAAAAAGCGTGTTATCTGTGCCGTGGAAAATTCTTGGAATAAAACCCCTTAGTTGATGCAATATGGTTTTTGAGAAGCATAGAAATGTTTTCCATGGAAACGCCCTTGGGAACCAGTTTGAGGTGTACTGAGTATTGTGATTACATATTGACCATAATACGCGATTGTGTGATGCAATGAAATTCAACATCTGAAAGACCCAAAACGTAACAACAAAACCCTAAACTAGCTACAAACTGGTTCACAAAGGAAATTACTTTCGTTTTCATGCAGTTTATAATCAAAGGCTAAATAAGTTGCCTCAATTTTCATGGTTCGCTTGGTGATATGGGGTGGTACTCACTTCTTTCTAATGTAGATCCACGTATGGGAATCCAACCAGACTAGGATAGCAAAGAGGAAACCAGCCCCAATGCTAGCGGCCAGCATAAAAGTCAACCCAAACCTGCGGGAAGACGGGAAAATTTGTCATTCCAACATGATGTGATGAGGAGGATATGTGAAATAATGTACTCGTTCTATCAGCGCATGAGGGATTAAACTATGATGAAGAAACTTGTTGCCTCATAAGAGCAATGTGGTACTTTTCATCTTGATTATAGTTCAATTCTTGCCTCTAGAAATGAAAACATCCATAATACAATGTAGTAATGTCATTACTAGAACTCACAATGCCATCTCGCAAACAGCGTGTAAGGCGGACATGTACTGGTTGTGTATTTGCGTGCAGTCGAGCTTGGTCGCCAAGCTCTGTATGAGACTTATCGCCAATTTGACCTCTTTGGAGAGCATGTCCAACTTGGGATGGAGTTGAGGGGGTTTGTACAGTTGGCGGGCGATTTTGGTCATTGAGCCCATCGAATAGGAGACAGCGTCGACGGCGCTGGTCGCTCGGCGGACGACGACGAAAAACGGATTTTGACTGATTTGATCGCAAGAAGTGTAGTACTCGAGGATTTCCCTTTGAAGTGGCGCTGGAGCTTCTCTCTCCATTAGTTGACCTGGCGACATGCAGAGGTCCCCCAGCGCCTAGAAAACACAAATTTTATTATCTCGAGCAATATTTCCTATTCAGTCCTCTAGGAATTCTCAGCGGGTTTCCTTAAAGAGAACGTATCTTACTGGAAATCTCAGATAAAAAAATGTCTTTAAAATATATATAATTTTAATCTCTCATTAAACGATTAGTCTAATCATCATAACATGGGGAAAATATTGAAATGACTGAAACTTACGACCGAAGCTGTGAGGTATATTGAAGCCATCAGCCATGAAAATATTACAGCGAAAAGCCCAAATACGGAAAAGCTGGAAAGCAAAACTTTATTAGTTAGGTACACAATACAGGTTGTTCGCTATTCAAAAGGCATGTTTCTATCACACGGGATACAGTCGTCGATTCACCCATTTGAATTTGAATCTTCAGGGATTACCTTCATCAATAAATTTCATTTCTGTTTCAACAAGAAGATTTCAGAAATTAAATGCTTACCAAGGGTGATAAATCGAACAATCCCTCCAAAGCCAAGAAAAACGCATCGCTTCATCATGAATTTTCATAATCTAATAACAGTTCTTCAAGAGGGAAAAATCACAGCTTTGAAAACAATTAAATTTGAGGAATTGAATCGACCTTCTTTTAGAATGAACAACTTCAGAATAGGGACAGCCATAAATGTCAGATTGCTCGTTAAGGGCAGAACTAAATGGAGGAAAGACTGGAGGAAACAACTGCTGAAAGGCTGTCTTAACAGAAAATATATTGCTTATTTCATAATTGTAATTCTCGTCTCAATCTATGGTAGAAAGCGTACCGTGCGTGTAACAGAAAATCGTCTAGGGGTGGAATAGTTTATAGAAAATACATATAAAAAGGTGCTCACGTAATTAGGGCACATCGGGAATGCCTTGCTACGCCGAACAGTAGAATAACGCAGAATACGAGGAGAATACTAAGTATTGCCATGGTAACTGGCCACCTGAAATCATGAATTAAAAAACCAAGGTGTAGGTAAGTGGGATAGGTAAATCTTCATTAAAAGTAAGAAGTAGGCATGACTCAAAAGTCTAAAAAAGCGTTTCCGCTTCTTGAGCGGGTAGGACTTAAAACTTTTATAATAATTAGGGACAGATGGAATTATCATAGCTATTTATTTATTTATTTTTTTTTAATTGTTGAGTTTACCTGATGGCTTCAGCGAGATGGAGTTGGTCCAACGTTGGGGCAAGAGTGACAGGTTTCAGAGGTCTTGAAATGTCTTGAAGCGACGCTAGAGCGATACTGGTGTTGGACGTCATGGCCTCCAGAAGAGCCAGCAGGCCTGCTCTGGCTGTTTGATTGGTCACTGGCTCGTCGAAAACGTCACCCAACTGTGTGAGCAGGTACTCGACTTTGAGTTTCAGCGTAGAATCAATGGCAGACGTCTGAAGTGAGACGAACCATAATTATAACAGGCGGATTAGCGATATAACGAGGCTAGAATTAGTGACATACGAAATTGGTCATTAACATTATCTGCTTTGGACCAGCTTGAAAAAAAGGAACGCAATGAAAGTACCTGATTCTTCACGCTGCTGATGGTCTCATCCATCGCTCTTCCAGCTGATAGGAGCTCCAACATTCCATTATGGACATCATCATTACCATATAAACCCACTCCAACCGCACCACTGAAATTAGGGAAAGGTCGGATATTATATGAGTACTTACGACTGAGCATTTGTAAGAGGTATGAATGTGTTTGACTCGTATAACTGGTTCAGAATCTTTTTCGAGTTGAAAATAAGTGGAATCCATCTCACCAGCAGAGCATGGTGAAGAAGGAGAGGGTCCACTTGAGAATGACGATGCTGTTCTTAGGCCGAGGCTTCCTGTCACAACATCTAGAACAGTCGAAAACGGTTGGCTCAATTATTCTACTCTTCGAACTAATTCGACATTACCTATCAAGTCATTAAAAACAATCTAGATAAGAATATCAAGAACTTTATGATCAAACTCTGAATGTTACCTTGTGCACAGGTAGATGAGGAGCATGAATAGGGTGAGAATGAGCCATAAGGCTGGAATCGACCCAAGGATCCCGAGAGACTGAAACAAAATGGATCCACATTAGGAGTATGTAAGTAAGAGACTAACGTTAAGACATTCTCTTGGGAGACTTCCTGTGACAGCTTAGAGCTTAAAATTAACCTCCCAAAAACCATTCTGTATCCAGTGAGGTAAAAAGGCTTCAAAGCCTATTCCTCATTAGTATCTTCCTTCCTCTCCGAGGCAATTAGATGAGTTGAATCCACTTTCAAGCAGCGACGGTAGTGAGGGTGTAGGATAAGAGCTCAAGTGGATGTTACTGTTCTAAAGTGATGAAGAAACGCTTAAGTAAATCCGAGAGCATCCAACTACTCAAGTGAATCTATCATCTAGCTGACCTAACGCTATTGGACCCTTAACTATAAGAGAAAGTTTGAAGGACTCCGATGAGAGTGAACAAATAATTCTATCAGGCACTTTTTGAAGGCACCAAGAGCTAATGTCCCAACGTTTGACGTTTAACGATGCTCTTGATGGCACACATCGCTTGAAACTGGCAATATCATGTAATCTCGTGGGTTGGTGAAAGAGAACAGTGGTTGTAAGCTTCTTGTCCATGTAGTCGGCTCACCCCAAGGGATTTACATGAACCCCACGGAAGCTGCGGTTCGAGAAATCCCCACACTTCTACCGTGAGTAAATTTGGCACAGCGGAATCCTCAGAAAATATTGCACATTTGAAGTCCAGAATACTTGAAAACGAAGAGAGGCAAGTTTCATTGTGACTCACTCAGATTCCTATCTATGTGCGAAATTTCATGTTAGACGTAGTTAGTCAGGGTTATCAACCATTCTGTCGTCATCTTGTCTTGAATAATAAATGTTATGATACCAACAACGATGATAGCAACACTTCAACCCCTTGCTCTCGCTGGGATAGAAATAATTGTGACCCCTGGGGCAGCAAGAATCCTACCAAACTTCCCCTAACTTCCTTGCAACCCTTCCAACTAGTTTTGCATAATGTTACACACTAAACCCTGCCGCATTTGCTATTCTCCCTACAAAGTAATGGGAAGAAACCGGTTCAAATACGTCTTGAGAAAATACAAAAATCTGCAAATTCTTAGACACGGGTTGGTTATTCCTCGAACCAGGCGCATGGAGACTAATTTAAAACTCGGACCAAGCGCATGGAGATTCATTTCTTTACCATGGGTAAATGGGGGAAACGGTGGATGTGGCGGGTCCCGGACCAAATCCAATCGATTCAGGGTCCAAAATTGAGTGGAAAATGATACCCCACACGTCTAGGTACCAAGGATCTCGAAAACAGACATCGAAATGGGTAGATAGGTACCCATCATGACTCGTAACCTCGTTCAGAGGGCGCCAATCGTTTCGGGATTCATTAAATTGGATTCAGCGTCCCAAAATTTAGTGGACAATTTTACCCACTCGCCTAGATTGCCCAAAATCTCGAAAATCCATTTTTCAATAAACACATTTTGACCCCTACCCCGCCCAAATTTGGTCCAATCGGGCTGAAAAGATTTGACGACCGTCCCAGGCCGGGAACAGACCCTTAACCCAAATTTCAGATTTTTAGAAAATTTTCTACTACCGAAAACGGCGCGGATGGTGGACGGCGTACGGCGGGCGGACATTGACCTTTTTTGATCGACACTGGGGGTACAGGAAATCATATCATGGGAAAAATTAAGATAAAACGGCACAGCTGGTGGCGGTCAGCACATTCCATCTAAATCCGCTCGATTGTAGTCAATGCAAAAGCGCGAAACTCTTCCATAAAAAGTTGTTTAATTTTTTTCGCACAGGCAGGACGAAGGAACTAGTTATGGCGGGTGGCTCAGCTGGGAGTTCACACAAAATGGATAGAACCGCAAAAGGGGATGAAACACGGAAGTGATGAGAGGGTAGTGAGAAAACTTACAAGGACCGTAAAACAAACAAGCTAAGGGTGGCCGAGAGAGGCGTTCTAACAGAGAAGAGCCTTTACCTGACTCACCTTGACTATACACACACTGTGTGGTCGGTTTTATACGATCTGACAACGGCAACTAGACAGAAGAGTCTACTGAGGAGTTCACTAGGGTTGAAAGAGCTCTTGTCGAGAGTGGGAAATAGGATTACTGATGGCGAGCCATAAGTTTTCTTCAGCCAACAGCGAAAAGGTTTAGGTAGGTAGGTTGTTAGATCCACAAGAGATTTTCCCCGTCTATTCTCGAAAGTACTGTGATGACGATTAAGTGACGTTTCTGGGTCACGATTCCATAGGGAACTGAATTAAAATGGGACATCCTCATTGGACGCGAGTGGTCACAATTAGATCCTACACCTCAACAATAGGCGTGGAGCCCGTGAGTTGACACTCATACTGAACTAACTTACAATATAAAAGACTTGTGCAGCCCCATGTGGCTAAGAGGATCGGAGCACGACAAAATAAAAACTAGGAAGATTGATATTTTGTTTTCTTTTCATATGATGAGCTCGGGGAGACAAGAAGAATAATCTATCCCTTGAATTCACTAACACTCGAAACATCGTTGTGGTAGTACTGAATAAATTAAGATTCTCGTGCGTAAGCGATGAAAAATTAGAGGTGTTGGAATACTAAACACGCTATTTACCTCGTTAAAATCTCGCTAATCGTAAGGTGTGACGTTTGAGGAAGTGGGTCGTAAATGAGGCTTGAATGATCGGGAGGAACGCCGATTCGATTCAACTCAGGCCCTAAATAACACTGTTTACCTCTCAACAAAAGAAGGATTGCATTTTGGCCAAGAATGTTGGATTACCTCGAGATAGACATCGCTGTCCGGTGCAAAGGTGGAATTGACGAGATGTAATGAAATGTTGACGTGAGGGAGGGCGTGGAAGAACTTGGCCAAGGGAGGCGGCCGGTACAGCGTTCCCTGGTCGATCCTGTGTGCCATCACCACCAGCCACTACATCCTCCTGCAAAAGATAAACATAACTACGTGACTAAAGTTCTTCCAGATTATGATGAAATATGTATTTAGAAAGGACACAAGTAATATGACCTAATATTTTTCATGTCAAACTCATATCTCATCACTATTTAAGGCTTAACTTGCCGGAATAAATACTAAAAAAGAATTAGAAAGACGTAACCTATTAGCTTCACAAAATGACGACTACCAACCCATGTAAACCTCATCAGTGAAAGAGGGGTTACAAAAGAAATCTCCGCAACAAAGGAAAACAGCCAGGAATGAGAAGTATTCGATTCCCGGAAATCCATATTAATCATTATTCTTACTTAATGAAACAATAAAATGTATTGCTGTGTGGTTTTAGAGGTATTAGACCAACCAGACCCGAGGCCCTACCTATCTATCTTATTTGCGCGTTTTATCTCATTTACAATAATTTGTTGGTACGTCTTAGACTAAATTCCACGTTTGAAAGTGGAATTTGGTAACCGGACCTGTGATGAGAAAAAGTGTTTAGGCACCCCACGTGTATGTTCACTTGGTTTTGTCCAGTGGAAACGTTTCATGAAACATTCCTACATTAGCCATCCACATTAACGTACAGAATACTTCTCATTCGATTCATATCTTCAGTTTGAAATAACTGTTTTATAAAACCGTTTTCCATTCCTTTCCTCTCCGACCCCCGATTCCTTAAATTTAAATTCGAATATTGCAGGCGAATCGGATATTCATACTCGTGAGTATTGGGAGAGTTATATGAGGTGAATTCATGGCATGAATACATTGTATAGAACAAATCATTTAAAAATTTATGCAAATTGGCATGAAAATACCGGTTGCGGAAAAAAGAGAAACCCAATTAATATATCTTTCATCTAAGAAATTAATGACGTCCTGGTTTCCTTTTAACTAGGGAACTTTGCGTACCATGAATACTGGAGAGCTGATAAGTACTTGGACGGCACCCAAACAATAGTCAATATGGTTGAAGTAGCTCCTTTAGCTGATGAGCAAACGTTCGCCTTGAGGTTAGAAGAGCTCTTTTACGTTCACTCTAACGTGCTCACTTGAAGCTTCCAACTTGAACTCATTACTCGACTCCGCACATTTCTCCTCTTTGACAATTCAAAATTAGAATTTGTTATTTTCGCCTCGTGTCGCTCAAGAAACCGGATGGTCTTAATTTGTCAACTCTTGTTTTTCAGAAACCACCAGATCAGTCTTACACACTCTGATTCATCCAAGAGACAAAAAGTGGCAGAATGTGGTTAGCTCGTCCGCTGACTCAGCAACCACATCAACCACTAGGATACAATTTTACCTGCTGGTGAACCATGCTCTGATTGAGCTGAGATTTATTAAACCGACTATCAATAATTAAAACTGCGTAGGAAAATATTGATTGAAAAGACGGAGTAGATAGTAAAATTGATAGTACAATCGTTTTTTCATTGAGCAAGAACCGTTTCCGTTATGCATATGGATAAATCAGAACTACCGAGCAGTGAGAAAGCACAGTTCAAGTTTGTAATCGGTTCATTGGCCAGACAGAGACACGTGTCCTTCCTGCCTCCTCCCACGTGTGCCTTCCTCAGGTAAATAATAACCCAGCATCCCCTCGTGTATCTTTTTTGCCCACGCCCTTGAGCGTTTCACTTACCGAGTTCTAATGCGATGCGGAACGACGATAACTAATTTATGCCTACGCATTACACAAGATTCATCGCCTCCCTCATTATGGCCATCTTTAGGGTCGCCTGCCTCATTAGGTGTCCCTTGTTCCTGGCGATATTTCCGTTGTTGGGAGAATACCTCCGGGTTTAAACCGTCGGATACAGGATACTTCAGTATCGGATACTTCAGTATCAAAGGAGAGAACTAAATCCTAAATCCATAGGAATTTATTTGGACGGTAGAGAGATCTTTTCTCCATAGAACAAAATGTGCAATGATCGGACTACTGCGCATAACGAGTGGCCATCGATGTTGAGCTGTACAATATTCTGGCCTACTGCTTGAAGGTATGTCTTTTGAGATGTGCAGCTATCTTCTACGAGTAGGTCCTCCTATAAGGTTGACGGTAAAAACGAATGGAAATCGATCCTCAAGATAAAATGCGGCACTAAATAGCTATGGGTAACAAAAGCTGATTCTTATTGGATGAAGTTGCCTCGCTTTTCCTTCTCCTAAGGTGGTTTTCCCGGTGATGCCCTTACAAAATGGTATTTTGTTTGAGCAGTTTTAGGAATCGATAGTCCCCCAATAAACGAAGCAGCTTACTAAAGCAACTAGGCTGCATAGCGCCGGATGAGTTACACAATTTCTAGTTGGTGACGCCCCCTCCACTCGTTGATTAGAAAGTATTGAGCCGGCTCTTCAATATAAATTCATGAAAGCGCGAGCCTTAATAACAAGCCCAACACCTCAGTAACAACTTCCGTGTAATTAATGGCACTGAGAGGGGCTTCAAGAGAACGGTAGGAGATGAACTTGAGTTAGAATGAGGACTTGATGAAGTTCTCTTCTTTGTTTAATGAGAAATAACCAGCCTCACCGTTATTCTCGTTTAAAAATGCAATTTCCAACTTTTCAAATAAATATGAGTTGTTGAAGTGAAATTACAGTACAAAATCGATTTCTCCTAATTCAATTTTTATTCAACGCAATGGTGTGCTAGGAGTACCACAATAACTTTTTTCAGAGAAGAAGCAAAATAAAATCCTATTTCAGTCCAAAAAGGTCAAGCCGGCCGCTGTCAACGACAACGAAGAGGGTGAGCCGGTAATTAATTTCCTAATTAATTAAATCAGAGAGCAGGCAGTTGAGAATCCCTTAAGAAATTAAATCTAAGACTTTACAAATTGAGTCCTTTCAACTCTTGATAGATGCCTGATGAAAGTGGATGCTGTTGAGAAAAGAAGCTCAAGAAATCGTGTTTCCATTTTCTTTGTTCTGAAAGGATCTCAGAGATATTGTGCCTCTACACTAATCTCTTTGTGGTTGCTGTTTCTTTCCACGCCCGTTTAATTTTAGAGCATCTTCGCAATATTTTTTAGCGGTCGGAAACTAATTTCAAGCAACAGTGTGTTTTCAAAGTGACGTGTTGGAACGTGAAGTTGTTATACGGCAATACCTTCAAGACACTATGTTCTGGAACAACCCACCATCCCCGAGTTAGTTCATACTTATGTAGGTATGGCTTAGTATTCATATTGTACGAGTAACTTGTAACAGTACACTCTTATATTAATGTCGTGTTGAGTGCATTCTTCCGTTAAACGAAGGCCCAGAATCGTTCCTAATTCCTACGGCGTACGTTGGAAAAGTGTACCTATGAATTCATATTAATATGCTACAAATCTTTATGTCTTTTTTAAAATGATAAACATTATCAGAGTTTTAGGGAATTAATCCTATTCGTATTTTACTACGCCATGCAACTTTGAAAAGAACATACTCCTGCATCGGTAACTGCATATTCAATAGTCTAAACTGCAGCTGCTTCTTCGGTGCATCTACACGGAAATTTATGGAGCATGGAAATTAGCGGATGACGTCCTCCCTGGCGTACCTCGTGTTACGGAACTGGCCTGCCCACACTGCAGCGGTACTTCAGACCCTCGTAGGACGACTAGAGTTACAACTTTTCGGTTAAATGGGTTGTAAATCTACCGGAGAGGGAACCGGAAAGCCCTCTGGATTTCTACCGAACATCTGCGCGAAACGTGTGTAGAGATGGCCACCCATCACCGTAAGAGCTTCCATACGAAAGAAAATAGCTCGGTGGTAAAAGATATGCTTTCAAAGGAGCATCTTCGTCGACTTTTTTGAGAGGTTGGTATATGTATCTTGATAATGATGCCCCCTTGACAAATAATGGAAACATTTATCTCGATTTAGCTGCTTGTAAAATTCAAATCCACGACCATAACCAGTGTTTCAAGTTGTCTATGATGTCATGTCGCTCTCAAAATTGAACAATTTTTTGAACTGCCTCGTCGTTATTTTTTTGTGTACTGCTAGACCGTTCCACAAAATGGTCAGTCCCATATTGTGCACATACTCCTGTTCTTGAATTGATGCTGTATTCGCCTGTTTTTACCGCAATAAAGCAATTCAATTTATCCTTCCGAGCAACCTAATTCTAACGTGTCGCGGGTAACTACATGTTTACATAAATTATTTTATTAAAAAAAACTCGTTAACTGCAATAAGAAACTCCCTGGATGTTATTCCCTTTCTTTCTTCAAGTTCAGCACTTGGGGCATTCATACAGCCGTTAGCTTTCCCGTTTCGGAGGCCTGCTCCCGACGAGGGACCTTTTCTGCCGCCCTACGTCAGAAAATCTCCCTCGACCGCAACAAACTCTGGAGTTTAGTTGGCCCCCGGGCTGTTCGAGACGGGTCCCAACCCAATGCCCTTCGTGTCTCTCCTTGAGTTTTTACTGCCCCCGTTGCGGTCTTCCAACCTTTTACCGCGCTGTTTTTTCTGTACCAACTTCACATGTGGGACCCACTCATACATTTCCATCAACTAACATATTATTTTTCAACTATATGAGCCTTCATGAACTTGGTATGCAGAGAATGCATTCACTATTGACGTATTCACGCACTCGAATGACCTCATGCGATACCACAAAGCATTTTTTGCCTTCCATTAGATGTTTGGCATGATAGGTACGTACCACGGGGGTTTGAACATTAGAGCCTACCAGAAAGAAGAAATTGAAACGGAATGGCATTTGCTCTGATCGTGCTTTGTGTTCTGCAACGATGACTTGGGTGGTTGGGATCAACCGTTCCCCAGTTCGATCCCTAATTGGACCAAACCGGATACCAGGTATAATACTGCCGCATAGTGTATACAACACCAAAGGCATGAGGTGCTAAGCCAACAGTCAAACGAAGAGGCGACGGCATCCGCTGCCACATTCTCTGAATATTGATCGGAAGAGCGCCACGAGGGTGTCGGCTGTCTGTGACCATCTTCGGTCTCTTGATCCTCCCGATAGCCTCACGAACCTCCTGCTTGTCATGCAGGTCGCTCAGTCCATAAGATGAACCAGAGGATTTACGAGGTTCTGATGAGACTCGGATGTTCCCCTCTATATCAGGCAAAAGCCTTGCTGTCATCTGGCAGCCGTGAATATCTCGTCTCAGTTTCACAAACTGCGTCCTGATGCAGATACAAATGGGATGTGATGCAATGGATTATCCCGTACAACGGTCGTATTGAAAATTTAAGCTAGTATCAATTAGAATATGGAGGTGTCCTTCGATACAGTATTGCACAATAAATCATGCATGTAAAAAACAAAAAATAATAAGCAGCGTATTGGCTCGCCTCATTTATTGAAGCGGCCAAGCGGATTGAGATACATGAGCTACTCTCGATGAAAATGCGCTAAGCACAAATTGAAAAAGTGCTAGTTAGCAACAGCCACGGTAAAATCGTAATAATGCAATCAAGTTCAATCGATCGATTCGACGACTCAATCCGGAACACGATGGAGTTCGGAGCTCGATCCATGCAATGTATTATTCAGGATGAACAAGCACGACCGGGAAATTCTCGTATGAATACGGAAACTGAATTTGTACAGGAGGTCTGACACATAAAATAAAAGATTAAACAAAATTTATTCTGTAGCACTTTTCATTCTACACCGAATCGTTTTGTGATGGTTTATGAAGTACGATCACGTCCTTGGTTCTAACACTACATTTTTTCTGCCAGCAACGTACGACAGTGAATTATCGCCCCTTTCCTGTCATTCCTTAGTTATTATTCAGGAGTTCATGTAGAAATATATAAAATACTTCAAATCATAAATCTCAAGGTGAGAAATGAGTTTCTTTCCTTCAGAACCTCCGGTAACGGAAGAAAAGAGAATCCGCGAGGAAGTTATACGGTTTTTACCCGTATTAAATGAAGGAGAATGATTCTCTTTTTGCACTGCACGTTTGAAGACATCCAAAATTTTGTTTACAAACAATGAGGTTATGTGAAAAATTATAGGATGTAAGTTCTACTCGGACATGCAAATTTACAGAAACGGTTATGAAAAATTTGTTTTAAAAAATGGATTTTCGAGATTTTCGGCGATCTAGACGTGTGGGATATTATTTTCCAGTTAACTTTGGACGCTGAATCTATTGGAATGAGCCACCGTGCGCATGGTCCGAGGTTTTTTTAACGACTGCCTCAAATGTTGAAGGAGTGACACTGATCATTCGACGAGAAGACGGCATAGGAGGTACCTACTGGTCTCAAAGAAACCTGCTATAGATCCTGTTCCGCAAGAAGGAGCAAGCGTCTCGGCTTCCTCCCGATTTATCAACTCCTATTGTTCTACACAAGGGGCGTTCACTTCTGAGCCTCGCAATTGTTGTCGGAAACTCTAACTCCAAAGCTAAGCTCAACTTCGGTAACCAATAAGTTGAAGCTTTCAATGCTCTGGCGAAGACCTCGTTTGAAGATCGAGCGCATGGAAGTTACCCCCACAACGAATCTTTGAACAGTTCACAAATCATCCAAAAACTCGTCTTCTTCTTTCTCGCAGTAAAATCCTGCGACTAGTGCTAACAATGAATCGAAGTCGGGAGATGAGGAAGACAATAATTAATGAAGTTGATTCAAGGTGGCAGATTCCCCTTGGTATTTATTTTATGTATTCTGATGCAGTTATTCCATACACATCAAGATAGAGAAATGAGGAAAAAAAAGTAGTACAGTCGTTCCGGCTAACAAATCTGTGAAGATAGTTCGACGGCAGACTGGCTTAATGTAAGCAGCTCCCGCCTCACTCATTTATCTTGGTCCCATCTCTCTCCTCTTATTTGCTCGCCTTTCCTACATGCACCACTGTGGGAATTCGCGTTACCAGTTGAGTGCCATGATGATATTCATGCGCCGGGAAGATAAAAACGACAGGGGTAAATGATGAGACAATTTCTGCATATTACTAAAGTGCGAAACTCGGAAGATTTATTTCCGGTATGTTTTGTTAGTAAAACGAGCGGTGAAGTTGAACACGGTCTTTTTCAAACATTTGACAAACAAAGACAAGGCTTTCTGACCTCGGGGTGAAATAGGGGGGTTCTAAAGCCACTGTCAAGAGGGGATCTCCTGGCTATCGTTGGGATCAGAACTTCTAGCCTTCTGGGTGAACAGACAATTGGGGCAACGACAAAACTTGTCAGCAACTTGGACGGTGCTATGGTTGGGGGGGAGTGTTTCTCAGAGATAGCCGGGGGTCTGGCGTGGTGGAGACAAGTTCGAAGAAGTTGGTGCGAGTTTATGAGAGAAGCACGTTTTCAAAATAGGAAAAAAACAGAAAATATGAAAAGAGGACATTCTATCAGGAGACGTTTGTTCACAAATGTCTAGAGCCCAATATATTGACCCAGTCCACACTCATGTAGGAACCTACGTAAAAAGGAAGGCGTGGGAGAGACATGTCCATTAAACTATTTCGGTCTATATATTCACTCTCCTGTAATGTTTTGATATAGTATCGCGTGCTTTGGAACGTACAGAGAGAGCGAATCTCTTTAAATAGGGAAGACGTGGCAGGACTGCCGAGGAACAATGAAAAATATCAAAAACGCTGCAAATTCTTACACACGGGTTAGTTATTCCTCAAACCAGGCGCATGGAGATTCATTTCTTCAACATGGGGAAAATGGGGGAAACAGTGGGTGTGGCGGGTCCCGGACCCATTCCAATCGATTCAGGGTTCAAAATTTACTGGAAAATGATAACCCACACGCCTAGGTACCAGAGATCTCGAAAACAGACATTCGAGATGCGGTAGATAGGTACCCATTTCAGCTCGTGACCTCATCCAGAGGGTGCCAATCGTTTTGAGTTAATTTAATTGGATTCAGCGTCCAAAAGTTAGTAGAAAATCATAACCCACACGCCTAGGTACCAGAAATCTCAAAAACACATATTCAAAATGGTAATAGATAACAATTTTGACCCATAACCTATTCCACCTAGTCCAGTGGGTGCCAATCGTTCTGGGACCCTTTCCATTGGATTCAGCGTCTAGAATTTAGTGGAAAATGGTACCCCACACACCCAGATTGCAAAAAATCTCGAAAACCCATTTTTCGAAATACACACTTTGACCCCTACCCCACCCAAATTTGGTTTGATCGGGGTGAAAAGTTTCGAGGACCAACTAGAGCCATGAACGGACCCCTGACCGAAATTTCAGATTTTTAGAATAATTTCTACTACCAAAGTCGGCGTGGACGGCGGACGGACATTTGCTAATTTTGATCTAGACACCTTGAAACGTCCAGAAAAAAAAATATTGTGCCGAATCGGAGAGATTGACTTTTTGCATGAAAATATAAGTTGATTATTCAAGGAATAACCTACCAAAAGGAGGCAATTTTTTCCAAGTATTGAATGTTGCTAGCATGGTCAATAAGGGAAAAGTATTGATTCTTCTAGAGCTTAGCAAGCCTATGTCGGTAAATTGACGGTACGTTGAAAACTTGAGCATTAAACCATTTAGACCAGTTTAGATAGACATATAGACACATCCAATGAAGCTCGATGATTTACGAGAACATCGTTTCTCCGTGACCGTACATCAACGTCCAGGCTTATGAAGGCGATCGATCATCTCGCGGTGTTACTCCGGCGTTGGAGCAAGAGCTTCTTCCTGTCTGATTTTATTAAGTGAGATAGCTAGTTAAAAGAAGACACCACCTGGACGGAAGTCAACGCTACCATCCAACGTCCCACCAACGGATTAGTCACGCAGTCACAGCTTTTTCTGCCGTACGGATGGTAAACTGGATCAACCGGGTGGTGTGGGAGGCTCGAGAAGCGAAAGATACCGTGGCCGCTTTAGAGCTTTGTGCTCTCGGAAACTCTATATCAACACAATCATTCCTCCAAAGCTGTCGGGCAGAGTATCAGGATACAGTAATGCGATACAGAGATAGCGTGCTACACTTGGATCAACTCAGTTTCTTCACAGACCGCACTCAAATGCAAAAAGGTTTTAGGTTTTATATTTTACTGAACCTGGGAATTCGAGGTCTTAGGGCAATTATTGGTGAAACCTCATCACGACGACCAAGTAATGTTGAAAATAGAAAAAAATCTGCAAATTCTTACACACGGGTTGGTTATTCCTCGAATGGGGGAAACATTGGGTGTGGCGGGTCCCAGACCCAATCCAATCGATTCCGGGTCCAAAATTTAGTGGAATATGATACCCCACACGCCTAGGTAGCAGAAATCCCGAAAACACATATTCAAAATGGGTAGTATATACCCAATTTGACCCATAATTTCTTCCAGTGGGTGCCAATCGTTCTGGGACCCATTTAATTGGATTCAGCGTCCAAAATTTAGTAGAAAATGACACCCTACTCGCCTAGATCGCCCAAAATCTCGAAAATCCATTTTTCAAAACACACATTTTGACCCCTACCCCCCCCCCCCCCCACTCCCCATTTGGTCCGATCGGGCTGAAAAGTTTCGAGGACCCGTCTCGGCCAGGAACAGACCCCTGACCCAAATTTCAGATTTTTAGAAAATTTTCTACTACCAAAAACGGCGCGGACAATGGACGGCGGACGGCGTACGGCGGACGGCGGACGGACATTGACCTTTTTTGATCTAGACACCATGAAACGTCCAGAAAATAATTTTGAGCCGAATCGGAGAGGTTGACCATTATCATGAAAACATAGGTTGATTATTCAAGGAACAACCAACCAAAACCGCATCGCGGAGAAGATCATGCACTAGTAGAGTAATTCCTGTCACCCAGCATTTTTCGGAGTGCCACCTGATTCCAGTGGGAATATCTTTGGTTATGATGAATGTTGAACATAAACGTCTTTTCCCGAGGAGACGATACACCTACATCCCATTATCCATAGCCTCCTTCATTACAACGGAGAAACTATGGTAGACTTCAGATTTTACATTATATTCGACATAGGTGTGGCGAAACAAGCTCTTTTCTTCTAATTTAATATGATATGATGAGAGGGGATGGTATCAATTCCCTACTTCTCTGACTGTATCCAGAAAGTTTCATGAATACGCGAAGCTGAAAGTCCATACGAGATTTGTAACTTTCTTCGTCATATTTTCTGGTTCGGAAAAAGTTGAGCCCGCGGTTGCAAGTTTTTTCTCCCTCGAGCGACCTGCCTCTATTCAAACCCAACTTTATCACGCTCCACATCTCATGTGGCGAGAACAGTTTTCATGGTCATGAATATGAATGCACTCTAAGTACTTCGAACCAAGAGACCGACCAGACCTCATCTGTTGAACATTTTTCGTTCGGAATTAGGTCCCCACATTGAACGTTGAAGCCTAAAAGCACTTTCCATCGTGAGCCAAGTTTAACCGACGCGGCTCCGAGCTATTTTTTGCTTGAACATTGTTCAAGTGCCTTAAAGTTTTCCTGAAGTTAATAGGGAAAAACAATGGCTTTTCCTCGATAGATCTCCAACTGTACAGACTCAACAACCACACTCGGGGCTGTTTGAGCTCTCACAGAAAACGTCGTTTCTGTTTAACGCCCCTGCACTGCGACTTCGCCTGATAAATGAACAAAGAGCCTTCGACGGTATTTTCAAGACCCGCACTGTTGAGGTGAGGAAACTCACCTCACATCCTCCAACTATTTACTGGGCCCTGGCAAACTCCCAACGCTTCGGGGGTTAATTGCCTCAGACTGAAACGATGTAGTTGATTTACGGTCTTGCCGTAGTTAATATAGGTACCACTTTTGTTTCAATCTGCACTTCCTTGGAACACAAGATTGAGCTTCCGATCAATCATGAGTGAGCTTCTATTCTGTGTGTATCCTAATTGAAGAAGAAAATAACGGAATAACTGGCTTCTGCCCTTTTCTGCTCCGGATCAATTTGAGCATAGAAATAACCATTCAGAGCTCCGAATCAAAGCTAACTACAGAAAGAAGGTTAGCAGGAAAGTAGTCGATTACAGACAGCTATGAAGAAAATGAAATTTATGAAGATGAGGCTGCTACAGGCAAGAAGAACTGCCGTTTTGTCCTAATCAACTTTGTCGACGAGAATGTTAGATTCATTTTTTTTCTTTTTTTTTAATTACCTACGTAATATTGAACTGCGTGGAGTCCTACATGCCAATTTTCAGGTTTTTGGACTATTTTTAACGGCATGGAAAACCCAGCCAGAGAACAAATGTAGCGTGAAACAATCGTTGGAACAAAAAATAACAAACAAACATATTCAAAATTCATATTCATACACCTCGCGTATTACCCATAACCCAAATTTTCGACTAATGGGAAAATTCTAAAAAAAAAAAATTTCAAATTTATAGTATATTACGTTGAATTTCTGTCTGATGTTTCAAAAAGGATCTTGATGATTCGTCCACTTGGAAGTCTAGATGGGATTTAGCTTCTTCCTTGATTCAATCTATTTCTATCAGGAAGACCAGCGTCTTGACGTACAAGCGTTTAAAATCTGGGTCAAAGTAATGGGAGCTCAGATCAGGAAACGAAACTGAACCGGCTGTTGTGTGTTTACACCATCAAACCCGAAGTGAGCTGTAAACATCAACAAGTTTTCCCTCGGCGTTGAGCTGGGATTAACAGCTGCCTTTACTGCATAAATCAGCGACGACGATGGGATTCTCTTGTAGTAGTCGCGGATTATGACGTTTGGAGCCGGGCCAGAAAGCTGTTGTTTCGGTCTGATAATTCTCACTGTATGAGAACGAATCGAACGAGCATTTCCCCTTGATGCGGATGTTTCATGCAGGATTCTTCGCACCCCCATCAGCGAGATCATCAATGCACACCGTACAGCCTATTATGTGTCTTCTAATTTAACCACATTTCTAGGTGAAATGCTCAGTCAGGAATCACGCCAAAAGCGAACAGCGTTGATCAAACAGCAGGCAGCTCGAATAACTCAATAGTTGAAAAAATATCCAGCTGAAGATGATAATGCCTTGCTATTCAGATGGTGGTCGGGTCATTGTTCCACAAGGGTTCTCGAATAGAAGATTTTCCACACAAAGCCTTGAGATTGCGCTCACGTCCAGTCGGTCTCGCCTCCTTCTATTAGATCTTGTTGTTTCTTCGGGTCACCACCTCGGGAGAATCCCATTCATTGAGACATTGGCTTGATTGATCCTCGTACAAGCTCCTCAACTCTTAGCGTTCCTTGATACATACAAAGGTGTCAGCTGAAATGGTAAAAATATTCGAGATTGAAGTCAAACCTACGTTTCGTGACAAATGGAAATAAGTTTACTACCTCCAGCAGGAGGTTAAATCGATTCAGGGTTTTCCGGTGAGTCGGCTGCTCCTCCCCATTTGTCCGAGCAGTCCTACATAAGCGGGATAGAGGACAGCGAGGTTAGCAACGCACGTGAGTTCACAATGCAGCTTAAAAATCAACACCAACGCCTAATTCCTTTGAAATACCTTTGGTATCTCTGTGACAAGAGGTGTGAATCCCTTAGATGTTCGGCTGAACAATCATGTGTGCGGTTTTATAATAAAACCGTTTAGTTGCTTTTGTGTGTGTGCCACAGCATTAACAAAGCGGTCTTTTGGTTAGTTGTCGAATGCTGAAACTTGTATGATGCCACTCTCATGTCTGGCTGACTTACAAGGCACCACAGACGGGGGTTATCTGTATTTATAAACTCGCACAGAGGTCTTGGCAATCAAAGAGACCGTGATCATCGATTTGGAAATTACCTTCACACGTTGGATCTTTCTTACTCTTTGGGTAGAAACATCATCTGTAGGTATGCTGTGAGCTCGTTCGTCATTGATTCGTCTTATTAACGCCCGCTCTTCACTCACAGCTACCAAACAACAGAAAAGGAAGGCTATTCGGATGCGAATTTTTAATTTAACTAGCTTGTTTACCTAATAATTACTTGAAAACTCTTAGTAAATATTCAGATTGGTACGTTGTCGAAACCAGCCCGTTAGTTCATATTTCCAACCACGTTTTGGTTGGTTATTCCTTGAATAATCAACCTATGTTTTCATGATAATGGTCAACCTCTCCGATTCGGTTCAAAATTTTTTTCTGGACGTTTCATGATGTCCTGATCAAAAAAGGTCGATGTCCGTCCGCCGTACGCCGTACCCCGTACGCCGTACGCCGTCCATCGTCCGCGCCCTTTTTGGTAGAAGAAAATTTTCTAAAAATCTGAAATTTGGGTCAGGTGTCTGTTCCCAGCCGAGACGGGTCCTCGAAACTTTTCAGCCCGATCGGACCAAATTTGGGGGGGGTAGGGGTCAAAATGTGTTTTTTGAAAAATGGATTTTCGAGATTTTGGGCGATCTAGGCGAGTAGGGTGTCATTTTCCACTAAATTTTGGACGCTGAACCCAATGAAACGGGTCCCAGAACGATAGGCACTCACTGGAAGAAGTTATTCGTCAAATTGGGTATATATTACCCATTTTGGATATGTGTTTTCGGGATTTCTGCTACCTAGGCGTGTGGGGTATAGTTTTCCACTAAAGTTTGGACGCTGAATTCAATGATGTGTGTCCCAGAACGATTGGCACCCACCGGAAGAAGTTATGGGTCAAAATGGGTATGTATCCACCCATTTTGTGTGTGTCAGGACTTCTGGTGCCTAGGCGTGTGGGGTATCATATTCCATTAAATTTTGGACCCTGAATCGATTGGAATGGGTCTGGGACCCGCCATACCCACTGTTTCCCCCATTCGAGGAATAACCAACCCGTGTGTAAGAATTTGCAGATTTTTTACTCTTCCCTCGCAAAAATCCCTATTTTGCCATTCATTTCATTTCACAACTAAAATGGTGGGGTTCATCATCATTATTTTTAAACCACCTCAAAATTATTTTTAAACCACCACCACATCAAAGCTTTCGCGTTGAACAGCTTACTTTTACGTGAAAGCCTGGAAACCTAGTAAGTGAAATTCACCTCCGGTTTCATAATGTGAATATGGAAAACGAGCAGGTTTTGTTTGATAGACAATACAAGCGGTTCACGCCTAAACAACAGGCCGGAATGTGTAATGAGCCATGGAGGTGAGGAAGCTCTTACAAGAGCCCACAAAAGGGAAGTAATTGAGGCAGGTACTAATATTCAGATAAGGCAGGTGATTTTTTTTTTCGTGGATTTATAAATTTTACATTATCCCCAGAGTCCGAATTTGGGGAATGGGTTTCAGGTGAATATTAGGAGACAGCAACCAATATTCTGGCCACGGATAGAATAATTTCCTAGGCATAATTTGAAAAAACGTTTATAAAACGATATATATATTTTTTTAAATTGAGTATTTAGTTTAATATCAGTGATCAACGTCTGCTGTATCATGGTGTTGAAACGGAAAAAAGTGCTTGAGGGACTAACTCACTTTTCATCACTTCTCAATTCCTAGCGAGATTGGGATGAACAGCCCATGCTTACCTGTAACAAAACAATAAAGAAAACCCATAAGAAAACCTCGTAAGGTCATCAAAGAAACAAGAAGGTTGAAATGATTTCTGATTCAGAAAATCTCGGTTGTGTAAAGATGGAGAAAGGGAATAATTTTTCCAGCCACCGACGGAATCGGGTCGGGCATCCATTTTCACTTTTACTACGACGGCCGAGGATGTAAACTAAAGACTAACAATCCTCGCTTTTTCAAAGGTTCTTCGAACGAGAAGAGAAAAGGAAGTGGTCCAGGATTTCCTGGTCATTCATAACTGGGAGCCTCACAATCACTTCAGTATATAATTCTCACACGGTCTGAGGATTATGAATAGGCTCTCGGCCTGTATAACAGTTCTGACATACAAAAAGGGCCTTGAGATTAAATTTGGACGAAGATGATAACGAACAAACACGTACATACATACTTGGCCGCTGACGCATGTCAAATCAGACATTCTGATCATCAAGCATTAGTTGCAAAAGCTTTCTGGAATTACACGTCCATTAATACAACTGTTACTTGCCCACACTAACACTAGGTACTCTATTACATTTTACACGTCAAATAAGATTTCGTCCCTGATTCATTTTTGACCCGACTGAATGTGGCCGAGGGACCGCCCACTTAAATAAATAAATAAAAATAAATTTATAAACTTGAATTGACTGCAACAAAATTCTTAAAAGCAATCATTTTTGCAGACCTGGAACCATCAAAACGAAAGCTACAAATTATTACACGATTAATCCAATTTGATCAAGCTCCTGCAAAACATCGGGTTATTCCCCCTTAGTCACATTCGAATATCGACCTATACGCTAACTCGCTAGTTTGAAAACAACATCCCGCTTACCAAAATAGGCTCATGTAGATGGAAAGGCTTAGTTTCTGTGTAGAACACATAATGTATCGGCTTTAATTGTCACACACTGCGGAAATCTTTTGAAATAATGAACAATGTGCAGATTGTAAGTCTTAGACATGCGTTTTCTTTGTGTTTCAAACAGTGCTAGGCCCTTAATGCTAGTGAAAATAACCTGGCCAATAGCGAGCTGAAAAAACATGGCCGGAATTGCCAGAGATGAATGGCTTCAAACGGAACTAGTAAAATTGTGGCCATGTATTATCTGAACAGTCCGAGTTCATCTACGAATGGAGGAAATTCTCAATCCTTCGAATAGAGATTCAAACGGACATAAATAGTTAAAGAGTTTATGATACACGTATGTAGATTACGTCCTCCCACCAGTTGGATTTGTCTCCGGACGTACTGCAGACCGGAAAACCGAGGAGTCTCGGCCGCATTAACGGGATTAAAGAGGGATAATAAATCAACTACCGCTCCAGGCCGATGACTCTTCCTAATATCCTTTACGAGTCTCTATACTGCCAAGCTCAGCCACAGAGACGGAAAATTAGACGGGACGTATTGGAAATGCGCCAACCATGGAATAGAATGTATAGTCCTTGAGTGCAGATGATTCTCTTATACTCTGTTCGTATCTTCGACGGAGGTGGCGACCAGTAGACGCCTTTTGAATCATCAGTGGCATACTGAGCAGTGGAGATAATACTATCAACGAAGGTGGCAGGACTTCCCTATTCACAACGATGATTCGTTGCAGCTTGAAGCTAAAATCAACGAACCGTATGATCCAGGGTCTCATTGGTTCAAAAATCTCAACCCCAAGTACACGTTAGAGGTCAACATAAGCCTTTCCACCACATTTTGTTTATTATTCAGCGAAACTCAGGTTTTCATGCCGCAATTCAATGTCACCAATAAGCCCAAAAATGTGACATTTTGTGTTTGAAGATGGCTAGGCGCAAAATTAAATAAATTACGGTGGTAATCGATTGAGATGAGATGGACTGATTGGTCGTAACGAACGTCGGTTCGGGTGACAATGTATATTGAAATAGGGGTTTCTAGGTTATCGATAACTGAGACGTATGGGAAATCATTTTACACTTATACGGAAGTAGATTCAGAGGGAAGGAAACGGTGGTCCACCTTTATCCTAAAATAATAATAACCACTTGAATATGAATATCTCATAGATAGTGGGTTAAGTTGCATAATTTTTCTTTTCTCTCACTGGTCACACTAGCTCCTTACGAAAATTATCTTCAAATTCAAGAGCGGTCGAAAAAATCGAAGCTCGTATCCGAGTAACAACTTGGAACAGTGTTTAATACAACGCGAGCATGGAATTCGTCCCGCGACAGGCTGTCACCTAATGATGACGACTGCATCCGCCAGGAAAGGGCGCGTGTCAACGTCATGCCGCTACCTTTTGCTTTCCCACTGTACCAATACGGACTCCCTTGAGGTAGGAGATTCGATTTGGAAAATCAAACATGAGTCACGCTTGCTTCATTGAAAGGGGGTTTACGCTTGGCAATTTGTTCAAAATTTGACAGTTGATATTGACCGAGCAGTTGTGAAAATGCTAATTTTGGTGACAACACAGACGAGAACGACGTAATTTGGAATTTGATTAGACAGCAATACAAAAACAAATTCCTAACGTGTGTTCTCAATTGTGTTGCTGTTTCGGGTTCCTTTCATAAGACAGCAACACGATAACAAAATCCTAACGTGTATTTTCAATTGTGTTGCTGTTTTAGGTTCCTTTCATTGAATAGCAACACAAAAACGAAATCCTCACGAGTATTCTCAATTGCGTTGCTGTTTCGGTTTTCTTTTGAATAATCAACTTATTTCTGGACGTTTCAAGGCGTCTAGATCAAAATCTAAATTTGGTAGTAGAAATTATTCAAAAAATCTGAAATTTCGGCCAGGGGTCAACGGACCCTAGTTGGTTCTAGTTGGTCCTCGAAACTTTTCAATCCGATCTAACCAAATTTGGGTGGGGAAGGGGTCAAAATGTGAATTTCGAAAAATCGATTTTTGAGATTTTTCGCAATCTAGGTGTGTGGGGTATCATTTTTCACCAAATGCTGGACGCTGAATCCAATGTAATGGGTCCCACAACGATTAGCACCCATTAGAAGAGGTTATGAGTCAAAATGGGTATCTATTACCCATTTTGATTAATATGTGTCTTCGAGATTTCTGGTACCTATCATTTTCCACAAAATTCTGGACCCTGAATCGATTGGAATGGGTCCGGGACCTGCCACACCCACTGTTTTCCCCATGTTGAAGAAATGAGTCTCCCTCCGTACGCCTGGTTCGAGGAATAACCAACCGGTGTGTAAGAATTTGCAGCGTTTTGGTTGGTAATTCCTTGAATAATCAACCTATGTTTTCATGCAAATGGTCAACCTCTCCGATTCGGCTCAAAATTTTTTTCTGGACGTTTCATGGTGTCTAGATCAAAAAATGTCAATGTCCGTCCGCCGTCCGCCGTCCACGCCGTTTTTGGTAGTAGAAAATTTTCTAAAAATCTGAAATTTGGGTCAGGGGTCTGTTCCTGGCCTAGGACGGTCCTCCAAGCTTTTCAGCCCAATCGGACCAAATTTGGGCGGGGTAGGGGTCAAAATGTGTTTTTTGAAAAATGGATTTTCGAGATATTGGGCGATCTAGGCGAGTGGGGTATCATTTTCCACTAAATTTTGGACGCTGAATCGAATGAAATGGGTCCCAGAACGATCGGCGCCCACTGGAAGAAGTTATGGGTCAAATTGGGTATATATTACCCATTTTGAATATGTGTTTTTGAGATTTCTGGAACCTAGGCGTGTGGGGTATCATTTTCCGCTAAATCTTGGAAGCTGAATCCAATGAAGTGGGTCTCAGGACGATTGGCACCCACTGGAAGAAGTAATGGGTCAAATTGGGTATATATTACTCATTTTAAATATGTGTTTTCGAGATTTCTGGAACCTGGGCGTGTTGGGTATCATTTTCCACTAAATTTTGGATCCTGAATCGATTGGAATGGGTTTGGGACTGCCGCACCCAATTTTTCCCCATTTCCCCCATGTTGAAGAAATGAGTCTCCATGCGCCTGGTCCAAGGAATAACCAACCCCTGTGTAAGAATTTGCAGCGTTTTGATATTTTCATTCAAGACTTGGATGAATGAATGCTTAGGCCAGGCACATCTTTGAGAACAGTGTATTAAATTTTAAATGCATTGGTCAAGGTATAATGTGGTGCCCATTTTAACAATAATTCACTATAACATTCTTGATGAGAGTGGGGAGGGATTGAATCGGGTAGAATGGACGAGTGGTGTGAAATGAAACATTCCGCCAGTTCATTTTTCACTGCTGACGTTTCGCAATTCACCTGCAACGGCAAGATTAGACGACTCGCTGTTATCGCAGTCAGCAACGAGCGGCCGGTATTTCAGTTGACTCGTGAGGCCCCGAGCTCCGAAATTCCGATGCCGGGAAACGGCGAGTCAGTGCCGGTCCCGCCCCTCGTCACCTCCGCCGACGCAGGGTTGCCGGGGAGAAGTTCCCCGACCCCTCCGCCGTCCGGAGATCGATCGAAACTACGGGGGGCTGCTCCCCTTTCGCCCTCGACGCCACACCCTCACGCACACCGCGCGCGTACTCACGCGCCGCCCCTCCGCTCACTCACGCACACTCTACTTGTCCCTTCATCCCCCTCGACGGCACCCCCTCCTCAGTTTTCCTCGGCGGACCCCAGGTGAATGGATACGCCCTTTAATTCAATACAGGCCTCCCTCGCGTCACTTTTGCTTTCTATACGCTGAGGCTCAACATTTCTCAAGTTCAGCAACTGATCCTCACAGAAGATATCAGAGTCGAGAATAGAATCCAACGTACGAAACACAATACTTTGTTGTGCTTAAACGGAAAGCTGAGCGAAAACATCCTGAAGAGCCAGCCTTCAAAATCGTCAACTCATGTATCCTATGGGCCCCATCCAATTGACTCGTAAAGCCCTCCTTACCCCAACAACATCATGTTGAGAAATAAACGCTGCAAATTCTTACATAAGGTTTGGTTATTCCTCGGACATGCAGAGAGTCATTCCAATCGATTCAGGGACCAAAATTTAGTCGAAAATAATACCTCACACGCCTAGATCACCGAAAATCTCGAAAGTCCATTATTCAAAGTACACATTTTGAACAAGGAATAACAAGCCAAAAGAACCTAAACATATATGGGCAACAATCACGGAGGCTCATATCGAGAAATGATGATAACGAAAGAAAAGAGCAAACGTAACAGTAAAATTTCATTTATAGGTCGAGTTCTCGAAACCACTGCTCTGTCAGCCCATCCTAAATTAAACCATAACTCAAACATGCAAAATAACCAATTGAGGGCATCCGTTAAGGATGTACCTACCCGGCTATTTTCAACCCGTGCATGGGAAAAAATCTTTTTGTACAAGGTAAAATAATAAAATAAAGGACTGAGAACATGATTAGTAGACAATACTCGTACAACGAAAATGTGTGCCATTTCAAGATAAAAGACAGAACGATTACAATAGAATAGAAATCTTGGGTTATATAATGGCGGATTCCCATGCACCAGAAGAATCCAAACATTTAGGAAATTCATCTAGAAACATCAGAAGAATGTAAAATTGTGCTCTAAAAATCTAAAAGGGGGTCCAACTTATTTTCAGCCCAATCGGCGAGAGCAAAGGTAGGATGAAAATGGGTATTTTGAAAATAAGTTTTTGAAATTATCGTGGTGCGTAGTTAAGTGAGGACGCTAAACCGGTTGAGGCAGGCACCAAAACGATTGCTATACGTTTCTAAGATATTGGGGGATCCAGACCTGTTGGGTATGATTTTCCACTTTAAGTTGGAAATCAGTCGATTTGGTCGATTAGCACAAACAGAAATGCACTTTAATTATATATTTTTATTTATTTATTTATAAATCCTGCGAGTTGCGAGGCGCGTGCAGTAGTATGGTTTCTGACTGCAAAAAAACTGTAAATCGATAGAAATCTGTAGTTGAAGAGAAGAAAATTCCAATACAGGGGACCGAAAAATTCTTTTTCCGTAAAAACGAGATCCACCTAGAATGATAAGCAGAGGAAAATAGTTGGCAGCAGTTTTGTGTACATTCGTCCCTGTAGTTCAGTCACATCAACATTTGAGTACTTTTACTTGGCCAACGTAATTAAAGGAGCCTATAAGGGTATTGAAGCCGATCGCTCCAAGTAACCTTGTTAGGAATATAAGGCAACATATCGTCCAGAGGAAAACCAGGTTGAAGGAATATCCTGAGAATTCGTGAGTCAAGTTTCAATTCGAGTTCGGAGGATCTAATTGTGTTAGGGACCAGAATTGGAGGATCCAGGTTGGTTATTGGGAGGTGAGGGCTTTCGAGTCACGTTCTAGATGAATTCGTCTTCTATCGGAAAATTGAAAATCCTCTTTCCATCCAAACTTTACTGGAGCAAGCATTGAAAATTGGCAGAACGTGAATTGTATTTTTTTTTCACGTATGAAAAAAATACGGTTTTCCAGCATTTCAGAGATCGATAGGCTGTAGGGGTAAAAAAAGTGAAGCGCGGTTCTTCCAGCCTTAGCGAGCCCCTCCGATATGTCGGGTTAATCGGCTATAAATAACTCCCAAACTGTGGGAGGAGCTCAAGGGGTTTTTACTGTATAAACGAAAAGGTACAACGACACACAGGGTACCTATTACGACCCCTGCCCCATTTCCATACGTTTCCACCAGCCGATCAAACGCGACTTATCAATCCGCATTCGACTTTGGCTGAGGAGAGGCTGCACGACATCAGTGTACTACTCCGAATACTCCGAATACACATACTCCGAATTGCGACTGGCAAAATCGTTTTAATGTTAGGAGTTGACTGACCGAGTCAGATTTCTCCATCCGTAGGCGATGTAGAGGTGAGGAGAAAAATCCTCAAAATACTTGAAGGTTACGTACACTTAGCGATACAAAGCCGCTTTTCTCAATTTATTCAGAATAACACCGTCAAATTTGTATCAGCAATGAATGCGTTGAACTAAGTGCCTCAAAACTCGCTTCGAATATAACCCCCTGCTAAGATGGACGTAATTGTATTCGGAAATATGTTCATGAATCTAACTCAAAAATGTGAAAATATGCAAGTAAATACTATAACGAGAAAACCGCACACCATCACGCTTTTGTGAAAATCTCACAGTATTTTGTAAATTCGCAAATACAATTTTGACAGTCGCAGCTCACTCAGGCCATGGCATCTTATCGGTTAACACAAGAAATCAACTAAATTTTTTTCGTAAATTTCAGAAACAGAATTCAACTCGGAAGATAACGCACGCGGAATTTTCTACATTTTTGATTGGCCAAAACTGATTTTGGCTGTTTTAAAACTTCACTGTCGTTGTAAACATAAACTGAATTCACTCTATTACAATTCATACTAAAATAATGTTAGCAAATAAATGTGAACTGAAATTAACTTTAAATTTGATGTTATGTAAAATCTACGTTTACACAACTTAAATTTATACTTAACATTTAAATTTAATGTTTTTAAAGTTTGGGTACTATTGAATTTTGATGACGTTTCTATAAACACGTAATTTTTCGCTTTATTTAAATATTTTATTTTATAACCTGTATTTATGATTGTTTAATTACGCCAATCTCTGAACTTCAGTACTCGTTGATTTCCGTAGCTCAGTTGATATTTTTTCTGCGGCCGAAATTATCTGATAACGACGGTTATTGGTGACAAGCGGACGAGTTCCCACCACCTGTCCACCCTAGCAATGTCGCAGGGTTGATGAAAATATCAGGGCTGATAAGGCAGTACTTAATGACGCACAAGCGGGTGGTCCACAATATATTCGGGTTTGAATTCGACACCGAACTGATGAAATTATTTGAGCTAATCGCGAAACTCAATCTTCTCCCGGCGCTTCAATGCAGATGAAACCAATAGATATAACTGATTGAGATGCATTCAATTAAAACCGTCCCGAGTTTCAGTTAACCCACGTTGATTAATTGGACAACAAGTTTTGCACTCGACTGGTTATATTGGCGGGTATACCAGAATAATGAATACGCATGAGCGAAGTTGGCTTTTCATGGGGTTGTCCAACTGGTTCCACGAGTCTCATGAGGCTCCTGCGAAACATAATGAGCGTCTTTCCGATTGCGAACATCTGTTCGCAAAAATCCCCAAAATGTTGAAAATTGGGATACTCCATTTGTATATTATATCACTTTAGAGGAAATTCTAGCAACTCGCAGATTATTGTGAGAGTAGACTAACGCCGGCAGAACGTTGCGGATATCATTCCATCACTTTCATCAGGTACTATAAAAGTACAGTACTTTCTCGCCTCTCTCTATCAATGTACGTATAATACAAATCAAACTCTTGTTAGGATTAGTTTTGCCCCTAAATTCCAGCGTTCGAAATTTTCCTGTTTGCCTCCTTTTCACCAGCTTCTAGCTCTTAGCAGTGGAAGAATTGGAGAGTAAAGGCCTTATGGAAGTCGGACAAAAACCATTTATAACGGATAGATAGAACTGGTTAGGAGCTGCTTGGGCAGAAAGCTCACACACAGGGAATGCATTAATGGTGAAATGGGTGAACTCCGTTTTAATAGAACACAGAACCATGAAAGGACACACACGGCAACAAGATTTAGGAGGGAACCATATCCAAAATGTTTTTCAAAAGACGCTTGTCGAAAAGTACATGACAAACACTCGAGGAGGCTAATCACGTTTGTCGTTCATAAGATTGAGACACGCTAAATCCTCGAGTTTTCATCGGCGGAGCGGAAAATGAATGCCACGTTTAATCTTGAAATAGGGCGGCGAGTAAATTTTGAACAAGGGCGAGTTCTTCAGGGGGTTGGTTCAGAGAAAAGTCACCGGTTGAATAAGTCATCTGAGTTCCCTTTTCCGCTCAGCCAACTGCAAAATCTCTTTTCAGGAGTGGTTTCATTATTGATGAAAATCAAAACCTCTTTTTCCTTCTCCGTGGGAATGACTTACGAGAGCTATTTGGTAGATTCATTTCAGACGAAAAGAGGGGTCGTTTTGTTGGCAATTATTGCTTCTGAGCGACGCTCAACTCGGGTTATGACGGGTTAGGTCATCAAACTGTACAACTTCCATGCATAGGTCTAGATATCAAGGAAAGCATTGTCTGGTGATTATTCGACGTGGGCGGTCGAATTAATTTTAGAAAACTTCACTCTACAACGTCCAAGAACCCTCTAAAATACCTCATTTCTATCGTCACCCCCTCCCGTCCTCATACAACAATAAGTTCCAGAAAAATGGATCTTGGAAATAATGTTTAAATTTTGAAAAAGGAAAAGACTTAGATTAACAAATAATGTTCAATGAAACGCTTATGAGCGATCATATTATTACAGTAGCTGATTGGTTGATTTACCAGCTTTCCTGAGAGTATGGGTATTGTTAGAAACTACCTACTAATAATAATTAGTTAGCAAACGACTAGCCAGAGGGCCCACGGAAATGTCACTGTGACTACATATAGATGCCCAACGATTGTACTTTGTCAGAATGTCGAGAGCATCGATAATTTACATTTTTTTAGATGACTCGAGTTGTTTAGTCGTCACACGCGCAAGCAAATTATGTAAAATTGACATCTCGTGAACGTCACGAGAAAGCTTCCGTGATAAAACTGATGCAAAACCTACTAAAAAATCAAAATGGAAGTGTGAGGTAGAGTGACAAAGAAGATAAGGGAAATTACTCATTTTTTTCAAACGCATTTTGTCGTCTGTTCAACAGGCTATCCACTCACTATGTAAACACCGACTGAAATGAATTCTCAAAACAGCGAGATCTTGTTATCAAATTAATCCTCACCAATTTCGAACAACGACCCTTCTAACTTGCCTCTCGTGAAGTGACAACACAGATTAAGAGCGACGCCTAAAATCTTGTGCAGAGCGATAGTTTGGTAGGGCTGAGGGGAAACTCGGCTTGAAGAAACAAATCGTCACCTAATGAAGAACTTTCCGGAGAGAACGGAACAAGACTTCGGCTGTCGGTGGTTCGTTAAGTTGCTGAGCGGAAGGAAACTTTTATTCGACTGTTCTTTTGGGGTATTTCAGAATCTCTTTCAATCTTGTTGATCGTTTTCCTTCTTCATCGGCATTTCAGTTCACGATTCAAGTGGAAAATGCATATGCCCGAAGTGATGATAAGAGCAGCGTAAACCGATAATTATTGGATGACAGAACAAACGCGTAATCAGGAATACGGATGAAACCAGAAAAGAAAAACGCTGCAAATTCTTACATACGGGTTGGTTATTCCTCGGACCAGGCGCATGGAGACTCATTTCTTCAACATGGGGGAAAGGGGGGAATACAGTGGGTGCGGTGGGTCCCACACCCATTCCAATCGATTCAGGATCCAAAATTTTGTGGAAAATGATACCCCAGACGCCTAGGTACCAGAAATCTCGAAAACGCATATTCAAAATGGGTAGTATATACCCAATTTGACCCATGACTTCTTCCAGTAGGTGCCGATCGTCCTGGGACCCATTTTATTGGATTTAGCGTCCAAAATTTAGTAGAAAATGATACCCCACTCGCCTAGATCGCCCAAAATCTCGAAAATCCATTTTTCAAAAAACACATTTTGACCCCTACCCCGCCCAATTTGGTCCGATCGGGCTGAAAAGCTTGGAGGACCGTCCTAGACCGGGAACAGACCCCTGACCCAAATTTCAGATTTTTAGAAAATTTTCTACTACCAAAAACGGCGGACGGACATTGACCTTTTTTGATCTAGACACCATGAAACGTCCAGAAAAAAATTTAGAGCCGAATCGGAGAGGTTGACCATTTGCATGAAAACATAGGTTGATTATTCAAGGAATAACCAACCAAAATGGGGGGAGCCCGTTATGAACCACATAGAATCGTTCGTGTGTTTCAACTGCAGGCGTCCTTGGCAAGTTGGCGTGGGCCAAGAAAAAGGCATTTTTCATTTAGAATGCTCGATAAAAACCTTTTGCTCGCACTGTCCCAAGTTGCGCTTCAACTTATTTGCAGACAGTCAGCGGAACCCTCGGAAAGGGGTGGGGAGAGGGGGTTATGGGGTCTAAATAGCGGGAACAAATCAAATGAGCCTAAAAGTTTTTGGGTCAGTCCTCGGTGTGCGACAATCGGGCTAAAACATCGTGAAGCCCAACACAGCCAATGAGTGAAATTTGATTTGTTATGGATGAATATTGTCCTTCCGGCAACGTACAAAGGTGCATTATTCCGAGTTAGTATAAGAATCCGATTGATTCTCCAGATTGAAAGCCAAATTCAAAATTGAATTACTGTTAAAGCTTGAAAATCAAAAAGGCGATTCTCATAGCTTAGTTGCCTAGCTGGGACAATTTTTTGTCACAATGATGTGAAGGGTGGTTTTTTAAGGCTTCAAAGTGGCTCATAATTTTAACCATGAAGCTCAACAGTAAAGCAGTGGTAGTATTCTAATTATAGTTTTCGTTTATGTAAGCCCTTTGAAGATACGCGTACTCCGCGTTTCCTTCACATCTAAAAATAGACGTCCCATCTGTATGATTGTCTTTGCAATGTGGGTGTTCAGCTCGCTGCTACGGCTCAGATGTCAACTCCTAGGTCACCTCAGCTGGGTCAGCATCCCACGAACGGTGACAGAATTGGATTGACGTGATGCGAACCTTGGTAAAACAAAGGGGACGATCGTATCGCCGTTTATACGAGGTGGACTATGAAAGGGATACAGAACTAACGTGACAAGGGCTCCGAGGAAGTTCAAGGCCAGCATAGCCGAGTTCTATCGGTAGTTGTTGAACTGTAATCGGTTGAGCCGATCACGTGAATATAATGCAAAGGTTACACGTACTGGAGAGTGATTCCTTTAAATCAATCCGTCTAAAACAAGGCCTCATTCGACTACCTATAGACAGTCTTGAATCCTATGCAGAGGACCTTATCCACCATGTCAAGCATGCATCCACAAGGGAATTTCCAACGAAGACAGGAAAGGACGCCCGTCTCTTCGCTTCGCCTTCAGCTCATTGTAATTTAGGAGGTTTCGGTGAATTCGTCTTCTTCTGGTGATTCACATTATGGATTTGAAGGACTTCAATTCAACTAAGTAAAATTTACTGCACAAAGCTCACTTTCTTGAATAATCTGCAAAAAACTTATAAAAGTATGAAAATGTGAGGTGGTATAAACCTAGATCAAACGTGTTCTCGCAGATTCCAGTTTCCAGTTTTTCTAGACTGGTACGATAATTGAGGCACTTGAGAAACAGCATAAAAATCTTTTATCGGGAAGAGTTTTGTTAGTATTTTACCATTTGATCGTGATGTCGTCAAAAAATAACTTTGAAACTCGAGCGCATCACTTTAACCGCACTCAAGGATAAGGGGAATAAATTTTTTAGTCCTTCCGACTCAGTTCTTTGCAACCCGGGTTCACCTTGAACGACTTCATTATCAACCTTGAACAAAATTTTGTTTTTTAAACGAGTCTTTTCAAGTAAAAAGCCGACTAAGAGTTTCTTTCGTCTTCTTCAGAAAGAATGCGCTGTAAAAAGTGTTTTCTCTCTCGAAAAAAGAAAAAAATCATTTCTACAAGGTTCAGGTCGTTACTCCGTCGAAGGACGTTGATATCAATGATGACCGCTCGAGGCAAATGACCTGAAATCAAATAAGGCAATCAATGCCTTGATACTTCGCCGTGGATATTCGATAATGTTGTTCCACAAGCGAGTTGCGATACGAACAATTCGAAAATGTCTATCGGAGATCACAGCTCACTTAGCAGCAGTTACGGTCCGGAGAACAAGAATCGAACTCATTGCTTTGTTATCAGTTTGTTGCTATCACGAGCTACTTTGGGTGTGTTTGTGATTCTGAGAGGTTCCTTCATCTTTCCAACTCCACCCACGCCTCTGAGAAGACACGAGTGCGACTATTTCTGCCTCATGTTCCTACTCAAGTCGTGAGGTAGCAATTGTAAGGAACCCGAGGGGGTCGCGGCGGATGCAAAGGGATCATTATGCAAACCTAATGACTTTCGAAACCGGCAATAAATCCTAAGAGTCCATCGATTACCCGTTATACAGTCTGCAGGAGCGACCATATGTTCCGTTGCGTTGTTTAGATTGGTTTTAGATTTATACTGGTTCAAAAGACGATCCCAAGTTCCGCTTTCCAGAAATTTAGTAGAAACGTACACTCAGCCTTGTTTCCAAAAATCGCGATAAACCATGTTCATTGTACGCATTTTCACCAATGCCTAACCAGATTTTTCTAAGCCTTTGGGTAAGCCCTGCCCATGCCCACCCCACTCGACAGCGTCCGTACCTCAATATGAGGAGCTTCGGATTAAGATTACAAACAGGTTCTCAACCAGAAAAGCCGTACTAAGGTTTTGCCTCATTTTGGCATATGGTCGCATTGCACTACAAATTTGTCTTCTTCTCTTTAAGTGTTGCAAAACTACATTCGGCTCTACAATTGCCAAGCGAGAAACCTAATGATTCTCTTTTCCAATTTTACTATTTCTGACGGAAGACGCGTGGGGTAAATTCGAATTGGCAGATTGCCGGTAGGAAACGAATCGGTAACAATTTCATACAAGTTTCATGTGAACTTTATTGGCCAAGGAGGCGGAGAAGGGGGAGGGGATCAATAATGCATTTATCGCTTAGCTCCTGGCTCGAGGGTGCGTGGGCATTGGTGAATAAGAGATGGCGATAGCGGGACTCTCCTCCACGAGACTCCAACTTTCTCATGTCTACTCTTAACCGACGTTCACAATATGCCTTTAAGCCACCAGTACCTTCGCCATTCCAAAAGAACTTTCAGAAAATAATTCATTTGGCGTTTGTAGGACTCAAAAAGCTTTGCATGGGAATGAGTTCCTTTTTGAAAGTCGGTTTCATCTTGTACAAGTCCAAATTCATACCTGATCCTCGTATACTGTCTACTGAATTATGCTTTAAAGCTTAGTATCAAATCAAATTACGCACAGAGGATGAGATATTAGCTAATCAACTCAGTGACGATGCTTGTGTTTCCAGAGTGTTTTACAATGAAGTTTGGTTTTCAGTACTTTGTAACTAGAAATAATAAGCTGGCAATGTCGCCAGGTTTGATGCTCCTCCTCGTAAAGGAGTTCCCCATAAAATCGCTCCTCCTCAGCAATCTTCAATACGTTTTTAGTTGCAGACACTAATTATTCTATTTTTCACGATTTTCACCTTCAAGATAAGAAAATGAATGCCCTCTGAAAAAGGAACTTCTCAACCGAGAGAACCGAAACCATCATCCTCACCTAGCCAGTTCATCCCTGAATATATACATTACTAGACATTGATAACGGTGGGATGAAAAGGAGAATGCCATTACAAAAATATTGTAACTTGACTGACGACTATACTGCGTAGGCTCCGTAATAATAGACATTAGAACTAAAGCAAGCGAGACGTGCTATTTTACCTTCGGAAGGCGCTTGATGAGTAATACGAAGACAAGCCTCACCTGAAACACGAGAAGAAACAGTTTGAAAATAAAGTTGACAGAAAATAGGTGTGACGGGTTACAAGGCGCTCATCAGGAGGTGAACACATTCACGACTCATTGTACTCATACGTATATCAATATTCAGGGATATGAGGTCATAGAGTAGAATCAGTGATTAACCAACCCTCCAGGGTGTGTGTATTGAAGTTAAACTAAGGCAAATCAAGTCCTACATAGCGAAATCCCCGTCTATTACCGGTACAGGGCTATGTTGTACTTCGACAGTTACAGGAGGGAATCAATAGTAATTCCCGGTTATGTATTCCAACCACTACAACGTACATGCCAACGCATTGGTATATCAAGCGTAGGGTCACCCGAAATCCTATCCATCACTTGTCCAGCCATCGTAGCTTAACAATACCTCAATTCGGAACTAATTCATCAATTTTTTTTTCTTTTTCTTTAATAGGGTTTGTCCCTGGGTGCAACAAAACTGCTTCATGTCTATGACAATCCAATTTCTACAATCAATCAAATTTTTATTCCGTCAACTTTTTCCAACACAACATATTGAATTCGTATTTTCTTTCTCAATTCGTTTCATTCGGTCTTGGAAAGATTTTTCTCAACTCGGAATCTCTACGAGAAATACAAGAAACGTAATTAGTGTCATCTTAACATAATAATATGAGCTAACGAAGAGAACGAGCAATTAGTTGAATCGGCTACTTTAACAGGAAGCATTCATGTTATAATTTTTAGTATTGCTGCACTTTTCTCCAACTTCCAGTTTCGTGAGATCGTTCGAAGATGAAATTGGAACAAAATCCATAATGTTCTCGGTGATCTAAATGAGAAACGTTTCACAATAAGTATTGATTAGGAAGAAAACCAGATAAAAAGCGAATATTTATCGAAGGAAGATTCTTCAAAGTGTTTCGTTCTCATAAAAATAAACCCCCTAAATTTTTTTAAAAAAAAAAAAAACCCCTAACGTTGAAAAGGCGTTTTTTCTCATTACGGATTTGATTGGTAGGAAGTGGTGGATTGCTAGAGATACCGTGACAATTCATTTCGATGGATCCTCAAACGCTGACCTATTTCAAACCTCGCTATCAAAATTAAACTATATCGACGATTTGAATTCTGGTTTAGTAAAAAAAGGAAAAAAATAATAATGATTCTTGACATTAGACGTTATTTTTTCATCTTGTTCATCACGAGCCTAGGTGGGCTGTTTTACGGTGCAATATACCGTCGAATGAGGTCGTCAATCCCGCATGTTCTACGTCAAGCCAGACTTCCGATCGTTAAAATCTTTTCCTCGGGTTGTATGGTTTCCTTAACCGGCTATCAAACTAGATTTCCCTTCAGACTCCCGAAGAGGAGGGGGTTTATTTAGAAAAGAACGAGCCACGCGCCCCTTCAGTAAATACATAAATAAATACAGGCGCGTTTCAGGTTGGCCTCCCATTATTTCCTACCTCATTTCCTACTTTTACCGATTATCGTTTTCTATGGCGATGAAGTGGAAGAAAATAAGAAGATTGCGGAGCAATAACCTTTTCTGAAGCTGACTGGAGTTTTCCGGTTTCGGAAGTGGAGTTCATAGGGTGGTTCATTACAAGGCCACACGACCCGGTATTTTTATCATTCCATAGATGCTTTGAAGCAAAACAGCAGGCATTCAAGTGCGCCTTGCTCAAGGGGAATCAAACAACAAGAATCTAATAGAAATTTTGAGAAAATACGAGCCCCCAAAAACCTTTTTTCTTTTTTTTTTTTTGGGTAAAGAAAAAAATGAAATCTATCTCTTCTTCCAGGCTTTCTGATGAACTTGAATACTATTCCGGAGAATGCTAAGAAAGGAACGTTATTATTGTAAATTTAAACCTTTTCTCTCTCCTCTAGACTTACGTTGGCGTCACTAATGAGCATACATTATATTATTAACTTAAATAAGGATAGGATTGAGCATAAATTAGTAGGTAATTCAAACGTTAAAGGGTTGAAATCGTTAATATTTAATATAGGCGTGATGGATTCGTAATCTGGACGGAATTATTATTCGGAGAGTCGACTTCTCTATATAGAAAAATCTCATTTGAATTTGCGTAGATACGAAATTTCGTAATTTTTATTTGCATTTCTTTCCATTTTACGTAATCAATATCCACACTCTTGCTTAACCCAGTCGGCATCAGTCGGGAAATTAGACCATCTAGAAAAACCCAAATATTTTAGTCAGAAATTCTTCTAAAATCTTAACAATAAAAATAACCAAAGGGTACGTGATTTGGGATTAAACTGGTGTGCCCCACATGTCTTGTTGAGCTCACATCTCGCTGCACTGAGTGCTTTAACATCAAAGTAGACGAAAATATGGGACATGAAACTGTTTTCAGGCGCCATAAAATATTTTGATCAAGCTTGTGAGTAAATTTCAGTTTCAGTTCCAAAGCTACTGGTAGGAATGCACCCAGAGCCAATGATAATCGAGCCGCTCATGTTCCATCATTCGAAGCACGTATGGAGCTTGTCCCGTATTTGTCGCGTGAGTCCTTGAGAAATCTCAAGCATGAAGACAAGCGGCTTGAAAAAGGAAGCTGTCTACCTTATCACAAGCCTGTTGTCGTGAGAAACAGAAATGAACCAGGAGGCTTGGAGGACCTATTTACCCTCGGCTCCATACAGTTGAGTACTTTTTTCTTGAAAAACTTTCAGTTTTTATACGAGCCGAAGACAAAACGAGGGCAGCTCACTTGTTGGTCCCTCGTTCGTTCTCTCCACTCTCCCCGCTATTGTGTCCTCCAGATGGAAAAGGTCGTGGGACACAGTGGACAGACAAAGAAATTGTCACTCCAGATAATTAAAAAGCTTTCCGTTGACAAGAATGCGTATATCTCACCAAGCTGTTGATGTCGAAAACGAGTGTGAAATACGTACGTTGCGGGAGGATTTTACGTTTCTAGAATCGAGAAGTGCCACTTGGCGGTCTTGCCCAAGGGCACTTTAGTACCTGCGAGCACTTACGAGTTCCTTGATAAAATTATTTGTGTAGACTACTTTCAAATATTGTAATCGGATTACATTCTGACGAATGTCAGCAAACAGCATGGAAGGGGCTAAAAATTATACGAGACCAAACCTCAGCTGCCTACCTTATCGCGGTGGTAATAAAATCCTCACAATTTATCACACCTGAACCATTATGAATTTGATTATTTCATTCATTTTATTATTCAGATTGCTACATTATTATTG
>CM033999.1:15388245-15438548 GCA_019603395.1 Cyrtorhinus lividipennis | reverse complement strand
CGAGACACATCTTCTTCAATAAGAAAAATTGTTTTAAGAACTACGATTCCCGGCGATGTATAAGTTGAAGTATTCAGATATATGGATTGAGGGAGATTTTCATACACGTCTACCATGTTTCAACACCTGCACGATCTATGGAAGGGGTCGTAAAAAAATTTCTATCAACTTGAGCAAACAAAAACGTTAATGTGATTCAACGCACTATTTCTAAGCAGAAGGAAATTGAATAAGGTTGAATGGGTAGCTTTTGGTGCTCAGTAAGATATTAACCGTTTATTGCCTGCATCTATCTGCAACCAGATCCCATTTAATCTCTTCTTTTTGGCACATCGCCGACCCTACTCAATATTAAGCTTTTATATTGGCTTGGAGATAGAATATCAATAATTTCTTTGCTCTCTTGAAATTCATCTGTAGATACACGATTGCCATGTTGTAAATGCTTCAACGAATGATGATAAGAAACGAATTTATGGGGCTCATTGTTTGCATTCCTGATGGGGAACGGAGATGACATTTATACGAGGACTACTCATGTTACGGTAGGCATTTCTCATCTCGTAGGAATGTTCTTGTAAAACATGGGAAAATAAACCAATATGTTATATTTCCATAAATTTGAATACAATTCATGATATTACAAGACTGACTAAATAATATCATCCGAACAGCTCTCTTTCGACCAAATAGCAACTTCATTCGAGAACTCGACGAATTGTAACTAGTTGTTTCAATGTTGTACAACAGCATGAAGAAATATGAGCAAGGTTCGTATATTAGATAAAATGATAATTCGTTCGAAATAAAGGCCAACGATATGAATGATATCCAACAAATGGTGCCACGCACAGCGTGAAAGGCTCGAGCCAGGTTCGTTGGAACGAATCGTAATGCTAATTAAAAGTGATTTATAGGCATTGCGCCCTTCAGAATTTCTCTGTTCTAATGGAAATCTATTCGTCCAATTACAATCCCATTGGTCAAGTTCCAAAGCAAACTGTCTTACAAGAGATGTCTTCGAGACAAAACCTTTCCCGCTCGGTGGATTGCATTAGGGACGATTATACGGTATAATCTCTGAGGAAGAGAGTTTCTTACCAAATATTACCTCCCGATGGATTATAAGAGAAGTGGGTAAATGGTATTCTGGTTAAGTCTGAAGTCACCAGAGTCTGCTATCATGTCCTTGAGCTTCAAATATGTGTCAGCATTCGAGTGAACTCAAAAAACACAAGATATAGATACCATAGAGTCCGAAGAAATAACTGGAATCATTTGTGCGTGTCAAGAAAGCTATCTTTTTTTAATTAGGGCTAAAAAGAAAGTACAGGGAGAGCTTACGGGTTCATCAACAAACTGCAGATCCAACGGTAATAACAGAAACATTTTTTCCCAAGTGTATTATACCCTCTTGCTTTTGAAAAAGAGGTTCCCACCTTCGTACACTTCAATCCAAATGACGAGTGTACTGATTAGGGGTCACTCATGCTCATACCGTCAAGTCAGTTCTCACGCACGTCATGATGCGAACAAGCTTTGGCGGAAGAGTATCTCGTGTGGCGCATTACATTTTAAGGTTTAGAAAAATTACACACTTATTTCCGAGTTTTCTCTAATTAAAACGGCTTTTATGTCCTAGAATAAGCTGTACGGTCTAACAAAATATTTAGTAGGCGATTATATCTGAAACAATGACTACGTTTTCCAGCTCGTGTGCTCCTGGGATTAAACCATCTTCACGTCAGTTTGTGAGCAATGGTCACGTGTGGATGTGTAATGGGCTGACGACCATGCAATCCGTTTCTACGGTCTGCTAACTGTCTTTAGGGTCACTGCACTGTAGTTCACTAGGCTCCTTTTCCCCATCCAGCTTACGCGAGGCTTCAATTAACGTCATGAGGTATGGAAAAGAGGAAATCCAACGGCGAAAGATCTTGAATTAAGATTCCTTGGCAAATGATCAACAGAACGAACTCGGGCGTCTTTGAAACTGATGTGGTGTACTGTACTGGAAATGGCTCGTGAAGATGGTTATAGAAGCAGGATTGATAAGATGAATGTCTTCCAGATCCTGTTAAATTTCTAAATAGTATACTACATAATTATAACTTAAATATTAAATTAATAATATGATACAATTTCTAAATTACTAAATATTATATATGAAAGAATGAGCGTGGAAGAGAGGGGAAAATTGAGACTGAAAAATAAGCGAAAGGCGAAACTTATAAACTAGAGGAAGCTCGAGAGGAACCTTTACCGTTGTTTTGAACCTTGAAAATAGGTGAAAAAGGGTCCAAATCATCTATCCAGAGGCATGGAAATTCCAAAATACATGTACATCCCTCTTTAGTACGAGTAGATTGTATAGATTATTCATGGAAAGTCGACACGAGTAGGACTTTTAGTTTTCCTGCAATTACCGGCCACTACGGCAGTATCTTATTCAGGAAAACATCTCAATTAAAACAAAGTGAACTTGTGGTCCTATTTGGAAAGTTACTTGTTTTCGAAGTAATTCCCAACTTAACGAATCAGGAAACGTTGAGGGTGAATAATTCAGGAGAGAATAGAACAGACGGGAGACAAACGCCCTAAGAGAGTAGGTACTCAAGCGAATTGCATTCTTCCCCTATCCTGGAGGGAAACGAAATAAACTACCCGGTATATTAGCTTTGGCAGTCATGAATAGCCATGTAGATTTCTATGGCGAAGTTATCAAGGGTCGGTCAATTCGCTGCTCTCTCGGTCAACGTTTCGATTAATTTATTGATCGTGCTCCAAGTTGACAAAAAGTACATTTCGGTGATCTACAGGTGTATGTATGGCACCTCTGTTTCAGCCCAGATGCTCTTTATTGTAATGAATTATTGTATTCCAAATAATGTACCTACTCATAATAACAGTTGTATTAATAACAATCAAATGGGTATCGTCAACTTTTCAAAAACCTCATCTTTCATCATATCCAGGAACACGTTTTATTTTTTACAACCGAATTGACAGGAGTGTTTACGCACAGAAAATCAATCAATCTGATTATTTATTGCTTTTTGAATTGCAACTCAACATTCGTGGGAACAAGCCAACGACCATAATAATTGTTCTGCTTCGGGGTTTATGAAGATTCAGAAACTATAGCAGCTCTTTCAGGAGAGCCCAAAAATAAATTATGAGTGCAGTAATATATTAAGACTAAAAATTGTGGATGCAAGCAGGTCGCCACCAACCTCTTCGCGTTATCCAAAAGCCGGGGTTCATCATAGATCCATGAGGTGACCATATCAGTTGTTTCACATGACTGGTTCCTCGGAGGGCCCCACTCGAGATCGCGAAAAAAGCTTGGGAGAAGGGCCCCCCCACTTTGGGCCCTCAAGAAGACGGGTGCCCAGGCGCCTACAGGGGGCCCTGAAAAGACTTCCCGCGATCCCGAAATCAGCTGGGAAGTGAAAACCGGGTAACTCGTTTCGTTCTCAACTCGACTGACCTGGCGAGCGACTAAACGAAATTAGACGAGTCCTTGACTTGGAAAAAGAATCGCGGCAGAGACGCAATTAAAGACTTTCTCTGAACGACTGGTCAACCCTCTGCGACGCTCGTGACAAGCTACTCCTCGATCATCATCAGCCTTGACAATCCACTAGTACATCATAATTTCCTTGCTACCACAATTCAGGCATGCGATCTTCTCACCAGAATCCAGGAATTCGTCAAGGGCGTGATGTGAAGTGCCTTGACCACTCTGAAGCGACTTCAACCGAGCAGAGCTCCATTCAACACATGAAAGCAACCACTTATCCAGTCAATGAATTTCAAGAGCCTCATAGAAGAGCTATTACTGTAGCCCACCGTTGAACGAAATACGAGATTTTCCAATGTAGGTATATTCCTTTACCCTCAATCCGAAACAGGAATGTGTAAGGAATTCGAGTTAGTCAACGGTTTTTTGAAAAAAATTCGATCGATATCAATAAGATAATGTGTAAGCAGCCAAATGACAGTTAGTAATGAATTGAAATAGTTATAATTTTATACATGGAACAGTACCTACTCCCACCAGTTCGCCCATTTTATATTTGTATTATTTATTATTTTATAAAGGATTTTATTGATGTTTTCATTTTGTTTTTGTTTTGGTTGGTATTCCTTGAATAATCAACTTATGTTTTCATGCAAAAAGTCAATCTCTCCGATTCGCCCCAAAAATTTTTTCTGGACGTTTCAAGGTGTCTAGATCAAAATTCCGTCCGCCGTCCACGCCGACTTTGGTAGTAGACAAATTTCTAAAAATCTGAAATTTGGGACAGGGGTCCGTTCATGGCCCTAGTTGGTCCTCAAAACTTTTCAACCCGATAGGACCAAGTTTAGGTGGAGTAGGGGTCAAAATGTGTCTTTCAAAAAATAGATTTTTGAGATTTTTTGCAATCTAGGTGTTTCCAGGTTGTGAATTTTTGACCCTGAATCGATTGGAATTGGCCCGGGACCCGCCACACCCATTGTTTCCCCATTTTCCCCATGTTGAAGAAATGAGACTCCATGCGCCTGGTCCGAGGAATAACCAACGTGTAAGAATTGGCAGCGTTTTTTTTTTTCTTCTTCTCAATATTTTTGGTTTATTTTATTTATTTATTTCACTTTTTCCTCACTGACTCCATACGTTAAAAACAACAAGCGATGCAACAACGCAATGATGAATCTGCGAAATAGCGAAATAATATTCAAATTATTTTTATTTAGTTGATGACAAGTTTGATAGGTAATTAACGTTCTTAAAATAATGGCCGAAAAATAAAACAATTTATTGTTTGGAAAACTTGGAGCCCAGAATGGTCTGATGGTTTGTCACATCACAATCACAACTACCCAAGAATTATCTATTATTGAAATAATATCTAGGAAACATAGGTTCTTTTTTCTCCCTTGGTTGAGCTGTACGAAGCGGGAAGCATTTCCATTTCACAAAGAATTCACATATGACCTACAACTTGCAATTTTAGGCCCTATATGTCCAACAAGCACTATGTCTATGTTAAAACTTTTTTGAGGGTTCGCATGAATCTAAACGATTTCTCCATCGAAACAGAGCCGTAAACAAGAAGGGAAAAAAACGATGTGAACGCATTTACCAAGAGCTTATCGGGATTAACTTTCAGCTTTCCACTAAACGTATGAAGGTGGTTCTTTTTACTAATTCTCAGTACCATCGCGTGAATGGGACGCTCCACATAAAAGTTTCACATTGTTAGCACTCGTGAATCGTCGGAGGTCCCACTCACTTATACCATGGCGCACGTTCATCTTAGGGCAATTGCGCTTTCTACAAGCTCACTTTTCAAAAAATGGAAGAGGTCGTTTGAATCATGTGATTCAGACCGCACTGTGACTTACAGTGAGTACAAACTTCATGAGTCGATTCTCATAGCGGTTTTTAGAGGACTAGTTTTCAAGAAATTAATGTTTTAAGACCATTTTCGTCATTTCAACTAAATTCACTAAAATGTTCCAAAAATTTTTTAAATTGCTCAAAAAATTCAATTTGTTTCACGCTATGGAAAATAATTATAATTTTCTTAATTATGTACCTACTACATTACATTCGTAATCGATAAAAACATGCAAAAGTTTTGTTCACTTTTCCAATTCGAGCAAAAATTGGATGTCTACTTGGTGCAATAAGATTGATGTTGAACAATTTCATAAATTAATATTATGATTAAGTAACCAATAGGGACTCTATCCCTTTCACCAAACAATCGATTGTTTCCGGTCAATGAACCATAGGAAAGGAAACGTACGTAGGTGATTCATGTTTTTGGACGGAAAGGTTTGGCAGGACAAGCCCACCTTTTTGGACTGAGTCCAACCTTATGTTGTGTCGGAGTTCCAACTATTTCGTAAATAGACTGCGATGATATGATAAGAGTTGATTCACTCTTCAGACCTTGGAACCTATTAGGACCTCTCATCCTCTCATGGCCCCCAACTGCTCGAATGATTCCACACAATCGTTCAAAACCCCTTAATAAAGTCCACTCTAACTCCATTAATGTGATGTGCATGTTGAATAGTATTTTTACTATTAAATAAGGGGGTGATTTATACCTTTAGTTTGAAGCTAGAGCGAGCAGTTTCAAAAGCGGACTTCTCAATCAAAAATGACAACTTGTATAAGAACTGATCGTACAACCATTGATGGTTCTCCCCATTATTGATAACTGAATGTATTGTCAATATTACTTGCCTAAATCAAAGGCGGAGACACGAAACTTACAGCTCACTAGTCCACTAGAAGTACACCATAACCTGACAGCACACTCCGTCCGAACGAAAACAGGCGCGACTGAAACTGACGGATAAACACTACGCTTTACCTACAATTTGAAGATGGAACGAACAAAACCGATCAAATTATTAACTTGAGGAAATTGTCGAATTTGAACACGCGAACGCGAACTGAGAGCGCGAAATTACATTGATAATAAAAACCAGTTTTTATCGAACTAGAGGTTTCCTATTAGGAAAGGTTTCCACTGGGAACACTACCCAATCAATAGTGACGCTAGCGTGATCAACGTTATCGGACGGATACACGTCTTATCAATCTATTATTCCTGCTCCCTTTTTGTTGTGTCTCAAGTTGTGTATTTTTCTATGTGAATCCTGTTCCAGAAGAAAGTTGAAGATTCTTTTATTCTAATCAAGACAGTTCCAATAATTCCATCAGTTGATCACTCACTCACTAAATTGCGTCGAACTTCGGGATTTGTTGATGGTTGCTCACAATGGCAATCATAAACATAAATGTTGGCCTCCTCGGACATGTCGATTCTGGGAAAACATCCCTTGCCAAAGCTCTCACTACAGTGAAAAGTACGGCTTGTTTTGACAAGCACCCACAATCACAAGAGCGTGGTATCACCATCGATTTGGGTTTCAGCTCGTTCAAATTGCCTTCAAATAATGATGTGTTTTCCGAGCTGGGTTATTCTGAAGTGCAAGTGACTTTGGTCGATTGCCCAGGACACGCTTCCCTCATAAAAAAAATCATCGGAGGTGAGTTGGGTTGGTAGGAGACCCTAGATGATAAATCCCGATTAATCTCACTTGGTTCTCAAATGTTTGTAACTGAATAGCTATAGTCATTATAAGCATTAGGAACCTTGATATCAGTTTGTTCAGTTAGAATTCAACCAATTTTCTTCCGAATTTCATCTGAAGCTTCTGTTTCAGGAGCACAAATAATTGACTTCATGTTATTAATTGTTGACATCAATAAAGGAGTCCAAACGCAGACTGCTGAGTGTCTCGTAATTGCGGAAATATTGAAAAAGAGTATTTTGGTTGTTTTAAACAAAACAGATTTGATTCCGCAAGAAAAGAGAGATGCCACAATCAGTAAGGTAGTCTACAATATTGATTACTTCCCTAAGCCAAAAAAAGTGTTTTGTATTTCATAATATTGTTATCCACTTCCAAAAAATTATCGAATAATCAAGTACTCCATTGCCGACATAATGTTTCCTCTTTGCAAGAGTCTCTTTACGTTTCCTTTTGCCTCCTCAGGTCATGAAGAAGATGCAGATCACACTGAAGGACACTATGTTTCATGCTGCTCCCATCGTAGCAATATCTGCTTGCCCGAAAGGATCGACTGAACCCCCATCAGGTTGTTAGTGGACTTATATCGACGACCTAATTTTAATAGCAAGCTACTAAATAATTTGTAAAATTGGAAGTAAAAACAATTGTCCCATTTAATGATTTTTTGTGGCGCACCTAATAATTGACGGCTTTTATGCACAGGTATTGACAAACTGATGGACTGCCTAAGAAACATGATGACACCTCCTGTTCGGCACATTGACAAGCCACTCATCTTGGCAGTGGACCATTGCTTTTCATTGAAAGGGAAAGGAACGATACTAACCGGCACAGTGGTGCAAGGACGCTTATCAGTAAACGACGTAAGTTGTTTCCTTCACGTGTAGTCTTTCAAGTGTACGTTTTCAAAAAATTGTATACGTTTCTAAGCCTAGATTGTATGAAGTCTAGAAACCAATCTGCCCAGAACTCTCAATTTCTATTTTTGCTTACAGACGCTTGAAATTCCTCATCTGAAGATTACCAAAAAAGTAAAATCCATTCAAATGTTCAAGCAAGACGTTCCAAATGCCGTAGCTGGTGACCGAGTTGGTGTCTGTGTCACTCAATTTGAGTCGAAACTATTGGAAAGGGGTGTTGCTTGTGAACCTGGAGCTCTCCAATTGACGTATGCCATCGTCGTCAAAGTTAATCGTGTTAAATATTACAAATCGAAAATTTCGTCAAATTCAAAATACCACATTTCTGTAGGCCACGAGACTGTAATTGCTAAAATCACTCTCTTCAAAGCGCAAAATGTATCTGAAGAACAGTTCGACGTCAACAGTCACTATGAATTCGTTGAGGAACTCATTGAAATCGACCAAGAAACAGAATCACACGGATTTGCGCTTTTAGAATTTGAACAGCCTATACCTTGTGCAGAAGGTGATCTCGTCATAGTCTCCAGATTAGACATTGACATCCAAAAGCCTACTTGCCGGATATCCTTTTTCGGCCCAGTTAGTTTCGTCGTTACGGACAAAAACTACACAGAAACCATCCTACCAAAACTGTTGGTCTACAAATGGAAACAAAAGCAAGGGTTGATCTACAGAGTCGTCAATGACCATGAGGTAATCGTGCATTCGATATTCAAGAAGGAAACGAAGATGCATTCATTCACAAATCTCAAAGTTACGTTCACATCGGGAGAGACGGGGGTGATCAAATCGACGTTCGGTCAGGGAGGGAAAGTCAAGGTTGAGTTGGAGGAGGGTTTGAAAGAAGACACCAAAGCGCGGTATTCCAAGAAGACCAAAGACAGTGGAAATGAGGTTGGAGAGCCAAGTGAGAAGATTAAGGTTATTTTGCGTTTCAAAAGGTACATCTTTGACAAAAATAAAACTGTGACTCAAAATTGAATCAAATTTTCTCAACATTTGAAACCCCCGAAGAATCCTACCTACGCTAAGTATTAATCGTGTCAGAAGAAGGTTCCAGCATTCGCCGGTTACTCCATGTTCCGGAGAATTCACGAAAATTCGTAGATTTAATTTGATCATAACAATATAATACTACAAGACGTAGAGGTTCTGAACTGCATGTCTGGAGTCCGAACATACCTTCTTACAGCATGAGTACCTATTCATTTCAGCACACAGAAGGTACCCATGACAAACATTAAGAAGGAATGGTCTGGTGTCTGCGTACTGTAGTGACCTCGACTCTGCCAACATGACACTTTCATCACCTGACCACCTAGTTCTGACTGATAACTTATTTTAATGATTATTTGAATAAAAAATAAATACTATGCAATTCGTTTGCTATAAAACACTCTCAAAACATGATTCTCTGATAAAGTGACCCTAATCACTCTAGTATGTGTCTTCGTATTGGTACAACACTGTGAGGTGGTTTGTTTGTCAAGTGAGCAAATGATGGCGACCAAACAGTCCTTACATTAGTTTCTCCGTCAAATTTATCGGAGCAGTGTAAATTCTAGACTCACGGCAGTGCTTCCTTCGACCCGTCTATACAAAGCTGCAAATGATTATCCTGTAACGCCCCGCACCTGCCCAGTTCACGTCGATCAGATATCGTCTTTTCTCGGCACCCATTGGTCATGACATTTGAGGATCCATTTTTCGTTGTCAAAGAGTGAGTTGCGAATCTGATTATTGAGCGTACTCCTAACCAAATTACCTACTCTTATTTTTTACTCTTGCCGTTCCAATATCACCTTCTGTTTCTCATCTCAAAGCATCAACGCACGCCTTACCATACAATTTATTTGTGGTACCTCTGAGCACATACTTAGTTTCTTCCTATATTATTTCGAAGCTAAGTTAATCATCACGTCTCTAAAGTAATTTGGTATGCATAGAAAATATTAAATCAGAACTGTGTTGCCTTTAGGGAAGTTGCCAAAGCACTAAACAAAACTAGAGGCCTCTTCAGACGGTGGTTAGAGCTTCAGGAGGACATCCGGAGTAACATATCAAAAGATGAATTGGAATGGACTACAACTGAATTGAGAAATGCCTTGCGAAGTATCGAATGGGATTTAGAGGATCTTGACGACACCATCGATATCCTTTACTACCTATCCAGGTGTTGAATGCAAAATGTGAATCATCAGGCGGATGTTTTTATTCGTGTTTTACGTTTCAAATTTGTCCAGAAACAACAACACGATTGCAAATGTGTTACATTTGTGTTATCACTCGCTGAATAAAAATTGGATCACGAGAAACTGTAACACATTGACGTCAAACTCGTGTTTAGAATGTAACACGCCGCTGGCAGTTGCTGTGGGGAAGTGGCTGTCATCCCGAGCGAATGTCACGTCCTTATCTGAGAAAATTTGCATTGGTGGTTGTCGGGAAATGGCTTAATACCTTCCTTATTTGACAATCAACTTCAAACAAAACTCGGATTTCAACTGAAAGATAAACAGATGACACAATTTTATACTGATGTTGAATAGTAGGTAATTTACGTTTTGCCGGATAAGTTTTCTCACGAAAAATACTGTTTATAAAATGCTCGTGTCTTGGACTGTTGCAATTTAGTTCCAAAGAGGTGGAAATTTCCTGTATGAAGACAGGAGGCGGTAAAATATTGACAACACTTCTTATCACAGCCTTGAGCGCGGCGCTTTCCGAGCCCTGCTATTTTTAAAAATTTTATTGTCGACTGTTTGAAGAATGTATCATTTTGTCGTATCATGTCCTTAACGTTTCTTACGTATTGTGGAGAAAAATCCTTCTAAATTTAAAATTGACAACAAAGAACTCACGAGCAGAAGGAATTTTATTGAACTTACCCGTGAAGAAGTAAAGGTAAATAAAAGTGTGCTCCTGTACGTAGATATTGCTGAATGTTGGAAAATGTAGAATTGACTTGGAGAAAATTGTAGTGATATTATTTATATTTCTGATTGATTTTGTATGCTTTCAGCATATGAAAGATAAAATGAACTACAGCCGCGGAAGAGATCGTGATAGGACAGCCAGACAGGTAAACTCGAATCGAATCGTAATTTGACCCAAACCTTTTTACAGTATTGCAGCTTACGCCGGATTAATTTTATTTAATTTGAATACATTTTAATTTCTATTCATCTGTTTTTCAGCCCCTTCTGGAGAATAGTCCCGTCCGTGCTGCCACAAGCCACGGGACAACGAAATACTCAAAACTTGAAAATGAAATGGACTCGCCCAATCATCATTTTATGGACTCGACTTTGATGCAGCAAAATCATTTGTTGCAAGGACAAGACGATCAACTCGATTTGATTTCGCATTCTCTCGGCTCGCTAAAAACCGTCTCGCGGCAAATTGGGTCGGAGCTGGATGAACAAGCTGTGTATGTTTAAACTCACCAGATGAGCTGCTCTGATAGTAAACTGCTAGTAAAGTGTAAAGGCCACTGTACTTTATGGAATAATAATTATCTTCTCCATCATTTCAGGATGTTGGACGAATTTGGTTCGGAGATAGAAAATACTGAATCCAAGTTAGATTCCACTATGAAGAAGGTCGCCAAAGTGCTTCATATATCAAATGGTAATTTTTACAATAAATTGGAAAATTCAAACAACAGTTAGACGGCGCACACTTTTTTTAAATTTTGGCAAACCTGCCTTTGTTAAAAACTAGAGAAGTAATCTGTATAACGGTATTTTTTTATATTTTCACATCTTGCCGTTCTAAATTCTTTAAAACATTCTGAAACTTAGCAATTTCTTGGTATTTCACAGATCGAAGGCAATGGATTGCTATAGGCGTGCTCGTTTGCATTCTCATCATAGTCATCATGCTCTTCAAGTTGCTTTAAGGAACTCAAGAAGAGTCGACCTGTGCATCGTACCAAAGAGTTGCCACCGTCGAGCAAAATAAGTGATTTGAGGTTGTTCCTTAGCTCTTGCCTACCTAGCTCCTAAGAATATCCTAAAAAAGGGCTGGTGCAATATCCTGCTTAATAAGTGGGATGACAAGAATGCGTTCCGAAGCGTGTTGGAAGATTTTCTAGATTTTACTGGGCTTTCATTCGTTTTTAAAATCTTTTCATTGTTAAAGTTTTATTTTCCGTGTTTTACATTTTATTCAAAAAGGAGTTTGTTGGTATCTTGGTCGCTCGATGGGCCGAAGAAGGCTGTTGAATGGGGAATCAACGGGGGCTCCTAGTTTTCTCTATTGGTTTGGTCTTCGTCGTTTGTCTCAACCAATTCTCGAGGTCGAGTCACGATTAACGAATTTTATTTTCTAGAGTATTATTTGTACATTCCCGGTAGTTGGAGCTGCCCGTTTACTATTGTAACAAGCCTCAATTGGTTCGTTATAGGGCTCAGCATGTGGATTACATGACCGGCTCTAACGTATTTTATTCCATCGTTTCCAGGCCATCAATTTTCTCGATATGAGAGCTTTTTCCTTGTTCTCACTGTCCGCATGTTTACCACAATGCTTAGCGTTTTCTAGTCTGCTCAAAGTAGAACATAGTTCAACTTTGTAACGTTCTGCAATATCGTGGTGGCTACATTCATCACTGCTGTGCCCTACTCAATAAAATGGATCAAAATAGTGTATTGAGGATGTTCTGGGGTGGTGTATCCTTTTGGGGTGCTCGGCTGTGTCGGCCTCCTCAGCTAGGAATAGAGTGCAACCTGGCTTGAACTTACCTTTCTGGGAAGTCGTATCAAAGTAGCAAAAGCAGATCAAAATAAGACCGTCTCGCAATATTGAAACCCCTGAGAGAGTGGGCTCTCTTGAATCTGCAGTAATGACTAGCAGCAGTGTTAAATTGTATTGAGATTCTCAGCCGGCCGGCATGATCTAGGTATCTCCGTAAGGTTCTCTCCCGATGCGACATGATATCACCTGCCTTCAAATATATTGATATGAGAATCTTAATCAGATGGAAAAGTACAGTACACGTTCATGAGGAAAGGAGAGTCCCTTAACATCATGTAGAGTTCCAGCGTGAAGTTTGCTTCGATAATACCCTGGTAAGAGCGCCCGCTATCCGAGCTGCTTTCAGGTCCTTCCTATAAAACACTAGAGAGTTCCTGAGAAATGATTGACCAGCCGGTCAGGGTCCTACTGCTAAGTGCTGTCAATCAGCAGCTCCGTACCAGTCCATGTACAAGTGACGGTAGAACTTATTGGAGATAACACCAACACTGCGTCGCATAGCATTCCATTAGTTTTGTCTAAGAAGCTAGATGCTGAGCATTTTTCGAGATGTCTGTTATTTAAAGAAATGTTGGGTCTATATGGGAGCGTTTTTCGCTCCTACTACCGCGCCTTTCACACGAGGAGCCTTACGGCTCTCGCATCCTACCTACCACCCTACACAGGAAGCCATTTTAGTCCCTAAGCTCAGTCGTAGAATGGATCGCACGCTCATAGTTTTGCACGTTTGAGCGATAACAAATTGAGTTCCAATAGTTCGATTTCCTTACTTTTTTTTTAAATTCAATTTAAAAAATAAAAATAAACAAATTAAATTTAAAAAAAAAAAAAAAAAAACGAATTACTTTCAAGTATTGTAGGAACGTTTGATATGTTACATTTTGCATTAGAATCAGAATGACACATTTATTTCCTTTGTCCATAGCTGCAAGCGGGGGAGGAGACTATGGCCTAAGAGCCCACTAGAAATATCGCCGTAAATTGCATTGACTGAATTCATCGTCTTCCTCTCCGAACGGGCAATGTACAGTGCTCATCCCCGGGTCCAAAAAACAGGAATTTTGGCGCGGTTATGGCACTGCTCACCCTCTTTTCCCTCGTCAAGTGTCAACTGGGGAAGAGAGCGAGAGCCTTTTTCGCTCCTCGTGTGAAAGCCCCCATTCTTCCCTTTGCATTTCGAAGAGGAGCCGTGGCTCCCCGGCTCGAGGTGCAGGAGCCGTGACGGCTCTCGTCTCTAGAGCCGTGAAGGCTCCCGCTCCTCGTCTGAAAGCTACATTGGCCTCAATGCATTCTGGTGATGAGAGCCGTCCCCTCTCTCAGGAGCGAGAGCCGTAAGGCTCCCCGTGTGAAACGGGCCTAAGGAGGTCCTACTTTTTAAAATATACTTCAATGTTCGAGCATCTTACATATTTGATCAGTTACTTGATTATGGTTGATCTACCAGTGAAGTCATCCCAGGCCCATTGATTTTCTGCCCATCAGATAATAAGTTGTTCGTATTGAGCAAACTCACTCTGGAGCAGTGCAGATCATTACAGAGTGGACCTTATCATAACATCATCACCTTTCTTGAATGTGTTCATTTCCTGCCATTGAGCTTCCAGCTAAATTGTGCTAGCCTTTATCGCTGAATAGTTAAGCGCCAATTTTTCCTCAAGTCTCATCCCGTACGTTGTAGTTTCATTCAATTGCGCATGGCTCGCTGAGAGATCTCAAATCCTAGTCAAATGAGGGAGAAAAAAAAAAATTGATGTTGAGTTCTTGATTGCAATGCTTCCGTTCGTTGAACCTTCAAATAATTTGTTACCTCTGCCTAAGCTGTCGGTAAATTTTTTATTTAATTTCTTTCGACTTGTGAACTTAACTTAGTTATCACAATTTTAATGCGGAAAGAGAGTTACATGCAAGTTGTTTCAAAAATAGCGAAGTTTTAATGAATGCTTAAAAATCCTTAGAAGGATATTGATCAGTTACGTGTTCATCTTAAAGTTGATTCAAAACAAAAGGATTTTGGAGATCAGTCCCCCGCTCAGACACACTTGACTTATTAGCTTTACTTTCGAACGATTCTTGAAACTCACTGCGGCGATAAGTTATCTTCATAACTTCTAGACCCCCCCCCCCCAACCTTTTCGTTCTAGCTCAAGCATAGTTCCCCATATTTGTGCAATAACGGAGTGCTCTATTCGGAGAGTATTTGCGTAAGTTGACTGGGTCGTTTGGCTCCAGCTCCTAATACGTGGAGATCCTCCTCCAATCAAAGGCGTTTCCTAAAATGTGTGCGTCTTGCCAAGTAGTCAGAACTCTCTTAGTAGGTATGTTTGAGGGGAAGCGGTATTTCATACATGATATACGTTATTTTTCCTTCCAGAAAAGTAGGTAGCTTAAAGAAGACCGGATTTCTGCACAACTGCACCTACCAAATAAGTAGCCACTTGCCCATTCCAATCATGCTCAAATTTTTACTTTTTTCAAATGACGGAAGCGGGCCTGTGATGGATCTCACACGTTTCATCCAATCAAGCTGTGAGAATCTGTTTTCTTTCATTTCTCTAAAGCTTCTTTACAATTGCATCCTCCCTGTCTTAGCACCGGTCTAGCTACGATCGCTGCTAGCTTTCTCACTGTGATCATTTCCCATTAATTTACTTATTTACTACTCGCTTTCGCTTTCCTATTCCATCCATTCCGCTTAAGGAGGGGTTTCTTGGCCCTCATTACAAATTGTTACTTACATGTGATCCTCCAATTTTATTCCTAGAAAAAAGTAATTTAGATTCCAACGTAATACTTGATACATTAAAAAAAACTATTCTTTTATAATCTTAGTCAATCTTCTCTGAAATCGCTACACTTGATGAAGTAGTTACTTTTGTAGTTTCTACTCTCAAAGAAAAGGTTGAAGGTTGATAAATTTGAATAATAAAAATTGAACTGTCCCTCATGGCTCGAAAAATTGCTGTAGACTTTTAAAAATCTAGTCAGTAAAATCAACTTACAACACTAGAATAGAATTCGGAAGACATTCTTTTTATACAAAGGATAATTTGGAGATTTAATTCGTATTTTTGGAAAGTATTGTGATGATTGTTTGAAAATAACCGAATGGTGGCCAAATCCGACGTACATAGTTTGTATTTTCCGGTGCGAGGATGTCGATTCTGTGTGGTATTGTTTTTAGTTGATATAGTAAGTCAGAGTTTTCCTTAGAGTTTAATGAATCCCTGTGCACTTGAAACACAGGTAGGTGTTGAATTTTGTAGATTTGTATGAATAATCATCGACATGAAATATTATATTTGACGTAAAGAATTAATCCAATTTTTGCAGGCCGTAGGTTGAGATGGGTATTACCTACGAATATTTGTAGAATTGTTTTAACGAAATCACTTTTGGGTCTAAGGAAATATGAGTTAGTTGTGCTGTCTATCTTGGATCTTTCTATTTTTGTCGATAAATTACCTTCGAATTCCACGTTCCAATATGTACTCGTATTAGGATTGGACCATCAATTTAGAATCGATGTGCGGAGAGAAAACGCACGGTGTATTCACTCGTACTGATCGTCTTCGATGAATGTTTTTGCGACTTACGGTGCACAATTCTACTTATTATTGCTAGTATAATGGTTCTGTAAATATCAAGTCATCAATAAAATCTGTATATAAATATGAGGATTCCTTTGTTCGGTTTGTAACCTACGTTTGGTGAACGAAGGGAGTAAAAAGTATTTCAGTGTTTCATAAATTATCCCGTTATAAAGCAACTCTGTGATGAATTAGCGGCTCGGTGGATATATGGGTAATTAATTTGAATTTAAGGGAGTTTCACCCCACATTCCAAGTTCGGTCATAGTTGAGTTAGAATAATGAAAATGCATAAAATCAAATTATTTATGATTAAAGAGCGCTAAAATCGGATCGAATAGATCTTCGATTTATTCGGATCAAGTTTCTATGCTTTGACGACATAGTTTTGAGTTGGTGATAATTTAATTTATTATCGTTTCCTCCACGAATACCGTAGTATTTGATTGATATTTAAAAAAATGAATGGGTTCTCGTTCTTCGTTGATATAACTGTCACCTACTGACGAGTTCCCATTGAGCGTGGGAAGGTCGTTTTGCTTATTGAAGGCTGATGCTATGCGAATGAGAAATGCGTAGGTGTATATTACAAACTATCAATTAATAATAGCTACTTCAGTGTATCGTGTTGGTATTCCCAATGACATTCGGCATGCGATGGATCTCTTATGAATTCGATTCCGAACGTACACTTACCCTTGCCCTCGGGATATCGGTGCTATCAGTTGAGTTGATGATGCTAACATATTTTGCAAAACGTTAACGGTTGCAGATTTGTGTGCACATCTTGACCTCGTTTGTCAACTTGGAGGGAAGGAAAAACCACGCTTTCTATAAGCTTTTTAGGCTTCAATATTGAAGATACATAAATAGCTTTGGTTGATTACCTACCATCCAATAACGTATATATATCAGAAGGTTTATGAAACAATTTTGGATTTACTCTTCTCCAAACCAAACTCATTTCGACCCCAACCAAGCTTTTTCGCTTGATACGGATTTTAATTTTAGTGTTTCAATACTTCGACATTGTATTCGATTAATTGTAATCTTTAAATTAGTTGTTTATTATTCTTGATTGGGAAGTGATGATGTTTGATTCCTTGGGGCTCCATAAGTGCAAATGATCCATTTAAAATTTCTTCGAGAAATCGCTTGCTGAGTAATGAAGCGAAAAATTGACATATTTGATACCAACTCACTGCATAGTGTGCCACTATAGCGCATTTATTTATTTAGCTTGATATTGCTATTTTCTTATGACGTTTCTAAGCGTGTACCTAGATTCAAAAAAATGCTTCAAAATCCTATTTTTTTGCTGGGACTTCATTATTTAGGCCCTAGCTTTGCCTTTGTAATTTTCATCTCGATTGCCGCAAGCCGAGATTAGTGTATTGGGAAATTTTTTTTAGTGTTGTAATTTTTAGGGAATTAGGCGTGCATGGTGTCATTTGACTTTGGTACCATTGGGATGAGTTTTGGACCGATTGTAGGACACTGAAGGAGGCTAGAAAACGATGAGGAATTGATTCGCTGGGAAACGATGAGCTATGGCTCTAGGAATCCCCCCTGCCCTCCTATTGAAATGTAATGAAAATGAAAATTTTTTCGATCATTGAGTTGACCAGTTTGTTTCAGATCATAATCATATTCATTTCTTGCAAGTTTGAAAACCGGATGATACATGTTTAAAGCCTATTGAAACTGACTAAACTGTACGCAGACACACCCAACTGAAAAAGTGAGCGCACCCCATCCACGAAGGGTTAATTTAAAATTTTTGGAATACGTTCGTATTGTTTACCTATTCACGGTTCGGTATACTGTTAAGCTTCACGTACCATACCGAACCCTTCCCCGGTTGTTTGGCCGAGGTTGTTATCGAGAGAATGGCAGTTGGAAAGAAGAAAGCAGGGATTAGCCTAGCGGAGCAGGGAGTTCGCGGAGAAGGGGTGCTCCTTGCAGAATACTGCGGCTTTCGTCAAGCCCTCCAGTGACAATCTACACACGGTACCTTTCAGAGGCCGCGAAACTCCGTATTTCAGTGTTTATTACTCGTTAAATTACTCAAAATTTCATTGGACTTGTTTTTTTGTTATTTTTTTTTTTTAGAAAAACCACTCGATCATTGGGTAGTTGAAAACCCAGTTTTGTTTTTGCCACCCTACCAAGTGCCATAATGGGAAGTTTCGTTAGGGTTTGGCCGGCTGATTACAACTGGCACGCCGCCCCTCTGTCGCCTCCGACGTCCCCTGCGTTCAGTTTTCCATCCGGTTACGGGTTCGGGGATCCGTCGGCCACGGACGTGGATTTTGGGAAATCATCTTATCCCGACCATAACGACATACCGTCCTACGATGAGCCGCGTTTCAAAAAGCCGGAGCCCGTCAGATCCTCGCGTCCCAACTACATCGAAGGCTACGGCGACGGTCACGACGTCGAAACCTTCGGCGCCCAAAGAGAGTACGAAAAACCGACGACGTACAGCGCCACGACACCAGGTGAGCGCAGCACATCTATCCGGAATGCTGCCAGTTACGAAATAGAGTTTAGGTCCAAAAATTCTTAATTAGAAATTATGGAGAACAATGGTAAAATTTATCCCGAGACAAAAAGCCATTCCAACATTTTTCATAATCAGGAACGCCCTCGTGAGCCTTCTCTGTGAACTACGTACATTAACTTAATATGCACCTGTAATTTTCATGCATACTGCTGTTAGGTCATTTCACCTGTGGCAGACACTTTTCTATATTCCATGATTTCATTTTGTGTCTTGAGCCCTATAACTCCAGAGTTATCCCCTGTCAGTTCTCCGTTGAGGACTAAAAAACTGTCCACCGTCAGGCTTTTGGTTGGTTATTCCTTGAATAATCCCTATGTTTTCATGCAAAGGGTCAACCCCTCCGATTCGGCTCAAAATTTTTTCTGGACGTTTCATGGTGTCTAGATCAAAAAAGGTCAATGTCCGTCCGGGCGTGTGGGTTATGATTTTCCACTAACTTTTGGACGCTGAATCCAATGAGACGGGTCTCGGAACAATTGGTGCCCTCTGGATGAGGCTGTGGGTCAAAATGGGTGCCCATTTACCCATTTCGAATGTCTGTTTTCGAGATCTCTGGTACCTAGGCGTGTGAGGTATCATTTTCCACTAAATTTTGGACCCTGAATCGATTTGAATTGGTCCGGGACCCGCCACACCCACTGTTTCCCCCATTTTCCCCATGTTGAAGAAATGAATCTCCATGCGCTTGGTCCGAGGTTTAAATTAGTCTCCATGCGCCTGGTTCGAGAATTTTTTTCAAGCGACATGCGTCAGAAGTGCGTGCTATGTCCACAATCATATGTACATTTTTTTTTTTTTTTCCAACTTTTGTGAACTTTTTTCACAATACCATTTTTCACCTTATTCCATAATGCTATTGTGTTAAAAATGAGTTTTCAAAATTTTAATGTGCAAAACCGTTGGTTATTCAAAGCATTTTTGAAGGCCTGTTCAAAGGTGGACGGACGTTTCGGATTTTAAAACACAAAGGGAAAACCTATTGCGGGAAATGTTTAGTATGAACATTCTGAATTTCGTTACAGGGAGTGGAACGATATTCTGGGCTGAACTGTATATTAGAACACTTTTCACACGTTCGGATAATAAATTAGAATCGTGAGGCTAAAGTCATACTACTCGTACGATATACAGGATGTTAAACTTATTAGATAATTACACTTCGGGTCCATTCTTTCTTTACTGATTCGCAAGACGGTTTCAACTTTAACCAATATTATTCAACTATTCAATATTTTGAATGAAAAGACCTAGAAAATTCATAAATATTGTTGAATGGTTTAAATGAAAAACACTAAAAACCGTCTGCCACATTACTGTTGCCTTCCTCCAGAGTGGAGACCTAGGCAGCCAAACTCAAGATGTAAGAGTTCCATCTAATGGTTTGCTTCTTCCTCACAATATTAATTACTATTGTTAATATTTTTAGTACTTCCAGATGAATCCGATTTGATGAGTTTTCACGGTTATAAAATTTCTTCCGTTATCGAACTATCCATTCATCGTGCATAACTGCAATGTAAGTGCTTCAAATATATGAGTAAATTGGAAAACTAGGAAAAAACCGTATATGATTTTGGATCCTTCAGTTTATAAAAAATACTTTTGCAGACACATTAAGCATTTTTCAATAACAAAGTCAAAACTGCTTTTTTTTGCGAATTTGATTTGTGAGTTCGAATTACTTCTTCCAAAAGTTCCCCCACAGCTTTTCTTGAAAATAAAACATTATATTTACAAGTGTTTTTCTAAGACGAGATATCACAAGAGAAGTGGTTATTTTTGATGAAATGAGCAAGCCATGCAAATATGCTGAATCGTGCCCACGTATTTCTGGGACACCCCATATGTAGGTTGCTCTCGTTAGTTAAGCATCTTTAGTCTGAATCTTTCTTTGAATTGATGCGTCTCCGATTTATAACGCATTTTTCAAAACTCCCATTTGATGTATACCTCTCCTAAGGATTAAGGGGCATCAAGAAACTTCCGTATTTGGCAACTTCCGGAAAAATTATAGTTGTGCCACATGTAGCAACAGTGCAGACCGATCATCGAAAAATATACGCAATAGGTGTTGATTACGAATATTTGACTGATTATGAGAACTTGTTTCGATACCCAGAAAGGACGTCCGTCAAGTACCAATATCCGGCCATTAGATTGTTTGACATTCACTGATTGGTCATAGTATCATTTTTTAACGCTACATGGTAGCACCCAATCGATATCACCCTGTGCATTCAACATCTTGAACAGAGCTCCCGTTCATTTCCACATCATATTCATTTATATCGGTGCAACTAAATCGGACCTTGGAACAGGTTGCCCTTGAATGAATGAGATATAACTGGAAAGCTATTGACCAAGTTGAGTAAGAAGTGAACGGTGTGAAAATATAAGCACCTTCCTAATGTACGGGTATTTTTATCGGGTTGTATTGAATGAAGTGAATCGAACCAAGTGGAAATGATCAAGGTTGGCTAACTGATAGCAATGGCTGATGGGAGAGAATGAAGTTATATACAGAGGCGACGCCCCTGGGGACCTCTGGTTGAGTTTAGGTACCTACATAGACTAATTAATTTAGGATAATCTCAAATGAAAACTGAAAATAATGTGTCATCCTTCTGTCTTCCCTTCTAGTCTCCCTATTCACTTTAAGCAAACGATTGTTGAGCTTCGGATAGCACCATTGCTCCTTTAGAACTAGCCTTACTTATTTTGACTCTCTCCTTTTCATTGAGAACCAATTTATCCATCAACTTTTTCAAGTGACTTAACTTCATTTCTTGCATGGCAGCACGCCGTTTGTAAAATCATACGTTGACTACTTAGGTTACCGAACGACTTTTGAACGATACTAATTATACATGATTGATATTATATCCTCATTTTTCTCTCTGTAAGTTCTCAACACCTCAGTGCGTAACTCAAAATTGCGCCCACTCTGATTACCTGAACATAAGATCCCCTAACACTTCCTTAATTGGGTGGTGGCAATCAGTTTCATATCAACCAGATTCGTCGAATTTCAAGTGACTGATTGAATCCCCTGACTGATTGAAGTGTGATTTGAATCCCAATCTCGATCACCTATCAGGTTGAAACCACTTAGGTAGGTTATTCCTTGAATAATGAACCTATGTTTTCATGCAAAAGGTCAACCTCTCCGATTCGGCTCAAAAATTTTTTCTGGACGTTTCAAGGTGTCTAGATCAAAAAATGTCAATGTCCGTCCGCCGTACTCCGTCCTGATATACCTGCGCTAGACTGTTCCTGAGGCCATGTGGCCCATTACAGTCTATCCCAGTCGTGTTTTCCCTTTTTCTTTTCTTTGCGCTAGATCATCTGGGAGCCCCGCTCTATGGCTCCATGGCTTCCCCGTATATCAGGCACCCCACCCTCTTCCGGCGTCCGCCTGCCTGTGGCAGCCCAGGGTGGATCTCGTGGAGGTGCCGGGTTTTCCAAGGGGTCTTCTAGTTCAATCTTTTGCTCTGCTAGGCCTCCGTACTAACGCGCCTCTTCTTGTGCTTGCGGTCTTCCATCATTGGCATGTAATGAGCTTTAGGGTGGGGGTGGCTGTGGAGCTGTTGGGACTTAGTGCTTAATGTGGTGGTGGCGGCACTTACTCGCCACATTACTGGGCTTCACTGAACGTACAGGCATTTTGTAGGGGTACCTAAATAGGAAAACACCCCACCTGTGTCCTCCACTCCAGTTTATTCTTCACCCTTTTCTTTGTGCTCCACAGTCCTGCGAAGGAGTCCTTTGCTAAAACGCTGTAGGTAGGGCGAGTACTAGGATATTCCTCCCCTGCCTGGATAAAAACCTAAATTTAACTATGCCTAGCCTAAAAGAAAAATTATCACAGGCGCATATCACATTTTATTTAAAAGACTAGGGGGGGAAGAGAGTACTTGTTATTCCTCCTTCCCCAAAGGCTTAGGTCTAGACCAACCCTGAGCACACCCACCACCTGGCCGGTAGGGAGGGGGATAAATCCCCGCCAGCCAGCCGAGCCCACCCTTCCTAAAGTGGCCCTCCTGGTTCCCGTCTTGTAGGGTTTCCCGTACTGCAGGGTGTTACTAGCCCAGAAGAGCCGACAGCCCAGGAAAAAAAAAAAAAATAAAAAAATAAAATTAAAATCAATAAATAAGGTCCCTGCGCCAGGCACAGAAATAACCAAACCTAACCAATATGCTGCCTCCCCAGAGACTGGCAGGGTCCCCCAACCAGCGACACAAACACTTACTAATACTAATATCACGTCGCTTAACCTATACACATCCAGTCACATATATTCACATTCACCCAGATGAATAAATATAGAGGCAAACATACTGGGGAGAGGAGAGTACTGGTATAATTTCCTCCCTCTCCCTTCTAAAAGAACCTATCCTATGAATAAAACCTAAGTAAAAACAAAACCCTTTATTGATGGCAATTCGTCGCTCTACCTCATGACGTGGACTCCTTCGCCTCTTAGTGCAGCCCAGGCCAACGCAAACTTTCTGAATGCCCCAAATTTCTGACACGTGTCAATCAGTTCAGAGAGTTCGCCTGTCGTGTCAGCCCAGGACTGCAATCCAGCTCTAGCGGCGTCATGCAGGGGGCAGTTCCTGATTATGTGTTCAGCTGTTTCTTCTGGAGCACCACATGGGCAGGATGGGTGCTCTCGTCTGTGGAAGAAGTGGAGCTTTGCGCTGAAGTTGCCATGGCCTGTTATTAATTGGGTCACCTCGTAGCCTGGTTCTAGGTAACCCATGGCCATTCTGTCCCTGACGTTTGGTAGGAACCCATAAGTGTGTCGGCCCTTTTCTGAGCTGTCCCAGCGATGCTGCCATTGATTGTGGACCCAATTTTCAATGGCAGTCATCTTGGCAGCGACACATGTCTGCCTGCCTAGAACATCCCTGAGCTCAGGATGAACCTGGGCACAGCATCTCTCTGGCCATTTGACTGACACAGTTGCAACTCGCGCATCCAGGACCAGGTCCAGCGGCTCACAGCCCGCAAGGACCTGAACTGCCAACGTAGAGGTGGTGCGATATGCCCTTGTCGTTGACAAGAGCATGATTCTCTGAATGCTGAACTCCGAATGCCGTACTCCGTCCGCCGTCCGCGCCGTTTTAGGTAGTAGAAAATTTTCTAAAAATCTGAAATTTGGGTCAGGGGTCTGTTCCCGGCCTAGGACGGTCCTCCAAACTTTTCAGCCCGATCGGACCAAATTTGGGCGGGGTAGGGGTCAAAATGTGTTTTTTGAAAAATGGATTTTCGAGATTTTGGGCGATCTAGGCGAGCGGCGTATCATTTTCCACTAAATATTGGATGCTGAATCCAATGAAGTGTGTCCCAGAACGATTGGCACCCACTGGAAGAAGTAATGGGTTAAATTGGGTATTTATTACCCATTTCGAATATGTGTTTTCGGGATTTCTGCTACCTAGGCGTGTGGGGTATAGTTTTCCACTAAATTTTGGACGCTGAATCCAATTAAATGGGTCCCAGAACGATTGGCACCCACTGGAAGAGGTTATGGGTGAAAATGGGTATCTATTACCCATATTGAATATGTGTTTTCGGGATTTCTGGTACCTGGGCGTGTGGGGTATCATTTTCCACAAAATTTTGGATCCTGAACCGATTGGAATGGGTCCGGGACCCGCCGCATCCACTGTTTTCCCCATTTCCCCCATGTTGAAGAAATGGGTCTCCTTGCGCCTGGTCCGAGGAATAACCAACCCCTGTGTAAGAATTTGCAGCGTTTTTTTTTTTTTTTTTTTTATCGTGGCCTTTGGTGAATTTTATTTGTGTTGAGCTAGAACTTACGGTGACGTTTAGATTACACATTTCATGTTTGTTGTTGCCATTCACAGCAATCTACTACGTTTCGTAATCAGATGTTCACTCATAATCGTCATTCACTTTTTTTTGCCTTCATAACAAGAAGACAGTTGTCCTACCATCTGATAAGTGAATATCACAGTGGTTCCTTACTAGATATGATCGATGGACTCTATTGTCGAGACTCCAGACAGTTTTTTCAAAAGTAGAACGACCTCTACCGTACTGTATGGAAAATATACCTTTTGTACATAACTCGAGTTATAAAGCTGGAGAAATTACAAGGGGCTGCATACAAGTTCCCTTTTCCACCCGAGGGGCTCGACTCGTAAACATCGCACCCTTTTATGTAACGCGATCGCTATTACGATCTTTTCGGCGTCTGCAACTGAACTCCACGGAATCCTGTCGCTGGTAATGTAATGAATGTCTGCTCTTGTTCAGCAGTTAACCGCGTTTCGCCGGGTAGGCATTCAGACGTACAAAAGGGCGAAGGCGAATGAGAGGAAAAGTGGATATCATAGCCGAACAAACTTCGTAATGTGTACTAATGATCGCAAATTCCGTTATGGAGTTACGTCGCGTACGGCTTGATCGTTGCGGTTAGTAATTAGGTTTCAGCATTCGTTCACACAACCAGCTTGAGATACCTCCTTGCGAATCAAAACGCTATTTTTACAGGGTTTTCTGAATTCAGTGTATTACCTACTTAACTACTCGGACTATGCCATGGGATCTCGGTAGTCGAGTCACGACAGCCTTTTACTCGAAGTTATTGAGAAACGGTCACGACGGTTTGATTTATATCGCTTGCACGTTGCATAAGGAGAAATTATTATGACGTGCTCTATATCTGCGGTGCATCAAAAAGCGATTAGGACAGAAAAGTTCTGGGCGTTCACTAACAGACGGATTACGCCATTCGCTTTTTAAATTTTGGACATTGAACCACGGAACGTTCCATCATATTGACTGTAAGTTCTTTAGGGATTTGACCTTGGATGCGTTTTTTACAATCAAAGTTCTATTTTGAAGTTCACTGAACACTAGCAACAAGACTGAGCTGAATCCGTATTCTTCTGGCCATAAAACCAAGCTCCCGTAATTCCACTAATACATAATTCGTTGCTCTATTTTGGGCGTTTTCACTCAAAGATCTGGGAGAAAATGTTGCCACAATGGTTTCAGAGGCACTAGGGGTAAGGAATATTACTATCAAGCAATCAATGGTATCCTCCTCCGAAAGTGAGCTCGAAGACACAAAATAAACTTATTTCATTCACTCATTTTTGTCATTCTCGTTCACCTATGGAGAAAAAAAACCTCATTTGACCTGTCATTAAACATATGAGAATTACGAGGAGAATCATGCAGGCCGACACGGGACATTGAACTTTACGTGGAATTCGGCACGAAGCCCTTGTTTCCCCCCAATCACAGCCCAGGAGGGCTAGAGAGATGTATAAGTAAAAATGGGTTTCATAAAGTTTTTAGTGACATTTTCTATCAAATTTTGTTACTACTCTAATATTTGCCGAACCCGTTGCCACAAACCGGAGTCAAAATGAATTCTTGAATAACAAACTTTTCCAAGTAGGTAACAGTTTTTTAGCAGGTTCTCCCGAAGCAGTGGGAATGTAACATGGTTATGTATTATTGTTTAATATTTTAGCTATTATTGATTTACATCGCAGGCGAATTAACAAATATTATGTTGGATGATCATAATTGCAATGGAGTTAGACACTTTTGAGCAATCTAAATCCCTGCATGGGAGAAATTATCAGTTGTTAGTATTGCAATGAGCCCTTCCTGCTCATTGGTAGTGTTAGTAGTGATTGTCGGTGATGCAAAGCGCCCGAGGGGCTGCCGTCAACATTCCGATAAACGCGCATGAAAGCTGATTACCTGCGTTGTTGCGCAGATTCCTATGAAACAGTCCCTCTCAAACCGCTCATTACAATGTTGGATCAAAGCAGCCGAAATGATCACCCTGAAAGATTACCCAAATAACCAAACTTCCAGTCACCACAGAACCAAACCTCCCGTTTTATCGGGTTAGTCTGTCAAGTTGACCGTCTTAAATCCAAAAAAATGGAAAAACTGGCGGTCAACCAGTGGAACCAAAGCTATAATTTCCCCTTTTCAGGCGTGTCCTCAAACTTGCAAAACCGAGTAAAAACATTTTATGAAAGGCTGACTGACTGTACGTCTATACGGAGGTGTCAGAAAGTGAAAGGAACGTGATGACTGGAATGCAATCAAAATCCTGTCCGGGGATCGTTGCGAAATAGTGGAGTCTCAACGGTGGCTATTTAGGTAGCGTGCTTGAAACTGACAAGTGTGAGTGTGTACATACGATAAATTTTTCCTTATCTCAAAATTGGAAACTGACGCTTTTAACTATGGACGTTTTGGCTGGCTCCCGAAATTAATTTTGAAGTGGGTATAATACTTTTAACCCAAATCCAAAACAGTTCCTCAATCAGGAGGCTTTTTGCATTTATAGAGATCAAGAATTAAAAAGCAATATCCCTAGGCTATATACATGACCTGCGGGTTTTACCTAAATGTATAGAAATGACTTCTTCTGCTCTCATTATTTAGTATCCATCAATGTATTGTCTAATTTTTTAAGCTAAGATTGTTTACGGGGCACTAGAGCCTGGAAACAGAGCCGAGACTATTGCCAGGTCGTGCGATCAAATTCATCTTGCTCATAAATATCTCTTTTTTATGAACCACTTTTCGATTTTTTGAGTTTGGGTATAACTTCTACGAGAAACCTGGTACAACTGATTACAGGAGGGTTCATATCTGGATGTAGGAGGTAGCCAGTGACTCTGTATGTGTTGTAGAAAAATACGGGAAATGATTTTAAACCCCGCATCTTCAAGGCGATATCACTCTTGCCATCACCGTATTTCCCCTGAAAGTTATAACCGAGCGTAAGGATGTTTCATTAATTGAAAATCGTTGACATACAAAATGCTGTTCAGTAACCGGGAAACTTCCACAATGTTACCTACCGGTGGAAGGGGGCAGTCTTCTTTTCCAATTACCTGGAGTATTCGATTCAGATCATCCGGATCAAGAAACCTGACGACCGAGCAGAACCCTTTGTTCCCGAAATCCGTGGTAAAGAAATTCTTCTTCCAACCAGTGGGGGTGAATTGATCCATCGTCATATGCGCCTGTAATCAGACCCGACTCAATGGCGAAACGATTTGAATTATGGGAAAGCGCCTTAATTACATGATTTAATTACTTGTACTCTATCATCAATCGTGATGTTTTCCACGACAGTGTAGCCGCGCACTGTCAATGTTGATCGATTTGACCTCCGAAGTTTCCAGAAATGATGAACATACATGGTAGACTCGTCCGATTCAGAGCAGTTCTCCAAGCTTTTAAAAACGATGTCATACGGCCCCTAAAAACTATCAACGTTGATGATCGCAAATTCATAATTTTATTATCATACTGATGAGGATTCTTTTAGAAAGCCCTGGTAACGAGAAGAGCGCTTCATAAAGGAATTGTATTTAGTTAGATACGTTTTTGCCAGCTAATTAATATTTTGGTTGGTTATTCCTTGAATAATCAACCTATGTTTTCATGATAATGGTCAACCTCTCCGATTAGGCTCAAAATTTTTTTCTGGACGTTTCATGATGTCCTGATCAAAAAATCTGCAAATTCTTACACACGGGTTGGTTATTCCTCGAATGGGGGAAACAGTGGGTGTGGCGGGTCCCAGACCCATTCCAATCGATTCAGGGTCCAAAATTTAAAGGAATATGATACCCCACACGCCTAGGCACCAGAAATCCTGACACATACAAAATGGGTGGATACATACCCATTTTGACCCATAACTTCTTCCGGTGATTGCCATCGTTCTGGGACCCATTTTTATTGGATTCAGCGTCCAAACTTTAGTGGAAAACTAAACCCCACACGCCTAGGTAGCAGAAATCCCGAAAACACATGTTCAAAATGGGTAATAAATACCCAATTTGACCCATAACTTCTTCCAGTGGGTGCCAATCGTTCTGGAACCCATTTTTATTGGATTCAGCGTCCAAACTTTAGTGGAAAACTATACCCCACACGCCTAGGTAGCAGAAATCCCGAAAACACATGTTCAAAATGGGTAATAAATACCCAATTTGACCCATAACTTCTTCCAGTGGGTGCCAATCGTTCTGGGACCCATTTAATTGGATTCAGCGTCCAAAATTTAGTGGAAAACTATACCCCACACGCCTAGGTAGCAGAAATCCCGAAAACACATGTTCAAAATGGGTAATAAATACCCAATTTGACCCATAACTTCTTCCAGTGGGTCCCAATCGTTCTGGGACCCGTTTCATTGGATTCAGCGTCCAAAATTTAGTGGAAAGTGACACCCTACTCGCTAGATCGCCCAAATCGTCGAAAATCCATTTTTCAAAAAACATTTGACCCTACCCCCCCCCCACCCAAATTTGATCCGATCGGGCTGAAAAGTTTCGAGGACCCGTCTCGGCGGGAACAGACCTGGACCCAAATTTCAGAATTTTAGAAAATTTCTACTACCAAAAACGGCCGCGAGGTGGACGGCGTACGGCGGACGGACATCGACCTTTTTGATCAGGACATCATGAAACGTCCCAATAAAATGGGTAAACATTGCCCATGAGACGTAGGTCAAAAGGGTATGTATCCATTTGTATGAGGATTCTGGTTGGGGTACATCCAATTTTGGACCGATCATTGAATGGGTTGGGACCCCCACACCAGTTTCCCCCATCGATGAATACCAACCGTGGTAGAATTGCATTTTTGACAGGAATCAAAACTCCAAAAAAAATTGGCCGAAAGGAGGTGACCATATCATGAAACTAGGGATTTTCAGTACCAACCAAAGTCAATGTCCGTCCGCCGTCCATTGTCCACGCCGTTTTTGGTAGTAGAAAATTTTCTAAAAATCTGAAATTTGGGTCAGGGGTCTGTTCCCAAGCGAGATGGATCCTCGAAACTTTTCAGCCCGATCGGACCAAATTTGGGGGGAATAGGGGTCAAAATGTGTTTTTTGAAAAATGGATTTTCGAGATTTTGGGCGATCTAGGCGAGTAGGGTGTCATTTTCCACTAAATTGTGGACGCTGAATCCAATGAAACGGGTCCCAGAACGATTGGCACCCACTGGAAGAAGTTATGGGTCAAAATGGGTATGTATCCACCCATTTTGTATGTGTCAGGATTTCTGGTGCCTAGGCGTGTGGGGTATCATATTCCACTAAATTTTGGACCCTGAATCGATTGGAATGGGTCTGGGACCCGCACACCCACTGTTTCCCCCATTCGAGGAATAACCAACCCGTGTGTAAGAATTTGCAGATTTTTTTTCAACACTACGCATCTTGTCTGAAGTCGCTCTCCCCGTTTGTCTAAAAATATGACATTTTATGTTTAAAGATGTCCCCGATCTGAAACCAAAATGTCCGACTGCCTTCCGTGCCGTTTTCTGGAATGGACATTTTTTCTATTAATCTTTAATTCCCCTACTTGGTACCTAATCGAAACATATCAGCCCAATCACCTCAATTGAAGGAGGAAGGATGACAGTGGATATTTTGAAAATGGCCGAAAATTATGGGGGTTTTGTGAATGCTTCCCCGTAGGAGAAGCAATGTCCACCTAGAATGAACCTTGGTGGAATAATTTGCTGAGCCGTGGGCTTGGGCTATGAGGCTAAAAGTTGGAAATACTCGGTCTGGTGGTCGCATCATTGGGTGAAATTTGATTTGATAGTTCCGATATGACGATTGTATCTTCCTACTCATGGCTTTTCTGACCTACTATTGTATACATTGAAAATTCATTCAAAATTTTGAATAGAGCGCTTTTGGAAGAAGGATAAGAAGATTAATCATACTTGTCTATCCCGTGATAAATCGAGAAAAGCAACTTGTACCATCCACAGCACAATGATACACACACTGCACGCTAGTTTCATTTCTCTCTATGTATGGATAAAAGTGACTGAGCGTTGGATTATGGAAACTTGCTACGGAGGAGGATCGCCTACCGGATGTCCGCCGCATTGCCATGACATTACTTTTATTTTCCGAGTTGGGTTATTATTCACTGTCAATATGTTAGGCATGATGAATGCTTGCTTTTCACGGTACACAACCAAGCGTAGCTTATCGTCTGATAAATCTTCATGATTGGACCTGTAATTAAAAAAAAAAAAGAAAACCACCCAATATATCTCGTAACTTGAACGAACAGTTTTTGTTTCACGTCATTCTAATTGCAAAAGATTTACTTATTTTTTTATACACCAAAGACAGGTTAGGGCCTAGTAGCCCTCTCTTGCACCTTCCCTGGATCGATGTAGAAGTTACATTTGCTCTTATCATCTAATCAATCGACTAATAATAAAAGTTATTTAAAAAACGCTGCAAATCCGTTCACGGAAGTTGGTTATTCCTAGGATCAGGAGCATGAACACTCATTCCAATCAGTATTCAGCGTCCAACATTTTGTGGATAATATCCCACACGCCTAGGTTCCAGAAATCTCAATACCCACATTCAAAATAGGTAGATAGATACCAATTTTGACTTTCGAGACCCGTCTTATTGGATTCAGCGTCCAAAATTTAGTGGAAAATGATACCCCAAACGCCTAGATTGCCAAAGATCTCGAAAATCCATTTTTCAAAATACACATTTTGACCCCTCCCTCCCCCTAAATTTGGTCTGATTGGGCTGGAATGTTTTGAGTCTGATCGAAAATTCGGATTTTTAGAAGAAAAAAATCAATTGAAAGGGGAACAGAGGCTAGAAAGATGCAATAACTGAGAAGAGGATGGTGATTGTCTGATTCGTGTTTCGGTCTTCCTGGATGTATTTTCTCATCATAATCTGATTGTCCTAAGCCTTGTGAGCACTCTTTCACGCCTTTTACCTACTCGGGTTGTCACCCATCAAGCATAGCGAGTACTGTAAAGTAACTATGGTGTATTGTTAGTTTTGAGGACTTGATTCAAGAATGGATGTTGTACGCGTATTGACCCCTTTGTACACAGAGCTTCTTTTTTTTCCAGAAAACGAGGTTTCACTAAGGGCTTGAGAGTGATGTCTAAAGGAATGCTATTTCTTCCCTTGTTTGTAAACAGTAAAGTGCACCGTTACACCTAGAAAGTAGTGTAACTGGTCGATCCGTTTGTCTCACTGCTGTGACTCGGCGATAAAGAAGTGAGAACTTGAAGATAGGATCGTTTGTTCGAGTCCAACGAGTGGCGTTGATGTTCAGCAATCATTTGCCCACTTTTATAAATATTAGCAACGTATTAGTGACATGAAATAACTCAGGGTAAAAGAATGCTCAGGTTCAAATCACATGTTCCATGGTAGATCTCCCTAGGTGCGAAGATTGGATTTAAGAAGGGAAGGGCAATGGTACTAACCCTGTTAACTTTATCGGGTCAGAGTTGCCAAATTCTAATTCAAATAATTACCCGAGAATCAACATTCTATTGCTAATGGATTTTGTAGCTATTGGTTCTGCATATTCACCATTCTTTTCCGCCGCTAAAACATAAAGTGACATTGTTTCACGCCTTTTGGTTTTCCAAAGGTTTAATTCTTCAAATTTACCTTTTTTGTCGCTTTTACCTTCCGGGTTCCATTTGTTTACTATTCAAGTCTTTTCAATTGGGAATACTGTTCGGCGAATTTCGGGTGATTGGTACAATCGTTCTTTCCTTCGAGCAATTTCTAGACAATCCCTTATGAAGGACGCTGAATCCTATAAGACGGGTCTGGAGGTTATGGGTCTATCCATCTACTTTGAATGTGAATTTTTGAGTTTTCTGGTACCTAGGCGTGTTGGTATCAATTCCCACTAAATTGTGGACGCTGAATCGATTGAAATTAGTCCCCATGCTCCGAGGGTTAACCAACCGCTGTTTGCAGCATTTCTTACTTCTGCATCCAATACCGATTTGTTTGCCGGTGTGTCAGTCTATAAAAATTTAAGCAACAGCTAAAAAAATTTTAGGATTTTGAAGTGGAGCTCTTGTCCCAAGTGTCCGATGTACCATTTTAGAATACTGATAAGAGCTGTGCAAACATCATCGAGAGAACTCACTCAATGGCCAAATTTACCACCTCTTGGTTAAGTTGAGGCTGATAATTGGGATGAGCGATTGCTTGAGATGTCAACGAGTCGACAGCACAGGAGCCTGTGAGAGAGGCACAGCAGGCTCGCGACTGGCGTTCTGTTCCGCTAGCCTCGTCTTCCCCGTTCAGATCCAATAACGCTTGACATCTCCACGGTCCGCCGGGCCACTAGCCCTGTAACGCCTTCAACCTTTTCTGTACATTAGTTCCAAACCAGCTCTGAGTAGATTTGGAAATACGTACAAAAGTGAACTGATTAACACAAGGTTTTTATACTTCGAATCTACTCAAACTCACTTCTGATGAACTCTGTCCCATTCTGGATCCAATTAGGGGTTAGGCGTTGTGGATGTTGACATTAATTAAATCGCCCGCAAAACTTCCACAATGGTTTTTTATTCTTTAGAGATAGAGTATGGGGGAAACAGTGAGCGTCCAGTACAAAGAATTCAACGTCCATAATTTACCGAAAAATGAAAACCCCAAAAATCTCAAAAACCCACTTTAAAAATAGGTAGGGCATTCCGGTTTTGTTTATTATTCCTTGGATAATCAACCTGTTTTAATCTAAACTCTAATCGTAATTATTGGCCCCTGGCATGAAAATATTCAAAGCATAATAAACCGATAAGCGGCAAACTATGCCACAACTATCGATTATTCCTGGGGTATCTATTTCGTGAAGGAAACGCGTCGTTCTTTGAGGTCTTTAGAACCGCAATTAGTAATTTGAAAAAAAAAAAAAGATAATTCTTTATTTTAATAAGCGCGTTCTAAAGCACTCTCTCAGACACCTAGATACACTCTTCCGTTGTGCGACAAAAGGTCCAGCCATCTGAATGATTCAGCGTTCAAACTTAGTGTAGAATCATACCCCACAATCATGGATAGGTCTGCAATAACTCGCGAAAGAGAACTATCTGTATAAATGTAGTAGACATCTCCCCTGCCTCCGTCCTTAATTTGATATAAATAATGCCCCACACGTCGTTCGGTCGGTGCAAATGCAATGCATCAGCATTCTATTAAGAATAATACACAAGAATGCATATAATAAATCGAGCCAGCTGCGGTCCTCTCTAGTAGATCCCTCTCGAAAGAACACGTGCACGTGCTTGGGCTTCAATAACTTCATCAAGTATTTCGTTGTAACTTGAATCCGGCTTTTAGAACTAAATTAATTAATTAAGTAATTACTTATTATGTGTGATCGAGCCAGCAGAACTGTTCATTAGCTCCAGAAGCAGATGGAAATAAATTCAGTCTAACTATATACGAATACCTATTCTTCAGTTGCCCTTCTATACTTACTGCAATGATCTATTGTAAACCATGCAGTAAAATGGACCATATAATTTCTTAAACTGAAATACTCTGTGACCAGAGGTTCAGTTCCCTCTATCAAACCATACACCTCAATTTATGGTTCCCCCTGAACTGGTTTGATCAGACTAAAGTGGAACAGATTGTTCTCATTGATTAAGGATTCTTCTGAGCAGTTCCAACCTACGAGTCTCCTTATTGACTCTGATCTCTTTTATTTTGGATTGCGCTGCGAATTTCACAATTAAGAGTCACGACCGTAGTGTGATCGGGTTAGAACCGTGAGATCAGATAACCTAATTAAGGCGTTGTCTTTTCTAATCGCATTCCTCGGATTAGGTAATGTCTAATTTGTAAAACTAATAACCTGAGAAGGACTTGATTTCCCACCTCAAGAGGTCTGCGGTAATTGATTAATTATGTAATTGGATTGATGCCAAGACTAGGATCATCAAATAATTGGGACAAGTTAAAGGTTACTCGCCGCGTCTTCAGGACTGTCTGTTTGTCTGCCCTTAGGTTTATGCTAGGAGGGGCCGAAAATTGCTTCATTCCTCACCAACGCCCCGAATGGCTTTTTGTATGCTCTCAGTCATTGCGATTCAACCGAATGACCCAAAATGTTCCCAATAATTATCATCGAGCCAATTAATCAATGTACATGCAGATTTTCGTATCTTTAGTTCAGGTACAATCTTTCAGAGAGCATTCAGTTGGGTAGGTACTTGTCACGATAAAAGGTCGTGTCAAGCACAAACGAGCGCAAGTCGGGGTCGTTCTTCGTGTTGTAAACACTTTTTTCTCATCCCCCGGGCCCTTAAATCCCACGCCTGCTCCACGAGAAAATCTGAAAGTCAACACTATTGACATTGATTTTGTGTCCCCTTCGTGATCATATTCTAGCTAATGATCATTTTCCTCAAGGATGCAGATTTCTGGGTTGATAGGGAGAAACATAGCTTTCACATTTAAAAGACAGATCCTCAGACGATACAATTCTTCCCATACCTACATGTGAGAGATTGCTGTTAATTAGAAACCAAGGTTCTTTAATAGCCTCATCTCCCTTCCACTGTCGATTTTTCCTTCAGTCATTTTGTATTGAGTGAATTTCTTCCCAGTTTTCACCGAGGCTGCCTCTCGTGCTTTGGTCAATTTCTCTTTTGACGGTGATCGCGAGCTATTGTGCTCTAAATGGGAAATTCCAACGAACCTGTCAAATCAATTCAGACGAACCAGGCGAATGATTCTTCATTTTCGGAAACTCTCCCCGTTCCAGTGCAACACCTTTTTTACGAGAGTACGTATTGAAACATTATTACATCTCATGGAGCCTGGATCTACTAACTATTTCTTTCGTGAAACTGAGCAAACATTTTAGAGTATAAACGAATATTTTAAGCAGGTATTAGTATGTACCTCCGATTCAGAACGCTTTTCACGGTTTTCAATATAAACGGAAGCCAGCCGTTATCTTGGTCCCTCAATTGCAGAAGGCTTTCATCTCCTCAAGGAAGCGTTCACCTAACGCATTTGAGTAATCGGCATTGAAATCTTCATGGCCAAATCAATTTATAAAAGATTATTGAATTAGTTCAGTCAGTTGACCTTCAACTTCTCCATCGCGTTTTTAGGAAGGAAGCACCAATAATCTACGTTTACTATTTCGATTTCGTACCTAATTTACTTCCTACTCTTTTCCAATAAATACTTCGGGCTATTCACTTAGAAGACTGTAACTAATCTAGACCGCAGTTGCTCTTTTTCTTAATTCACGTCACGGTACTAAGCCGCCTGACCTCGTTAATTTCAATCAAGAGCAGTCACTCCAATGTTTTACTTATTAAAAATTGGGGTCAAAGTTGAACCGAGGTGATTTATGTTCACTAACAAATTATCCGCATAAATGCAGTTATAAATTATCATTTCGGTACAGTGGTATGAACTGAAATTGAAATAATGATAGTTGAGATAATACAAGGGGGATGATTACCTGGAACATACCAGGTAGGCCAATGGGTCTTCTATATAATTGTTCATGGTGAACATCCATCTCCAAAATGACATTCTCCCTACAAATTTTGCGACATTTCCATGTGCCATCAAAACAAAATGAATAATCTACTATTTCATTTTACTAGTCTACTAAGGCACCCAGGCATCGGACCGATAGGTAAAGAGGTATTTTTCATATCACGTTTGATCAATTATTGCTGACACATACCAAATGAAGTTGTCAATTCTCAGAGCGAGTTTTGCGTCCTTCAAAAAATGGCGCGATTTCTGAATGCCAAGAGAGGGAGTATGTGGAGGAACTAATCAGATACAGTTAAATCTAATTCCAAACATGTACGTAAGTTGGGAACGAGTTACCTAACTTGACGACTGACCAGTCAAAATAGGCCCCTCAACACGGTCACCGCACTGTTCCTTGAAAACGCGTTGTGCAGGAAGGCGACGGAGCGTGACCGTTTAAAACTCGGAGGACGAGGGTTCATCTGGAGCGATCCTCCGCGACCAAGGTCCAGTTCGCCCCTCCAGAAACCTGGTTTTCCTCGGTTCAGTCGAAAAGAACTGCCAAGTCGTCGTAGGGACTTTATACGCGAAATCAGTTCACCTATTGATCGTCTGCGAGCATGACCATTCTAAAATGTGAGTTACAACTAATCGTTACTTTACTCGTCTTCATCAAACCATCTTCGATCCTCCTAAAGTAACTATATTCCTACGTGCACGGATCTCAAAGATCTCCCAATCACCTAAAAACCGTTCCAAATAGAAAACGGTCAACACCGGTTTGTGATTTAATGCCTTGCTATATCACTGTAAAAGCCTGCGATCGTCGGTAGATATGGATAGCGATCGTTTCGCTAATCATGCAAAAGTTGACTTATAGGTTAATGGAATAATATATTATCATTAGTGCATGGAGAGGAATCATGCCGCTGTTAGTACCCTGCAAGCTAGGTTGTAACAGGAAAAATGGTACAGTCGACGCCAGGCAAGTTGTAGATATTATACAACCGAATAGCTGGTTGACTAGCGAAGGACAGACTCATAAAACGCACGGCGATCCCGAAGTAACGATCCGGATAACAGGGCTCATTAAAACAGGGTCGAAAGTGAAAGACGTCCAACCTTGTTACGATTGGTTTCTGAGTTGGGATTTGTATGCTGATATATAGTTAGCTTGGAGATCTAACACAGGATTTTGGGATCATTCCATGCATTTCAGAGAAAAATTGTTGATTAGGTCCGAAAATGCCCATTCCTGAAGCATCCCATTCGAATTTACTAATAAGTTCTGATTTACCATTTCATTTCAGCTTACTACCTTCCATGGCTGGTGTCCATGACGTGGCTTGCTGGGGGAGGACAGTCTCAGCAACTGAACGGCGAGGACAGCGACGGAGGTGGGCGGCTGAAGGAAGTCTTCGCCTGGAACACAGTGGACTTCGCGTACCCTGACAAAGCTTCGCGAGACGCTGCCATAAAAAGCAAAGCTTTCGTTCCAGAGGCGAACCTACCACTGGGCTTGGAAGTTTATGGAGGAAGGGTATTCGTCACTTTACCCAAGTAAGTAATTTTCATCTTTTGAATTTAGATACTCTGAAAAATTCCATAGAAGGCCATTTCAAGACAGTTTCTAGTACACGTTTTTACATGTACACGTTTTTGATTACACTGCTAAGATCCCCCGTCGACTTCTTGAAACACAGGGAACCGGGGTGAGAGTCGCCCCTTACTAAACGTTCCAATGAGCCTGGATTTTTTGACGATCTCTCAAGGAATTCGCCCCTCTGAATGGTAGTTTCAACTAGTTTTGAATTGGAAGTATAAATGTTTCAAATGAGAATAAAGGTTGCACAAGTAACTGAAAAAATAGGAAATTACAGCGACTTCACAAATTTGTTCACCCGTTTTCCCCAGTAATCTAACGTTTCATCCCTTCTGCCTGGACAAAAAATCTTGGTTTGGCACCATCGAGATAGAAAATTTAACTGTCAATGGTATGCTCACATCTGGGTATATTTCTAAAACAAGGGTGTGCAGCAATTTTAATAATATAAACAATGTTTAAAGAAAAAACAACAACAAAAACAAACCTAAACCAAGGTAGAAACAATATTTTTGTCATAAGTTTCCTGTAGAATTTACCTCCCGGGAGAATATCAGGGACACAAGACGCGTCGTCTCGGACAAGTCCGAGAGCCTCAATTTTAGGATTGTCGGAATTGTTGGATTATTTGACCGATTCAATTCCAACAAAATTCAAGCCAAATCTGCTAGTAAATCTGACGTCCTATTCGACGCATTTATCGGCTGACATTATGTACTTCTCGCATTATGTTTGCCCATTTACATTATTGCCCCGTGGGTATGTCTCAGATCAAAATGAATTTCATTGGGGGTGTTCCTAGTCACTGACTTGCTGTTACATAGCTTTATTCCGAGCGGGTAAGTGGGTACCTACTTCTATGGGAAACATTATGCACGTTTATGTAATAATGATTCATTCGGAGGAAGCGAGTTCTCAATGAGAATGCATTCTAACTTGGTAGGTAGGTACTTATCATTAGAAAGCTATTCGGTTATGTATTTTTGGCCGTAACTTATCAGAAAAAGTTGGCAATGCACTTAAAAAGAGATGGTTGAAATAGAATGTATTGACTGGGTCCCCCATAATGAATGAAAAGTTTCCGAAAGTATGAATGGAATTTTTGGACGATTTTTAATTGCTTAAATTCACCCACACTCACATACATCCGATGAATTCGTACTGACAATACGAAGTCTGAACGAATATGAGTTATGGCAAAGAATCATACAATGTTTTAGGTGGAAAACGGGGACTCCAGCGACGTTAGCAACGTTTCCTGTCGACTCGACTTCGAAATCACCAGTTCTCCAGCCGTATCCTTCCTGGGATTGGCACGTTCCAGGGAAATGTGACGGAATGGTGACTGTATTTAGGTTGAACGTCGACGATTGTGGCCGACTGTGGGTGGTCGACACTGGCAGTGAAGATATTCTGGGAACCCTGAAGAGAACCTGCCCGCCCAAAATCCTGGTGTTTGATTTGAAAACAGACAAACTGATCGTTCGTTATGAACTGCCTACAAATCAAGTCAAAGAGGGTTCGTTGTTCACAAACATCATCGCTGACGTATTGACCTGTCAGAAAACGTTTGCTTACGTGAGTGATGTGTTCCGTTTTGGCCTTGTCGTGTATGATTTGGCGCAAAACAAGTCTTGGAGGGTAGAAAATCCTTATTTCTTCCCTGAACCTTTAAAATCCGTTTATCATCACGATGGGCTGACTTGGCGATGGACGGACGGAGTGTTTGGATTAGCTCTGTCGCCTATTGAAGGAGGGTCACGGTACTTGTACCTGCATGCTATGTCCAGTTGGAGAGAGTTCCGTGTTCAGACGAGCGTGCTCCATAACGAAACTACTGCTACGCAGAACAAGGACGCTGTCGAACTCTTGGGCTCAAGGAGGCGATCCAGGGGCAACGCCAGCGGCCAATCCATGGACAAAAACGGCGTTCTGTTTTACAATTTAATCGTCGAAGATGCCGTGGGTTGCTGGAACTCAAACAGTGGTCCTTACACACCGCAAAATCAAGGGATAGTCGATCAAAGCAAAGTCACTTTGAACTTTCCGAACGACCTGAAAGTAGATCACGAGCCAGAACAAAGTGTCTGGGTTCTCAGCAACAAACTCCATAAATTCCTTTATTCAACGCTGAACCCTAACGAGCCTAACACGAGGATCCTCACAATGAAGACTTCGGAAGCCGTCAGAGGAACGATCTGTGAATATGGCGGCCCTTCTGGCAGAATCACAAGGGCCTCAGAAAGACCCACCTCTCGTGGTAATGTGCGGCCCCTGAGAGGCTAATCTCGATTTCAGCCATGAAGCGATCCCGAGAAAATTATTTTTTTAATATGAATAACGAATGAACATGGTTTCATTTTTTATTGGGAGAATGCCGTTGGGTTCAATCAAAATTTCTTACGCTTGAACGCAACCTCAATTGCGACAGAAAGCTGGCGATACGACGCAACATATTTTCAAATGGATCTTTTTTTTAGAGAACGATGATAGCAATTCTCAAGACCATTATTTTTAGCTTTATTTTACTTTCTCAATTTGTGTCTCTTTTGAACGCGACTGCTTGTAAAATTGTAAAATAGGTGGTTTCATTGAACGTATAGATAGTTATTTAATAATTCGTTTCTATTATTTATGTTTGCTCAAGTCTTGTTCGTTTGATACTGCTAAAATCACTACAAATAGGTATTTCAACGATGATTACTTTTTTTTTTTGTAAAATCAAGAGCAAAATCTATGAAAATTCTGCTGACCGACTACATTATTTATACTGGGGAACAGTTCTGTTGTTTCGCCCAGCGCAATTGAATGTAGCAATTATTAACATTCTATCGAGACCCCATGCGATTGTGGGAATACATTATTCGTTGAATTTTTTAGCTCGGGCCGGACATCGGATGCCCTTGCGCCTAATTCCAGAATGGGCGGGGTTTCCGACGGAACAATTGACCTTTAAGGATTTAGGATTTAGGACACCACCTCTCGACGAAGACAATCCCGTTTAGATCCGAAAATTGCTCAACTGTGTCCGACGAAAAAAAAAAAAAAAAAACTAGTTCACACTCCCCGTCAACGAATCCGTTCTGATTGCAGAATCACATTTTTCTTGATGTTTGGAATTTTGCAATTTAAGATAATGTAGGAAGTATTGTTTGGCAGCAAATTTCCCGAATGGTATAAAAACCTGTGATTTTATGGTCCTATAAAATAAAGCACACAGAGTGTATGATGGCACAATTATTATTATTGTTCATAATAATATAACTTCTTTTTATTTTTCAAGCTGAAGTAAATCACAGCAATGGATCGGGTTTCAACTACCTGAATACATGGATTCGGTCAGCCAGGTACCTTTATAGGTCTATAAGTCTTAAATAGCTCTACCCAGGTAGGTTCCTGCCTAATATGGTAGGTAATCGAGAGAAACCCTTTCAAACCTTAGTTTGTAAAATGATATTGTATTATGTATGTGAACCAATTATCATAAGTAATTTATTAAATAGCACTTTGGTAGGTTATAGAATGATCAATTTGTATTAAATTTTTGATGGTACCTTAGTTTGAGTTGAAATGAGTACATTGAGTGCATGATTCATTAAATGTAAGTTTGAATTTTTCCCAGCAACATTTTTCTTCCCTTCTCAGGCTATTACACGAAACTATTAATGATAATAGGACGACACTTCATAGGATTCTGTAGTACCTACTATGTATCTACACACTCTTGTTCAGACGAAAGAATCTGATGCTTCCAATCGGTAAGTCAGGACAGTAACAAAATTTGGCTGGGTTTAGGAATACCCCATTTCCTATCGCGTTCCTCTTAGACAGCAATGATTCTCTAGAATAAGTTTGCTCTTTCCTGCTAGCCACAAGAGACTGATAATGTTTCTTTCTATCAGGTGATCAAAACATATTATATTCTCTTCTGAAGGAAATTTCGAAACGGCATCGGAGGCTTCAGCGGAGACAGTACAAACACTACTTCTCAACGTACCACCTAAATGATTGTTTTCAAATTCACATTCACTATAGTGCCTCTAGTCCAATCATAGCGAGAGGCTGGTTTTCAATGAACAACGACTATGGGTGGGAAGCCCACGCCTGATTTACATTAGTCCTTGTCTTGTTCTGTGGTGTTGCTAACAACTTTCAACTGTCCGAAAAAGTGACTGTGTAGAAACTTGAGCTAGCCACTTGTACAAGAGGGTTACGAGATTCTGGTTCTTGAAGAATAACTGGATGTGGAACGAGGCCCGAGTGTACCCCTTTAAGAGCCAATACGCCTGAGTCCTTGAAAAATGAAAAAAATAATTTAATATACAAATAAACCAGCAGGTGGGCAATTGAAACCCGGTGACCTTTGTGTCACATCATGATGTTTAAATAGACATGAAAATGCAACTCGAGTCCTTGATAACTATTGAAGTGAAGCGTTACACTTTATGATCGTATAAACAATGCTAATTTCCCCCTGTTTTAGGTCGGTTTCTTCATCGTTTTCATGAAATAATTAAACAGGCTAAAATCGGATTTTTATATTTGCTATCATGTTCTCCAAATGTAAGCCCAGCCAAATTCAGTTTGCGGAGTTCCAAGAGTACAATAGAATTTATAAGGTACTGTGGATGAATTTTAGATTAAACTTTCTGGTATTAAGAGGGAAGGCCCATTTTTTGTCGCAAGAGCTCGTCAGTTTCATTCTCCGTATTGTATCCATCATATCGAATAACGATCCTTGCTCAGCAGCCAATTTTGTTGTTTCGGATCTCCTGTCAGGGAACAGTGTCACGACTTGTTAATTTCCTACGCCGGATAAAAGGCCCGCTACAATCTGATTATGCGAGGTCAGCAACTAGGTAATTGAATGGTGAAAACTAGGTTGATGACCTTTGATGGAGTGAAATTGGTAGGTGCCCAATTTTCCTTTCATTTCAACGATAAGAATTGGGCGCGTAGGTCCATTTGACAGGGCCTTGTTACAAAATCCGCGGAAATTATTTCTTCTTCGCAAAAGATTGTCGTTAATTTGATGCGATTAACTAATTTCTCTAAGACCTTTTTTTTCTGTAGACCTTGAGCCGGCATCCGCTGAAGAAACCTCGAAAAAACTGCCCCCTCTAGGGTGGAAACGGTCAGGGGGATTCGAAGGATAGGAGTAGTTCACATGGTTTGACCATGTCGTATTAATCACAATTAAGACACTCAAGGTTAGTTTAGGGAGGTGTATACTTGACAGGAGCTTAACGCTGCATTTTTCAGGTTCTCACCAATGATTGAGGATTCATTTAAGTACCTGAACACATTAAAAATAACCTGGTTTCAAACTCGTCATTGTCTGATGAAACAACTTCTGGTATATTCTTCTTTGAGGAACAATAGTTCCAAAAGTGTATTCCAAATTCCGTATCTAAAATTTTCCTAGTGCACCTTTCGAGATCCAATTGTAATCTAATTGATTGCCGGTCATGAACCTCATAGGATACACATGTACCTTCTCAAGCAATCTCGCAGGACTACGTTCTTACACTAATTAACTAGGCACTACACAATCTAACGACAATTTTGTACTCCAAACGGGCCCTGGTCGTGCCTATCTCATTATCAGCACGACCTTCGCAGGAAGTACTTATAAAATGTTTATTTTCTGATATTTGAAAGACCCAGGGGAACGGGGCATAATTTTCCTCTTAACTTTGAACGCAGAATCCTCGGTACACAATAAAGATTTCTGCAAACCGTAGGGTGAACAAGTCAGGCGAAATATATAATGACCACAAAAATATAATAATTGGTTAATGTATTTAAATTTATCACAATAGATACATAAGAGACCACAATGCAAGAAACACTAATTTCTCCCAAAAATGTGAAAAACTGCTATTTACATGTGAACAAAACCTTACCTGCGTCCATGATATTTACACATGGAATGGATTTGAATGCTTGAGAAAGCAAAACAATTTTCCCGTTATCTATGAGGGATTTTCATTCGCTCAAACTTAATAAACTCATTACGAGACGTTATTAATCGAATTTACGCTTAGTTTTCAAAGTTATGATAAGCATACGTTATTATACTATCTCAAGTCAATAGTCCATTGGTAACGCTAGATAAGCTCAAAAACCCAAAACACAAACACACAAACTCATAGCAGACGGAAAAAAAATTGATAGCACATTTTGCTTCATACATGAGGGAATGAATTGTACAATAATTACGATTGATTTCATTCGTAGATGAGTGTATTGCGCCAGGAGCCCTAAGTTCGATGAGGCCATACAAAAATTTCCGAACATATCACAATCAAAAAATATATCACTTATCACATTCCACACAATACATTAAACAAATTTGTATTTATAGTATTAACACATTATCATAGAAGTATAATATCAGATAAACTGGGTAATGCGTGTTTTCGTACACGAAACGCTCGTTAAGTTGTTTTCATTTTGTAGTAATGTGCATCTGAAATGAGAGTTTAATTAAGGGCCTACCTAAAGTGGTATGAACTAACCCACGCACGAGTAGTAGAACATATGTACAAAAATTACAAATTTGAGCCGCATGTTGAGGGAATTCGAGGGAAATGGCGACGAAACACTGGCTCAACGGAAAGATCGAGGCTGTTGTACGCTATTTTGGCCCCACGAACATTTGAAGGAACATATAAAAAGGCTGCTAGGCGGTGAGATTTTGTACAATTTAGTGCGGAGTATCGCGGAGGCGAAGGGTAAAGGTGATATTGAAGGGGAGGACAAGACCATAGGTACGAGCCAACTCTTTTTACAGGAGGGTCCAATGGAATGACTAGAACTGAATGATCATCTAAGCCTGAATTCTATGTGGCGACAATAGTTAAATACGTAAGATTATCATTCTCGCAGCAATATGAGTTGATTACGAAAATCTAACTATAACGCACCAGAATTCAAATTACTTATTCCACTTGCCCTGAAATTACAAAAGGAGAATGCATTTTTGTTTTGTTGTATGCTTCTTGGAACAAGACACCGGTGTAGGCCTAATCATGAAGAAAAACAATTTACTCCTGAAAAGTTTCACGGCTCAAGATAAGGAGATTCCATATGATAAGTCTGCTGTAATTCCCCCGTATAAATCGGTTGATGAGGGTTTTGAATGAAGTCGAAAACTCCACTAACGCTCCACTGCACGGTGGCTGTTGATAACATTTGGCCGCGGCAACATTTGATAATCCGAATCTAACGCCTCATACTCAAGACAGGTGGATAATTCGGTTGCTGGTGAAAGGGGATGATGATGTTTCTGATTATTTTTAGCGGAACTATGCCTCAGAATGCTATAGTTTCTTTGCCACTGAAGATCTAAGAACTAAGTAGGAAGAATTTGGGTCGTTCTTATTCTCTGAAAGATACTTTCTGTGTACTCAGTTTAGTACTACAACCTGTAGAACTGTTCTTATGCAAAAGTACCCTAGAGAGCAGGGAAACTGAACTAATGACGTCATACTCTTATTGCATCGCACTGGCAATTTACATTATCAACACACTGTATACTCTAGAGTATAGAGGGCATTAGGGATGAGCTTCAGCTACGCTCTTCTGCAACTTATGACGACGATAGATACAACAGGTGGTGAGAAAAAAGGTAGTTCTACTCTTAATGGACACAACATCCATCAGGGAACAAAATGTAGACGAAAGCTCTAATTTTATTTTAGATGAGAAGGTGAGAAAGTCCGGTTCCAGTTAGGAAAGAGTGGTAGCAACAAAAAATGAATGTAAACGATGAAAATGATTCAGGAGCCGAGGTCTCTTGTACTAATGAGGAGTGTAATGTCAATGTTGCAGATGAAAATTAGAACTTGTTGAAACATCTCATTGTCTTGTATACATGGGGAAGATAACGTTATACTGCTTAACAAATACGTACGAAATGCACTTGAAAAATCCATAATTGTTAGCTCTAGATGAAAATTCAGTTTTCCCTTTTCCGGTCGACTAATCATTTTTATCAAATCAACGTAAGGCCTTGTGACGATCAATAATAGCAGTTAAGCATCAAGAGCGATGCGATCTGTAATAATCGAATAAATTACAGCTAAACAATAAAATTTCTAATAAGTCTTCAAAATAACAATAACACTTGCTTCATTAACGATAATAACTAATATATTTGTACTTAACAAACGGATCAAATAATTAAAGAAAGATGAAAAAAAGAAAAAAAGACAGTTCGCAATATACTGGAAGGAAGGAATTAGAAAATAAATTGAGAAGGAAAGAAGACGTTTTGATTCGGCATCAGAGGCAGACTTTGTTTGAGAGGGGAGAGAACGTGGAGGAAGTTAAGAATACTTGGGAGACAAGCGACTTGTAGATGGTTTAGGGGAGCTCCGGTCGTCCAGATGCGAGGATTTTGGCGAAGGGGCATCCCCGTAGTCAAGGTCGCCAGGGCGTTTGCGGGAGGTTTCGTAGAGGTTTGAGGAGCACATGGACATCTGATGGATCAAGAAAAAACATCGATCTCGTGTCATAAAAGGCTCAGTATATGTGTGGTTGTCTCAAGAGCATAGTGGCCAAGCGTGATGCCACGAAGAGGAGGCCTAACGCGTGGTAGACATCAAAATGAACCCGTTTCAGAAGGGATCTTGCAACTTAGGTCAAACCCAACTTTGGTCTTAGGTTCTTATATTCATGAAGCGATTGTTAACCAATTGGACTAATATTCTTTTCGGATTCCCGGTTTCAAACTTCTATCAATTTTTCTATCAATAAGGTCGCTCAACCAAACTTTTCCTCAACTCACCAAATCCTTTTGATAATGATCAAAATCATCCCTGAAATAGGACGCTTTTGACGACCCCGCCATATCGGAGTTTGAGTCCGAAGAACAACCAGGATGATCAAAACCCCGCGACCACATGTACATATCCCCTGCCGGGTCACCACTGACCCCAGGGTCCTTGCTATCAACTTCAAAGCTTCTGATGTCCTTGGTTTGATCGATGATCTGTGCGGCTATCGTTTCCTGGAGTTCATCATTATTCATGTCACCTGGAAGTATAGGGAATTTTCACTGGTGAGCTACATTCTCAAAACATGATGTGAACACGTACAAGGAGCTAGAAATATCTACCACGTGGACATACTTACCAGGAAAGTGTTTATGAATCATAAGCAGGGCTATCTTGTACACATCACTGTTGAGGTTCCTGTTGTTCTCATGACGGAACCACTCAATATTGTCTTTTTTCACTATACCATTCCAGTCCAAAACGATAGGTACCTGCGAGAGCGCAACATTCATGAAATGGTGTGAATAATTCACGTAGAAAAGTCAAAATGACTTGGATGTATGCTCACCGACAAAGGACGAGTTTCATAGTAGTTGCCACCCCACCAGTGCTTGAAGCCGCAGGGACATCCATTTTCGTTGTCGTTAATAGGGATATTCGTACGGTCGCCATCATGATGAACAGTGGTGCCATCCCTCCTGATCACCCTGAGTTTACTGGGTCTGAAAAGAAAGAAAATAAATTAAACAAATGGTATTAATACCTGTTCCAGAGCACTTAAAACTTATCAATTTCGGCGCACAAAAATATTGATTTAAATGTATGCATTTCACTTATGGGTAATTAAAGTCCAAGTTTGTTTTTACCCCTACTTTTAAAGCAACCACGCAAAAGATAGGCACGTACACGCAATGTGTTTTACTTGATATGAAATGGATGTCATGACTCAAACGCTAACTCGTTGATTTCATTCCTTGTCTAATTTTTCCAAATTTCAGGGAGAAATCAGCAGAAAAAGGATGTTTATAACTTTTAATGAATTTTATATCAGGTTGAGTTTGGTTTAAACAATAAAAGTCGGTAATTGAAAATAGGGGTTCAATAATTTGTTTTGAAATAGGAGAGTCAACTAGGCGCTTCGAATTTTTGTCATTTCTAAAACCCATGCATTATTAAGGTTGATTTTTTGCTCCAAAATTGAAGATTTTGAAAGTCAAGAACTTGTAGGACCCTGTATCTTAGTATAATTGTGAAGTGTGGGGGAGCTCGGTAGTCTAGTGGAATAGACGAAGGATTGGTGTGGTACTCCGAGTGGCCAGGGTTCGAATCCTGGCTAGAGCAACTTAATTGTTTGTCTTGACCCTCATATTCGTCCTCTTCACTCAAGGGGGTGAGGCAATAAGTAGCTACGAGCGAAATCGTCAGATCAATGTACGATCCTCTGACGTCCGCGACACCTGACCAAGGTAGTCGGACGAAAATCCAAGGTGAAAGTTCTTGTTTACTTTACTTTACTTACTTTACTATAATTGTGAAGTAGGGAATTGCAAGTAAGTGTAAAAGCTTAATAAGCGTATACATGAACAAAATAATATCGAGCAATACAGTATTGTGAGTTGATGCTTACTCTTTACAAAAATGGCAGGGATCCGAAGTATCGTAATCTTCGATGAAAAGAGCATCCGCATTCATGTTATAAATGCATGTGACGTTCTGAAATACGAAAGTTTGACGATTAATGATACAGCAACAATATTTGGAATGAGATTGAAGCTGAGCCATGAGTTCCTTGAGACTTCAACCAATGTCTGAAACCAAATTTGTGACTCACATATGATCTGAATGAGTACGGTATGTTCTCTCGAAGATATCCACCCGATAATTTCTTAGCGTGCATGTACAGGTGACCACCTGGTCTGAACCATTGCGAAGCGATCGGGACCACGTTGATTGACCAGCAAGCGATGCAGCGGAGGAGCCGCCTCTCTTTCAAACAGGCAGCAGCCGCATCAACTACGACGTCCAATTTGGGGATACTGGCTGCAATCCATTTTAGCGTGAATTGATTGGAAATCGTAACAAATAGAGAACAGTCAGAATAAATAATAATAAACACTCACCAAGTTTTGTGCTGTATTGATAATGGAAAAGATCGGCCACAATGCCAGGAGGTACTCCGTTCTTAGTACAAAAGAGCTCATCGATAGCCGAGGTTAATTTTGGAAGATCGGGAAGTGGTGCGTCACCTTCACTCCCTAACAAAGAATAGTTCTTCAAGTAGCTATTCACAATTTAAATTAATTAATTAATTAATTAATAAGTAGAACGCGGGTAACAACACTTACCAATCACGACACACCCTTGATCGTCGAATTTCATGTAGGTGTCAAGCAAGTCTTGTGGGAAGCCCCAAACCTTAGGGAGAAAGCTTCTGGGCAATTTCGGTCGCGGCACTGCAAAGAGAAATTTCTCATGATGATAAAATACGAAAAAAAAAAAAAACGAAGAAACATTTTTGTATAGATCTTGCAGGTATTTTTGCAACTAGCTAAATAAACCTTTGCTACCTAGTAATTTCCAACAGTTTGTTCATTATTGGCGATATGTTTTCCCTTTTGTATTTCTACAAATTAGTTCAAGGGATTTTTCAAAAAACAGGCCCCTTTTGTATTTTCAATTAGATGAGATGGTTAGATGGTTTCTCCGAGGTTCAGAGACTTGAGACATTCCTTAAGCTAAATGTCATAGTATAAACAAGGAGTAGTGTACAAAATCACAAGAGGATAAGATGAGTTAAAACATTTAAAAACAAAAGGTGTAGTCAAGAAAAGTGGGTCATACAGCACAAGTTTTCGAAGGCTATCGTGACGTCACCAAAAGGCATAATACTGATCAGGTTGGGATAACCTGCTTCTTGAGGTTGGGGATCTCCAAACTCGTCTAAAAATGATGCTTTGTAAACTCATTTTACGTGCGCACTGGTCCCTCCACCATTCACATAGAGCCTCAAAAGCACGATGTGTTAGGTAAGACTGCCCTCTGTAAATGTACTCCTTTCTTTTACTAATAAGAGGCCTTTCCATAAACACTCTGCACTTTGGGTACTTGATTGTCTTCATACCTTGAACTCGGATTTGAAGAAAATATTGAAAATAAATAGAATTGAGTTGTCTCAAAGCCCAAAGAAGTGTTAGAAGAAATAATGTTTGAAACCCTCTAATCTAGCTAAACAACGTCACATGAACTAGCAGTTTTGTTCAACAAGGTGGGTAAAGCTAACAGCAAACAAGGTTTGTGAGCTCGAATGAACATAATTACATCAACCAGAGGCAGAAGTGAAGTATCATAAAAAACGTTCCAAGTGACTCACGTTCTTTAATGGGCACCAGAGGTATGTAGTGATTACGAGCTGCACTGGACCACGCAAGGCACGTGGAGGATTTGGCTTCCCTTCTTTGTTGTGCAGGTCATAGGTGGGTTCAGCCCAGGCAGAAAGACAGCTGAAAATCAAGAATCACGTTGGAACTCGATTGTGTTGGTGATAAAGGTTGAAAGGTAATGATGACGAAATATGATGGATTGAAATCACCGCCATAGTCGGCGGAGCCTTTCATTCCGCC